>RCIC01000006.1:2707500-3307500 GCA_018883505.1 Ceratosolen fusciceps
CGCCAATAGGATTAATTAGTACGCGAAATTAGCCCGAGGCGAAGCCAGTGGTTCACTCCTTCCCCTCCCCCGCGGGACAATTGTTCTCGCATTGGTAGGGAAGGACGAGAGGAGGAATCGAGGGAACGGATCGACACACCTGTCGAGCGTAGGAGAACCGCGACGAGGGTTGTGGAGGGTTGTGGAGGGGGATCGGCGAGGGTCGTTGAAAAATTCAAGCTCCCGGAGCCGGAGAAGAGGAGAGAGAGAGAGAGAGAGAGAGAGAGAGAGAGCTACTACTATCCCTCGACACGTTACGGACAATCAAAATGCATGCCCAGGAAAATAAGGAAACGCGAAAATAGGCAATTTCTGTTTTGGAACGCCCGGGGAGATTCGTAATTACCGAAGTTTACAACACCCTCCACAAATTGAATTCCTCCTAATTTCTCTTCTCAAAAAGTCGAACTTCCTCAGCGGCTAATCCTTTTATTGAGGACATTGGCTTTGGAATCCAATAACCCCTGCACTAATGCGAACACACGTTATTTACCCACAAGTCAAATTAGTCCATGATGTAGAATTAATGCACTAGCGCGACCATTATCTCTTGAAGTTTTGTATTACTTTAAGCGAATCTATTTAGGTTAGTTAGTGGTGGCCTGAGCGTAGGAGGAGGACTGAGCGAATGTAGTCGAGTACAGATGATTTATTTTTGCCAGTAGACGAAATAACTCGCTGCGTCCCCGCGAATCGCCGACCAGAAGAATTATATTTCATTGTCGGGCGTTGGGTGGGGTGGGTTAGGTGGAGGGATGGGAGGGGTCGTTAGCTTCGATACCGTCGTCGAATCGTTCACCTAGAAGGCAGACTCGACGCGAGCAAGCTCAACAAGTCCATATAAACTTTTACTACAAAATGTTGACGCACGAAATATATTTAAAGTAATTAAAATAAGCGGGGGCGGGTTCATTGAGCAATCATCGCACTGGTTTATTATTGGAATGCTCGCGGAGGGTGGGAATATGCAATAACGAACCGGGGAGGAATGAGAGAGAGAGAGAGAGAGAGAGAGAGAGAGAGAGGGGGGGGGGGGGGGGGGGGGGGGACAGAAACAATTTCGTTTCGGTAAACTCAACTGGGTAGGGGCAACAATCGCATCGTCGGTTGCGGGTGAGGAGGGCTCGGTCGGGGGTGGTGGGCGTGGGCCTAGGAGAGCGGGTCGAGCAGGCTTTTCGAGTTACAAGGGAATGAACTAATGGCTTGTAACTCATGCGATTACCGAAAGGCGCAATCCCCAAATTACGTTATTATCCCGGGAGATGTTCCCTGGCAGTCCTTACGAAGCAGCTAGTTGATGAGGGTAGTGGTAGTGGTAGAAGGTAGTGGTAACGGTGGCGGTGACGGTCGAGGAAGCGCGACGACGAGCAGCTCTCCTTTGTTATTGGCTGCTCGGAGGAAAGACCACGTGCGTCGAGGGGGGGGGGCTACTTTTTCCCGCCCCCTACGGATCGTAATAATGCACTCCCCACATCTAATGACGCGTTCGCGCATCTAGAAGCGGCGGAGGAAATCGTTGCCGCGAGCGAAAATTATTCTTCATTCGAGTTTTTCCTGGACCGCAGGACTTATGATTAACTAACCCCAATAACCCCGTACACGGACTCGTTCCCGGCTGTTCTCCCGTTTGTTTATTTTGACCGACCATAGCTTGTGTCAATGCCGTAACTTAACGAGCACTGGAAATAATAATATTGATATTAGTAATAATTATAAAAGAAAGAAAGAAAGAAAAAACCACACGACTCCTTGCGGCCGAAGGAAGCGCTATACTCAGTTTTATAAAATTGCACACTACCTGTTGGCTCCGGGAGCTGGAGGAATTCGCTCGCCAAAAGGCAACACATCACCCTTCGCGAGTCCATCATATCCATCTCTCGCGTATTTATTGACAAAGCGGCGCTGGCTTTGGACGACGTCGCTAATAATAATTAATAATAAGAATAATAGTAATACGTATAAGAGAGAGGGGATCGCACTGGAGGCCAAAGAGGCTTACTAATAATTAATAAGGTGGCGGGGAGTGACAAGTAAGTGACAAGTTCCGAGGCGACCTTATCGATTACGTCGCTTATTTTCGGATAATCTGCATCATTAAATTTATGAGTAATAAAAGATGTCGGCGGCCCGGGTTACGTATCGAACAACCTGGGCGTCGATAATTTTATCTGCAATTACCACGGAGCTCGGCAAGAGCAGCAGCAAGAGCAGCAGGAGCGGCAAGAGAAGCAGGAGCAGCAGCCCCTCGTTAATATAATAATATTATTTGGTCACACTGCTCCCGGCCACTCTATTCGAGGCTTTAATTAAAAGCCGAGCTCGTTTTATTTGCTTTTCGCCAAAGTCTAGACTGCAGATGCCCATGATGTAGTAAGCCTATGATCGATTTACGGCGGCGGACGCCGAGAGCATTCATTGTTTCAATATCGTATTATTAATATCACTTGTCCAAAGTCGGGACGAGACGGTTTTTCTATTAGTTTCCAATTAGTCTGCAAGTGCAATATTTGGCGACGGTCAGGAGGGACGTCGAGGGACGTCCGCAAGTACCGCTTTCGGTAGAGGGCAGCTTATGGTGGCGAAGGGTTGAGGGGGGGTGGGCAGAGGAGAGAGAGAGAGAGGAAAGAGGACGGTTTTTTATCCGGGCAGCAGTAGTGATATCGGGAATAAGTATAGAATGCCAATAAATGAGGGTATTATTCGAGGTACGAGTGGGACCTTTATATAAGTGGCTTAATTAAGTAAATATTCCCGAGAGGGAGCCGACAATTAAGAGGGGGAATGATGGCACAGGACGGCCAAGGAGAGTAGTGGCGGGCGGGCGAACGGTCGGGTGGGAGGACTGGGGGGGGGGATGCGCGCGGCAGAACCGTTCGTTCGACTTGAGACGGTCCGTTCGTCGTGTCGGGATTATTCGGCAATGAAATTATACGGGAGCGAAAGCTGCGAGCCCCGCTCCCCGGAAATACGAAAATTCTCCGTCGTATATTCAATCACGTAATTGAAATTCTTTTTGCGGGTATAAATACGGGATTGCGCTCTCTTTTGACCCGAATTTCGCAGGAAATAAAAATACCGAGGCGAAATCCGCACACGTGCGGGACGTTGTGATGCCGGGAGGGGCGGCGGCGGCGGTGGCGGAGGAGGAGGAGGATGGGGAGGAGAAGGAGAGGTATGGGGAGGGTGGTGGTGGTGTGCGGGGGAGAAAGAGGTAGCTCCCGAGCCCCGGGGGCGCGTTGCCTCGCTCCCACCCTCCCGCCCACCCTCTTTCCTTCGTTCGACTCGCTTGCGGCGGGCTAACGGAGGGCGGGGAGGGAGGGAGGTAGGGAGGGAGGACACTGCAATCTGCGAACGGGAAACGAATGCCACGCGTATCGCCGCTAGAGGCAGGTGGGATGAGGGTGGGGGGGCGGACAGGAGCAGGAGCGCCCGCGCCGTTAAAAGGCCCACCGCAACCCGCCGCTCGGTAGCGAGGGTGACGGGGGAGGGGGGGGCACACAATGGAATTCGGAATTTTGCGGCGGCAGCGTGGCTCAACATAATTACTACCTTTGTTTTCAACAATTTATATTAAAATGAAGAGCAATCCGTATCAGCGAATCGCACGACTCGAAAAAGAGAACAGCGGCTCGATATTTAGTTGGCCGAATTACGCTCTCTCCCTACCCCTGTTCGTCGGACGAGTCGGCGGGGATGAGGTAAAAAAAAAAAAAAAAAGAAAAAAAAAAGAAAATCCATCCGAACCTTCAGCTTTTTTCCACCCCGCGAATTGGACTTTCTGTGGCCGGCGTGCCTAGTTACGCGGATTTGCCAGCCGCGATCCACCACGGTACGACGATGGGGGATGGTGGGGGGATGGTGGGGAATGGTGGGTGGTAGTGGTGACGGTGCTGATGGGAGGAGGAGGAGGAGGTTCCGTTGTCGGGAGCTCGTTTGTTTACGCAGCCTGGTAATGGAGGTACGGGGGTGCGTCCGCGCTCGAAAAAATCTCTGCATCGAATTTTTTCGAAATTGCTCTCGCTCCCCCCCCCCTCTCTCGTATCCAATTTACGGGCTGGCTCGCCGAACGTCCGCGCTGAAGCGGTGAAGCGCGGAGGGTACCGGGCGATACTTGCGTTAATTGTAATTAACCGAGAGGCGAGTTTAATCGCGGATCCCTCCCCGCCCGTGTCCTTAAAATCGCTTTTACTCCATTACCGTACGACGAGACGCAAGTAACGTCCCCATTCCACGGAGATAAATCCACCTTGATCGCTTACGGGAAACGGTAATCGAGATCCAGCTCGTAAAGAGAGGGGTAAAAATAATAATAAAAAAAATAAAGTAAAAATAAATCGCCCTTCTCCGTACTAATGTACTTCAACGATACTCGATCGAGTCGTCCCGGCTTCTGGAATCGCTCCGAATCATCATTTTCTTGATCCAGCCGCAGAGGGATTTCCACGTCTAGGCTCGTGCTGTTCGGGAGGGGGGTATAAGAGAACGGAAGAACAGGTCATAGGAGTGGGAGGCTCGTTGAGGAGGATGAAGAAAAAGCAGCGGGGCGTTAGGAGTCGTTGGCTGAAGTGAAGGTATCTCGTACGTGGTGAGGGCGTCGGAGATCCAGCCGAGGTCGAGACTCCGCCGTGACTCGCGATCGAGCGGCGCGAGAGCTTAGTGGGCGGAAGCGGCGAAAAAAGGGTAGCCTCCGCCGCCGCCGCCGCCGCCGCCGCCTCCGACGACGACGACGACGAGAACGACGAGGACGACTTTGTCCCGGGAGGCAGCGGCGGAGGAGCAGGAGGAGCGGGAGGAGGAGAGGGCGCGGTTGAACATCCGGACACAGGGGCCGGGACTCTCTCCCTCCCGCCCCCCCTCTCTCTCTCTCTCGAGATTCCTTTCCGCGTAGAGAGCGCTCTTCTTGATACTCGCATTCTTTCCGCGGGACCTTAGGCGGAAGCACGCTTCAGATTTTTTTGCGTAAAAAAGACGCCCTCCTCCGCCAGTGGCGAGGCCCGCGCCTCAAACAACAAGCCAACATGATGAACAACGCGCATTCTCTCTTTCCGTCGCTGCCGGTGCTCCGGCGTTTTTACCCAGCTCATCCTACAAAGAGGGGAATGCGACGTCGGGTGCTCGGCCCTTTGGTGCGTGGGGAGGGGGGGGTGACGGAGGGATTGGCGGAGGGGTGACGGCTGAGTCAAATGAAGCTTCCTTCGATCCTCGAGGGGCTTTAAGCGAAAATACCTCGTAAAAGTCAACTTGGCTGCGACGGAGCGAGCCAATCCCCCCCGAGGGGATGCTCCGCCGCTGCACCCGTGACTCCAGATCGGGACCGAGGATCTTATCCGCGGGACATTTCACTTCCGAGCGCTCGATCCCTCCCTCCCAGTTGATAAGGACGCCGGTATTTGTCTTCTCGCTCCCGCCCAATCCGCCGCTAGTGGAACCTCTTCTCGACCTTGATCAGCAGCAGCAGCAGCAGCAGCATCAGCATCAGTAGCAGCACCCGGGGCTCTCCCCTACCCTGTTACATAGTCTCATCTCGTTTGAGATGACATCCTCGAAGTATAGCGAGTCGGCAAAGGTGCAGCTGCGAGGTCATAGATTCATAATCATAGATTGCTCCGAGCGATCCGTTGCCCATGGACAAAGACAAGGCCGCGCTCGTTAATAAATTGCTCGATTCAATTGCCCGGACGAATAAGGAGCTCGTTATTTCTACGAGCGGCCGTCGCCTTATATTCACGCGCCATTCCGTTGGAGAGCAATGAGCCGCCGACTTCCGGTTCCGTGCATTCCCACCTACAATCCATCCCCGATTGAGAATCAGTTGGTTAACTTTAAGCAGAGACCTTCCGTATCGACGGCTATTCCCTACAATCGCACGTAATTATGAATTGCTCGTGATCGTGAGAGGGAGTGAGACGCCGCAACGAGGAGAGAAATTGTTCACGTACGCGTATCCTAACGCATGACGTACGCGGGGAACGAGGGAATCTTTAGGACAATTTAGGCGTTGTTTTTATACCTCACAGGAACTTCCATTCGGTAGTCTATACATTTTTCTACCACTAATCCATCCTCGCAATCTCGGCCAGCAGTCGCTCTCTCGGATCTCGGATCGTTTAACCGGTGCATCCCTGACGACTACCTTGAGGGTGTCAAAAGTCCTCGGCTGCGCATGAATTCGGAAGGGACGAGAACCCTCGGAGGATTCCTAGCTCGAACGGCGACGGCATCGAGGGGCGGAGGGGCGGAGAGGTTATTGGGGTTATTGGGGTTGTTGGGGCACGGGGGACGGGGGACGGGCTGGATCAGGCGAATTTGTCTCTTGGAGGGATAAAAATAAAAATTCATCGTTTGAAGAAGACCCTGTCGCGTTCGTATTATTCGCAGGCCTGGTGTACGCTCGACTCGAATTTAACGAATGCGTTGGCTCTGTTGTCAATTGCCAAGTGACCGTCCGTACGTAGGAGATAATAATGCCGCCAAGTACCTGGAGGCAACGAGATTTCAGCGTCGGTAAAGTACCGACAATCAAAGCCATACGCAAAGTTCAGTCTAACTTGATCTGACCGACGTCCTTGTAAATAAAGCCCCTCGGCTTGCTTATTCCGACGAGTTCCCTATAATGTCGAGAGGTCCCTCCTCCCCCTACACCCGCACTCGTTTTCCTATTATTCCTTACTACTAATTGATCAACGCGACCCGTTCCGAGTCTCGTTAAGCGGAGCTGAGGCTGTCGCTGGTTCCAGCCGTCCCCCGTCCCTTCTTCATGTGGTGGTCGGATTAGTCTTGGGATTAGCGTGTAACCGGCGCCTCAGATTTTCTCTAAATTTACCCCTTCCGGCTTACTTTCTCGATCCTTTCGACCTCTTTCACTGTTTCCTTGAGGGACAATCGTTCAGGCGACGCACTGCTGTCCGGGACGTCCTGGCTCCGAACTCCCTAAGCTTTTGCCATTCGAATGGGATAGAAAACCGGAAACTTCGGATACTCGCGAGATCATGAGATCTCAAACATCTGCTCGACGCCTCTGCCTCTGCCTCTGCCTCTGTCTCTGCCTCTGCCTCTGCCTATTCGTGCTAAGCCGTTTTTCCGTAATTTCCGATCGCCTCTCTCTCTCTCTCTCTCTCTCTCGCGCGCGCGCGCGCGCGCGTCTATCGGTCCTCGAGTCGACGATTATTTTTATCTGCAGAGCCGAGCAGTCGATTGCTTTATTGGCCGAGAGTGCGCGTTTATTTTTAACGAGGAACGCGCTCGACTCGCCGAGGGAACAAAAGTTGCAAAAGTAGCGGCTCCTTCGCGCTACGGAATTTCGTATATTTCGTTACCATTTCGTCCTTTCGAAACTACGTTGACTGACAACCGACCTTCCACCATGCCCTTTTGCAATCCGAGGTATTAATAACGCCTCGAACCCCCACCGCCACCCCACCTACCCCCTACCACCGCCAACTCGCCTCCCCTCCCCTCCCCTCTACCACCCTCGACCCACCGCCAATTAAGTACTCTGACCGAGGAAAGACATTGAAAATTTATACGAATTAATACGTGTACATTCGTATGGGGCTCTGGGAAAGATAACTCTTACTTCCTCGGTAAGTGAAACTTCTTTACCGTCTCGCAGCCCGCGACCACGTCGACCGGGGCAATTCAATCCGGAGGGAAGACCTGCTGCCTGACCCACACCCCCACGACCCTTTCTTATCCCGACCCACCCGTCGATCACGCTGGTTAGACGACGCGTAGGGCGGGAGGGAGGCTGGGAAATAGGCGCGCATATAGAAGGAATCGATCCTGGACGTATTTTCCTCCATTGACGAAAGGGCAAACTGACCCCTAGGGTGCCCCGGCCCCATCCCCTGCCTCCTCGTCGCTAGCTCCCGAGTAAACTCCCGAGTTCACTGGGCTGGGCGCACCTGGACACGCATGCCTCCTGCCATTGCACGCACATGCCGGCTGTTATGTGTTAATAGCGCCCGCGCCCCGTCAATTCGCGATCCGTTTTTCCCGGCTGCCTTATCGTCTCGGGACACGTATGTAGTGCAGTCCCCGACTGCGGGGAAAATGTCGTTGTCCGCGGCAATGGAGAAAGTTTCTCTTTTCCTCCTCGGACGCCCTTCCGGGATTCCGCGGCTCGCCGCCACCACCGCCGCCGTCCCCCCTCCAACCCACCTACTCGAGCAGACTTTCCTCTCCCTCCCTCCTCTCTTCGTCGCTATATCGTCACCACCACCGCCGCCGCCCCCCCACCTCGTCCCCCTCGTCCCCCTCGTCCCCCTCGTCCCCCTCATCACCCTCGTCGCACCTGACACGTAACCTTATTATAGGCTTCTGCTCATTGATGCTCCGACGACGGTTTTATTATTCCCTTGGCCTTTTAATAGATATATTAAGCGCTCCCGTTGCCAATGCCTGCCATACATTTACATAATAGATATTTTTAAAATATCGACTGACAATACTTTGACCTACGTAAGTAATAACTACAGTATAACCATCCGCGCAGACCTATTTTTACTCTCAAGTATTTTCCTTTAAACGTCGCCGCATTTTTCGACGCTCGCTATTTTTAAAATTACTCTCGCAACACAATACGCTTAGGAGTATAGTTCCCCCCCCCCCATTCAGTATTCCTTGCTCTTTTTTTTTCACCCCCCCCCTCGTAGAGAAATCGCATCAAAGTTATGGGAAATGGAATTTGAGCGAATGTGAATTTTGAGTTATTGGAAATGCCGTGGAGAGGTCGAGCAGTAGCAGCAACGGCTGAGAAAGTCTCTGGCTTGGCTGAAAAGTTTTGGAAAAATTTTATTGGCTACTCGGGAGAGTGCGTCTCTTATGTAAATAAATTCATGGGCATTAAACGAGCGATGGAGGAATTGTAAAGTCAATCAAGAGTGGCGTTTGTATGAAATATTTTTCGTGTATCGAGCGACTCCTCGTCGGCGTTGCTGCGAAAAGCTCATTGTGCATTACGGACAAAAGAATAATCGACTAGACTTTATCGCCTACGCTCCCATCAAATCGTATTATTATCGCCACGAGCGATGATAATAATACCAGCGAGCGCTGTTGGGCGCGGGCTCTCGCGCGCCTGTGTGCCCCTCTGCGTCTCCGAGGCCTCGAAAGGGAGGGGGATGGATGGATGGATGGTTGGATGGATGGGGGGGCGGAGGGGAGGGGTTATTGGAGTTATTGGGACGGGGGATGGGATACGAAAAATTCTAACAACAAGGTAAGAAGGAAGGATACGCGAGCCTCGCCAATAACAACAACAATAACAATAAACATAACAACAGCAACAACAGTATTAATAATAATAATTATAATTATAATAATAGATAATAATAAATAATAATAGATAATAATAGATAATAATAGATAATAATAAATAATAATAAATAATAATGATAATAATGATAACGATGATAAGCAAAGAAAGAAAATGAAATAAATGAGATGTAGAAAAGGAGGTGGTTTTGTGGGCATAAGAGCGCCGTAGGTATTAATTGCGATTAATTCACAGGCTCACGATATGTAGGCTTTATGTACGTTAATCAATGCAATCACTCGTAACTGTACAATCGATCTCTGCATTATAGGTGCACCCACGTCGACGTCATCCTGACCTGCCAGAGAAATCCTCATGAAAGACTGGGAACTCAGTACTCAGAATAGCATCGGTATCGTAGACATTACTTTTATGTTGTTTCTTCCAATTGCTCTACATGGCACACACTCCAGACTCTAAAAATTTCATTTCATCTTTATAATCTTTATAATCTTTATAATATCACTACTATGTACTAAATATTAGCTATATCTACTCACCTTTAATGAATTCACTCTGTTTATTATGGGGGACTGATGTCGATGTCGATGTCGATGTCGATGTCGATGTCGACTATGACCCCAACAGCGCTACCGGTCGGCCGGTGGGGGGGGGGGCTACATTTACCCGACTTGGGATCCCCGCGACGAGCGCACACCCGCTTGCATTATTTCCAATCAGCGATTATAATAACTTTTTGCTCCGTCGCGGCCATTACAAAACTAACGAGTTCTTCCATCGAGTTTGTTTTACCTTTTGAGTAAAACTTTAGCGTCGCTTTCTGAAAAATGCTCGAATATAAAGAAACTCGTTAGGCAAATTGTTTTTCTAGAGCAGAGATTTTTTTTTTTTGCTCACGTTTTCACTCTGAAAATACTTAAAAGCATCCTTTATTTAAATCCATCGCTCGCTCCTTCATATCTATTTATTTATCTATTCGCGTCTACTTATTAATCTCGGCGTCTGATCGATCTTACAACAACAAACGGACACTTATTCATATACAAATGGATTAGTCAACCACTCGGCACTTTCATTCTTTTCAAACCTCGCTCTCTCTTTTATCTCTCTCTCTCTCTCTCTCTCTCTCTCTCTCTCTCTCTCTCTCTCTCTCTCTCTCTCTTATGTTTTTCAGTCTCTTTTCTGTACAATTTATTTTCCATTTTCATTTACGTCTTTGTGTACGAAGATTGAAATGAAAGGTGGTGGTATTTACGTAGATTGCTTAAATAGATCATAATTGAATTTTTGCACATAGAGATTAACATTATCTCGCATGCTGTTGTAGAATTTTTAATGTGACTTTAAAAATAAAATTTATAGGATGATGAATTATTTCATATTGTAAGATTATTATAGCGGAGGTTGATGTGGATGGGGGGGGGTACGCCGGTGCTGGCGACGGGTAGGTGCAGGGTGGGCGGGTGGAGGAAGGGGACAAATTACAGTCGCAGGGGAGTGAGAATTCTCGAATTCAATAACCTCTGATAAATCCATCGGGCATTTTATTGGGATCGCCTTGGCTTGTTTATTAGACTCTAATGGAAAATTAAAGTGCACCGGGACTCTTGCGGGAAGCGGTGCGCGTATATAAAAATCCCGGCGTTTAATAAACAGAAGGCAGTATTTATTATCGTCAATAATGCCGGAGATTCGAGTGGAGCTCACTAAAACAGCAGCTGGACCAAGTCTGTGGAAATACATTTATTTATAACTAGTTGTCTCGTGCGCCCGCGCTTACACCTATCAATCCATCTCCCCCCCCCCCTCTCTCTCTCTCTCTCTCTATATATATATATATATATATATATGCGTATGGATAATTTCGCAACATTATAGATTACGTGTCATTAAGAGGCTATAAATAACGGAATTGCAAAATAGAGTAGTAGGTCCGGTAAAAAATAGGCGGTGAGAAGTTTCGCTTCTATTCCTTTAGACGAGGCAAACTGTAAAATAATTAGAGCACTTTATAGGGTAAAAATGGGTAGTTTGCAACTATGAGTAAGTCCGTAAGTCCGGGGAGGGACGGGGAGCTTAAAAAGTTTTCTCGTCCCGAAGGTAGGCGGTGGGAGAGTCTCGGCCCTCGGTAGAAGCGATGCCGGTTAAAGGGTTGGCTGCGCGTGGCGGTAGGGATGGGGGGGTACGTGGAGCGGGGGGCCGCCTCGTTCGACTATCAATTAACAATTCGAAGGAGTAGCGGAAGGAGGGGCAAGACGAGCCGCCTCCCGACTCGCGTGTCCCCAGATTATCGAGATCGCGTGGAGGAGGAGACGCCCCCGAGCCGGAAACGATAATCTGCCACGGAGGAGCTATATTTTCGCGGCGCGCTTTGCTCGGGCTCGCGTGCGCCCGAGTCCCCCGTAGCCGCTGTTTCACTTGGCTCGTTAAAGTCAGCGCTGCTCTCGGAGCTCGTGAAAGTTCGTTCGCCGCTTATCTCGGCCCGACGGCTGAATGTTTACGAATTAACTATTTGTCGCTTTGGCAATCCGGCTCCGGCTGCTGCTACCCTTTCCCCACCCGTACAGCCCTCCCCGCCTCCCTCCGCCTCCCGCCCCCAGGAAGCCGGGACCCGTCTCACGCACTATCCCTCCCTCAGTGCCAATACCGGCGGCGATAGTTTTATCGAGTCGAGGCCATAAATCGAATTGCCGAAGGCGTCCTTTAATCGGCCGCGCTCGGATTTACGGGCTTTCGGACAAGTACAGCAAGTATTTTCCTGCGAAAGGGCTCACTGGTGGTGCGCGCGTCCTCTAACGCAGCCCCGCGCTCTCAAGACCGTAGCTCTTGATCGACCGGTGACGACGTGCTCGAGTTCGGTTCTGCGGCCGATATCGCGTGGCAGAGGCTCCCGCGATGGCGACCGATCCATTAAAAATACGACCCGCAACGTTCCCTTACGTAATATCGAGGTGTGTGGGTGGGTGTGTGCGTGTGTGCATGAGGGAGAGAGAAAGGACAATGGCCTAGGAAACGCGTCGGAGGGAAAATAAAGGATCGAAAAATCGGTTATTGGTTGGCCGAGTCACCCGCGCCGCGGACCTTAGTCGATCGTTAAGTGTAAGGGGGGGTGGGGGGCAGTGCGGAGCGAGGGGGCTTTTCACGCGGTATAAGCGCGCATAATTTATTTGTCTGACAGCTCCAGAAAGCCGGCGCGCGCGATGCGTGCGTGCGTGCGTACGTGAGAGCGAGCGAGCGTGTCTGCGTTACATGCGCTCCGCGCGTGTCGCAATGTTTCCGGAGCGGCGACTCGTAGACGAGAAAAAGAGAAAGAGAACCGGTCGGCAGTCTCAACGTGTAGCGAGTAGCCGCCGAGACGATCTAGACTCGGACCGCAAGGCGAGGACTGGACCGCCTTTTGATCTACGGGCTGTCTCGCTCGTTTTTCGTTTGCGGCTATCGCTCGTGCATTCCCCCGCGTCTCGCGACCCCCCCCCCCCCCCAATCCCGCTCTCTCTCTCTCTCTCTCTCTCTCTCTCTCTCTCTCTCTCTCACGGCCCGCCATCGAGCTCCAGAGTCTCCCCCAAAGGGGCGCGGCGCTCGAGCCCCCGTCCGGACGTTACCCACGTCGCGATCGTCTTACACGCTCTACTCGACAGAGGGGACCCGGGTGCCCCCTCGCCCCCCCCATATACCCTGAATCGCAGATCCACCGAGGGGCCGGGAATAGCTGGTTTACGGGACTTCGCCGTACGTAGTGTGCACCGGTCCTGTGTGTCTCTGGGATTTGCGCAATCCCAGCTAACATGACCGGGAGAGATCGCGAGTACCTTGCACGGATATCGGCTTCCCCTACCCACCTACACCCTCCCCGGACCCGGAGCCCACCTATGGCCGCCCGGTCACCGTGGGCCAGAAAAATGGTTGCCGGGCCGTCAGGCGGGCTACGCCTTTAGCGAAACGCGTTCAGCGAGTCAGAAGAATCCCGTGGGCCGTCGTCTAGGCGTCGGGAGCGCGACGACGGATAACAAAAAGCCGACTTTCGTAAGCGTGCGCTCACCGACGGCGAACGCATGTCCCCCCCCCCCCCGACGTATCGATCCACAGCGAGCGAAGCGAATTGAACGGGGGGGGGGGGCGCACCGCGCCCTGTACGGGGGACGGGCGGTATGAAAGCCCGCTCTCCCCTGTCGATTCGAACTCTAAAGCTCCTTCTGCCGCTGCTGCTCCTGATGGTGACGCTGTTACTGGTACTGCAGGGAGAACGATCGCGAATTTAGGATCGGTTCTACGGCGACGACAGCCCTCCCTCCACCCCCCACCCCCTTATGCGCCGGCACCATCGCTCACCCGGCCACTTTCACCGCTCTCTGTTCGCAGCGTACGTGGATCCCCGGCCCTTGTTTGCATGCGGACAATTTATCGACTCCCGATAAGTATTAAATCCACGTACAATGTGCTCAGGAATTGGCCGCGTGTGCGACGACGGCATCGGCGATATTTCAGTCTGTTCCATTACGTTTTCGATCGGCCGCTGTTTCGCTATTTCGTACTTGTATCTATTTGCCGACTGGTAAGATGAAAAAAAAAAAAAAAAAAAAAAAATAAAAAAAAATAGAGAACTCGAGGGCCTGACAGCTATTGGCTCGGCTCGGCTCCGATCGGATACCACTGCCCCCTCCCGACCCCCTACCCCATACCCCCTACCCCCTACCCCAGCCACCGACGACCCGACAAACCCCGCACGGACGGAGACCGCGCTCGGAATAATTATTAGACAGGGCGTTAGAAAGTGTCGAGGTACCGGATAAGCCGTCACGTTAATGCATCCGTTCGGATTGGCGAATAAAACGCCTTAGGCCCTGGGGGTGTGTGTCGGATGGGGTGTGGGGTGTGGGGTTGGGGGGGCGGGCGGAGAGGGCACATTACGCGCATTAGAGATTAGCGGCAGCGTCGCGCGAATTTCACGTAGACTTAACGAAAGCGGCTCCTTACTTTCCGGCTCCGCCGCCGCGGCGACGACATATATATATACATTCGCTCGCTCGGCTCCAGATAAAAATAAATAGCTTCGATCGCGCGCGTAACCGAGTCGGGCCGAGTCCGGCCGAGTGTAGTGCGTCTTTTCCATCTTTCTTTCTGAAAGCGCAATAGCGCGACAAAGGCATTATTTGCCTTGCCCCCTTTTTATCATTATTCTTCTATTATTAGTGACCGACTCGTGGGATCTGCGGGGGGTTTGTCGAGAGGAGCGGGCGGGAAGGACTATAGACGGGACTCGATTTTTCATATCGTTTATTATTATTGGACGAGGGGCCGGAGCGGAAAAATGCGCGGATCCAGTCAGTCGGAGGGAGAATTACGTATCGATACGTGTATCGAATGGACATAAAGGAAACTACTTGTTTAGGAATTTTATCCTCTCGACTTTGTTGATACAACATTGATTTTTATTACTGCATCAAGCAGGTATTTTGAAAACTAATCAGGTCAATAGGATACACTTTAGATAGCTCGAGCTATACTTTCGTTTTTTTCAATCGCCGATACGGAGCAGCGGCTGGGAGTGATCGAGCAGCCCGACGTGGATTTTCCAGCCTCGCAGTCCAGCCGCTGTCGGATCCAGCTAGATCCAGCGGCGAGCTGTGGATAGCGGGCGATTCGTAAGAGGAAGCGGCTCCGCCCCTACCTGCCCTTATGGCCCGCTCGGCATTCACGGATCATTGAAATAAGCGATAAAAGCGCGTACGCGCGCATCTGTATCGAATATCGAGCCGGCTGACGATGATGGCCTTGGATCCTAGATCTCCCGGCCTTTCTTGAATTATTCATCCGCGTCGGAGGGACTTTGAGGGATGAGTGACGGCTGAGCAAATAATTCCTTTTCCGTGCAAAAGGGAGCATTCGAGGCCGAGCGAATGAAAATAATGCCGGGGCGAGGCGGCATAAATAATGGTATTGTCCCCGCGGCCCGGACAATGAGATCCTTTAAATGGGCGGCGGCCATTGAGAAAGCAAAACACGTAATTAATCTCGTATCCGAGGGCGGCGATACTCTACTTTTTTGTCGCACAAAGCCTCGGCGAGACGGCGACAGCAGCAGCGGTAGCAGCAGCAGCAACACCACTACCACCACCAGGAGGAGGTGGAGGCTGAGGTAGAGGTAGAGGTAGAGGTAGAGGAGAGGGAGGAGGAGACCGTCGAGTGGTAACAGAACGAAAGGATTATAATCCGAGACGCGTCTGCGTAAAAAAATCCGGGAGCGAAGATTTTTCCGCTCGGCCGACTCCTTCCGTCACGGCTTCGATTCTCCCCCTCCGGTGTCACCCGACGGGCGTACGCGCACTCGACACGGGGGATTAAGCGAGCCAGGCCTTCAGGACTCCCCGAGCCCATTGGTAAAGGAAAGGGACTCGGCTAAGCCGGGTTGGACGGGAGGGGGCGGCAGGGGGCTTCCTCCTTCTATTCATTCACCAGGATGCAAAAAGAGGCTCCCGGTGTCGGTTCGACCGGCCGATTTGCGCCCCGACGAAGCATCCACGGGAGATTTAGCTAATGCGCCCTGACCGACTGCTCGCATGTCTCCTCCGCCTTCGAATGGGCTTTCGTATTGGCTGAAGCTGACGGTACTGGAACAGCAGCCCGGGGGAAAGGACCGTTCGTTCGTTCGTTCATTCCCTCGGCGAAGCGAGGCACGACTCGCTCGGATGGGCACCCATCCCCCACCAACCCCCCACCCCAATCACTTATCCTTATCTGTAAATCATCTTGGATTTTCGGCCGACGCGCGTACGTGAATGTCGATCGGAGGAGAGCTTTGGCGCATTCGCTGAGAAAGTCCCGACGAATGTGGGTAATCGTGTCAGGCCGTTCGGGTGAGTAAGAGGGGGCATAATCACGGTCCCGGATCGAAGATGACCCTAATGAGTGCGGGGAGAGCCGCGTATCGCTTCTCCTCGGATAGGATCGTTATTTCCGTGAGAAAGCACGCGGCGACCTTTCGTCAGCTTACGCCTCTACAGTCGGTCGCGCGTGGCTATTTTGCCTGTCCCGGACAGAAGGCCGAGGGACAACGACGACGACGACGACGACGACGACGACGACGATTATCGAGCGTTAATCGACGATCTAGAGAGGGTAGGTAGGGTGGGTTATCGCAGCTTCCGTCATCCTCTGGATTGAAGGGGAGGGAAAGCGGGGACACTTGGACACGGTTATAAATAAATGAGGTCGCTGAGTTTTCTTTCATTGCTTCGTCACATAACCTTATCGTGTAATAATACGATCTCCCGTGTAGTCGAGCCGAGTCGAGCCGAGTCGAGTCGAGCCGAGTCGAGTCGAGCCGAGTCGAGTCGATCGTCGACGTATCGACCTCGTCATTGTCATTATTAATTGGCAACGTTCTTTCCTTTCCTTTTTGTCCCTAATTTAAAGAAGTAGAAGAAGAAAAAAAAGAAATGCCGGTAGGTAGGAAGGGAGGGAGGGAGGGAGGTGGGAGTGGATGCGTATGGGCCGTATGCGGGGCATGAGTAAGTGCGCGTCGTCAATTGGCAGCGGATGAGGGGGGGCGGGCGGGCAGTCGAGTGACTAACCGAGAGAGGAATGCCGCTGATTATTTTGTATCTTTCGTTGACGTTGCAGCGGCAGCGGCGGCAGCCCGAGGTTTGATGGACCGGCTCATTGTCACGCTTTATAAGTCCCCCCAAGCATTTCATTAACTCGAGCCATGTGTCTTTAGCGTGCCTGTGACGTACGTTTCGAGATTTTTTCTGATAAGATGCCGAGAAGGCCGGGCAAGGATCGCCAAGGACCTTTTGACGAGCGATCGGATATAGATCGGGAGGGCGACTTCGGCTCGCTCTCGCTGTGCCGTAGGGACGAGCTGAGCGCATGCGCGCCCCGTCTCGGCATAATAACGCGATTAAAATAATAAGGCCCTGGCCCGATTAGTTGGGAGCTCGGTAAAAAGGCGGAGGATGCTCCGAACTGTAAAAGCCGAAGAATTGCTGCTGGTATCCTCGTTAGAATGGCGGGGTGGGGTGGGGTGGCCTGAGGCGAGGAGAGGGTAACCTTAGTAGCCTGCGCGCATAAAGCGTTTTACAGTCACGTGTATGGGATTCCTGCGAGGTAGCTTCCTTGCTAGCTTCGTAAGTCCCGTCCTCTCTCGGTCCCAGGCTCCCTCTCCCTCTCTCTCTCTCCATCTCCGTCTCCGTCTCCGTCTCCGTCTCCCTCACCGTCTCCCTCTAGCTCTCTGGCTTCCCTTGGTTGCGAAAAGGGACAGCCGCTGCTGCATCGCCATGATAATTAAGGGCAATGGACTCGGACGGGGGCCCCGGGATAATGATACAGCCGAAGAAACCGCTGCCGCGAAAAAAGGTATTGTTGGCATAACTATTTTCAGAATAAGCCGATAATATTCTCCGAGCAGAAAGAGAAACATCATTAACGTCAGAATTGAAATTTCAGCCTCCCGCTGGCTGCCCACCACCCCCTCCGTTCCGCCTTATCTTGTTTCTTAATCCTCTTTCCTTTTGTTTATTAATCCAACATTATGTCGTTGTCGTTGTCGTTGTCGTTGTCGTTGTCGTTGTCGTTGTCGATGTTGGACAGACCGCAGAGGCGAGGACGTCGAGGTGCGGTAATACAAGATCTTGTATTATGTAAATTGTGGGGCAGATGATGTATTGCGGTATTGATTAGAGAGACTCTGTCCGACCAATACTAATAATACGTAAATACAAGGGCCGCGAGAGATGGAGGGGGTAGGGAGGGATCATCGTCGCGGTGTTACATATATATATATAGAACAATCCATGGCTATTTCCGTGAGCGTTTAAGCTCACAAAGTCTCCCGAAGGTGGACGGTTTCCCCTGACGAAATGCAGAGCGGTCCCGGGGACGGGAGTGAGAGGCTGGAAGAAACAAAGTAGCTTGTCGATGAATGAGAGAGCCGGGGGCTTGCGAAAGGAGCCGCGATTACATCACGGTTACAGATCCGGGTTGAGGTGGTTGAGGAGGAGGTTGTGGAGGTTGAGGAGGAGGAGGTGGAGGAGCAGAAGGAGCAGGAGGAAGAAGAGGATGAGGATGATGGGGTTTTCGTCTCGGTACGCGGAGCCGCCCCCGGAGAAGTTGGGCCAGAGTCACCCACCATCTGCGTTCCGAGATGGACCTAATGAAGCGTACGTTGGTTCGCGGCGGGAACGTTACGCCTCCTGCCGACGCCTCCATCCCATTACCATAATAATGCCTTTACATCCGAAGCCCCTCCACCGAGAAGACTCGACTGCGAGCGAGTCCGAGCGTTTCGTCCGCTTCCGGAATCCTTGACTCCTTTCCTTCGGATACTCAGCAATACACCAACAACGACCATGGTTCGTCAATGGCTAGAGGGACGAGCTCCCCCCTCCCCCCTCGATTTATTTACGAGTTGAGTATGAACTAGTAGGCTCGCTTTGTCGATATCGCTGCAATTACTGCACGTCCATGTGGATAGGTTATTGGGGTTATTGGGGTGGGGGGGCGCTTGCCTCCGTACACGTGCTATGTGATAAAGGGCGTTCGGCGATCGATCAACGTCGAGGAACGGCTCCACGCGCTACCAGGACGACTGCCGACTCCCGGACACACCGGCACTACAAGTTTCAAGTCTGGCCGTGGATACGAGGGTACGTTGCATGCCGAGGGCGAGGAGGGACGAGCTGCAATGATCGATAGGGGCAGATAAGGAGAGTGAAGGAGTAGAAATATTATAGTCTGGATATTGCAGAAGGAGGTGGTGGTGGGCGCGTGCGGTCTCGGGCTCCGGGATGGTATTACCCGGAGCCGTGGTTTGACCGGCGGTCCTTAAAACCCGATTATAATCGGACTCGTACAGATCGTAGGGGCGACCACGGCACGGGAACTCTCGGGACGCGTTAGACCGAGACGGCGAACGATCTAGGCACCTGGTAACCGAGGGTAGATTGGCGGTGGGACGGGGACGAGTCGTGTATATCCGCGATAATACTTGAAGTGGGAGAGGGAGGCGGAGGGAGCGTCAATTAGGGATAATCAGAGTTTGGGAATTAATCCGAGAAATCAGGCTCGCGGAAATTAGCGGAAGAACGGGAGAACTCGAGTCTTGGGGATGAGCACCCGGGACTCCGGGCTCGAGCTCACGGACACGCACACGCTCAGGCTCACGCTCACGCTCACGCACTCGTCCGCGTCATCTATCGTAGCTGCGCAATTGCGGGAGACAAGGAGACGAGTCTGCTTTGCGAAAATGTATCCCGGCCTTCTCGGTGCTCGGCAACTCTCTCTCTCTCTCTCTCTCTCTCTCTCTCTCTCTCTCCCTCCGTACTTGACGCCGTCCTCGTCTTCCTAATCTTCTTCCTCGTCTTCTATAATTGGATGTACAGTGTATGCCGATGTTATTCTATAATTACGTACGCTACTTCGAAATGTTAGCCAACCGAGTCGAGTCGAGTCAAGTCGAGGCATTTTCCTACTCGACTAACGATAATATTAATAACGACAACGACAACAACAACAACAACAACAAGAAAAAGAAAAAGAAGGAGTAGGAGTAGGAGGAGTAGGAGGGTAATAAAAAGGACGTCGGTCGGTCGGACGAATATTGAGAGCAATGGCGATGCTGTCTGGTTGCGCGCACACGTGCTCTCTGCGATAATTGGAATAAAGTCGCTAATTAGACATTCGCCTTAAGTAAGTTATTAAAGTAAGTCGCGCGGCAACGACTTTAATAACGCGCCCGGGGCTTTTCCGGGGCTTTTCGTTACGTTAGAGCCGCGGATCCCCGTACAATGGGACTAAGCTGCGCCTAGTAAAGCATTTACAAGTTGTCGAGTGCGTTAAGGAGCAGACAGAGGAGAGCCGGTGCGTGGGAGGAGTCTTGCGCCCTTATTATCCAGGGAAAAAAATGCCGCGTTGCCTCACTTGAGTATAATTACACGCTCGAAAGATGAGCGAAAAGGGAAAGTTGACAGGGGCGCGATTCCGGGGATCGACGTGATGATTGCGCGTCCCCCGCCCCTGATGCAAGGGGTCGAACTATAACGATGGACATCGACGAAGGCGTAGGACCTAGGGATCCCCCCCTGCCCCCTCCGCACCCAAAATCGCATCCGTGCCCAAAGTAAAGATTACTTGACCGCCTCGGTAAAATAAAGTCCGCGATGCGCGACGTTAGATGCAGTCGGGCGGCATTAGGAAAGGGGAAGGAGGGATCCCGATCCGACTGCGGTACATACACCCACGCGTGCCTTTCTCTTTCAGTCGGTTAAAAGTGGATTGGCGCAAGGAGCGCGCGACTCGTGCGTGAAGCCAGACCGGAGACGAGGTCTCTCGCGCGTGTGTGCACGCACTCGCGCCTCCGTGTGCGTGGCACTTGGTCGCGACGATTATAAGAGTCCAGTAACCCAGTTTAGCCGAGGTAGACGCGTACCTGATATCGGGGATAAGTCCTCTCCCCTCCCCTCCCTCCGTCCCACCCCCTACGCACCTACATACGCATACGTGCACGCTCCACTTCTAATACTCCACCTCCACTTTTTACAATAGCTCCTCCAGTCACTCACTCCACCTTTCTATTTCAATTTCTAAAAGCCTACCTTCGGCAGCCCGTTATCGTCCTTCCTCTACGATCTACCATTGTTCCTCACCTACGCGCATTTCTTAAAATCCAGCCTAGGCACTCCGGGTACACGAAGCCCTTGGTTAAGCCTTTCCCTTAACCAAGCATAGTTAACAACACGGGCCTTGTCTCGTATCTCCTGCTGCTGCTGTTGCTGTTGCTGCTGTTGCTGCTGCTTGCAACGGCGAAGCAACCGAGATAAAGAGGAAGTGGGGGAACGAAGAATTTTTATTTATCTTCAATTCTTCGCTATTCCGATACATTCGAGAGGTAATGGGTGTGCGTGATAAAATAGCCAGCCAATAACGCATGATAAGGAAAGCCGAGAACCTGGAGGATAACGGTATATTATTTACGTGGGATTCGTCAATTGTCGAGGAGAAGGTAAAGATCAATGGCCCCGTCATTAGAGGAGCGTGTGTGAGTAGCAGCGCAAATAGGTGTTGCTCGATGAATCATTAGGCCTCTGATTACCTAGGTAGTGGAAGCTATAGGAGAAGCCGCGAGAGGGTCGAGTGCGCTTCGAGATTGGCGAAAAATTTCGCAAACCGCTAGAAGGACACGCGATAAGTATTAGAGAAGGCAATAAACCGATGAGTTTCCAGGGTAAAAACAATCGAGTCGTTGCCCAATAATATCGCCCGATGAAAAAATCGAAGCAAGGGCAGAGCAACACGAGAAATGAGTGAGAGAGAGAGAGAGAGAGAGAGAGAGTATAAACGAGGCGTACTTGGGTTATTTAGCAAGAGTCCCTCGCCCCTCCGTCATTCCTCGGTCGGAGTACGAAATCCGCATCGAGCGGCGATTTCGTTTCTTGTAATAATGGCGAGGAATGGCGCGCGAGTACCCCCCACCACCAACAGCACTTGCAAACTTTCCTTACGTGTGTCCATAAACAGGGACATTTTCGTGGCAATGATTGCGCAAGTGCGCAGCCGCTCGCCCTCCTTCCTACCCCACACACACACACACACACACGAGCCTGCGTATGCATCGGTCGAACGTAGTGGGCTGGCAGAAAAGGAGTCGCGCGGGGTTTGGTGGTAGGGGACGGGGTTGGGGGAGGGGTGCCGGCGGGCCGTTGTGCAAATGCGCTTATTAGCGAGCGGCTTCGATTCGCTTCTTATATTAGAGTGAGCGCCGTTTACTTCATGCACTTGGCGTTTAGAAATAATTCCGCCTTCCCTTTACGTGTGTGTGCGCGCGCGCGAGCTTACCCGCTCCTTCCAGCGGCGATCGTCCTCTCATTTGCATTTAATTTTACTCGCAGCGTAATGAAACCGCTCGGTATGATGAAAATCCCGCGTCTTTTTTTTTTCCTTCTTTTCCTTTTTCTTTTCCTTTTGCTTTTTTCGCCTTTTTATTTTCCTTTTGCTTTTTTTTCCCCCAGGCCATAACTAATTTAATGTTGAAATTGCACAAAAAAGGCGCGCGCTCTCGCTCGCTCGCTGGCTCGCTCGCACACACGTGCACGTACGCGTAGACGGTGCACGCCAGCGTGCAGCTATTTCTGATTTACGAAGAGATAGAGAGGTCTTTTCCTTTCGTTTTCATAAAAATTATCAGAGACTCGGCGATAATGACTTCCGCGTGCCTTGCGTAATATTCACGCGTTAATCATTGATGACAATAACGCAAATTTAATCGCATTTCGCAACATTAGCGAGGTATTTGCCATTTGCATCCCGGGCATACGTGTTTTCGGAGTCGCGGCCAGTTAGTTGCACTACACGTTACGATTGCACATTGAAGTAATAATGAAATTGCGAGTTTATTCGTCGAAAGTTATGACGACGACCTTGCCTCGCATTATTACGTAATTTTAATTACTATTTCCTCCTCCCCCAGCCCCTCGCCACCCGCCACCCGTATTGTCTAAGGCCTCGTACGTAGCCTCGGTCGGTGTACACTTGCCGTTTCCCTTTTCCCTTTTCCCTTTTCTCTTTTCCCTGCCCAGAGGGAACGTAATAAGCGCGGATTATTATCCGAAACGCGTCGCAGAATATATATTTTTCAATCGCTTCGACTCATTACTGCACGAGAAATCGTTATTGGGATTATTCTTATTGTTATTATAATGGTTAAGTTAGAGGAAATGATCGGCTAAAAAGGCGAATCCATATTCCGTAGAGCGTGGAATGTATTTCCAGCGGTTATCTTAATAATTCACGCGGAGTCCCGTGATTTTTAAAAGCAAGAGCAGCGAGCGGGGATGCGCGGCTGTTTAGATGCGTCGCCATCGGTCCCCCGACTTTATGGCGAAAAATAAAGAATGTTCGGCGTTCGGCGTTTGGCGTTCGGCATTCCCCCCGATATAGCGCTGCAATTCTCGTAAATCGTTGGTGCGCTGCGGAGGAGATCGAGCCGTAAGAAGAACGGTATCTCCGAGTTTTAAAATACTTTCCGCATAGTCGAATGAAAGCTGCCAGCGGTCAATCTCGTCGTCGGAGGCTTATTTCTGTAAAGTAGAAGCGTTACGTGCGCGCTTGAGTAAGTAGGTGTCCGTGGTCTTGGGACCGGGGGCTGGGGCATCTGTGTATATGCGCGCGCGCGCGCGCTCGTGTGTCATAAGAGAGAGAGAGAGAGAGAAGAGAGACAACGACGACGACGACGAGAAATTTAAATTCGTTCTTTGGAGGGAGGGGAGGACCGCGCGCTCCTCCCCCCAATAGCCCTCTCTGCGCTATCGATGATATCGGACTTTTACTCCCCGGAGAGAGTCGGAGAGCTCGCATAAGACGTTGTTATTTCTGATATTGAGCGGGGCAATAAAAGCCGCCGAGAAATTTCCCTTTGCGAACCGAGCTCGCGGATTTATAGCCTCGCGCGCTCGCGAACCGAAAGGAGTTGGGAGGGGGGGCGCGTAGGAGGTACGGAAAGAGAGTAGAGAAGCCGACGTCGACGTCGCGGACGTTGACGGCTACGGGGAAGGAAGGGCGCCGTAAGCTCCGTCGAACCCCTTGAGGATCCGCGCGAGCAAAATAAAGCGCCCTACGAGTGCTGCTAATAATTATTAATTAACGAATTAATTATTAATAATTATAATTTCAAAGGCTGGGATAGAACTCGTTTCTATATGGTCGCACACGCCTTCCGAGCCCCGAATTTCCATCGAGTAGGGATTTTTCGTGGTCCAGGGCCCGGAGCTTCCACGAGCTGGAAGGTTACCTACCCACGCAGCCGCGTAATCTTCACGTGTTCCTGGGATATTTCGCAGGTGATTGAGCTGCGAGGAGAAAAGGAGGTCGCAGCAAGGATTTCAAAGGCTCCGAGGCCGTGGAAGCGACTCGGTTACGTAGAACCCGCGCGCGAATCGGCTTCCCTGGCCACCTCGGCCAGGCTCCGTTGGATCGCCGGCCTAAGGAGACGGCGAAGGGGGGGGGGCATGCATAGCGGATTAAACGCGTACTGTTAATAATGGCTTAATCGCGGCTGCATCTCCAACGAGGCGAGCTATAGTACACGCGCGAGCGATAACCAGCCTCGATAAGAGATCCTCCTCCGGCTTTCGACACTCACGTTCACCAGGCTTTTCAATAATCCGCCTACGTACGCCCTACGTAATCTTACGTAATAATAAGATAATGGTCGTATTAGGGAGCGGGCGCGTGATTATATACCCGACGAGTGCTCCATCTCGACGTACCTTAACAAACCAATCTTCCTTTATTCGGCGCAGTTCAGCGCAGTTCAGCGCAATTCAGCGCAATTCAGCGCAACGGTGCACACGAGCCTCGGCCAGCCTGCTTATAATAATTACAATGACGTGCGTGTGCTGTTACGACGGGTCCGCTAAAGGGGATAATGCCGCTATTAATCGACGGCTCGATGACGAAACGTCGATAAGCGAACGGGCCCGATTTTTCTCCCTTTTTTCTCGGTGCATTCATGGACAGCGCCCTAGGGAGGAATTACGACGACTATATAACGACGACGACGACGACGACGACGACGACGACGACGACGACAACGACTATGACGACTATGACGACGACCACACCCACCCGGAGGATCCTCGCGATAACTCTCAAGACGTGTGTTGACGATGACGGGTCTGTATATTCAACGGGCCGAGGGAGCTTATCGACCAGAGGGACCGAGTGTCAGAAGCCAACCTACGTAGCTGCCAACTTGCTCTCGTTTTCGTCCTTACGTCAACAAAGGATTCTCAGACGACGCGAGGACTTTCGGGCTTATGAGGGGATAGGGACCGAGTCGATAAGAGAGGACCGCTCCCTATCGGCTTATTGCCTATCGCCCTATTCCCTACTCGGACCCCGTCCCGCCCGCCGAACAACCACGATACTTTAAGGCGATCAAGGATCGAGGAGACGCGCGATCTTTTATACGGCATTATTATTATTATTATTATTATTATTATTATTATTAGCTCCCCCGAGCGGTGAGGGGAAATCGGCGTAAGGAGGAGAAAAAACGGCGGAGCGCGCGTTATTTAACGAGTCATCGGTGAGAAAGGATCCGGTCTTCTCAGTCCTTTGTTTCCTCCGGGGCCGACAACATCAAACGAAATCAAACGGAAAATTCACTTTAGCTGAGCCGTGCACATGCGCTCCATTGTCGTAGACCTTCATCACCTCGATCCCCGTACGGGTCCGCTCCGCCGCTCCGGGTCGAGCCCTGACCCGACCCACGCGATCATATCCGCGCCCCAGCCACCCGTCGTACACCACCATCCATTGTTTCGCCCATACAATCAGTCACCACGGCGTCTCGTAATTTCGAAGGCACGAAGCCCCTCCCCGGCCTAGGCCGCCTCACCCCGAACGAGGCCCAAGGAGGTATTCGCTCCCCTGTATGGAGAAGGAGAAGCCCGGTGTCGCGCTCGTTAAATTAAATAACGCAGAGGATTCCTCCAGAGGAAGACGTTGGCACGCGTGGCCGAGTTGTCAATAGCATCGTCATCCCATTAATTATTTTAAGATCTTTGGCTCGATCGCACTGGATCCATCCTTTCGAACTGATCAATTACTCTCCACTCCCTCTCTCTCTGTCTCTCTGTCTCGGCGACTAGAGGTATTGGCTGCTTTTAACGATTCGAGCGAAAGCACGAGCCTGCGACCATAAAATAATTATATTCCTTGGATAGCGTGGCAATGCAGCGTGCAAAGCCCCGTTCGCTTGCCTCCCATTACAAGCACACCTTGACTACATCAACCAACGTAGGCCCAAATGCGTTAATGCATTCGTTAATTTGGCTTTCTTCATTACACCTTTACGTATTGGAACAACCCCCGTCTTATAACTAACTAATTCTGCCTTTCTTCTGCTTTTCTTTTCTTCCCGTGGCCAAAAAAAAAACATTAATTTCTCATTAAATAGTACACCGTTGAGCAATAAGTAATAAGGGACTATGGAAATTAATTTTGAAAGTACAAATGCAGCGTTAAAAAAACCTTTAAGTCATAAATTCTCACTCTTGTTGGACGCAAGTCGTGTGTGACTAAAGCATTATCCTGGTTTTATCAACATCGGCTTCCAAGGATTTCTATTTATCCCGTTGGAAGTAGAAATTTCGTTTATCGATCAAAGCTCCTCGTGTTCTTATAGTAATAATTCGCCGTAAAAGCGGCACGCCGAGCGTCGAACCGATTTAATTAAACAGTACCCGAAGAACAGTACGGCGCATCAATTAAATGCATCCCTATCAAACGAGCGCGTAATTAATTGAGCGGCCGACGAAATTTTGAATTCGCAACAGGACAGCGTACCGCCGTTCGAGTGGTGGTACTCCACCGGCAATTTACGCGAGCCATGATTCGACGTTTAGAAAAGAAAAGAAAAAGAAAAAAAATAATGATAATGATAATGATAATGATAATGATAATGATAATAACAATAACAACAATAGTAATAATAATAATAATAATAATAATAGTAAACGATATGGAAGAGGCGATCCGCGGAAGTGCGATAAAAAGCGTTTGTTAATTCTGTGTTATCGGCTACGGCGGCCAAAGTGACAACGAACCTGCCGCTCAATCAATTAATCAGGCTTGCGTAAGCGCTTTCGAGTATTATATCCAATTGAAATGACGCGTGGAAAATATTGTTCAAGTACGGAAATCGCCGCTCACTCGGGCATCGTAATTCGGATACGTGACTCAGCGGCTTCCTTTTTCCAGATTGAATGTAGCTTATCGTCTCTTATGCTTTTATAGCCGACGTATTTACTTTTAGTGGCGCCCTCCCTCCTCCTGCACCGATATACCTACCTGTATACACACACACACGTACACGCACACACACGCACACACGAGTGCCATTATAGTCCCCGATATTTATCGAAAAAATGGATTCCAGTCCGAATTACGCTCTCATTCTCCCTCTATCCCCCCCTCTCCCCCTCTCCTCCCTCTCTCTCCGGCGTCGGACAAACAGACGATACCGTGCTAATGTCACGTTTTTTATTGCATGTTTAGAAAAAGCGAAAGAGACAAGCGGAAGCGGTTGATTATTGTTGAGCAAAATAAATGAGGGAATTAATGGCTGATAATTGCGGCGCACAATTAATGTGCATAATCAGTGTGACTTGGTCTATAGTCCGAGTATAGCGAATCTGGGAACGAGCTTATTGTACATGTAATTGCCCAAGTAATTGTTTTATTGTCTTGGAAACAATAAAAGTTTCCTATTAATTATATCACTTTCTTCTCGATTAGCAGGAGCAGAGTAGCGACGTATCGGCTATCATGATCTTACTTGTCGCCGAACCTTATCCGAATCATTATTATTCGAATAATATTGCTGATAAATATTTTCCAGCGCTCGAGCTATGGAGGAGAAAGGAGTAGCTTACTCACGAGAGTGGCTTCCGTGCCAGAATGATGTTTAACAATAATAACCAACACTTTTACAAAATTACAAATACAGTATGAGTTAAAAAAAAAAAAAAAAATTGTCGGAGCCTTGATGATGTAATTTTTATTGCCGCTTGAAAACGTAATTAAAGTGCGTATGGCGAGCATTCGCGTCAATCAATTAATCAGATAAGGTTAATCGAAGTATGTGTGATATCAGCTTGGGATTCTTAAGCACAAAGAGCGTTGTGAGAATTCATGTGCAAATCTCGGTGATTAATTGTGCACAAGTTAAATGCCAGAATGCCAAGATACGTTCTTATCTAATTTTCGTACATACAACAGCAATACAAAATGTCCGGGGGGATTTTTTTATTATTCCGGCAACGTTCGTCCGGTCATTGTTTCTACGAATTTAACAGCTTTCCGTGTCCGTTTAAGCGCACCTAATGAAGTAAGTCTGTTTATTAATTTTTTTTTTATAAGCCGATAAATTGAACGGCGAGGTTACGAAACGACATCGTGTGCTCTTGCGATTTAATATAAAGAAGCGTGAGCGTGTGTGTCCGACTTGGCTTTTCTTAGTACATAACGCGAACGAAAGTTTCCGAGTAAATTAATTTGTAAATGAAATTTATGCAACCGCAAGACTGTGCGTCTCTCTCTCTCTCTCTCTCTCTCTCCCTCTCTCTCAGATGGGAAAGCCTAAAGGATTGTGTTGATAGGCTGGGAGTGTTGAGACTCCGAGCGCCAATACGTGTAGGTCCGACTGGAAAATTGAGAAGGGCATTGTTTCCTTGGGTATCGCGCGCTCGAGCGGGAGGGACGAGTTAATAATTAAGAGTTCGTTATCCGGGGTCAGCGGTGCTCGGTGCTGACCGACGATAGCCATCGGGGAAGGCCGTAACGCAAGAGCAGCCGGTCCCCCGGGACGTCAAAACGGTCCCATGGGCGGCGGCCCCGGCTATCGCGTGATCGTCTGTAAGGGGATACCCCGGCGGCTCGCGGATAACGTAAGAAGGGTCAGCCTGGCCTGACCCGTGGACATCAAATGGGCCCGAGGAAGGTTACGAAAGTCGAGTAGTCGCGTGGACGCGCCGTCAACTATCGCGTGCTCGTACACCTGGAACGGGAGGAACCGAGCCGTGGAAAAGGAAAAATATAACTCGCTTGGGCGGTGCTCGGTGACCTCGTGCACGGGGGAAGGGGAAGGGGACGACCAACGACTGTCTGTCTGTCTGTCTGTCTGTCTGACTGACTGACTGACTGACTGACTGACTGACTGACTGACTGATTGACTGACTGACTACTATCGGCTCCACTTGCGCTTCTTAAGAATCCTTATCGGATTTCTAAGAAGTCAGCGATATCGTCACGCATTCGATTCCTGATCAGAAACCCAAATAAATCATAAGCTCCGGGTAAATAAATAAAATAATCGACCTCGATTCCTCCTTACTTTACATTACTCACGATTTCGGAATCGTCCGTTCGATTATAATCGATCTTCGGTATTCGTTCGAGCACCCTCCTTCCTTCCTTCCTTCCTTCCTTCCTCCCATCCTCCCCACCACCCCACCACCCCTACTACCTTCCTTCCAACCCTCCGAGCCTAACGAATCCAACGAATTTCTCTTACAAATCTCAACGTCTCCATTCTTATTATTAAATGACGTTTCATTGCATCGAGTCGCTCGCTTGCCCGTATGAAATTCGAATTTTTTTTTTCCCCCTTTGCTTTTCTTTTTAATCGCTTAATGAGGCTCTGATTCATGTCTTTTAATCCGCATCGATTAAATAATGATGGCATTTCGTCCAGCATTTTATTAATACGTCTCATATTAATTGCTCGCCTTTGCACATTAATCGCTTGAGCATTTATTTTTCTCTTCTTTCATTGGAATGTTATTTCTACTATTGCCATCGGGATCTCTAATTTTGCAAAGACCTTCTTATGCTTTAATATTTACACGATCACTTGGAAATAGAATTGAAAGCGGAGCACTTATATAATTGAGGCAATAAATAACGTCGAAATTTACAGGCCTCCGTATTAGATAGATGAAGCCATTAGCGGTGCTAGGGAAGCAAAAAACAAAACAAAAACATCCTCCCCCTCGCCCCCCCCGTCCTCGCCAAAAAAGAAGAAGAAGAAGAAGAAGAGGAGGGAAAAAAAAGAAAAACGGAAGCATCGTAGGCTACGTGAAATTATTTTTACTTCGGTTTTGATCGTTTTGGAATATATCCAAGAGCTAATATGTCACTGATTGTGTCGCTCGCTCACTGATAATAAAGACATTTATTTTCGGATCTTGAGATATAATAAATCATTTTATTTCGAATCTAATAAAAAAAAAAATCTGCTTTGATTTAAGAATAGATCCAATCTGACTCTCGCGTGTATTCCCAAGTTTTTTTGTGTGTATTATCCGCTTTATTTGCAAAGGCTATTTTTATTTCTCTAATCTCTCTCTCTCTCTCCCTCTCTCTGTCTCTCTCTCCCTCTCTGAGCAGCTCTGACGGCTCAAAAACTTTCTTTACAATGAATTTACAAAGAATGTAAATTGTAAATTTAGGATTAACTAGTTAAGAATTTTAAGGGGTCGTCGTTGGATATTCGTCATTCGTATTTCACTTTGAGTAGGAGGTAATTTTATTGAATTTTTATTAATTCTTTGATTATAAAATGTTGGTTAGTTAATGAATTTAGCGACGAAAAAGAGGTAAATGAGGAGGAGGAGGAGGAGGAGGAGGAGGAGCTAGTGTCCCTTGATTGACAGAAATGAGCTTTTGTCGTAAAAAATTGTAGCTAATCGAGCGGACTTGGATAATTGTACTTTCTCAATCGGTGGGGGAAGAGACAGAGAGAGAGAGAGAGACAGAGAGAGAGTGAAATATAAAAAACTTATTGCAGGTCGGAGTATCTCGGTAATGGCGCTGCAATAACTTTGCATTTAAAGTTGTCAAAGTACGTTATGCATAATGGCTGGAGCTCGCGATTACGGAGCACGTATGGCTAGGTGTTTAAAGTGATTAAGTGCTCTCGGATTCGTAAAATCACGAACGATGCCGAGTTATTTTCAATGGAGAGCCGAATAAATAATAGCGCGGCCCGTCGGCCGATTCTCCTCGCTGTAATTGAAATTCGTATTTAATTTCGTAATGTCGGAAGGAAAAGCATGCCGCGGAAATGCGTGAAAAGAAAGAAGAAAAAAGAAAAAAGAAAATTCTCTAGACTGCTTCTCTGTCTGTGAGAGGAACTGAGCGAGCGAGCTTTCCCATGTTATTTAGCATGAGCGAGCATTACGCGTATCGTTGGCGTACAATAGTAGTAATTCGATAAAGAAAAATGATTACAAGCATATCGGCATTAAATCGCGCGTGAGTAAGCTTTCGAGTAAAGTACGCGGGTTACAAGCAGCGAAAACTCGTCGGACAAATATAACGCGCCGAGGCTTCGGATGATTTATTCCATTGTATGTTACGGAGAGCGGGCGGATGATGGGTGGTGTAAAGGGGGGGGGAGAGAGGTGAAAGGGGAGCGCGTTTCTAAGCGAGGAAGAGTCGGGAGTCGGATGGACCGTCCATGGAGCTTGGCTCCCCTCGTCTTATCCTCGGTGGCAGCACGGAGCTCCGCTCGCATCGATAATCCAGAAATTATTTAGCATCCGCTAAATACGGCGAGATATACGACCACGGAGGGAGGGAGGGAGAGAGAGAGAGAGAGAGAGAGTCGTAGATAGTTTAATTTGTCCAAGAGACCGAGATTGGGTCGGCGGTGGCAGTGGCTCAACGAGGAAGGAAACGTCGACGGCAGTGGCGGCGCCCTCTAAATGCCCTATGATACATTCGATGCCGGATAGAGGTTACAGATGTATGGGTGAGAGCATTATTCGAGCCTATGGAGCAAATAATCAACAGGACGGCTCGTAATAATGATTAATCGAAGGAAGAGAGGCGGCCGGGAAACGCAGCCAGACAATAAGTAATACAATAAGTTACTGAGCGGTCGCAGCGGTGAAGGGGTTATTGGTGGGGATGGGGGGGGGAGAGGGAGATGACTGTGGTGGTGGTGGGGGGGGGGGGTCAGTATCTCGGAGCAGTCAAATTACGCCAAGTCGCCATTGCTTAGATAATACAGTGAAGTGAGAGAGAAAAGCGCTGAATGGACAAAGAGTCACCGGGAGAGCCTAACGTGTATTATATCGAGTGCAGAGAGACCCACGACTTTTCTCGATCCGAACAATGTCGACATGGCCTCCCATCGCAGCTCTCCTCTCTCTCTCTCTCTCTCTCTCTCACACACACACCCCCTCCCATTACCCTCCTTTTAATAGGATACGATTGTTTTTCTTTTCCGCCAGCATAGCAAGGAAGTCGGGAGGAATTCGCGGAGCCCGTGTACGTTATCGGCATTATTACGTATAGACCTGCCGCCCTAACTCTACCGGTTCTCCGTTATTCGGTCGCTCTTACCCACCCCTCCCTGCCCTCCCGCTACTTATCAGGCGAGCGCTAAAGACAAGGCCGTTTCGTAATAATGTTTTATATTTACGCGGAACGTTATCTGAGGAATTCGCGGGCCATTTGAGTCCAGCGTCCGTAGGCCGATAGGGGAGGGGGGCTGACGGAGGGAAGTACCCCGCGATCGATTATAAATTATTTACAAATCGACGGGCGACCTCAATTTATTCATAATAATTAGATTTATAATTTATGGGGGGAGGCTTTCCAAGTTCGCCGAACACAATTTCCGCATACTTGTCACAGACTTAATGCCCCTCAGGCTCCGAGGGGGCGTATCACTGCAACTTCTTACCACCTCCCCAAGTTATAAATTCAAAGTATCTTATCCCCCCCTTGCGCGCAACTCGGGGTCACTTCATCAACCTCCTGGACTACCTTTTTGCCCTGGCTAACATCCCCACAAAAATCCATAGGAGCTCCCTCAAACTCGTGCGACCTTAGCCACATCCTTCCGCTAATTATTTTTAAAAAATTCCCTTCCACTCTCTCTCTCTCTCTCTCTCTCTCTCTCTCTCTGCTGCTGCTGCTGCTACTGTATATCATCAAGTGCAACAGCGTGACAACTCGTTACTCGTTATCTTAGCGGTATTTCTATCTAATCTAGTTGTTAAAGTCGCGTCTTAAGTCCTCGACATTAAGATAAACCAAGCCGCGGATATTGTTTTTACAGCCACCAGGAGGAGGCCTGCAGTGATCTGCGAATATTATACAGGTGACGGTAACGATTTGTCTCCCCGTCTCTCTCCGCCCCCCTCCTTCCTTCCTTCTTTCCCATCCGCTCGAAGCAATAATATCCTTGAAATTAATTAATTGCCGTAATACGGAGCAGCCATTAAACAAAGTGACTCAACTATCGAAAGCATTCGAATCGATAGATAAAAGCGCTGTATATCGGCGAGGCGAATCAAGGTTACCCGCCGACTGCTTTTTATTCCTTTGAAAATATTTCAGAAAATAAGAGGAATAATAACAGTAGTGGCTTTTACAAAGCTCTTTGACTGAGAATTATTTATTATTGAGAAATCGAGCGAACAGTCGGGCGCGTTCCGGAATCCCCGACTCCCTCATAAGGAGGCGGCTCGACAACGTAACCCCCCACCCAACTCCCCAACCTCCCTAATAACCCCCCAACTCCCCAATAACCTCCCAACCCCCCAAAAACCCAGCCCCCTCTACGACCGAGGGCAAACTAGACGAATAAACAGTGACTTTGGTAACGCGCTCCTTCTTGTCCGGCCATCTAAGCGGTAATAATACGCGTCCATTGACTCTAATGTACTTTTTGTCGTAATGAGCGTCGCTCAAGGAGGAAGGTGCAGAAAAACTTTGACTAATACGCCTCGGCTCTCGAGCTCCAAGAGCGTGGCTCGCTCACTCGTTCGCTCACTCACTCACTCACTCTGTGCGTTTCTTTGGTAGGGGGGCTGGGTGACTGGGTGACTGGGTGTGTGCGTGGGGTATGAATTTAGCCCTGGAGCTAAGCGCCGGCCTCGAAATTCCTGCTCACTTGCGCTCCGGTTCTAGCTCTTTTGCGAGTCAGATGGTGGGCGAGGGGGGCCGCGAGGAGGGACAAAGGGAGTTACAAGTTTAGCGGTTGGACGGACGCGCGGCGTTCTGCTGGCCCCGAGTCCCCGTATGACTCGCGTCGCTTCGTCGCTTCGTCGCTTCGTCGCCCCGTCGCTCCGACTGTAATTTAGCGCAGCGCACTCGAGGAAGAGGCCGTCGCTCGCTCGGCCGACCGCGGCGTTTCTTTATTTCGTCGCCCGATGACCTCTGCGCGCTCAAACGTTTTGCTAACGCGTCCCCTACGGGGAAGTTTTGACTCGGCTAAGCTCTGCGACGACTGTGTTTCCGTGAACCGATCAGAACCGGAGGCTCTGACCCACCCTCGCCTCGGATGCTTCCAGGACGCCGCTCGAACCCCGTCGTCGGTCTCCCGGTCCTCCCGCCCTCGGCAGAGGCCCCGAGCCGTATCGAGCCTCCTCCTCCTCCTCCTCCCCCCCCATCTCCGCCTCCTTTTACCGGGAATGAAGAAACCGAGGTCGGTCAATAGGACGGCTAATTGCGCAATTAAATGCGGCAATGGTCCACCGCTGCCATCTTTCATAAGCCCCTCCATCCTCCCTGCTCTCCTTATTTCAATCTCATTTGGCCTCTACCCCCTTTATCGCAGCCCCTTATCGGCCCAGTGCCTAGCTCACCTCTTCCCCCGTCATACCGACCGCAAACCCATTCGAGATACTTAGTCACGGTCTATTTCTCCTCCGATTAACTCAACCTGACTCAACTCGCCGCCTTTGTGTCTTATTCCCCCTACGAATAAGCTCCCTTGTACCTCGATCCTCTATGCTTCCTTTCACCTTCCTCCTCCTCCTCCTCCTCCTCCTCCTCCACCTCCTCCTCCACCTCCACCTCTCTGTCTGTCCCTCAGCCCCACGCGTGTTGAATTTTAGTCTCCGAAAGTGCGGACGTAACGGTCTTCTTAGCTCGTAATAATCAAGCGCTGTCTCGGCTCCGTATTAGCTCGGCTTATTGGATACGTTTCGTAGCGGCAGCATCCCGCTCATCGAGAGGAAGGATGAGAGGGGAATGCAGGTGTAATAAGCGTTCAGTAATGCAGTCGAAATCCGTGCGGTGGGATTCGTGCAAGAGGGCATACAAAGATATTTCAATTAGCCGGCGGAGTCGCTGAATTCCTTTAAATATCCCTGCGAAAAATAGATACGCGGACGCGGTTTGACGGATTCCATCGAGCCCATGTAAGAAGCTGTTAGGATACGTTTGGCGGTCCAGTTCACCGACAGTGGATTCCGGTGGTCGATGTTTCGGAGCCTCAGCCGCAGCGACAATATATTCGTATAAATTTTTAAATAAGCCATCATAGGTTTTTGGGGATCTTCTTTATCTCTCTGCCTCCCCCTGCTCCTCCACCTCCACCTCCTCCTCCTCCTCCTCCTCCTCCTCCACCACCCCCGAACGTACCAGTAGCGCGTTACGTCCGGACTGGCGTGAAAGTTTCGCGGGAAAGTTAACGACTCTCTCGCGCCGGAGAAAAATTCTCCCACCGCTGATGCAAGAAGCTGCACCGGAATAGAAATGCCAGATGTCCCCGAGCAATTTGGTGAAAGCCGTTAAATGATACTCAGCATCCGGGCGTCATCGTCGTCGTCGTCGTCGTCATCGTAATCGTAATCGAGTCCTCTCTCTGAAGGAGCGCGCGACTCCGTAATCTCGCTTCCCTCATTATTGCGGTGAACAGGTAGCGCCGCTCGGAGTTTAATAAGGACTCTTGGATTCCCGATGCTCCCACCAGGATACGAGACGACCCGTTAAGCTCTGTTTCTTTTTCTTTTCTTCACCCTCCTACCGAGGCCAATTCAACCCACGCTCCTCATTATTCGATAATACCTCTCGGCCCGCCCTCCTGCCACCGCCCGAGGCTTCTTGACCCGACTCGCCGTTCCCTCATTACTACTCTTTTAATAATTACGACAGACTCCCCCCCCACCCTCACCCACACCCTCACTCGCCCCCATCTCTCTCTCTCTCTCTCTCTCTCAATCTGTCGGTGGATCACCTATTAAGGCAACGATTACGAAAATTAAGGAACGCGTTAAGGATAATGGCCAATGGCTCGAGTTAAGCTTGTGTTTGCGCGTTACGTGTGCCTTGCGTATCGATTCCATGAAACCCCGCTTACGAGACGTGCCGTCATTGCTCTTATTTCCCATTCCTCGTCCGATTCTTCGCCAATAAAATAGGCACCCGCCTGCCTCTTCCTACGGAGTTAAAATTGATTTTTACGGCTAAAGCACGTACGCCTCGGCTAACGCACCAACTGCCACACGATTTTAGGATTCCCCTCTCGATTCCAAATTGCGCGAGCATTCCGTGGCGATTTTATAATATAATCTTTATAAAAAAAAAAAAGAAAAAAAAATCCCATTGTTTCTCGAGAGGGAATAACGAGAGGATATTATCCTCTCGAGCGTCGATATCCATCCCGGTCGTCGACAGACGTTGGCACCTCGTCCACGGGCCGCATCTTTATTCCTCTTCTCGGCTTAACGACCTCGCGACTCTGCCAAAAGCTCGATAAGACCTCGAGGGGATCTCGAGGAGATCTCGAGGAGATCTCGTGGAGAGGGGACTGCGACGCTGCTTTCATTCGACAATCATCCGCAAGGCCTTACTTCGGCTCAATTACTTGTGCTCGTCCCCCCGACGCTTGACCTTTCCTTGCCCCGAGAAACTCCTCGATCGTTCGACGACAAAGGAAGGAAGCTGCTCTTTATTGCGCTCCGTCCCTTTCTACGAATACGCGGCCAGATAATGACTTATCGGTGCTAAAGTTACGCGCTAATGTCCCGCTCGATCGCTCGATCGCTCAATTAAGGATGGATACGGGATACGGAGCAACGGGAATGCGAAGCGCTCGATTAATTTTTAAAAGTCAATGGGGGAAATGGAGCCGAAGGACTCGGGAGATTCTTAAAGCGAGCCGGGGACTCGCTCGCATTGAGAATCGGCCTGGCGGTGGTGGAGGTGGCGACGGCGATGGCGGCGGCGATGGCGGCGGGCCCCCTTTGTACTTAATCCGCGGGTCCGATTGGCCCGTCCGCGTTAAAGTCGGCTTAATTAGCTCATTACGTGTCCGGCGAAAGGCTGGCGGAAGGAATGAAGGGACCGTCGTAGGGGCGCTGCTTCTGGGCGAGCCCCGGGGTACGTGCGAATCTCGATCTCGATAACGAGAGGCGGCGATGAGGCTCCTTTACCCTCCGCCGGAGATTCCCGTAAATAAGGATAGATAACCGCGTGGACGGGATGCGTTGAACGAGGGCGGACGATCGTCTCCAAAGGCAGAGAAACGGAGCGCCCTCTGTCTCTGAAAATTACGAAAACTCCAACTGCACACAATCGCTGCATTGTTACACGGTAATCCATGGGCGATGCATTAGCAGGCATTTCATTAGGATCTCCTCGTGGATTCGGTCGACAAGCGATATTTTATTATTGAGCGAAGGAAAGGTGGGCGGGCGGGCGTTGAGGGGGGGGGGCGGACGATTGCAAAACGAATCGAAAGGTAAATAGACAACAGACGCGTTGCGCTCGGTAATGGATCTCTAATGATCCGCTATAATGATTCCCAGCGATGCTGACCTTCTGCAATTAATAGGTAAATTATGATCGGAGAACCGAGCTTTAAAAAGTAATGCCCTCCACGGCGACGGCCTCACTACTTACTTTCGCAACATCTCTTAACGGGGATAATTATTTCTAATGGATTCGAGAGAATTTGACGAAGAGCGGGATGGGCGGCCGGTTAGCAGCAGGGTGGAGAAGGAGGAGGAGGAGGAGGAGGAGGGTAAACGACACGCGGCTGTCGTCATTCGAGCTCGTTCGAGCATAAGAAGGAATGTCCCCCTCGTCCCCCCTCCCTCCCCGTCCCCCCGCTGCTAAGAGAGGTAGTAAGCCGCTCTTCCTATTAGCATTTCATAACGTGCAAATAAGCGAAGCGAGGCGTGTAAGAAAAAAGAAAAGGAAAAAGAAGGAAAAAAAAAAGAAGAAAAGTCGAGTAATTCTGTCCCGCGGGGTGATTCTCCCCCCGCCCTACTACCCCGCCCACCCCCGTCCACAAATCTTGGCCCAAGCCGTAAATTTCTGAGCGACTCGAACAACGGCGCCCCCCGCTAAGAATAAATACATCAAAGGGGCTGGAGCCTCCGGACCACCGGCTTATAACAAAAGTTTCCAAGCCACTCCACCCCCCACTCCCACCCACCCCTCCCCCAGCCCACCCGATCTCGCAGAAGGAGTAGCCGCGCGAACTCGTCTACGGCGGTCGGACGTCACGAGGGGATCGCGCGGGATCTTTCCGAGGCCCAGGCTATTTATACGAGGGACTTTCCATCCCAGCCGGCGCTCCCTCTAGCGACAAGATCCACTAATAAATCTCCCGACTCCTCGACGACGCTGCTTTCGCGCCTTTTCCGCCCTCTCCGTTTCTTCTTACCGGGTCGCGACCCCTCCCGCGGAGCCACTCCCCCCTCCACCACTACTCACGAACATCCCGCTCTTTCAATCGCATTTCATTTCATTAGCGCGACGAAAGCTGAGGGAAGCAATACTTCCCGAGCGAGCTATTCCAAAGAGCACCCGGAGCACCCGGAGCACCGAGCACCGAGACTTTCGTGTCCTCTGTACTCCTCCCCCCCCCTTCCCATGCCCTCCCACTTCCGGACTTAATAGTCGGCAAATCATTAGTACGACGACCTCGTCCGTTCCTCGTAAAAACTCACGCCCACGCGATATTAACGGCGGGAATTTTATTTGCAGGAGATTGGATCGATGATCCCTTGTTCCGGACACGCTTCTTGCCATTGACTCGTTCGTCCCGTCCTCCACTAATATACTCCTCCCCGATCCTCGACCCGATCGGCAGAGCGCCGATTGCCCCGGCCCCGCGTTTAGGGAGCGCATCGACACTTCACGGGATCAGGCGGCCTCCAGGAAGTCAGTCGGATCTGTTGGGAGGGGGGTGGGGGACCTTGAAAAAGCGCAGGATATTCGAAACGGGCGGGAGTAAAATGTTGCTGGGCGACCGGGCGGGGCAGCCTGCTATGATTTTAATTACGGCCATTACGGGAATACCAAACATCGTAACCCAATTTCGCGTGTAAGGGGCGTCGGCGGTGCATGCTGACGAGGGTCTACGAGGCGGGGGGTGAAGGGGGGTAGGGGAAGGGGCACGCGACTTGACGTGACGCACGAGCGTCTTTACACACTTTCGAGAGCAGCCTACGTAGATAGATCGATTGTGCAGTGTTGTGGTCGGGAGGGGCGGCGGTGGCGGCGGCGGCGACGCCGGAGCTACGGATAAATAGAAAAGGCGGAGGGGTGGGGGTGGGTTGGGGAAGCCTCGGATAGTTTTCGCTTTATTCAGCCATTTATTCCCTCTTCGGTCGCCTTATCAGTAATAATCTGCAAATATAATGCGACTAGCGGCGAATGTGAAATATTTATTCCCGTCATAAGGAACTGCGCTGCTTTTCATTATGTCGCACGCGTTAAAGGAGCGAGTCCGGCTCGTACTTGGTAGGGGAGCAACTAAATAAAAAAAAAAAAAAAAAAAAAAAAAAAAAAAAAAAAAAAAAAAAAAAAAAAAAATGAACAAACGACACTCTTGCATGGGTAAGCGTTTCAACAAATACCCACCATTGACCAAATTACCATTGATTTTTTCTTTTCGTTATCCGTACTACTCCGCCTCGTGCTTTACAAGCCGACACGAGCACGTCTCTCGATCGTTCCCCCGACAATTATTCGGCAGCTCGGACTCGCGGAGTCCCAACGGAGGATTTGCGATAAAGATAACGTTTCGCTAGACCTATAAGCTACCGCCATCCTCTCCTCCTCAACCCCTCAACCCCAATAACCCCAATAACCTCCAACCGCTCACTTGCAATATTTACGGATATGACGTTAGAGGCTTTATTCGGAGAAGCTCGGGAGAGAGAGAGAGAGAGAGAGAGAGAGAGAGAGAGAGAGAGAATCTTCCCCGAGAGTTGTACGCACTCGAATCGCAATTGTATTATTTAGATTGGAATGGGGGAGAAGGAAACGTGTCGTCATCGCGGCCTTTCTAATAAATAATACATATCGCTTTAACCCACATTCGCGCTTTAATAATATTGTGATTTCTCCGAAAGGTGCTCGAAAGCTTTTATAATGTGTAGCGTCGGCTTCCCCGACTTATATATCTCCCATATTTCTTCTTAAGCGCTATCGGCCGCATACCGTTCGTCCTTCGAGATAATGTACATTATATCGCGTTTTCCCGCTGTTTTCGAGATGGGCAGAGGCTGAGTCTCCCTACCTCCCTACCTCCGTGCCTCCCTGCCTGCGTTCGCGTTTCGTGCGTTCGCGCGTGTGAGCGTAAGTGAGCGTGTGAATGAGCGAGCGAGTGTGTTGATGGAGCGGGGGAGTGGCGGGCAGAGCAAAAAGGAGATCGGACGGAGCGAAGTAGAAATAGACAGAGAGAGAGAGAGGGTGAGAGGTGGGGGAGGTCGAGCGGAGGAGGTACTTTATCGATTTTGGCATACCAGACGCTCCGCTTCCGCTTCCTCGGCGATAATTCGTCGAGTTTGCGCCGCTTTCGGGCGAGCGCACGCTTATCGCTCAAAATCTCGCGCGGCATAGTGCAGTAATGCCCGTAACTCCCTACTTTTACCAAATAAATTTATTCCCCTCGCTTCCTCGCTACCTCCCACGATACGCAAATTATAAAAAACATTTTCGGGCTAGCGTGGCTTCGTTCGAGTGACTGCTTAATCCGCCTCGGCTTGGCTCCTTCCCCGCCCGTCCCACCCCATCCGCGAATCTCATGCCCTGTTCCGGACCCCTTGATCGACACCGCGATGGCGCTTTCCTCGTTCTCGGATCCACGCGATCGTTATTGTCCAGGAAATTTCAACATCGGCAGTAGATGCGCCCGATTATGCGCGTTGCTTGCACGACGGACGGACGATAGGTGGGCGGGCGAGCGGGCGGGCGGAGCGGTGGGGAGTCCGCAGTTCACTAGTGCATACAGAGTACATCCAAGTCTGTGGGTTTACGGTTCATTGGTTGGACTCGTTTCTCCCGTCCCATCGAGTCGCGTCCGATCATTGAAGTCCATGCGAACTTGGCTACTTCATTACTTCCCTTTTAAAACGCCCTACGCCCCCTCCCTCCCTCCACGCCCCAACCGCCATCGCTTCCCATCTCCAACCCAATTAATCTTTAATTCTCGATATCTCTTTACGTCATTTCAACTCAATATTTCCTTCCATTCTCATTGGATTGTTTATTAAAACAATACAAAAAAAAAAAAAGGAAAAAAAAAGAAAGACATACCTCAAATATCATAACTCTCCGGCTTCGAGCATTTTTCTTTTCTTTTAACACCATAAACTTATCCTTTACTTCTTCTCAGCTTCTTTTTTTTCTCCACTTCTTTGTTTGCCGCTTTCAATACTCACTTTCTTCTCTACATTTTTCTTCCATTTTTTTTTCATAGATTTTCAACTACGCCATTGTTTTCTTCCTTTCCGCGCACTAAACTTTTATCTCTATTTATATAAACGATCCTTTTAATTTCACATTTTTTTCCCGTTATTTCTTCTGGTCCTTTCGATTGATAAATAATCCTTTTATTTTTTTACATACTTCCTTTACTCGTTTTTTTTGTGCACTATTACTTTACTATTTTTTTTATTTTTTTTTTTTTTTTTTTTTTTTTTTTTTTTTTTTTTTTTTTTTTTGTTTTTTTTAAATAATACTTCTCGTTAATGTTCATGTATATACATACAATTTTTTCTGTCGCAAGACCCAACGGCTCGTGCACCAGTGCCTATACGCAATCTCTTTTTTACATTTCATTCTCCCTCCATATCATTTTACTATTTTTTGTAATATAGTTATCTCTCTCTCTCTCTCTCTCTCTCTCCCTCTCTCTGCCTCTCTCCCTCTCTCCCTCTCTGCTTTAAACATGTTTTTCATTTACAATTTACGTTATATTAGTCCAAATTGCAACACCTTTTATCTCTTTAATGGAGCATTATCATCGATTCTTGTTCGCTTTGTAATAGCCTTGACTTTACTTACAACTATTATTATAAAAATTATTTAAACGTGGGCGGAACACTACAGTCAGATTACAAGCTTCTCATTTTTAAAATATAATTTTATACGCTTTAGATTTTTATTTTGAATTTACAGTACATCTTTTCAATTATGAATTTAATCGTAAATAAGCGGGCTTGGTTGTATCTATGGTAATTCTATTGATATTATATTCTTTTTCAATATCTCTCGTATCAATCTAATAAATCCCTATGTTTTACACACTTTTTCTACGTTTTTATCCGTTTTCCTTATTCTATTTACAGAATTACTGTTGTTTTTCCCTTCATACTTTCTCTTCACATTCACTAATTTATTTATTGCTTTCATTCTTATGATTATTGTTATTATTATGTTTAATTGAATCTGATGTTACGTTATTCGTACAAAGCTTTTCAATCGTGAATGCATTTATTGTTAAGTTTATTCCGCAAAATATTGTTTCCTATCATATTGTTGAAGTTCGAAGTAATAATATACAATTTTCATTGGTACACGTTCAATTATGAATTTTTCTCTTCATCTTTGTCCCGCGCAGATGCTTCTACTTCTGTACTTGCGCCGAACGAATAACATCATTATTAATTAACATTATTTTATTGCCTGTTCTTTGGCTTCTATACGATTGAGATGTTTCGATTCCGCAAATAATATATTGTTTTCAAACTACACAATGTCATTATTATCCCGATGGATTAAATCAGTAATTAAAAAGGAGGGCTGGGTAACGGGTATGTGACATGGCGACGTAATTACATGCATATACATATGTATGTGACAATTCGTTAACATCGGAATTCACTTTGCGATCCATCGATCGCTTGTTTTCATTAAATTTAATAAGAGACCCGGTGGAGATAATCGTCGCTTACTCCAGGAGATAATCCTCGCCCAAGTGGGCGCTTGCATCTTTTATTTAGCTGCGCGCTCGGGAGCCTCGTGCTCCGAAAGGGATATCATTAATATTAGGACTGTCTGGATCGCTTGCACTTGTTAGGCTCTCGTCATAGAGGGGGTGAGGACGCGATACTCTCTTCTGAAATCCACTTTCCATTAATAGAATCTTGGCTTGCGCCCGGCGCTCACAATATGATGCCGCGTATAATTGCGGGAAAGCGGCAGCCCTTTGCCCCCTCCCTTAACGCTCCCTTAACGCTCCCTTTACGCTAACTTTACGCCAACTTTGCGCTCCCTTTTTAACCACTCGGGCCATAATACGGCCTCTTCGCCTTTAAATATCTTTAGATTTATGTATTCCGAATGATAAGTAAACATCTTCATTTTTATTGTCCAATGATTCTCAAAGACTGGATAATTGATTGCATGTAAAGCAAGATCGACGAGCGAGCCGACATTCATTACTTTTTTAATTAGAACGTTATGAAGCGCTCGTCCGGAGGCCAACAGCGTGAGATAATTTTATTCTTTATAGTATATGAGGAAAAGGCGCTGGCTGGGTGTTTACGTTAGTTAGGCCGGCTCTATGTCTCATGAATTTTTCATTTTCTTATACACGAATACCTTACACAAAAGCATTAAATTGTTATGTAAATGCAGTCATTCTTATTGACACATTGACACGTTAGTCCAATAAACTTTAATAATAGTTGTAGCATCGGCTTAAAATAAAAACTAATGGCAGCAGAGGCGGCGGCAGCGGCAGCGGCAGCAGCCCTCGTTTAAGCAACGAAACTTGTTGAGGCGAGTGCCCGTAAAAAGATAAATGCAGCCTTTCTATGAAGCGTATTTCTCGAATTTTAGACGGATATTAAACTTCTTAAAAGTCAGATTTCAAAGGAAATAAATTACCGGCCATTTTTTTCAGTCAGCGATTCTCAGGAATAAAGGCAATTTAGGCTCCAATCAGAAATAAGTCCGATGACGTATTACAATAGTGAACCGAATTTACCCCTCGCCCCCCTCACAATTGTTGTTAATTAATTACGTTATTGCAAGTAGCAATAAATCGAGATTATATCTTAGGGCTGCCTTCGCGTTATCGGGGGGGGGGGAATATTTCACTTTTATACAAATAAATGCTTTTCTATTCCGTGGCGATAGGTAAGCCCGGGGAGTCCAGGATAGCAGCAGGGCTTCGAGGACGGCGCTTGGAAAATGAATGATAATAAATTTTCCTTATAAAGCGAGTATTTTGCAAGTTGTGCCGCGGAGGCATTTATTACCGCAGCCTTCTTCCTTCTGAGTCCGCGCGTATTAGTTGATTACGTAGCTGATCGGAAGCCCTTGTTGGCTCGCACATGAGATAGACCGCCGCCGCCGCCGCCGCCGTCACCGCCGCAAGGCTCTTAATGTAAAATTCTGCCGTTTATCAAGAATGCCCGCATACACGTGCACGCGTATTCTTATTATACAAAACAAGTTTCTCAGGATTAATCGCTAGGTGATCATCAAAGAAACTGTATTATTATCCACTTCTCGGCACATAAAACAAGTATAACCAAACAATATTTATCTCCGGCTATTTGCAAATTAATTATTTAAAAAAAAAAAAAATAAATAAATAAAAAAAATAAATAAAAAACGTAGAAGAAGAAAAAAGGTACCCGGCATTTATTTATCGATATATTACATTTACAGTATCGTGGACTTATATTTTACTGCGGACGGTTACAGCCGATCTCGATACTTAAATCATTCATTGTAATTAGTTTCATGGAATAAAATACGACGTGTGTAAGTAGAACATTTTCTCGGCTTTGGCGAGCTTCGGCTCAGCCACGGGCGCAACATAGTTTCCTTTCTACATAATTAATGCTTAAAGCAAACGATAAAAACTTTTATTTACATTAGTTTCCCCGCATATAGATAAATTTTTCATTCCGCATTCAGTTATAGGTAATACGTTTATGTTATAAAGCGCTATTCGCATATAACGGACTGCTCGTAAATATTCATTATTTTGCATAACGGATCGGGAAAATTGTAAATAATACGTAGCGGTAAGTGTTATCTCACCCCACCCCGCCCCATACATTGGATCGTATCAAGATCAGGTAATTGACACTTGGGCGCCTTGGTTCACATCTCTTTCCCTCGGTGAGTTCCGGTGGACACCGAGCGGCTTTTTAAAGTCACGCGAAAAATAACATTTCATAGCCGTGTAATTGATTGGAGGTTAATTCTCCGATTCAGCGATTACTGTCCGAACGCAGCAGGTTTGAAAATAGTAGGAGGATGTGGCGGTCGGGATGTGGCGGGGGACTCTTCAAGAATGCATTTACATAATTTCGATAAATATACGGTTCTATAAAAACAAAGAAGAGTTTATCGACGTTTTACGGCACTGGAAGTTTATTGAAGCATAAAGAACTGCAGGGCGATAACATACGCCTAAAAGCAATAATACCGCTTTAACTCTCCGTAGCGAGTGCGAGGAGCAACGAAAAAGTTTATCTCTGAGCGAAAAAGAAAGAAAGAAAAAGAAAAAAAAAAGAAAAAAGAAAAGTAGAAGGGAGAAAAAAAAGGAAGGGGAAAATCGCCGAAGCGCGGTGATTTTTAAGTTTCGTTGGTTATTGTGCTCGGACTTTGACGAACTTTTCCAGTTAAGCTCAAGTCATGATGATGCAAGTCGCGGAGAGGAAGGAGCGGAGTAACGTTGAGGGGACGCGGGGTGGTAGGGAGGTAGGAGCGGAGCACCTTGACCCCCGGACGCAAAGCTACACGTTCCCTCCCACTCTCCCACGCCCCCCGTCTCGCCAAGATACTTTTTCTCCGTTCCAGCCAATGATCGCGTCGCCTTCTTCTCTCTCTCTCTCTCTCTCTCTCTCTCTCTCTCTTTTCTTCTCTTCTCTTCTCTTCTCTTTCGCGTTCCTCTCTATTTATTTCCCGCTACCCGATCGTTTTTTCATCCGTTTCCCTACATCTGTTTTCCCCATTTCTTACAGCCATTCCTCTTTTTCGCTCCTTTGCTGCGCCAGTCGAGCTTCCTCCTCCGAGTCCACATAAAATAAAAAACGAGGTAAAAGACGAGTCGACGAAACTCGACAGGAGATCTAGAGCAGCGGCAGCAGCAGCAGCAGCAGCAGCAGCAGCAACGGACCCCTGCCCCCCCCGCCCCCGGTCCCGCATTCTCTTTTATTGTTCCTGTTGTTCCTACTTATTTCTCCCACTCCTCGTCATCCTGCTCCTCTCGCTCATCGTTCTCATGTTCTTTGTCTGCCTTTTTAGTTTATACGACGCAGGAGCGTGTACGCGTTCTGGGCCGCTGACGACTCGGACGTGTCTCGCTTCACTTGGTCACGAAATAAAATCACGGCAATTCTCGCACCTCGAGCGTAGCCACTTTAATTAATATGACCGATGCTATTTATGAAAATTGCCGGCTAACTGCTAGAGGGCCGGCACTTCACTTCCCAAGACGCATTCTAATTCCCCATCGCAATCACGATTCTACAATTACATAATGACTCTTTATCTATATATATATGTATATATATGTATATATATGTATATAACGAAATGCTGGCTTTATAAATAACTTTATAATAAATAAATAGACCCGACGCTTTTGTGCATCGATATGCTGATGTATAAAACCGTAGGGCCTGACCGGAGAATTATGGGTCGGAGAGGGGGAGCCAAATCCAAATGCGAAACCGAGGAGCATTGCATTATTCGCATGGGCTAATTTATTATTACGAATATTCCATAAATTTCGTATACGTTCGGGGACGCGCACACTCATCAGCTCACATGAATTTCGAGTTCTTGCTATTCGTCGCTGAATAGGCTGTTGTCCGCGGCTGCCTGCCGATACTTTTCCATCGCTAAATGCCTCTCCGCCCGGCCCCTCCCGCGCCCCCTGCAACCGCTCCCTCACGGTGCAGCCATTGCAACGATTCGATATTCGGAATACCGTAAGCCACCGTTGTGTGCTGCGATACCTTGTAAGGAAGAGGGAAGATTGTATAGAAAAATCTTTTGGCAATGTTCGTAATAATAATTGATGGATTCGCGCAGGAGCCATTAGTCACGCGCGCTCAAACAAAAGATTGTATTTATAAAGTTCCGGGGACTTTATATTAGACTTTGTAATAGAAATTACATTATTGTCGAGGAAATGCATGAAAAGAAGAATCCCGGTGCCGCTTCGGGGATACGGAGCAGGATTACCCCGGCGTACTTGGATCGTTAATTAAAGTTTCTGGTAGCGCTGCTGGTAGTGCTGCTGGTAGTCGTCTAGTAATTGCTGGTTGAGGCTGTAAGTGCTTCGGTGCGAATTACTGTCTGCAGCTACGCTAAAGTCTAAAGTTTGTAAATTTTTGGCCTTTCAGCGGCAGTTTCGCTCCCGTTAAATCACGTTTAAGAGTAGGTTTAAAGAGTTTCCAGATTCATTGCTACGTCATCGGCCGGGATATATCCGATAGACTCGAAGGAGCCGGTGGTCGATGAGGGGCTGGGGTGAGGGTGGGGTGGGCTACTGGTCGGCTGGCTGGTTGGCTGGTTGGCTGGTTGACTTTGAGATTTAGAAGCGCGAGCCTATAAATCATAGGATTTATATGAGGGCAGTGGGAGCGTAGCGGGTTGTCATGTAATGGGCTGCGAGTACGTCGACTTGGGAGGAGCCGCATTGACGGGCATTGCGATAGCTCGGTATCAAAGACCGTACGGGCAAGTATAATGGAAGTAATGGGAATAATAAATAAATAATTCATGGCTGAGCTTCGTCGAAACGAACGCGAGGGAATCGTTGTTGACGATGATAACAGATTATCTTGCATTAGCATCGGGATTAGCGTATAGGGATTTTTACGGGTAGAGGTCGAATAACGTCGAAGATCGATGTTTCGTTAATATAAATGGGCAATTAGAGCTGCGGCTGGACGTCAGTCGCACATGGCTAATGTTGCTTAGCGGCGGTCGCGCGCCCCTTACCGCGCGCCATAAATCGTCATATAAAGCCGGGCAATAGCGATCCTTACATGCTCGTTGAAGCGTCTCGATCACTTATCCCGCCGGAGCTCGACGCCGCGGCTCGAGGATCACTCGTCGGACATCCTCCCATCCCAATTTCGCCAATTGACAGACAAAACGGGATCCGAGCCTCGAGTCCCTAGTCTCTTTTACCCCGGTGTTTATGGGGTGGCGACGCCTTCACCACCGCACTACTGCTTCATTGAATCAATAATCCTCTCGGAGTTTGTAATATAAAGCCAGGCGAATCGAATCTCGATTAGTTGGGTGGGGGACGGACCATGGACCCGAGCCAGCCGGTCGTATGATCGGGGGCCAGGGGTCAGCGCTTCGGTATCGGAGAGCCGCAAGCGTCGGCTTGGTTTCCTCGCTTGACGGGCGAACGCAGGGTTGGGTGGAGGGGGAGGGGGGAGCGGACGACGACGACGACGACACTTCTTTGCACAGGACGAGCGTTTCATTGTAGCGGAACGGGGAGGGGGGGCGCGCTTAGAAGGGCCGGCTGATGAGCAGCGGGGCGAGGCGGTCTCGGGCACGATAAAATTATAAAATGGGATTAATTTGGAGTAGAGGGGGCGGGGCTCAATTGTCGTCTTTGAATATCATAATTAGGTGGCTCGAGTGGACGGCCCGGGAAAATGGGACGACGGCGTATTCGGGGGGGAAGGGGGGTGGACCGGGGACGTCGAGCCCCTACGGCATTAAGTATTGATCTTAAATTCAGTTAACGATACGCTCGGACCTTTTTATTTAATACATATCCTTTTCATTGGGATGATTGATTTATGGCATTCATAAATTTGTGAACCGTGCCCCTTATTGTCGGGCAGAGATTAAATCCATAACTTTGCTTCTGATCCGTGCCATTGAAATACGGGCCTCTTTAAACGGGAATAAAAAATTGTCATTATATTTATTAATATTAAATGGCGTTATCGGGGCGAGCTCGCGCGGCTCCGGATCCCACCTGAGCGGTAGTCGGGCGGTAATGGGGGACGGGGGAGGAGGGGTTTGAGGGCGAAGAGGGCGAAGAGGGCGAAGAGGGACAGGGACGGACTGCTGCAACGGTATCCTGACAAGTTTGTCGGTCTTTAAAAGGAATTTCAAGCCTTGCCAGGACTTGTACAACCGTCGCCTTTATTTAACGCGAGCGTTGGTAAGCGCGGGCGGGAGGGCGGGCTGTGGAGGGGAGCGTGCAGCAACGGATTTCACAGTCCGCGAGGGAGATACGTGTGGTGGTGGTGGCGGCGACGGCGATCCCGAAGAAAATAAACGAAAGAGAACGAAACAGAACGAAACGAAACGAAACGAAACGAAACGAAAGGAAACGTCTGGTAAAAGGGACGAGTAAAAGAATCGTGGGGAGAAGAAACAAAGCGCTGGTGGCTGTAAGGACAAAAAAGAAGAAGAAGAACATCTCGTCACGGTATAGAATGTGGGGAAGAAAGGTGGGAAGGGTGAGGGGGCGCGGGTAGGTTGGCAAAGATAAGAGAGCGACGATGAGCTGCGCAGAAGAATAGGCGAGGAGCGGCTGCGAGCGCGTACGTGTGTTAGAGAACACGGGATGGCACCGAGGGGGGGCTGACGAGAACTGCGTGGCGGTGCGATGCGGGGCGGTGCGATGCGGGGCGGGACGGTACGGGACGGGACGGGACGGGACGGGGAGGCACCGGTTCAGCTGCATTAATTAAACTAGTGGAGGACAATGAGGCTGTCTGGGGCTTAGTCGAGCCGCCCGGCCTCGGCTCCTTCTACTCTCGGTAATTCACGCCTCTCTCAAGAGTGCAGGAGGAGTGAAAGAGAGGGCTGGAGTCGAGGAGCGTATTACCTCGCTCGACTTTAAAATTTTTACCTTTTCTCGCCTTTCTTTTTCATTTCTGCTAACTTTCTCCATCCATCTGCCTTCCCTCTCTATCCTCCCTCCTCTCATTCGCCGTTTCAACTCTTCCTTCCTTCCTTCCTTCCTTCCTTCCTTCCTTCCTTCCTTCCTTCCTTCCTCCCTCCCTCCCTCCTACCGTCCGCTCGCTCTGCCCATCCGACGCCTATCCGCTTGACACCTACACCCCCGCTCCCCCGCGCCCCCGCTCCGTCGCGACTCTCGAACCACCTATTTTATTTCTTCCACACGCTCGACCTTTCCATTCACTCTGCTAAACTTGATACTCGGATTACTACGGGGCTTTATGGTGTTGTCGTTAAAACAACTTCTCCCGACCCTCGGTCCTTTAATAATTATTAATTATTAAATTTCTTTATTCTCGATCCTCGAAAAGTTAGCCTCGGTCTACATAAACGCTAATTGAACGTATTGTTTCACTTCATACTCGCTATCATTTTCTACTCTCTGAAGAAAAAAAAATTACTTCAATTTGCAAACAATTGAAAATCGTTTTCCGGCGGTCGTTAAATTTTTTTTCTCCCCCACCCCCGCCTCCACCGCCAACCCCACCGCCACCCCTCAGGCCACTGTTGTTTTTTTTTTGCGTCCCCCTCTTCCCCTTTTCGAGCTACATTTGTTCCCTAGGCCACTTGATGCTTAAAAATTCAACCTACTCGCTACGTCCCCAATTACCCCCAGTGCCAGCTTCGGTTTATGGCCGTTGGAGTGCATTTTTTCTCTATTCATAGGCATAAAACTCGATTAGCCGAATTCTCTTTGCTCCTCCTTTTTCACCCACATTACCCCGCCGCTTTTTCTCTTCTTTTCTTTTCTTTTCTTTTCTTTTTTTTTTTTTTTTTTTTTTTTTTTTTTTTTTTTTTTTTTTTACACAATAATTTCTATATCCCGAAGCCGAATATAATATCGCTTAGGCATTATGCAATTAGAACTAGTCGCCCTCCACTTATCTAGTTATTATACACGTTATTTCGTTATTTCATTGTTCGCCCATGCGCACACTCTTAATATTTCAAGCACAAAGCACGAACACGTGCATAAAAGCCTTGGGAACTGGAGGTGGTCATTTGAAAAGTTTCAATAATAAAGCGAATAAATAATTTTCGATTTATGTACACGAAGAAATAAATAATAAAGGTGAGTAATGGGAGCGAACCGTTAATGCAGTAGGCGAAGTAAATGTATCGTATTCGGAAAGGCAATGAGTTTCTTTGTGCGTTGACATGATGGGGAATAAAGAATGGCCGATGTAGGGTGGGTAGGGACGGGGGGTATCAGACATATTGACAAAGAGATTTTGCATCCAACGAACATTTATAATTAACCTGAATTCTTTAATTATTCCACCTACGTGCAAGTATTTTATTGCGCTTTGTAAAAGCGGTAACGATCGAGCAAGAGAGACAGAGGGGGAGGAGAGAGAGACAGAGAGAGGGAGGGAGTGACGGGGTTTTTAAGAGGAAGGGGGAGGGATAATGTAAAAAAACAAAAGCACTTTAATTTCAATGTTGCCTGGCTTAGCTGTTTCGCGTATGTCTTGGTCGCGACGAGGCTCGAGTCTATGTGCCGTCGGCACGCCACATGGCGAGGAAGGATAAGATAGAGCGCGAGGGAGGGGAAATCCAGGCGATAAGAGTCCTGGAATAGCATTGACACTAGCAAGCTTCTGGGAGGGAATTGAGTTGCAAAATTCATGTGTCGCGAGACCCATACTTTCGAGGGAAATGAATCGATTTAAGCTCCTTTACTCCAAACGTATTATTTTCACGTATGCGGAGGTGGAGGAGGTGGAGGAGGTGGAACTCAAACTCCATCCGATAGCCATAAAAGTATGAATCTTTTAAAGCCATTGCCGTAAAATGGAAATGTCCATTGTTGCACGTAAGCGCGTGGGGTGGGGGTAGGGTGGGGGGGAGGTTTGGAACAGTCGCAGGGAGTCGCGTAAAGTCCACGGGCTCAATTTATTTGGAGTAATGGTTATTTTGATGGTCGGCCGCTGCATCGCTTTCGGCGATGATAAGGCGAATGGATCGGGAGGGAATTTAAAGGGGCGGAGGGTGGCAGTCGACGCTCGTGCCACCGTGAGAGGATTATTGAACGAACGGCAACGCGAATGACCGGAGGCCAGCAGAGAGAGAGAGTGAGTGAGTGAGAGAGAGTGAGTGAGTGAGAGAGAGTGAGAGAGAGTGAGAGAGAGATTGCCCGGAAGAGTATCCGGCATCTCTCTATCAGCGGCGCGGGTGCTTCTCGGGTGGCGCGCAGCATCCGGCCCCGCATCATCCCGGAGAGATCATTTCGCGGAGATAATTGCCAAACATTGTTGAGCTCGTTAGCCGCTGGTAGACGCGGTAGTCCGTCCGGGAAACTTGCCCGAGTTAATAAGGGCGCGCTCGTTCGCGGCTCTCCAGTGCCGGCGGGGCCGTGGTGGTAGCGGTCCTGGCGGTAGTGCGGCTGTCTGGTCTGGTTGGTCGGTAAGGGACAAGGGGAGGGTAGGTACGTCGGGCAGAGTCGTGTACAAGTTAGCGGCGACATGAATTTGTAAACGCACGCGTGACTGGGCCACGAGGCGTAGAGCCGCTCACTCACAGACACACAGGCGCGCACCTGATGGAGAAGAGTGCATTGTACGTAGGTTGGCGCGGCGTTTACCTGGGCGCGTTGCCGGGCGCGTGCGAGCTCTACCGCAACGGCGACAATAACGATAATGGGACTTTGCACTTGGTCTCCGCGAGCCCTGCAGGAGTTCCGGACTTTACGTGCCGGGGCACGTGCACGCCTATTTGCACCGGGGAATGTTTACCTCGACTCGGGACACGAGGCTCGCTCGCCATTGTGTGCCCGGAACACCCTCCCCGCCCCTCCCCCTACGCCGCCACCCGCTCTGACCGACCGAACCTTTTCGGGGACGCGCTATGCGTTTTCGTGCCGCCGAACCGACGATCCTCTCATCTGCGGGACGATTCCGCCCAGCCCTAACCGCCCAATAACGAATCGTGACAACTGACTGACTGACTGACTGACTGACTGACTGACTGACTGACCAGCAGCTCGGTGCTGATTATTGTCGGGGACTTAGCCTCCGACCCCGGCTGAGAAATAATACGAGCCGACAAAGGGCGTCGAGCCCTGACAAGTGAGCCGTACGAGCGAGACGAGCTAACGGGGTAGCAGCGATGACGATCCTCCCCGACAATCTCGTATCAATTACCGTCAAATTTATAATGACGCTCAATGAGCATAGGACTGTGCAAGGACTGTCCTAAGAGTGGAGGGAGGATTGGGGGCGAGGAGAGCTGGAATTTTCAAAGATTCAGAATCTCGGAGCCGAGTGGTCGGCTATCGGTCCCATGAGCCCGAGCAGCGATACGAGAGGGGGCCCTCCTACCCCTCACTACTACATCGACCATCCGCTCGCGATCTCCTCGCGCCCCGACTGCTGCGCCCCTCACCGGCCGAGCGTCCCGGGCAACGGTCGGCCAGAGACAAGCGGCTCCTATAATTGACAGTGCAAATGATGGCTGGGCAGGATGGCTGGTCAGGTTAGGCAAAACAATCAGCGATCTATCATTGTGAGCGCCGAGGAAGCCGCGCAGGGGTTTTTGCAGACTCGGCGAGCGACGCAGGTGCCTCGCAATAATCGCCCCTTTTTTCCCTGAGCCCGAGGATTAAAGGCATTCCCGGCGCTCGCGCGATCTCTATATAAGCGCGCGCCTCTCTCTCTCTCTCTCTCTCTCTCTCTCTCTCGTCTCTCCCACGGTATCGCGATAAAACGCGCCGATATAATGAGCCTCTTCGCCTCACCTCGCCGACAAAGGCCTTCTCTCTTATCGTCTTGCGGATGGCTACTCCTCTCTCTCTCTCTCTCTCTCTCTCTCTATCTCTGGACCCCCGGCTCCTTCCGCCGCTCCTCGTTCACGAGCCTCTCGCCGCTCGCCGCTTCTTACACACCTTCCGTTTCTTCTGTAGCCGGAGGGGCGAGAGGGAGCAGCGGCACTTTAGCTCTTGGCTATTTCGGAGCCGATGCACGCCGCGAGATTTCGGCTCCGTGGGAAAAGCCGAGCTCTGCCCCCCCCTTTCCCCTTCCCCTTCCCATCCCCCGCCCCTGCTCCTCAGCCACAAGAACAAGCGCGATGGCCATTCGTTCGTTCCCCCTCCCTATTATATATCCCTCCTCGCGATAAAAGCACGGGTCCTCTATTCCATCCTACTTGGGTCTCTCCGCTTATCAATATCTTTCTCACATTAACGAACAAGCCCTTCCATCCCTCCCTCCCTCCCTCCCTCCCTCACTCCCACTCACCCAATATAAACGCATACAAATGTGATAAGCAGCTAACGATTCCACTCCGTCCGAAATTCAATTGCCTCTGGTCTGAGGTAGTGTTAGCGAAACCGAAGATATGCGAATGCTCGCCTAAGGTCCCCTTTCTATCTAATAAAGGCCCTTGAACGGGGGGCCATTCGGGCCTCGCTAAAAACCGTGAGGGCTAACCAATCCGCGTAAGTGGATAGACGGCTTGGAGAGAAAGGCAAGTGGGCGAGGGAATGTATCGCGGCGCCTCTTTCTGTAGCGAAAAAAAAAAAAATCTAAGATCTATCGGGCGGTGATAGGTGGGAGGGAGGGTTGGAGGCTAGGAGGCTAGGAGGGGCTGGTTTGGAGGGAGTGGTGGCTCACTTGTCAATTCAGGGATTGTTGTTGGCCGGGCATCGAAGCAAGGTAAATGACGTCCCTCGAGGGATTTTGGCAGTACGGAGGTAGGTGGTGGGTAGGTGGTTTGGTAGGTGGGGCGGGGTGTTAAGGGAAGACGAAAGTCCTTAACTCCTTGCCGCGCACGTGTACACCTCCCTCGGATCCGTAGGAGAGAGAGAGCATTCAATTATTGACCCTCGGAGACGGGCGAGCCCGGGACTTATTAGCATGAGCTTGAATAATTCATAGGGCGAACAGTTAATCCGGCAGTATGTAAATTAATCCCTCTAATTGCGAACGACGGTACGGGCTGTCGAGTCGTTACCGAATCATATGCATTTATACCGCAATCGCTTTGGGCGCGACTGCTCTCATCCTCCTCCTCCTCCTCCTCCTCCTCCTCCCACCCGGCCGCGCATTAAGATTACAAGGAATTAATCCGAGCGGGAAAATGCCTCCCGGGGTCTATTATCCCCATATAGGGGGCAGGGGAGGGCCGCAGACCGGCCCGCGACGGCCCGTCGATATATCGATGCTGTAACGATTGCACTAGATCAATCGTCGCGTAGCCCAACTATTTTCCGGCAAATCACCCGCACACGATCCCCTCCTTGTATTTTTATTATTCTAAGAAAAAGAAAAAAAAGAATATATATATATATATATAGATTTAGACGGCGGTGCGCTATCGTCATTTTTCATAAACCGACTGGCATTAATTAGGGCCCCGACTAATGCAGATTCCTTGCTCCGAGCTGTCGAATCTGCCGCGGGCATGATTTTTTAACTCGGCTAAGAGAGCGAGACAGACGCTGCCTCGGAAATGAATAATGATCGCCACTAGGAGTTGCCAGCCAGCCTCCCCCTCTCGGTCGAGAGTGACGATTGCCGAAAATGTCCGTTCTTTTTAGCAAATGGCATGCACAGCCTTACTCCTTCCTACCTGTCCTTCATCAAGTTCCATTGACTTGAGTAAGCGAATGCAGAGGGCGCTCGAAATGGAATTTGCCAAACGATGATTTGTAGTATTTTGCGAATCCAACGCGAGCGGTGGATGGCGGGGGGGGGACGTGTGGCATTTTGATAGAATATTGCGATTGGTTACTGTGGGGGGGGGTGGGTGGCAGAGAGAGAGAGAGAGAGAGAGAGAGAGAGAGAGAGAGAGAGAGACTCGGGAGCACGAAGATACGACGAATAAAAGACGAGCCACGGCAATTGCAAGGCTCTTTCAACGCACATTCAATGCACAGTCGACTTTTCATTTACGGAATATTAAAAAGACTAAAGGTCTCGTTGCTTTGACAAGCTCACATTACGGCAGATAACGTAAATGCCCCGGTGTATCTTTAACAAGATGATCGTCGAGCCGAGCGGAGAGAGGACGTGCCAATTAACGAATTGCTCGAATGACAATGGCGATAATTAACGTGTTATTTATGATACGTAAGTACGCTGGGATTGCCGATCCGTCGAGGTCCCGAGTCTCCCCCCCCCCCAGATTCACAAGGATTCTCGTGAATCGACGAATTGGGATCCGGATGAGATTCGGGAGGCGCGGACCGAGATAAAGTCCTCGGCCCTTTATAGCCACTTTCAATAAGACAATCAGATCCATTTACACGGGCGGAGATAAAAGAGCAGTGATTACGTCGAGGTAATAATAATGAGACGGCGCATGGAGAGGGCCGTAGCCTCGTGCAATTAGCGGAACTAATTCGCGCGGCAGCGAATCGAACGAAAAGGAGAATGAAAGAAGAAGCCTCGCTCGGGGGGTGGGGGATAGCGGTGATACAGGGGACTGGGTGGCGCGTTGATCGAGGTTATTGGGGTTGGGATGGGTGGGGGTAGGGAGGGAGGGAACAATGCTTTTCAGAAAGCCGTCGACTGGAGAGACTGAATCACCAACACCACCACCACCACCACCACCACCACCAGCGCGAAGGGGCGCTCCGACTCGGGTGGCTCCAGCTACAATGAAATTGTAAGAAAATCAAGAGGAGTAGCGAGCGGAAGTAGAAGTAGAAGTAGAAGAAGAAGAAGAAGAAGAAGAAGAAGAAGAAGAAGAAGAAGAAGAAGAAGAAGAAGAGGAGGAGGAGGAGGAGGAAGAAGAAGAAGAAGAAGAAGAAGAAGAAGAAGAAGAAGAAGAAGAAGAAGAGGAGGAGGAGGAGGAGGAGGAGGAGGACGACTACGACGATGATAATGAGACTGGGCAGGGAGTGGGTTATTGGAGGGGCGAGGGAGGGAGGGAGGGATGGAAATAAGAGAAAAGTGGAAAAAACGAGACCGTGTACAGCACACGGCCCTCGTTAATTCGGGTGGAAATTAAAAGCCCGGAGAATGCCTCGCTCGAGGAAAATCCACAATATTGCAGCTGGCGAGCTACTGCTTGCTGTGTTCCCCCCCTACCCCCTCTCTCCCTCTCCGCCCCTGCGCCGTCGCCTCGTCTCACCGACGCGAAACGCTCGCGAGCGCATCCTCAAGTACGTCGAAGTCTGACGCACAAAGGAGAACCTACGAGGACGTTAATTACGACGAGTGATGCCGTTCTCGATTCTAACTTGCTATTTAGAGCGCGATCGCTCGTTTTTTCCCGCCCACCCCTCCCATCTGCCCCGAACCCCCGTCCCGGCGCGGCTTTCGCTTTATTTTGCCGGGGCAGAGGATCGCTCTATTGATAGCGTCAAGTGCCGAGGGATCAGCCGCTACGATTTCGCAATTAAAGAAGCAAAGAGCACGGCTTGTTCGAATTAAAGGCTCGAAGCGAGAAAAGAAGTGGGCGAAATTCATAGCTGCCACCCGCTCTCTCACTCACTCACTCTCTATCTGTCTATCTATCTATCTATCTATCTATCTATCCCATCTCCCCGCCGGCCCACCTTCACGTATACCCACACCCCCAGAGCCGCGAGCCCGAAGCGCCACGGCCATATTAACCCTCCGCTCGGGCCTTTTCTCCCATTCATCGTCGCATTTTACGAGCTTCGCGCTACTATCCGACCACCCCCTCCCCCCACAGCCACCACCACCAGCACCACCAGCACCACCAGCACCACCACCATCACCGAACGACCGACTCTTCGTTACCTCTTTCTCTCGCCGCTTCCTTTTCTTTCATTTTTTTGCTCCCTATTTTTTCTTCTTTTACCTTTTTCTTTCGTTCTTCAATCCCGTTTCGTACAGTATAAACCTTTTCGCGGCGTTTATTTCTCTGTGTGCGAGCGCGAGAAATTCATTAGAGTCAAGTTCTTCGGTCGGCCAGGGCTCGAGCGGCGGCCGGGGAGGCGAGCGAGGGATGATTTTACTTTTTTCTAAGTGCCGAGTAGTCGAGTGGAGAGACGACAGACCTTTTTTTGATTTAATCGAGCAACTCGAGGTTTTTAAGCGCTTCTTTTTAACCGAGGAATATGCCGCGTAATTAAAGTTTTATTCTGCACATTCGGCCGCTTTCGAGTGTCGACTTTATGCCCTCCTCCTCCTCCTACTCCTCCTCCTCCTCCTCCTCCTCCTCCTCCTCCTGCTCCTGCTCCTGCTCCTGCTCCTGCTCCTGCTCCTCATCCGCCGTGTCCCGTCCCCCTCAACAGGCCAGCAGATACGCACACAATTCGCTTGTTTATTCTTTTTTCTTCCCTTTCTTGTTTGCTTTTATCCTCTTTTTTGTTCTTTTTTGTTCTTTTTTTTTTTTTTTTTTTTTTTTTTTGTTGTTTGGTTTTTGTTTGTTCTCTACCCAACTAGGAATCCGTAAGCGGGAACTTTTGTTTTAACAAGAGCGAGCGCCCGTTCTTTCGCCAATGAAATTATTATACGATTAATTAGTCGCTCGATGCTGTGTTATCCTTTCGGACGGGACTATTAACGAGTTGCTCGCTTTTTATTCCCGAAGTTGATGGCAACTAATGCGGAAACGTGTTTTGGCTGCTATTGTTGTTCCGCTTAGAGGGGACTGCGGATCCACGTGAATTCCGCTGATCCAGCATTTCCATTAGATATTACGGATACGGAGTCGTTCCGGCCTCTAACGAGCATTTCGCGCGCCTCTAATTAACTGCATATTTTTAATACTCCCGCCGCTCTCGATATTCCATCCATCCGCCTGCTTCCCGATCGCATTACTTCGCATTACTCGCGATGCCCTCCTACGACTAATATTATTCCTTGGCTCGATCTCAACATTCTCTCCGATTTAACTATCATTCTTACTTTTCCGTCCTTCAAGGATCCGCGGATAACGTTACGCATACCGACGGCTGGCATATATATACATACAAGTGTATCGCTAGCGCCCACTCTCACCCTCTCGCTACACCACCTTCGCCCTCTCTCTCTCTCTCTCTCTCTCTCTCTCTCTGTGTGTCTCGCTCTATCTCCCTCGTACGCTCGAACGCAAATATTCGCTTACACACTATCGCAGGCGCGTATCCGTGTCGACGGCAGCGGTGGCAAGGAAGGGACAAGAGGGACGATATATAATGTTCCGCGATATTAAACGGGATGCATTCCAGCAAAGTCCCATCCTCCTCGCTATATCCTCTACTACCACGTACACTACTGCGTATACTACGTAGACGTAGCCGGTTCCTCCTACCTACGTGCTCTCTCACCCTCGCCCGCTCTCTCTCTCTCTCTCTCTCTCTCTCTCTCTCTCTCGTTCTTTCGATCTTCCTTTAACCGACAGGACCTCCACTCTCTTTCTAATTTATTTATTCTATTTACTTTTCTCTCACTTCTCGTCTCCACGTTTTGCTCAACCAAACCCGCCCACACAGCCGTGTTTTTATGAAAATTTAAAGTAATGGAAAAGACGGAAGCTGCGCGCGGTTTCCGGGCTTTAAATTGCATAACTTTGGTAGTTGGTAAATTTTCAGTATCCTGCCTGCCCCCATGAGCTTACTAAATATTTATATATATATATATATATATATGTACATGTATGTATATACCTTGAAGATTGTGAATACTCGCCACTAAATAATTATCAAAATATTCTCATTTTCTTTCTTAGTTTCGTTCTTGTAAACGTACGCAGCCACGTACTACCACGTATACGTGCACGTGTGTGTGACGTGGCCCTAGTACTTTGTATTAATGAAAGATCTCTGGCTACTTTTTCATCGTCTTTTATTTATATTAAACGCTCGTTGGCCGTAATTTCATTTCCCGCAAATGAAGCAAAGCCTTCAAAACTGCTTTTAATGAAAATGCTTTTAAAAATTCAGCCCTTTAATCCGAAAGATTAAGGCGCATTATGAAATACAGAGATTCGTACGGAGATTCTTTTTAATTTGATTTTGCAATTGAATAAATTATGAATTCATTATGAATTAATTGTGAATGAAAAGCGAGGGGCGGCCAAGTATTCAGCAGTAGCGAGGCGAATTTATTTGTCGTTTCGTAATTAATGAGCAATGTCCTGGCGCGGGGTGGGGGCCGAAATAAAATAATTAACATGGCTAATAAACTATTGTAGGAAAATTTAATAAAGAAACGCTGGCTCGTCCCGTAAGACCGAGTGCACCTATAAATACCATAATTAGCAGATAATGTGCCGAGTTATTTAAAAGCTCGTTAGTAAAGGAGCCCGCGAACGAAGATTCGGTCTTGCGAATTGCTATATTGAATTGGATTATTTGAGCGATTGCACCGGCTGTCGGGGTTACGTTATTCCGAAGTCGGAGTTCCCGGTTTATTATGGGACGGACGGGGCTCGTCCTTACTTTCGAGAGATTCTGGGCAATGCCGGTTAATTCGTACGGACGCTGAAAAGCAGCGGCGGCACGATGGTCTTTGCGGAGAGTGAGAGCGAGAGTGAGAGCGAGAGCGAGAGTGAGAGTGAGAGTGAGAGACGAGAGACGAGAGACGAGAGACGAGACGAGAGCCCCGAATACGAAAGGAGTCGAAAAAACGATAGGAAGGGGCAGAGAGACGGAGTCGGTGGGCAGAGAAGGGCCCGCCCGTTTATGGAATTTCGGCCTACGTACGTATATTTGTTCGCGTGGCTCGTCGAGATGACATTAACAAACGCGCGATCAATCTCTCCTCATTGTTTTAGCCTACAGGAGAATGTCCTCTCTCGGCCCGGCGGCGGCTCCGCATATAGATCGAGGGAGGAGCGGGTCGTTTGCCCCTTCCTATTGTCGGGCCGAAATATCCGGCGGAGATCCTAGGCATGGAGTAGTAGTAGTAGTAGTAGTAGTAGTAGTAGTAGTAGTAGTAGTAGTAGTAATAGTAGTAGTAGCAGTAGTAGTAGTAGTAGCAGCAGCAGTAGTAGTAGTAGTAGTATCGGTCGGGCATCGCCGGCCCCAATGCCGTCCGAGCGGCCGCTTGTCCCGGACGGTGCGGTGAGGGGTGGGCAGGCCGGCCGCAACGGGAGTAGGAGCAGCGGCGACACATTTCGAGCAACCCCTCCGAATCGTTATACGGCAAATTTACAGCTTAGGTACGACTAGCTACGAGCGAGGGCGGACAATGCGCCCTGCGAGCGAGAAGAGGCACGTACGGCCTTCGACCTGGACGGCCGCGTAATATTCCTCCCCGAATCTCTCTTTTATGACGTCGTTCGTTCTCATCCTTCAGCGCTCTTCGCGTTCGTTCGACCCCTCCCGCGACCTCCCGCAACCTCCCGCAATCTCCCGCAACCTCCTACCACGACACTGAAAATACTGGATTGAATTTTTCCTCCCCCCACTGCCCCATAAAACTCCAATTTTCTATATTGACTGACATGTTTAACAACATGCCGCGCCCTACTTCCTTCCTCTCATTATTTACGCGCCCATTGTTTCTCCCAAATTCTCCCAACCATCTCTTCCGTAATAACCCCAACCCCCCCCCTCCTTTTTTTTTTACTCCTTTTCCCGTTTCACTTAGTAATATATCCGATAAAACTTTCCGATAAAACGTCCCTCCGTGCATCCCCAATAACCTCGAGTGTGAAACGGATTTTTCAATAGAATAGAGAGCCAGCAGTAGTTGCGGGCTCGCTTCTTCTGCCATTCTGCCGCACAAGTACGTGCGGAGGGGAGGAAGCAAAAATACAATTAATTTTAATTTTAATCAATCAAGGCTTCCGTTCACGCGAACTTATTCTCAACAGATACACGCAGAGAGGCAAAAAAGTGGATAACGTGAGAGGGGATTCGTTTTTTTTTTTTTTTTTTTTTTTGTTGAATTATTTGGATGGAATTAATGGCATCGGTTGTATAAATATAAAAGTGGCGCCCCCGGTTTCATAATGCCGACACGGCAGAAGGTCGCGTCAAGCTTCCGCTGGAAATAAAACAATTATTAAGGAATGAATGAGCCGCCGAACGCTCGAATTAACTTTGAAAATGCCGTGCCGAAGCAAAAAAGCGAACCGTAAGCTCGAATTAATATTTCCATGTAAATTACCAAAACAAGTATCGGAGCGCGCGCGCTTAATTCACTGAAACTGATTACGGCCGTAGACTGTGTGTGTTTGAGAGAGAGAGAGAGAGAGAGAGAGAGAGAGACGTACGGGGTCAGGGTGACAGGGGAAAAATAAATGGAGCTGGCATCTTTATTTAATCCTAATAAGAGACGGAAATTTCACTCGAAGAAACTCAAGAATTTCCTCTCGGGCGACCCACTCTATTTACTACCTCCTCCTCCTCCTCCTCCTCCTCCTCCACCAACCCCTTCGCACCACCTTATGACGCACGTACGTATGCCGTCCTGGCCGCCGAGCCCTCCCCGCCGGCATCGTCCAGTTCGCTCAACGACAAAGAAGATCGCGCACAAGTGCGCCTCGCGTATCTCCGTCTCTCTCAGTCGGGGTATGCGCGGTCTTGCTTGACATTCCGAAATTCCCCCTGCCACCCTCTATCACTGCTCGGCCGACCGTTCCACATCCTTCATCTGCGAGTTTCCACAGTCCTCCCGTCCGCGTCCCCCCGGCCCCCCCTTCTCCGTCTCCGTCTGACCCACCGACTTGACCGTAGTCGACGCTACTGGCACCGCCACAACGAGCGCAGCCATGCGTCACCGGCCATGATCTATGCTTCCTGTACCGACGCGATCCGACAGCATCGCCCGACTCCGCATCTACATGTACGCGCGCCTCCATGTGTCCAGCCCCAACCCACCCGACCCGACCCGACCCGACCCGACCCACCCACCCGACCAACCCATCCTACCCGAGCCGAGCCGACCAAACCGACCCCGAGCCTCCCCCTACCTCTTCTGCGGGAGCTGATTTCTCTGCGCGCCTCCATTATCTCCCGCGGAACGATCATTCAGTTGAGGGATCGTTGAAGTTTTCGCGACTCAATCGCTCCGCCGGTCATCCACGAGACATTCTCCGGCTGCTGACAACGCCCGTGCGTGCCCGCTTCATCTACTAAATGAACCGCAGGACTCAGCTCCGATAGATTTTCGTAGCGCGAGCCCCGCTCCTAAAGCTCGGAGCTCCCTCCACGTTATTTATTACCTCTTACGAGACGACTGACTGACCTCGCGATAATATTATACCAATAATCCCCATAGAACGAGCACATAACCTCAACGTTTATGCGGAGAAACGCGTGAAGGTTGTTGCTTCATTAGCCGTTCGACCAGCTCCCCCAATAACCTCATTCAAAGCCAATTTAAAATTTTAAGAAGCCGTGTTACGCCCCCGCCACCACCCACCGACCCCCACCATCCACCGACCTATGAAAAGCCGTAAATTAAAAGCGAGGACTCTGCTGGTGTAATGCGGTCGCATGACAATGTGGGCCCAAGCATGAATCGGCTGCGTTTAATCCATGGAGTTTGCGTTGCGTTCGTCCCGAGCTGGCGAATAACCGAAGGAGAATTCGATGAATTCCTCCCATTTACGTGGAGGCATTCGTTAATTCGCGCGACGGCCTCAAAAATCCAAAGCCTGGCCGATAGACAGGCCGAGGCATCGGCATATACCAATCGAATACATATGAAATATACCAAACCTACCCGCTGCTGGTGCTCCTTCCTTTACCGGAGCGCGCCACTCCAGTCGTCACGGGGAGAGGGGACGGTGGTCTACCAATGCTTTGCATTGGTAATGCTAAGGGGCTAAGGGGCTAAGGGGCGAGCGAGCGAGCGAGCGAGCGAGTGTGTCCCGGAGGTGCGACGGGGCAAATAAAGAGAGCCAAGTCCGCTCTGCTCGTCGGCGATATTGTAAAGGTGAAACGCGTAGCTGTGAATCCGAAATCCCATATGGAGCGCGCTGCGACGTGTACAGGGAAAGTTGTAGTTGCCGCGGACAGGTATGCGTAACAGGGTAGCAGGATCGCTTTGTCAGGGTTAGCGCGCAACGACGGGCTCGACTCCGGCGGGGATGGGACCGCGAGGGGGGGAGGTACTAGGGTTGCCGACGAGAGGGAGGCCGACGCACACTCCACGCACACACACACACACACCCCGCCCCTCCTCCGGTTAGGGGCGGAGCCACCGCCCACGGTGGCACTCGAAACAGCCCCCATTCCCCACCCCATCCCCTCGGCCTCGCGGCGTCGCAGCGCGATACGCGTTATCAGGGGCCACTTGTTGAGCGCGACTTGCGCCCAATGCGCTTTGCGCTTCCTGTTACTTTTTTACTTTCTCCGCATCCTCGGCCCTCGTTCCTCACCTTCTGATTCTCCTCTCTCTCTCTCTCTCTCTCCTCTCTTTCCCTTTTCCGATGATCCCTTTATGAGCATTTTGATACATTATCGATGCCATTCAATCATATACCCTCTCGAATACACACCCGAGACGTGATTAAAGACCTCATTTAGCCATCGCATGCACCTCCCGGTCCTTCCGATTGCTTTTTTTATCCGACTAAATGATTTACAAGGCCAAATGAAAGAGACTCGTGGGACCGTGAAGGGAGGTGGGGGGAGGAGACATTTAAAGTAATTTAGTTGTTGGATTTATTAAATCTTGGTGCATAGGCAGGATGGGGTGGGGGGGGTGTGCCACACCGGTCGTTCAAGAATATCTCCAGTATTTATGGATTCGGGAGATAGAATAAAACGCGCACACGCACACACAAACACACACACACACGAAGAGTTCATTAAAAATAGGTGCATTTCGAATAACCATAATATCGTTATTTAACTTGATTTACGTCGTAGGAGAGAAAAATCAAACATTCGTGGTAAATTAAACGCGCCAATAATACCAAAGTTCGTAAGGGCCAAGCCCTTCAAGTGTGACTATTTAATTATCCGGGTAATAGGGAAATGGATCGATAAACGTGTGGAGCGTCGTGAATTTCACTGCGAATGATTGAGTAAAGGCATAGAGAGGGAGTGAGAGAGAGAGAGAGAGAGAGAGGGAGTGTGCGCGTGTGCGTGTGTGTGCCCGTGTTTGTGCGTGGCTGCGCGAATGGGTAAAGAAGGAATGGGCGTCGACCGAGTTAATGATGAACTAATGAGAGAAGATAAACTGCCGCACGGAATTCTCATTCAGCAGCATCAGCAGTAGTAGTAGTGGTGGTGGTGGTGATGGTGGTGGCGGTGGAAGGGAACGATTCTCGAAAATGAAAATTTCAGAAGGCCGAGAGTTATTCGAAGGTTGCGTTAATATAGGAGGCCAAGGGACCGGAGAAAGACATGGCGGCCGCCCTGTTTCAGCCTTCGACCAGGGATAAAAGAGGGAAGGGGGGGGGGAGCAGGTCGGCCGGCAATTCACGAAATACGCGAAAATGACGTCGTCCCACGAGCGTGACTCGCTCCTCCGCATTGAATCTCCTCTCCTGGGACAGAGAAGTTTCCGCGGCGGTCGGCTTCCACGAATGCGCGCGTTCCGCGACTTCCACAGCCCGGCGTGCCTACGTCGGCAATCCTCCGGAAGTCTTAGGATTCCTCGAAATTTCACGACCTGCCTCACTCGTTCTCGCTCCGTGACCTCTCTGCCGCTCTCCGTCTCACGGCCGCCTATCCCTCCCCCCTGCACCACCATGATAAACTCGGTCTAAGGCGGGGCGAACCGCTCCACCACGCTCACGGGTACCCCCCCCCTCGCGCGCGCGCGCGCGCGCGTACAAGCGAACACGCTCAATCCCGCTGTGGATCATCGCACCTACGGATCGACCCTCCCTTTGGCCATCATTTCTAAATCGGATCCAACCTTTTTCTTGCCTCTACCGTAATCCCGGGACTCTCTCTCTCTCTCTCTCTCTCTCACTCTCTCTGTCTGCCCCTCCGCCTACGTCTCCGTATGGCACACCGCTATTACTTGGATTGCTCGATGCGGGTCCCGTGTACATTTATAAGGGAAGATTATCAGTGATGACCGATAATCTTGACCGTAATAGGCATACCCTCGATTTTATTTCCAGATTAGAAATGCCACTACCCCTACTAGTACTTGTACTCACTTTAGGCTCCTTAGGTGGGGCAAGACGACCCTGGACAGACCGTAATTTGCCAGCAGTTTAATTTCAAGCTTAATCGCGTTGAGAAACCGCTCACGCACGCACACGCACACACTCTCTCTCCTTCTCTATCAGGGATGCAAAATTTAACGTAAATTCAGGATTATTAGAAAATTTTAGAAAATTTATAAATAATTTAGGAATTTTCATATAAAAGCCACGTGGAACAATGTAAGAGAGTATCTGCCGTAAGCTGACACTCATATTAAAAGATGTTTTCTCATGGTCTGTTACAGGCAGTGCGGTGGCTGCAGCCGACACCATTTCTTCACCGTGGACTCCCGCAAGTTCCGGGCCGCCGCCCGACGCCAACGGCACCGGCTCGGATACGAAAAACCTCGACGTTGGCGACATCAGCGATGTACGTTTCACCCCCCCCCTTCCCTCGTCGCATAATAAATAAAACGCGTATAGGTTTTTTTCTTCTAACGCCCTCCCCCCCGCCCCTCCGCCAACTGCCAAGTAATCGCGATCATCACCGTAGTCCCTCGTCCATAAGTTTTATCTCGAAATTATAAATTTTACCCGAGAAGTTCTTCTGTTCATTTCAATAATGTAATTATAATTGCAGCCCTAATGCGACAATCTAATCAATTCGCGATAAAAGCATTAAATACAAATTCTACGACAAAATTACTGCTACGCATACTTTATTATACGTACGGGCACTCGTAACGACATTTTTTGTACGCTAAGCAACGCGTGTCCTGTCCACTTCAATTTATAAAAAGCAGATACGTAAGGGCCGGGGGCTTAATTAGCTCGATTAGTTGTCGACGACGACGACGAGGACGACAATGACGAGGACGACAATGACGAGGACGACGACGATGACGAGGACGACTTAATGTCGGAATTATGAGGCGCGCGCGGCCCCTTATTTATTAATAACGAAGTGCATATTAAATCCGACAGGACGAAAAGGACTTATCGGCGGCGGACGCCGAGGGCGTCTGGTCCCCGGATATCGAGCAGAGCTTCCAAGAAGCACTCACCATATATCCACCATGCGGTCGTCGCAAAATCATCCTTTCCGACGAAGGAAAGATGTACGGTAAGTACCGAGAGACCTTCTCCTCTGTCCGTCGCTCCCTTCCCCACCCCCCATCCCCCAACCCCATCCCTTCCGTTAATTCTCGTGTCGCGTCTGTCCACAACTCACCGCAACAACTTTAAACGGGATGGACCGTGACGATCCCCCGCCCCGCCCTCACCTCACCACACCCCAACCTACTGGAGCACACTATTGCTGTTTCTGCTGTTGTTGTTTATGTATTATTATTATTATTATTATTATTATTATTATTATTATTACTCTTAAAATTATTATTATTATTATTATTTTTATTGTCATAATTATTATAATTATTATTGTGATTATTATCTGTATGGCGTAAGAGTATACATTGTAGGCGTGCAAGGCTGCGAGAGTAGTCGACGATTAAATTTAAATCGATTAATTAAGCGATCGAATCCGCGGATAAAATAAAATGTAATTGCGAAATAATAAGGAGTGAAAGAAATCTGTGGGGCTTGGCCTTTCTTAATCACGTGGATAGTTAAGGAACGGAGCTCTCGGTTGGGAATACGTCTTCATAGATGTTTGGTTCATTTCGTGCTTCCCCGCTCCGGCCCCCCTCTTAATCTCGCTCTCTCTCTCTCTCTCTCTCTCTCTCGCTCTGTCTCTGCGTCTGTCTGTCCGTCTCGGGAGGCGACGACGGGGTCGTTATTGCTCGGAGCTGAGGTCAGTCTACGTGACCGCGCAGCGATATTGCTTGCTAGGAGTAAGGAGACCAAAGTGAGTCAGGGGCCGCCTCCGCCAATGCCGGCATCACGACCGCCACCTCCTCCATCGGCCACAGCACCAGTACCAACGCCGACGAGGACACTGCTCTGCACCACCATCAGGAACTATGACTGGAACAACGACATTGGCGCAGCCATAACCACACCGTGAGACTCGCCACGACGAAGCAATAACGCCGGCACCCCTCCCCCCGACACTCCCACGAATGGCCGCGCCTATAAACTCCCTACCCCGTAGCGGATGATTTCATTGCTTTTGCCCGATCTCCTTCTCATTCGGTTTCACTTGACAAAAGAATTTTATCCTCGGATGCCGATACCTTACCCACACCCCCCACCCACCCCAATAACCCCGTTACTTCCCCAGCCGCTTCCTCGCCACCTAACATTTGACAGATTTTTAATCCCTCTCTTCACCTTCTATCTTTCCAACTTTTTAACTATCTGTCCTCTTTCTTTCAAGAGTTTTCTCAGTTATTGCGCTTTTCTCGGGGATTATTTCGATGACCGGCTCTATACACTCTTCAAGGGATCTCTCTCTCTCTCTCTCTCAGTCGTTCGTTCGTTCCCCGGATCTGCTTTGAGTCAGCGAGCTCGTATTAAATGTCAAACTCTAATTCCTCAAGGCATACCTCGCGGTCTACTTCATTATTATCATCATAATTAATTAATCGTGAAAATAAGTTTTTCAGTTTTTATAGGAAAACGGTATTGCGAATATTCCGGGCGCATTCTACCCCCGGATCTTAATATTTCTAAAAGCCTTTAATCGCCGACTCCGTGAGCGATTACGTTATAGAACACAACACATCGAGCCATTAAAAGAGCAGAGAGCATTCTTACACGCGCGGCTTATCCGTAACATAAATTACGAATGAATTCCCGGCGCCGTTCAATTTCTCAGCCTATGTGAATTTCATCCCCGTATCGATTCTTAAATCATTTCAGACCAAAGCTTTAAGGGTGAGCGCGGGTCGTCACGTTGTCCAATAGATAAATTACGATTGAGCAAAGGCTAACGTTAAATTACTCGAATCCCGAAGTCGTCTATCCAAGACCACGAATAAGAAAAATTAAATAGTAAGAGGGATAAAAGGAAATAAGATCGAGTAAAGGGGTGAATGATGAATATTTTGAAAAGGGTTGAAATCTGGTCGCTCGAACTTTAGAGAGAGAGAGAGAGAGAGAGAGAGAGAGAGAGAGACGGAGGAGGGCAGTATTATTGTCGATTACATTTGTCCTCTCGCTCCCGCCCCCCTCTCTATCTATCTATCTATCTATCTGTTCGCCTATCGAACTCTGTCTCCAGTAACAAAGGATAACGAGGCGCGAAGATGGTTTGACGCGATCGACCATCGATCGGCGGCCCTCCCTCGGCTACGAAACTTATTTCATCGGCGAGCCCTCGCTTCATTGCTCCCGTCGACGCCGAAGCGACGAGCCAATAAACGATCGGCCCTTTTCTCTCCCTCAGGATTAAATATCTCAAGGCAATTTACCTTCGTATATCTCCTCGAGGAGGCGCGGCGGTATCAGCCGATCCTTCCTTGACGTGACTCTCCTCTACTCACCCACCCACACCCACACCTACACCCATACCCCCTCCACCTCTTTCCCCGGAAATGCCGCCGGCCCGTCCCTTTTATCCCACTCGGCCTTTCATTTTGGCTTTTCCTCGACGTACGTACGAGGCGAGATCCGAGACCCCCGGATCGATAGGGGAGGGGGGTGAAAACGAGCCCTGGACCTTCTCCGAGACCCGAGTCAAAGGATGAACTGTTCACTTCCGATCGAATCAACGCCGAATTCATACACTTTAATACGCGAATTACCTCCGAGCCTCGCGACCTCTAACACCACTCAACGCGTTACGCGGCTTTAAAATGAATTTCAATTCCATTGTTTCAAATAAAACTTACGAGCACTCGCTCATAATTAAACTGCTAATTACAATTCTTTCTCTGTATTTACGTAAACTTAACGCCAGTTTATTTTTATGACGTTTTACCAGTCCGGCAAAAGTCGTTCTTTGTGAACTGCAGGCGCTTCATTTTATTTCATTCGTGATTATTGATAAGGATAATTAAAGTCCTCCTAGCTCCGGCTCGTTTAAATAATATCTTAATCTCATTAGTTTAGCACGTACGCACGTACCTTCTCCGTTTCACTTTACGCTCTTTACGACAGAAAAGTACAACAAAGTACAGAAGTTAAAGAGAATAGAGAGAGAGAGAGAGAGAGAGAGAGAGAGAGAGAGAGAAAATCATCGTTTAGCTGCAATGCAGAAAATTATTTTGATTTTTTTTGTTCTTGGCTCTACGTTGAAAGTAACGAGTGCGTCAATTACTTTTAGCGTAATGAATTAATTAATAAGTAAGCGCGCGTCCCGGACACAAGTACATTGTAAACGGCTTTTGCAAAAACGTTACCTTACCCATGACGTGCGGCTAATTGTACGCTTTGGAAATTCAATAATGCTTATGCGTCCGGTCAACGGACAACCGAATGGAATGGAATGCCTTCCCGTCCATTTTCATGAAAAATATAATGGAATAGCCATGAAGCGAGAGGTGCAATTAAAGTCTCTTGCAAAGTATTACGAGCGTCTCCACAAGTACGATCGTCAGTATGCATTAATCATTTCGGTGAGTCAGTATCAGCATTGTAATTCTTCAAAAGATACATTTACTTCGTTTTCAATGAAGTTTGCTGTAAACGAAGAGATCATTACGGGGGTCGTAATGCATAAGGAGGCTCTTGTGTGTGTGTGTGTGTGTGTGTGTGCCTGCGTGTGCGTGTGTGTAAGGGGGGGGGAGGCAGGAAATCGAGGTAAATGCTCGTTTAATATGAATTTCATATGATTATTGCTTTAAAGTGCTCGGAGGTCTAATGAAAAGTCAATACGTAGAAGCGGATGGGAAATGAAAGCAGCGATTGGCCGACTGACTGACAGGTCAGTTGACAGGTCAGCGACGGAGGATTAAAAATTATTGCCCATAAATCGGGCATTAGGATTGAGTGTATGCGTGTGTATGACGTCCATACGCATCCGATGCTCGTACGACAAGACTCTGTCCGTACTGCGGGTAGTACGAGGCGAAAGTTGGGGACGTCGGGCGGGAGTAGGGGGACGGAAGGAGGTCGGCGGGGCTGGGGGGGGATGAAGGTGCCGAGGATGCGAAGGAAATTCAATATTTGCATGTCCGAGGGCGAATAATAGAAGGCCGGGGGCCGAGCTCGCGTGCGATCTTCTTTTCCTTGCGTAGCTCAAGTCGCCGGAAGTGGGAAAGGCCAGGAGATGCGGCGCTGCTACTTCGGGGAGATTTTCTACGTCCTCGGGTTTAACGGGGACGCGAGCCTTCGAAGGGAAAGGACGCCGTAGGGCGAGGACGTTGACAAAAGGCGACGACAGCCCGAGATCGAGGTGGACGTAGGAAATTCGCCCTTCCGACACCGGCAATACTAAAATAGCTCGGTGGATTCCCTTATTTTTTAAGACATCACGCCATCCCACCCACACCCCCACACCCCCACACCCCTTCCCCATCACCATCACCTCACGCCACTGATCTTTTGGTACAGAGAGATAGGGAGATAGGGAGATAGATAGTGAGAGAGAGAGAGAGAGAGAGAGAGAGACTCGCGGCTGGCGGAGCTACTGTGACGGACCTCCCGCAACGCGGGTAGGGACGGAAGGGGGGCCGGAAAGGCGAGAAGCCAAGTCGTAAGAAAGAAGGGGCTCGAAGGAGCGCGGGGGTTGGGAGGCGCGATGGCGCGTCGGGAAAAGTAAGAGCTGCGTAAGGCCACCGGGGAGTATTCCGTGGCCAAGGGAGTAAAGGAGACCGAGTAGGGCGGGGAAAGAGGTGGAGGAGGAGGATGAGGAGGAGGAGGCGAAGGGATAGAGGGGAGGGAGAGAGCGTTAGTAGATAGTGTCCAGTTATTGACCGGCGAAAGGCGGCGGATGGTGTCGTAGTCGCACGTCTCCGAGGCTTCTCGAGACCGGGGGACACTTACCACCACCCCCCTCGTATCCCCTATCAATACTCAACTTCTCTTCCTCCCTCGAGCCTTCCTTCTTTGACATCCGACAGACACCCTGACGTCCCGCGGCGCCGTCTGAAATGGCTTTCCGTACTGCAGAGTGCGCCCCGGGCGTTGTCTTCCAGGGGAATCGGCCACTCTTCTTCCAGGGGATCCCGTACGACGGAAGGATCCTCGGAACCTTTGTTGGCGCGACTTCAATTGCAAGCATGTCAAATATCGGCCGCCCCCCGCTCCCGCCCCCGCCCCTTACCCCTAACTATACGCTCTTCTCATCCTTTCGATATTCTTACATTCGTTTTCCCTCTATACGTCCATCTATGCTAAATAAGAAGGACGGCGCTAAAGGAGCTCGAATAAATCTTTTGCGGATAAAACGTATTCCTTCGCTGTACTGAGACGTGAGATTCCCGGATCTCCTGGATTACGATATTCATGATTGAATACATGTGCGTAGAAAATATTTTTTCTAATAAATCCGATCATAAAGATCACAAAGTATGAAGATTATTAATCCGTTTCGGAATAAAACTCAGCTGTTCGTTAATTGTTCATTATAATTATAAATATCCATTATGAATTTATAAATTACAGCGGGGGTTATGGTAAGACGGAAATAACGGAAATTGGGTTACGTCAATAACCGTATCATAAAAATCTCACGTCAAAGTTTCAAAGCGTTAAGAAAAGGATAAACTGCAATAAATAAAATAGTCGCAGATAATTCAGTAATTATTTTATATTTATTTATTATTATTTTGTTTTTTTTTTATTTTTTCACATTCATGGACACGAGCAAGGTATTCGTAGTCCTTGGCACATTAGAAGAGCGAAGAGAATGTAAATTTATAAAGCAATTGTTGTATAAAGGCTTTTATGACTCAACATTGACAAGTGCTGCATTGACTTGTAGTAACGTGTTCATCAGCATGTTAATGAGAAAAAGAAGTATGTAGCTGGGGATGCTTGGTCAACTAGTGATCGATAATCGGGAGCTGGAAGTACGGGAGTCGGGAGTCGGGAGTCGGGAGTCGGGGGGGTGGGGGTAGGTGAGAAAGAAATCAGAGCGGCTGATGTAGGCTTCGAGGGCCGAGACGCAGATAATCTGCTAATGCAGCGAGAAATACCGGAAAAATATTTACTAGCGAACGGGAGCCGCACTCTCTCGGGCTCAGCCAGGGCTCAGCCAGGGCTCAGTCAGGGCTCAGTCAGGGTTCGGCTCTCCTCTACACCCCTAGCAATTTCGCGAACGCCGCCTCCCAATGTGTATACGCGTCCCCTTCCGAAAGCGTGTTTTTCCAGTCAGTCCCCCTTCCGCTCCGAGTCCCTCCGGAGGGAGACCCTCCGCACGCCGCCGAGCCCCGCGATCCCGCGGGGACTCCACGACTGGTACAGTCAGTGACCATCCGCGGGGCGGTCGGGCGGTCGGGCGGTCGGGCGGTCGGGCGGAGGTGAGTTGGCTCAGGGGCGCTGGAAGTTAGTGAGGAGGATGAGGACGTGGTGGGGGAGGGGTGGGGTTGAGGGGGCTGGGTGGAATGGAGGGAAGCCGCAAGTTCTACGGTAGCTCGAGTCGCTCGTAAAACGCGCCTCGTAAAATGAAAAGAGATTAAAGCGGCTGCACGAGCTAGGGGAGTGTATATTCGCGGATTTACGAGGACGATAAACGAGATTGCGCCCGCGCGCTCGCCCCCGCTCGCCTCTTCACCGCCGTCCCTACCCACCCTCGGAACCTTGAACGATCTTTCGAGTAAGTCACATAGTTACGCGACCGATCGGCAGGCCGAACTTTCGCCGAACCGTCGCGAGTTTCCGCGACTTTTCCGACCCTAGTCGCGCGTGCATTCGCATGCACCATCACCCCCCCTCCCCTCCCCTCCCCTCGCCCCACGTTAAGAGGAACATGGACCGCGAGCGCGCCTACTACTTGTTGCCAGCCAAGTAAAATAGATTTTTATTGCCTAGTAAAAGTTTCTATTATTCGGCTCGGGCCACCCTCGTTTTTCCTCTTCCGCGAATATTTTACGTCGACTTTTCAACGGTTTTTCCACAAGAAAAACTACTCGGGCTTCTTACGGCGGAGCCCTTTCACCCCACTAACTATACCTATGAATTTTATCTCCACCGCCGGCCCCCACATGTTATCCGTTATTCTGAAAATTCAAAGTATTTGCAGTTGAAATCGATTACGCGTTTACGAGCGCCCTCTGCAATTAATAACGTATTGCCGACGATATTTTTGGTATAAATATTTCGTGGGGCCGGGTCCGAGTGTCGATTGCATCGACGAACCGGGCATTATTACATTTCCACACATTCGCATTCGCTCTGCCGGAAATTACATTCTGAAAACGTGCGGTTCACCCGTTCCGCGTTTCTTAGTAAATGTTTTGCCATGAGAACCCTTAGCCTTATGAATGCAGACGGGGCACGGGGGTTTCTTTGTGAGCCGTGAAAGCTTATAAAGAATCGCATTTACGTAATACCTTGAGCTCTTGGGGGGGAATTAATTAAAGAGGATGGGAGGGGGGGGGCGTCGAACATTTTTACAAAAGTTTCCGATAAAACGATGCTCGCCAAAGCTCGTAACGCACCTCGTGCTCGTGCGGCCCGACTTCCTGCGCTCGCTAAGGATATTAATTCCGATGAGATCTGCTGAAAAACGCCCGCTGCTGCTCGTTATTAATTTGCCTCTGGAAGGAAATAAAAAAAGTTTCGCCACTTGAGAGAATTAGCTGTTGGGTAGCGGCGGCGTTGGCGGCGTTGGCGGCGTTGGCGGCGTTGGCGTTGGCGTTGGCGTTGGCGTTGGCGTTGCGGGGAGGTTGGCAGGAGCGGGGGCTCAAGGAAGAGTTGAAAAGCGCACGTAAGAGCGTAAAAATCATTAGCCATTAGGAGGATAATTAAAAGAGGTAGAAGAATATTCGAGCCAGTTAGATTTCAAGCTTCATAGAGACATTTTCAGTTGCACGAGTGGCCTCATTACAGGAGACGGGCTCATCCTCGGGTCACCCTTCCATCCACCTGCGCAGCGCGCAATATCCGGCCAGGGGCAGTATGGGATTATTGGGGTCACGGTAATAGAGGGGGCGGGGGCGTAGGACAAAGTAAGGCATTAGCTTTTCATTTGTTGCACAATTACATTTGCAGATGGCCGGGAGGCTAAGCTGAGGAAAGGGGGCGGACCGAATTAAGCAGCGCCGGCCCTCGAAAAAAGTCTAGGGCTTTAAGAAGAGATGATAAAGGGAAGAGGAGGGAGGAGAATGCGTGGACCGGCGAGATACGGCTCGGCGCAACGTCGCCCCGTGAATTAATATTCATTACATCGTAAGAGTCGAGCGAGCGAGCGAGCAAGCGCGAACGTAAATATGAAACAACGCCTCGTTGTTGCCATTGTTGCGCTAATTAAAATACCTGGTGCCGCGCTCCTCGAGCTCCCGGATAGAAAAGTACAGCCACCGGGACTCCTCCGCGGACCCATTTCACCGAGGACGGAAAATCGCGAGCGCGGCGAAGGGAGTCCCGCGCGCCAGGAATTACTTTCATTAGGTTTTTCCCTTCTCCGTTAGGCGCGGGCGTGGGGGCTCGCGGAGCATGGTAGGACGAGGTGGATGGGAGCGAGATAGTGAGAGCGAGATAGTGAGAGCGAGAGAGAGAGAGAGAGATAGTGAGGAAGGGGGAGGATGCAAGGCGGGAAGGAGGGAGGCACGGAGAAATTAATTACTTTACGCTAAAGACGAGCGCGTAGAAATATATGGGCAAAGAGAGGAGGCCGCCAATGGCTTTATGGTATTTTGCGCCCAACGCCCTCACAGGTATACATAACTTCCGCTGGGAGCGTTACGAAGCTCCAACTACAAGGAATTCTGAGGAAGAATGTGGAAAATCACGTTGATATAATAATAAGCGCGCGAGTAAAGGGCGCCAGGACGGACTCTGCTTTCGTTCTGCCGAGACCCCTCGGCCCCTCGGGCCCTCCTGTCCTATTTGTTAATTTAAATAATTGACTCGGCTCTGCTCTCGTCTTTGTCATTGGCTTCTAGAGGGAAAAGTCGGAGCCGAAGGTACTCCGAATCGTCGATTCGGATTACGCGGCATTACTATTTATCGGGATAAGTACACGAGTCGAGTATAACGTTACTCTTTACGGCGTAGAGGGAAATAGGGCATCGGTTAAATACTGGCAAACGGCAATGCCGAGTCGTGAAAATCCGGAGGAGGATACTTTACGAGTCGGGAGGATTCTTAGCGGATGGATCCATGGAAATATTCGCATTCATATTTTATTCATTTAGGAAGCGCGTATACCTCTCCGACATTATTGCGGAAAGGACATTTTATGAAAATTTTAATAAAATGAAAGGCGCCGCCTGACCTTATAATGTGTCTATACGTATACGCATATACGTTTATTTATATATATTTATATATGTATATACACGCGCGCGTCTCAAAATATATATTTCATAGCTCGATCCAATACAGTTCTCTATTTAAAAGGAATGTAGGTTAAATGGAAGCACGTATTCTGAAAACGGATAGGCGGGGGCGGAGAAGCGAGAGAAAGACAGTGAAAGTGTCGAGTACGAGGCCGGGAGAGCTGGAGGGTGAGAGATAGAGAGAGAGAGAGAGAGGAGAGAGGAGAAGAGAGAAGGAAAGAGGACGGAAGGGTGGAGGAAAATAAAAACGAGATATCCGAGAATGCGTAAATGCTGTCCCTCGTGTCCCGCCCGCGCGGCAGAGCATCAGAAGGGAGCGAAGTTTATAAAAATTGCAGGCAACAAAGCGGCAAGAGGAAGTAAAATGTAGGGAAAAAAAAAGAAAAAAAAGGAAAAGAAAAAAAAAAAGAAGGACAAGGGAAAAAGAATTACACGCGCCCGTCGCTCTTAAGATAAAACGAGAAAATCCGCGGGAATGTACTTTTCATCGCGTGAATATTTCATACCCACGGGGTGGGTGGGGATGGGGATTGGGGATGGGGTGGGGATGGTCACACACGTCGAATTATCGTGACGGAGAGTAAAAATATACGTCTAAAGAGGCTTATCCGCGCTGCATTCTTACCCTTATCTTTATTATTCTTATTATAATTTGAGTGCCGTTTTCATCGCGGCCCCGGCCGACGATTATTTATTTCAACTTGACGGCCGGCGCTTTTCTATCTGAATATTAAGAATTAGCCTTTTATTCGGTTAGGGAAATAAATCAGGCACGATTACGAAATCTATATCAGTAATTGAAGTGTATTATTTACAATGTGCATTAACCGGCTGGCATTGTACCGACCATATCAAAATTCATTATTCAATAATCTATGCGCAATTGTTCCGCTCGTGATACTTATACAGACTACCACCACTAACTTTCATTGCCCAATGGAAGTGACGTTTGATCTCCATTCTCTCTGTAGACTTAGGGACCTGGGTAACTCGTAAACCGCTGTCAGCCCCGTCTCGGGAACCTTTCCGTTCTCCCGCGCGCTCTCTCTCTCTCTCTCTCTCTCTCTCTCTCTCTCTCTCTCTGCCCTTGCGCGTGTGCGTGTGCGTGTGCGTGTGCGCGTGTCGTCGTCGATCCTCTCCCATATCCTCGGCCGGCCAATAATATATATTTTTGCTTTTCAATCATTACTTCGATCGCTGAATGCTAAGCCTTCAAATTAAAAATCTATTACCGGCAAAACAATGGCGTCAATTAAATGATAAACAAAAGCAAAGACTCGTTATTATAACTATTATTTTTCGGATCACTTTGGAGCCTGACACCTTCAGCTGTACAACGTGCTTTACAAAGCAAATTTATCCTTCAATTGTTCTCATTATTTATTCCTCATTTCGTATAGTTATGGTGAAAATTAACAAAAGCTTTTGAAGCCTTTAAATTTAAGTAGAATGTTATCAATTGCAATAATCGACAACGATAAAGGCAATAAATTTCACTCTTTTTTAGAATTTAATCTCCTCGCGCTTATCACCTGCTTAGCTGCTTTTTCCCTATTGTTCTTACGATCATTCTCTATCGTGTATTATGCAACCGGTAAAACCCAGCTCGTGCCTCATATCGAGCAGATTATTTTAAGCGAAACTTTGTAGGAACGCATGATTTACGAAATCGGATGTTCTTCGATTATAATTTTTCTTACTCGACGCGGATAATGCGACACGCGCTCGCACGAGGACATTTTAATTAGGAAGTAAATCCGGCTGAGCGCCAGCTAAAGGCTTAACCGCTTGCTGGCTTCCTCGCTTCTGTATAATTCCCTTATTCAACTTTTTCAACCGAAATTTCCTTTGCACCCTAAAGGAGAAAATAATTGCCGTTCTTGCAGATCTGCGGATCGCAGGTACAAATTTTTCTTTCAACGTCAAAGATAATAGAATTACAGCTTTTTATAGGAATATCTGACAAGTACAAGTGCTACTTTGCTATTTAACATTACCTCTTAATAATCACCCCACTAACCCCACACCCCTCCGACTCTCTCTCTCTCTCTCTCTCTCTCTCTCTCTCTCTCTCTCTCTCTCTCTCTCTCGCCCCAAACCCTTTCCTTCCATGCATAATTGAATTAACACGTCCTAGGAATCGGTTTTCTAACGGAAATAAATATTACCTCGAGTACGGGCTATCTGAATATAGTCATTTTAATTTCGTTATGTCATTTTGAAAAGGGATGCGAACGTCACTCGCTGTTTCCCTCGATATATAGTCTACAGCGAAACTGCGGCTCAATCTATTGGCGATGGAAATAAAAGTTATTCGTCATTCCTCACCGCTTAAACAATAAAATTAGAGACAATAAACTATTACAGATAACGGCCATTTTGTCAAACGGGCTACGTAAACAAAAAATAACGACAGAACAATGTAGCCAGTTTGTTATTATCGATAACATTCGAAAATCTTAATCAGAGAATTGATGTAATTAATAAAACATTGTTCCGTAAATAATGTACGGACTCTCGTCGTAGTGAAAATCTGAAGCTCGCGGGCTACTCACCGTTAAAAGGCCGCGGAAATGCCAAGTCGGCGAGACCAAGGTTTCCTGCATTTGTTATGACATAACCTGGAGGACCTTATACTACGCGTCTCCGTCCTTTCTAAACGTGCGCGTACCTCTCGCTTTTTTTACTTTTTTTTACTTTTCTCTCTCTCTCGTCAGTGAACGTAAAATAACGTAAAAATTGTCCTTCATATTTATTGCCCATTTAACACCGAATGTTAACAATTTCGAGGCACTTTTGTCAATCGCCAGGGGCGGGTAGGTGAAGGGGGTGGAGGGGGGATGGGGGAGGGGCAGGTGCCCGAGTGACAAATTTTTAATTCGTGCTTTAAGGTTGTAAATCACAAGTAAGACGAGTAAAACGCTGGTAGAGAAGTGACGGTCGACTGGAGCACAAAGAGTATTGGATCGCAAGCCTTTCTCACATACGAAACGAGTGGCTCGTCCGGAAAAAAGATAACGTCCAGAGCTTGAAATGTCCATGAAGAACGGGGAGTGATCGGATGAAGAAATAAAAATGTGGATATCGCGAGTAAGAAAGTAAGGCCAGACGAGTAATAAGGGTCGAGAGAGAGAGAGAGAGAGAGAGAGAGAGAGAGAGAGAGAGAGAGTCTTCATATATAGGCGGATGGGGGGATTATTGATAAATGGAATGAGGTTTTAGAGTACGCCCAGCCCCGCCCCGTCCCTCCCTGGCCCCCCTCGCTCCCCCATCCATAAAGTCCTGTATTGCCAAGTTTAAAGGCCGTACTCGTTTCGTATAATTCCGCCGGCCTCGGACAAATTAAGTCCTTTGATTTTAATAACGCACTTCCCTCGTGAGCAAAGTCATTATCGATAAGCCGGGATTTCCCGTTAATTACTTCGGATTATGCCTAAGCCAAGACGGCGAAACAGCACCGGTGGAAGGATCGTGACCGCTCGCCCAATGGGGTCAACGTCGCAACCGAGAGCCAGCCGACGGGGAATTATAAGGCAAGGAAATGCTCATAACTAAGCAGCAGAAGTAGAAGTAGAAGTAGAAGTAGAAGTAGAAGTAGAATCGGCAGCAACAGCGGCAGCAACAGCATCAGCAGCAGCAAGCAGCAGCAACAGCAGCAACAGCAGCAACAGCAGTCCTTGGAATTCGTCGAATTCCGGAGGAGCGCCAGTCGTCCGGGACAGGCATCCCTGGAGGCGGAAAGTCCGCGGTCTATTGAAGAGAGAAGCGTTAACACGCACGCGTAAGAGCGATAGCTCTTTAGAGGGAGAGATGGGTGGGACGGGGGAGGCGGGGGGGAGAGAGTCTCGGGGATGGGTGGAGGTTGCCCCGGAGATCCCTGGACAGAACGAGGACGATGTAATAATCTGCGTCGGCATTGTCCGTCTTGCCGGCATGGCCGAGGCCTTTGACATCTCTCCGAGTTTAATTAAACTCTGCGCGTAATGGCTTGGCCAAGATGGCAGACCGACTACTCACCCACGCCCTCACTCCCCCCCCCCCCCCCCACCATCCGACAAACCCCTCGCGACCCCCCTTCCCCAACCTCGCCTCGTTCTCGCACCCCCTCCCCCCGCCCCCCATAACCCCCAATTAACCCTCCGGCCGCCACGGCTTCTCTTTCTTCACTTTCTTCTCGGCCGGCCCGAGACGCCCCGCCGCACTCCGCACTTTTTCATTCTCCGGCTGCGTTCTTGTGAAATTGACCCTTTGGATGGAAGGAGGTCGCTTCATTCGGCGGGACGCTCCTGCGGATATAGTAATCACTTGGAGAAAACTTTAACCGAGCGCGTGATTCGACTAATTCGAAACCACCTCAACCCCAATAACCCTCGATCCTTCGGCCCCGTAATACTTAAATGAAAATCTTCTACATGCTCCTTTTGTTTATTAAACATCGTACTACTGCAGTAATTCACGATCACGTCGTCGTCGTCGTCGTCGTCGTCGTCGTGGATTTTTTTTATAAACAATTTCGACAGCTTCGTAAATCGTGGATTACCGCGCGTCGCGGCTCCTCTACCCAATACGTCTTCTACTTCATTTTCTTTCTTTCTTCCTTTTTTTTTCTTATTTAAATGCGAATCGCCTAATCCACGCAGAACTCATTCGATTCTGTTTATTCATTTAAATGCTCTAAATACCCGACTACGACTGCACTTGTACAAACTCACGGACCGCGACGCGGGCTAACTTTTGTTTTTTAATGAACGTACTGACACGTGACCATCTTTTCATCTTTTATTTTGCAATTTCTGCAAGTAATTATTTATCCGCCGCCCGTCAAATCCGATGGGTATTACAAAAATTTGAAAAATATAGCATCGCATAAACGTCAAGTTGACGAACTTCGTCGGCCCCCTTTTTTTGCATTATAACGCTTTTTGCGTTAAAAATTTATGGCCAGATTTTTGGCCTCTTCTCGCTGAGCCTCGATTCCCCAACTTTTCGGAATTTTCAAGAAAGTTAAGACGAGCATTATTATTTTCCCGGCTTCTTAAGAATTTCATAGATCACACAAACGCTTGATTAACCTTTTCACCGATGTCTACTTCCACCCTCTCCGCTCAACGGCCCCCTCCCCCTTAACCTACCAGCCCAAACCACTTACCCGCGCGTACACACACACTTACACACACGCGCGCGCGCACTTGAACTTTTCACCAAGCTTTTGATTTACTTCCGTTTAACCTTTTAAGCATAAATTTTCGTAATAAATACTCCTTTCGAGAAATAATAAGAATATTTAGGTTAAACGACCGAAACGAGATGCTTACTATGTCGGTAGAAGAATTTCACAGGACCTTTTCCGATACTTATTTTACAAAGATAACTTTAACAAGCCTTCTATAGTCAAAAAAGTTATCTGAATTTCATTAAAGTTTAAATTTCTCATGTACTGACAAGTTTAATTTTAAGTATTGTACGACGGAGCCGTAATCCAAGAATGAAGACTCTCGTCAATTATTACTTGATATTAATGTTCGAATTACGAGGGTTGATTGAAAAAATAATCGAGAGAGAGAGAGAGAGAGAGAGAGAGAGAATATTACAACGGTAGGGTAGTGCTCGGATGTAATAATAACGTACAATGGAGGCGATTTTATATTTTAGGGAGATCAGGATAGGGTTAGGTTTCGATTATTTCATAGAGGGAGTAAGTAAGGGGTGAGCGGAGCTTCTTTATAAAATTTGAAGTGTCAGCCATTACTAGTACGGAGGAAGAATTCAAAGGAGATGGCAACGAGCCTTTTGATTTATCGAATGGGCCAACGTTTTCTAAGAAGCTTTTGTTCTCCCCCTCTTTGTATAATAATTATTTGCAGTTACTAACTAAATAATCCTTATTATCGATCTTTATTATTGATATAATGTATGAAACTTAAAGGTCTGACCCTTTAGCTACGTTGTTGAACGAGTTTAAAAAAAAAAAAAACATTAAATAATTAAATCCTCTAGAGTGAAAATAAAATACATACTTATAAAGACCATTAGTTAGTTATGCTACGGTAGATAAGGAAAATGCACTTCATTAGCATGCTAACGCATAAATAACAAGGAAACTTTTTATTCCGATATAAAAGGGCGGCTAAGCAAGAATGTTGCCTCGCGTGCTGCAGCCCCTTCGAGAGAGAGACAGAGAGAGAGAGAGAGAGAGAGACGAGAGATCGATTACATCTCCGCTCACCTATGATATTAAACGAATCAGCGTATCTGTATTGGCGTCGTTCGGACCCTCCCTTCCGCCCGACTTACACACGTCGTGCACTCGTCGCCGGCAATTTACAAGCACGTCATCCGCGGGATTACGTTTTCCTCGGCGGGCATGACGTAAATACGGGAAAAGCTCATGAGAGTGCTAACCGTCGAGGGACTCGCTTGTTTTATAGGCAACAGCGATCAGCTCGATGGGAAATAATTTATCGCTCCGTGTCTTCCGTATGCTGATGTATTCTGATATTTCGCAGGGAGCCGGAGCCGGAAGGTGGATTATTTATTTAGTTAAACGAGTTCCATTAGTGGGCGAAAAGTGTTTCGAGGCTCCGGTAGGTATGATTCGTTGCTTTGTTATAAGTTGATTGATGATGAATCGGCGCGCTCGGGTCTCCTGGCAATTCTTCGCAGGGCTTAAAAAGCGTAATAAAAGTCCGAGCATTTGGTAGGTCGAGAATTCAAAAGGGAGTCGTCCCATGAAATCGATGGCGAAAAAGTAGGAGAGAGAGAGAGAGAGAGAGAGAGAGCCTGGAGCTGAAAGACGACGAAAGTTGCGAGAGTCCGGAGCCTCGATATGCAAGACAATTTCCTTAAAATCATGCGACGCGCTGCATTTTCCAACCCAGGAGAGATAATAAAAATGATGAGAGAGAGAGAGAGAGAGTGAGAGTGAGAATGGGAGTGAGACAGGGGACAGGGAGGGGGAGGACAGAAAGGGAATGAAAAAGAAGAGCGTGCGACCCCTTCGGCCGTATACAAAAGGGAAAAAACACGGCGTCACACCGCAAGCGACGGTCATTCGCCTTCGAATATAGTCACACCCTAAAAGCCGTCCGAGCGAGCCCGATATAGGATCAGAAGAAGAAGGAGACGAAGAAGCGGCGACGGTGACGGTGACGGTGGCGGCGGTGACGGTGTCGGCGGCGCTAGCGGCAGCGGTGGCAATGTAGAGCGGGAGCAGCAGCACGGCGACATCGGGACAAGTTGAAGGGTGCGAGTGCGCGGCAAGCGAGAGCCCGAAATGGCGATTGGGCGGCCGAGGGTACCAGGAGGTGCTGCGGAGCTCGGGAATGGGGTTGGAGAGGGAGGGGTGAGGCCGACTCGACTCGGGCGTACGTACATAGCGGGTAGTGTGCACGCGGGGCGGGGGGGGAGCGCTATGGGGATATACGCTGTTCTACTACCGTCGGTGCACAGGATGTGGGTGGACGGGCTCTAAAGCGGCAACGGCGTTTGCCCTCTCCCATCCCCCATCCCCAAAGCCCCACTCTCTCACTCTTTCCCGTCGTCTCTGTCTCTGTCCCTCATCCCCTTTTCAACTCACCCTACCAACCCTGTGGGAGCTCGAGAGGGTGGCGAAACTATGCGAAGAATGTGCAATTAGTGAACAGAGCCGAGCTAGCGAACCGAGAGAGAGAAAGAGAGCAGGAGGCAGCGAGAGAGAGAGAGAGAGAGAGAGAGAGGCTGAAAAGGACAGCTGTTACTGCTACGCTGACCCCGGAGCGACCGACAGAGAGGAAGAAATATATATATATATATATAGAGAGAGAGAGAGAGAGAGAGGGACAGGGTTGTGACTATGTCGAGGGTTAAGGGGATCAGAATCGCTTCTCTATTCTCACTCTCTCTCTTTCTCTCTCTCTCTCTCTCTCTCTCTCTCTCTCTCTCTCTCCACCTCTATCTATCTATCCATCTATCTCTATCTCCCTTGCTGGCTCGCGCGAGCGTTTACTGTAGAGCGGTGTATATCTTTCTCTTTGACTCTGTCTGGGGCGTTGTATAGCTTCTCTCTTTTTTGGCATGTGTACGAGTGTGCAGTTGCGCTTGTGCAAGAAGAGAGAAGAAGAGAAAGAGAGCGGGCGGAGGATGAGTCGCCTCGAAGAAAATGGAAAGAAAGGAAGATGGATGGAACGACGGTGGCAGCGGGAGCGGCAGCGGCAGCGGCAGCGACGACGGCGATGGGATCGTAGTAGCTCGACAAGCGATAAGAGCTCGTGCTGCTTGTGTGGAAAGGAGGACTTTTCGAAAAGGAGGTAGAAACTCCTGCCCGTGAATGTCGCTGTAGTTCTCCCGCGGAGGGGTCAGCGTGTCAGACCAGAACATCCTCGAGCGCCTTCGTCACCCGGCCACCCCGCCTCAGCTCTCTCCTCGGCTCCCCTCCCTGCACACGTACACGCGGCCCCTCCCACCATCTTAATACCAATGTCATTGATGTATTTTCGCTTCTTTCCTTACTCTCGGCCGAGCGTCCCTAGCGAATAAAATTACCGCTGCGTTCGTCTTTGCGAAGGGCAGTTTCTAGACCATTCGGATGGGCTTCCGCAAGCTCTGACCGACAGCTCGGACCATGAATTACACCGATGGTATTATAAAAACAAAAACAAAAACAAAAAACAAACGAAACCCTCAGTCAGCAACAATTGTCATTCGTGATATAATGACATAAATGACGTCGTAGTTCGCGACTTGGAGTGGGCCTAAAAAACGGCACGAATCAATGCATGAGGGCTGGCGCGGGAGGGGGAGGATAGATAGAACAATTGAAGTATCGATATTAATTAAAGTGGAATTAACGAAGAATTAGAGACGAAAGAAATGCAGCAGAGGTCAGCGTCGTCGTACGAGCGGTGCCTCTCACATGATGCGACTAACGTAATAAGCAGAGTCTCTTGGGGTTATTGGGGGGTGGTGGGGGTGGGGGGGACGAAAGAAGTCGAGGCTTTATTAAAAGGGTGAAGAAATCGAAGGGCTTAATTTATGTGTTTTGGAAATGTGTGAGGCGGCATTCGCGCGGGACGATTAGGGATAGTCGAAGGGAAAACTCGTGTGCTTTGGTTATATTATTTAATGCGGCTTTATTGAGTTTACCGAGTCGTCATTTGCCGTTGATTAAGGAAACTCGAGCCAAGCTAAGTACGTCCTCTTTTCGAGCCAAGCCCCTGGATTACTAAGCGTCACAATTGCCACACTAATGTGTAGTAGCGGTAGCTCACGACGCTCCGGACGCTCCCGACGCCCCCGACGGCTTGGACGGGCAAAGTTGCCGAGCGCGACGAGGTGGTGGGAGTAGAGTGGTACGGGAGGGGTTGTTGGGGTAAGGAGATAAGAAGAGGCCAGGATGAGGCATCGTCGGCCATAGGTCCCGGCGGGGAGGGGGGGGGATGGCTCCGACGACGGACTCCGAATCCGGCCACTTCTGACAATTGCCGCTCGTTAATCAGCCAGACAAGCTCGAAACGCACTTCCGACTCTCGGGGTTGCGGAGGACTGGTTGGCGGCGTGAGAGGGGCGGGAGGGGGGATGGGTGGGTTATACGAGGGGTCGAGACCGGATTGGCCGTTGTTTGCGGAACATCGATTAGCGAGGAGGTCGCCGTTGCCGCCGCCACCGCCACCGCCACCGCCACCGCCACCGTCCGCGAGATCGTCGATAGACCGCGGCTGCTGCACGACTCGTGGGACCAAAACAATGTCCTCCCTTTCCCGTCAAAAGCAATGTAATGTGACGGGCCCGCCTCCCTCTTCCGCCCCCTCCTCATCAGGCACGGTTTTGACGATTCGCCGCGGGAAGGGCGCGCAGTGATTAAGCGTTCTCGATCGAGGAAGCGATCTCTTTGTACGGGAGCGAGAGCCGCCAGCCGGCCCGAGGAATACAAAATACAAAATACAAAATACAAAATACAAATGACAAAAGATAGCGAAGGCCCGCGGGGGAGGAAGGAGATTACGCGATACTTTGCCCGGCTCCCCTAATCCCATGCTTTGCTTTAGCTTAAAGTAGTTACGACAACGTGGCCCTGCATCTCCTCCCTCATAAAGTATTTATCCCTGAAGCATGCTGGTTTTTTCTTTCTTTTTTTTTTGTTTTTTTTTTTTTTTTTTTTTTTTTTTTTTTATGTATTCCCCGTCCTTCTCCATCTGGATATGGGGACTGTAGACCTGGGACAGCTAGGACCAGATAATTTATTAAGATTTATTATTAGTTGTCGTTGGGTGGGCTAAGTGACATTAAAAGGCCTATTTGAGCAAGCAATGCCCGTTATGAGTGCGCGCGAAAGAATATAATTACCGAGAGCATTGGCATATTAGCAACTTCTCTTTGCGTAGAAAGGGAGTTGAATCCCTTGAATACCCAGAGCGAGAAGATGAGTCGGCGACCAACTAAATTACGTACAATGCTTATCTTAAGATTTAGCTACGATTATTGAAACTATTACAATGACGGCGAGCGTCTTGAAGTTTTCGTACGTGACGATGATACTGTTTGAGGAGCCCACCCCCGCCCCCGCCCGCCCCCGTTTCATAATGTCCCTACTACTTACGTCAATCGCTATTAGTAGATTCATACAAATGCAAACCTATGCTGTTAAAATGAGTTGCATTGTTTTTTTGTAAGAGATTTGTAAAGAGAAGTCATTGTTTTGTACATCGTCGGGGCATCGGTGAAATCGCAGCCGATCGATCGATCTTATTAAATGAAACAAGCGGGAAAGGACTTTGGAGCCTTAAGAGGCTGAAAAGCTGTAAAGAAAGTTTTTTTCGCGGTGTGCGCGAGCGTACGTGTAAGTCAGTGTCGTCAGGGAGGACATGGCGGGGGGAGGGGTGAGGGGTTGTTCTTTGTTTCACGTTTGCCGGAAGTGAAACGAATTGCAAACTTTTATGCTCGGGTCCTCCCTCTTAAGTTTTAAATTGGTCCATGTATTTGAGTTAGACGCCTCTTTCATCAGATTAAAAACTTATACTCATTTACTTTTGAGGTTTAAAGTTTTTACATTTTTAAAAAGTACATCGTCAATTTGAAATCGAGTAGGCCCCCCCCCGCCCACCGCCCCACCGCCCCGGCTCTCAAACCGCGTGGTCGGGGCCTCGAATTGAATAGGCGTTAGTATTAATGGGTGCCTTCGTTGGCCAATCTACATCGGCTAGCACCAAACACAAGAATAATTTCCCATCCCGGGTCAATTCAAAACGGAACCGATAATTCCGAATAACTATTTATAGCACTCGCTATAAATGTTACAACAATGCCGGTGGCATGCGACATTTTATTTGTAAAATCAGTCGATCTCCGATGCCTGTGATAACTTTAACGCTATTCGCCGGGCCAATGATTTATTATAATACATTTACAGAATATTTAACTTAATTCGGCTCTTTCGTAGATTTTCAGAATCGGATTCGCGAGTATCCGAGCGCCAATAAACCCCAATCACCTGCGCTTCTCTGTTGAAAGAAAAAATGCAAAAAATTACATTGTTACGAGGATCGTAAGATATTTTGTTTAAAATAAAGGTTAATAAATCATTTAGTTTGTAGATACGATCCTCATCGCTCAATTGTAAAAGCAACGTCATTCTATGATCTTTTTTTTTTTTTTCCCCCCCCTTTGAATTTTCATTTAATTTGAAGCTTAGACGTACCCTCATTACAGCTGTAAATAATCTGCCGCGCATGATCGTTATCATTTATTATAATTTCTTTAGGCTATTATGGCTTACTGCGGATTATAGCGGATGGCTGTCGAAAGTGACATTATTAGTAATGAGAGTACTTTTCATCTCATTCTTTATCTTTTCGTGCCCCCCCCCATCCCATGCCCCTTGTAGAATTAGAGGATTAAGTTTCTAAATCGTAAGCTGCATGTGAAATTCGGTAAAAGGAAATTACTTACAACGATTTTACCTCAAGATTGGGACGAGTAAACAATACTAATAGATCATTTGAGTATTAGAGATCTGAGAATGCATACTCGTATGCAGCAATTATTGTACCATTATACGATCTTATCCTTCGAAGGAGCAAATAATATTTGATAACAAGGGGGGCGGGCGACAATAATTGAGCAAAGTCGATTGAATGTACAAAAAATGTAGGAGATAAGGGTGTAGGAGGTCTGGAGGTCGGGAGGTCAGACCCTCGTACTACTACTAATTCTACTAATACTACCACTACTACTACTACTACTACTACTACTACTACTACTACTACTACTACTACTACTACTACTACTACTACTACTACTACTACTACTACTACTACTACTACTACTACTACTACTACTACTACTACTATTACTACTACTAATACTACTAATTCTACCACCGCTACTATTGCTACTACTACTACTATTGCTACGACTACTACTACTATTAATAGGTTCATCTATCCGTATAATACTAATGCTTCATTAGACCAGCCAAGCGTTTCGTAACGCAACGTGAAATGACGTATCGGTCTTGTCGCGAGCACAGCGTTGCGTACACATGCCGTGCGAGTAATAACAATTGCAAAGTCGCTCTCGGCATTAAAGTGGGCTCGAGCCAGATGGCAAATATCCCTCGAGCGCATTACGGTCGCGTTCGTCATTGTCCCGATGTAAAGACTTTCTCACACGCAGCCGAGCTCCGGCGGCCCGCGCGCCTCCTCCTCCTCCACCTCCTCCACCTCCTCCACCTCCTCCACCTCCTCCACCTCCTCCACCTCCTCCACCTCCTCCTCCTCCTCCTCCTCCTCCTCCGCCACCTCCTTATCCTCTCCGACGACCATTTGCACCACTTGCACGACTTGCAGCACTTGCACCACTACCGGCTCGGGGCGCAAGCTCCACTGCATGCGCGTCTCCTCGCTCGGGCGACGTATGCGTTAGCACGGCCCAACAAAGGAATCTTAAGCGGCCATTTGTTTTTCAAATTTCGCACCCCGTGACTTTATTCCGATTTTTTTTTCCCATCGGAATATCAATGCCCGGCTAGAGTTTCACGCGTGACTATGATTTCATTAACCGACCTCCCCCGTTATCCTCCCCCGCGTCTTTCTTTCCGTTGAACCGTTGAATTATTGATGATGCAGCGGAGAGCGAGCATTTCCCGCCCGAATGTCTTTGGCCTCCGCTCTATTCCATGCGAAATTGGAACCGCCTCGCTGCTTATTGTCTCCCGCCCTAGCCCTGCCCCCGTTACCCTACCCCGGCAACGGTCGGCTCATAATCGCCCGACGACCAAAAGCAATCGTCCTCCCGTCCCACTCGCAAGCTCATATTTCTCCCACTATCCCCCCGTAACCGCTTAGCTCGGCCCAACGGGGGTTATTGGGGTTGGGGTGGGGGTGGGGGGTCCCCGGCATACGATTACCCGCCTTTTAATTCTGCGAAACACTCACGGGCGAGAACGACAATCGCCGAGAATGTTTTAGTACGTGGGCGCTGCCTGGATCCTAAAGTAATTAGAATAGGAGTCGGATAGTAGGATCCTCGGTGAACAAAGCTCCGCCGACGTCGCTCTCCGAGTCTTTCCTTGCGACAAAAGCGAATGGGGCACTCGAGAGAAACAAAAGAGGTCCCAAGGGCCCCCATGGAACAAGCCCGTCCAGAGATTGTACGTGCGCATCCGCAATGTAATTCCAATGACGTTTAACAGCTTCACTTGTAAATCCAATAAAGACAAAGATAATCGGTCATTTAGGTCCGGTCGGACCGAGTGTCTGCGGGCCTGGAAATAAAAAGGGGCAAGAGGGGGAGATTGCAGGCGATGATCATCGCTCCTAACGCGCGTTCTGCACACACGTGTGTGCTTTGGCGAGCGACGGAGAGAGAGAGAGAGAGAGAGAGAGAGATGCGGGCGCACTCGTAGAAACTGCTCAAGAGGAAAACGTTCGTTCTCTGCCTCTCTCACTCTCTCTCTCTCTCTCTCTCTCTCACTCCCCCTCAATCGCTTCCTCACCCTCTCGCATGCTCGAGTCTCCGCGTACGATCATAATGGCCCTTCTTGTTAAATTGAGCATCAGCCAAGTGATTTACGTTGATTGCCTGTCGCCCGTCCCCGTTGCCCACCTCGTCCCCTCCCCCCTAAGCTCGTATGCGCACGCGAGTCGCCCCTCCACGAGTTCTGCTACTCCCCACCCCCACCCCCTCGGCACCGATCGCGATCATCATCGCTCCTTTTCGAGTTCCTCTTTGCAGCCTCTCGACTTGGCGTCTATCGATCGCGGCGCCCCCCGACCGTCTCCTGGATCCTTTCCCTCGTCCGTCGATTCCCGGGCTTCCTCCTTCCCCTCCGACCGCACGTTATCGCCCGCGCATCCATCCACTCGCTCATCCATTTCCATGCACGACAGCTTAACCGAAATTAACGACGACTCCCCTCAACGGCTCGTGATTCTTTTTTTTTTTTTTTTTACCCGAATTTCATAGTTGATCAGCCCGTAGCGGCATTATCCACCATTCATTTTAATGCCCCCAGCTCCCATGAATGCGCACGATCTTACGGAGCCGGCTCGGATAACCATAGTAAAGGTCCGTTTCGCCAAATTTCACGCGCACCTCCGGCCCGTTCGGATTTAATTGACGTTTGAGCGGCCACACACACACACACACACACACACACCCGGCCCCACCCTGCCCGTGCTTACGTACGCTGTCGGCCATTTTTATACTACTCGTATCCCCGAGTCTCTGTCGTTTGGCATCAGTATTCCTGGATAATGCCGTCCATTACGTTTCCGTCAGTTTGAATTTCATTGCCCGTTCCATTATGGCCGCTTAACCGAACTTTACCGACAGTTTAAATACGTAAGTATTTTGTCCGCGGCCGGAACTTTGCGCGCGGCGGGCGAACTTCACGAGAAATCGGGTACATCGCAAGCCTTTTGTTAATTAAACAGTCGCGAGGAGGGAGCAGGCATGGGGCTCTAATTTTTCGATTGGCACCCGCTCGGCATGTAAGCTTACCCGGCCCGGGATGGAAAATAACGGATGGGAAATTAAAAGGCTCCTCGTCGTCTTCGTATCGAGTAGGCGAGGCGGTGCGCGGGTACCGCGGGCTCGGGGGTGGGTGGGCGTCGGCGCTGCGCGGATTCGAGGGGTTGGACCGGGGATCGAGAGGATGCGGGGAAGCCCTTGCAGGCCCGGCCGAGGAATGCCCGGCCTTCAAAAACAGAGAAGGAACGCGAGAAGGAGCGCGCACAGGACGAGCTCCCGGGTGAGCGGGGGCTCGTGCCGGGGCCATTTAGCGCTCTTTGCGAAATTGAGTCATCGCGCGGTTCGCCCGGAATCTCGGATATTTTCCTCCCGATGCCCGTCTTCCTCTACCTTCCTTCCTTCCTTCCTTCCTTCCTTCCTTCCTTTCTTCCTGACGTTCCTCCTTCTCCGGGCTAGGTGCCGCCTCCCGGGTGGCTCGTGGATGGCTGGCTGGATGGGCGGCTAACCGTCTTTAGTGCGTATCCGCGATGCCGCATCGGATTTCGCGCGGCGAGCCCTTCGCTTAAGCTCCCGACGTAGATTCGCGAATTGAATGCAAATGCCGGCCGTAATCTTGGCTGCTGCTGCTGCTGCTGCTGCTGCTGCTTCTACTGCTTCTACTGCTTCTACTGCTGTCCTCTTATTTTCCGGGAAAGATGTCGGGGCTTTATTGCCAGTTAGACGGGGGCGTTTTCTTATTCTAGCCGTCTGTAAGGTGAGCATCCGGGTATTTCGAGTATTCCGGGACGCGCTCCTTTTATTTACGCCGATTTATAGAAAATGCGATTCACTGTACTACCCACCCCCGCCCCTTTTTTACTTTATTAAAATAAGTACTCGCGCTTCAATAAACCCCTGCTCCTCCTCCTCCTCCTCCTCCTCCTCCTCCTCCTCCACCACGAGTCCGCAATCGACAACCCGAACCCCGTACTATGTAGAGAAGCCTTGGCCAAATTATTTTGTCCCCGCAGACTCTTGCCGGCGCGTCGCTCTCCTTTTTTCTTACCACTCGGCTCAATAATTCCTTAATACGCTAAAGTTTTTCAATAACCCCAGTAAATAAGATACGTTAAAATATCCTTTGTACCTCCCGGGCAATTTGTATTCAAGGGATGAAGAATAATAGCGGCGGGAAAAAATATACCTGGCATTGGCATTTCTCCGAAGCCTTTTCAATTCCTTGGGCCATTATTATAAAATATCGAAATATCGAAAGATCGGCCCTCCCCTCCCCACCCCCCAACTTTCCTTCCTCACCGCGGATTAAACGCTATTTTATGTATTTGGATCTGTATGAAAATCTAAGTAACGCTACGTACCGACATTTCAATCTGACTAATCATTCAAGCATTTAGCTTCGCGTGCGCAAGCTTTTTCGAACACTGATAAAGAGCTTACATTCCACGGCAAATTGGGTATATAATATAAATGCACTTAGGCTAACAGTTCAAATATTTACTCATTAACGTGCCAGTCAGGAACCTAATTTACTCTGGGGTCGGACAAGTATGCACCGTGAGTCACAATGGCTCTTTTTTTGGCTTGTGCCTCGTCTATCTTTTTTTTTTTTTTTTTTTTTTTTTTTTTTTTTTATATTTTTATTTTTCGCAATTAAGATGGGATTCGTTGTGGTTACCTAGGAATTGATGACGGATCTGATGTGTCATTATTTTAGTACGCGCTCCCTTAGTAAATCGAGACAAGCCAAATCTGTGCGACGTGAAGCTAAAATCCCAACAACAAAAACTTATGCTATATTATTTAAATAATTTGTAAATTCTTGAGCGAACGTCATTTCAACAATTTCAAGCTTTTGACGACGTAATTATGATTCTTCTTTGTGATCGATTGGTGAATAATTGCTCACAAAGAACTCGAGGAAATAAATGTAAGTACGTTAAGGTTTAATCGGATTAAATGCAATAGTTGGATAGAAAATACTTGAATCAGAGATCTATTTATTTATGATGCTTTGCTTTTACATGAAAGAAATGCCTTTCGCAATTGTTTCATGTCGATTTGAATTAATAAATGGGGAAAGGTAGCGCCGAGTGTCAGTTAATTAAAATAATTTAAAATACAGTATGTATAATGAGTGAAGTTTTTCACTCTCTATTGATGTTAGACTTTGAAAATACAAAAATAATGAAAGAGGGGCAGATTTTATCTAGCGTGGAATATATTATAAATGTGAAATTGAGTTTTAGTAACGTGAAACGTCGCAATCATAAAGATTAAATATTCCGGAAATTGAGTAAAGTGAATTTTAAGATCCTTTATGAATAACTGCCTGTAGGCGCTATTACCCCGAAAAGTAATCGGGAAAGTATAATTAATTTCGGCAGCCATGATTTCGCGTACTGGGGGGGGGGATGGGGCGTCGCTGCCGGGGCTTCGATCATTACTAAAGTTCAATAAAGTGCCGAAGGAGTCGTGCGGGAGGGTAGGTGGGTGGGTAAGGTGGGTGGGCGTAAAAGCCTCTTCTTTACGGAAATTAATTAAAAAAAAAAAAAAAAAAAAGGTCGGATGAAGGCCGAAAAGTGCTGGAGGGAGCGTCGGACCCGTTGTGGAGGAGGGTTGACGAGGGGGAAGCGGGAGGGGGGGAGTGTAGTCGGGCCAAAGAGAATCTTCAAAGAAGAGCGGCGTGTACATGCGCGAGAAATCTTGGCTCCCTTGGCAATATTAAATTTTCAGAGGGAGCACGGGCGCGACAGCGAAAAGAAGGCATAGAGCAGCAACGGTAAATAGCGCGTACCTCCTCCTTACGCGAATGCGTAAATTACGCGCTCTGCTCGAAATAGCCGCTGCTCCTGCCCGGTAAGACAACGTCCGCCATTGATATCATTTTTTTTTTTTTTTATTCTACTCGGCTTCGCTCATCCGATCCAATAACGCTTTACATGCAAATTATACTGCACTTTTGGGACTATTAAACTAGCTATGCCGTTATAATTTATTAAGATCATAAAGCTTGATGAGAAAATAATTCATTTATTTATACGGCTAGTTTATAAAATTTAATATCCGAATGATAAAATCCTTTATGCTTTACAGTTATTTGTCTATTATATTAATTACGGCTCAGCCAGCGCCCGTTGTATTATTAAAATCCATCATTTACGTAATTACAGTAGTAAAGATAAGGATCGCCGTCATTTTCGATCTGGATTGATCGACGAACAAAAAATAAAGCAAAAAAAAAAAAAAGAAAAGAAAAAGATGGTAATAATATGAAAATAGTCGTGCCGCGTTTATAAAAGAGTAATTTTTTATTTATGCAGCTCAAACGGTAGCATTTCCGCGATATTCTTCGCATTGGTGTAAAGGATCGTCGTAGTCGTCGTCGTTACCTTGCATCAGGAAATACAAGAAACGCCTTAATTTTTCCGAGCGAGCGAAAGTATTCAGTCAGTATTCGGAGGAATATTATTCATAGGGTCACGATATCGTTGCGTAAAAAGCATTTAAGAGTCTGAAATCCTTGACGGATAGCACGGGAAATTCGATCCCTTTGGAGAGAGAAAAAAAAGTCATAGTAAGTAGCGCGGGCGGATTGGGGGGGGGGGGGTTGAGGAGAGGTCACCCGAGCGCGAAATCCTCTTCTGGCAATGGCCGAGGAGCGTATTGTCGTCGGAAGTGGCGCGCGATCGTCAAGAGATCCAACCATCCTCCATTCATTGCCGGGCAGTTAAAAAGTTATTCGGATTTATTATGGAGGCGCTTGCGCATTGCCGAGCGACCGCGTGCCTCCGAGCTTTAAGTTTTTAAAGTACTCCGCGCTACGGTTCGCGCTGGTCAGCGGCTGACGTGTGTACCTCGCCTCGCTTGCCAACGGGGCGGCGGTGGGCTGGGATGGGGGTCTCGATTAAAGTAAACCCCCGACAGAACAACAGAAAAAGAAGCTCGCGCGCACGCAAGCACGCACGCAAGCACGCACGCACAATCTCTCTCTCTCTCTTTTATTTTTTATCTCAACAGAATTATCGACGCGAGTCGATGCTTTGGTTTTTACGATTCTCCGGGCATGCAAACTTTTGGCGAACTCCATCGGCGGTGCGTCGCGAAAGCCATTCCATACAACAATGAAGCCTCCACCATAAGAGCCAATAATTTACGAGGCGAACCATGAAGTTTGGGGAACGCGCTCGCGTTTACGCGCTATTCTTGCGATATACAAGTTTCCACGACTCGGCGCATCACGCCACCGCTCGCTTTCCCTCATAATCACCAACTCTCCTCCTCCTCCCCCAGCTCCTCCTCCCCCAGCTCCTGCTGCCCGGCCACACCGTAGGAACTTCGCGCAAATTCAAGAGCCGAGCGGCGGTTTATCTCCTTACGCAAGCCATACACATACGACCTCTTCCATCCAAGATCCTCACGGTCTCCGCAATAAAAATTTCAATCGCGGATTATTATATTGAGTCCCGTAGGGATTAAGTGGCCCTGACGAACGTCTGATAATTTATTAAAAAAGAATTATTTTGTCTTATGCACTTTATTGTATATCGACGAGAATTGCAGAACGCCGAGGGAATACGTAAACGTGTAATAATTACGTGTATAAGCATAAATATAAGTATTATGGATTTATATAGCAATTATAAGTGCTTTATGTGACCTAATGGCATTATAATTATAATGCACCTCGTGCCTATTTGTTTTACGTAACTAAATTAACCGAGTTAATATGCTTGTTTATCTCTACTTTTAAAAGATAATTACCGAAAATTGAATAATTAATCTATCGTTTTCTCTAATCTGTTTATATTATGGAACGCTGGAACTTTAGCTGCCCGAACTTTTTCCTCTCGATATAATCTTCTGGTATTTGTTTACGTTTACGTACTTTATTAGGAAGATTGTACATAAATTTTATGCATTACATATTATTATATAATAAATGTTTGGAATAGAGCTGGAGAGCTCTTGCGGCGTTATATACTCGAAACTCTCGTTAACTTTTCTTGTCAAACTTGTTGATCTTTTCTCCCTGGCTCTCTCGGTCTTCCCGATATTATCTAACAAAGTATTTCCACGAGAAATTTCTTTCGCTTTCGAGCAGCCAGAAATCTACGTATCGTACTGAATTTACAGTGCATCGGCGCAGCACCCGAAATTTTAATGCTACAAACAATGAATCGTGTTAGTATTTTATATAAAATTTATAATAAAAAAAAAAAAAAATAAATAAAATAAAATAAAAATAAAATAAAATATGGCTTTTCGTTAGGATTACAATGCTACGGAACAAGCATTGAATGTGATACAGTATCGTGTAAAGGATACATTTCGACTGATCGTATGTGATAAGACAATGATAAACAGTTGATCGCAAAGTCGTGCGATATAAATATAATTCCCTATTGACGGCACGAATCTGTTGAGGTCAGCGTTTTATTATTTATAAATCTGTTTAATATGCTGCATACCATCGTCCTGATTCTGATAATTTTCAGAAAAAGCATTTCGTAACCATGTACATAAATATATATACATATATATATATATATAATAAAAATTTCATTTTCAGGCCGCAACGAACTCATCGCTCGATATATCAAGTTGAGAACAGGCAAAACGAGGACGCGAAAGCAAGTATCTTCACACATTCAGGTACTTGCAAGAAGAAAACTGCGGGAGATCCAGGCGAAGCTTAAAGTGGTGAGCATAAAGTTCTTTTGTTTACACGAGCGCAAATAAATAATAAGACAGATTCGCGTTCTTTCTGCTTGACTAACTGCTTTTTATTGCGTGCTCACGTGCTCCCTTACAATACTATGCGATTGATAATCGCCGCGTAATCTCGTTTATCGGCAACCCATTAATTTTATTTAAAGCCAACGTACGTAATAATATTATTGTTATTTTTTTATTTTTTTTTTTTTTTTTTATCTCATTCTAGTTGATAGGACATTTTCTTCGATATCGTTAAAATACTTCATGTCGACTGGGCAGTATCAATCGTATTTTAACAATAACAATACATTTATGGGCGAATGTAAGTGCAGAAGCAATAGGCGGACAAAGAGCTGTTTATGACAATGCGACGCGGCTAATAAAACGGGGAATCGGTGCATTGCGTAACGAGGCGAATTGTCATGGCATAAGGAAACTCTTGCCCAATTAAAAGCCAATTCCAATATTATAAAATACTCCAAGAGTCGCCATACGTGACGATTGCGAGAAAGCTACTTTACGTTACAGCAAGTAATATTAAGTTATAAAAAATAATTAGACACTTGACGTGCCTGACTACTGCTGCTGCCGCTGCTGATGCCGCTGCCGCTGCTGATGCTGGTGCTGCTGATGCTGGTGCTGCTACTACTACTCCCGCTACTGCTGCTATTGCGTCGTAAATTAGACGAGACGTGTAATTTGATATGAGCGAGTGAATCTAAGGAAACGAATGAATGAAATCCTTTTGAAGTAATAAACTATTTTTAAGCCGATGGGAGCTCGTTCTCAAGGGACAGAGCGGAGACCGGACAAACTCGCGGGCATTATTAATCACGGGGGCGTAAGGTGGTCGGATGCAAAAGTTGCCCGGTCGCGTGAATGGTCGAGGGAGGATAAGACTCGCGAGGTAAGGGCGGAGGACGTGCATTGCGATTCATAATTGCGAAATGACGTTAAAAATGACGTTAAAAATGACGTTAAAATCCGACTCGCCAATGAGACTGTCGAATTCCGGCGGCGGCGGTGGAGAAATGGAAGGGGCCTGGCTCGGGGCTATTGGGGGAAAGTATGAGCTGGCGACGGGCCGCGGCTCGTATAATCAACGTCTGAATTATTATCGAGCCAATTCGCGGGTAATCGGCACAATCTCGGCGGTTCATAAATTAATTAGACGAGCCCCGGCAGCCCGAGCCAGTAAATTTTGCAATACCCCCGGCTGGCTTTGGCCGGGTCAGCTATGAAAGTATGGAAATCGAGGATGTTGGCCGTACGGGGGATGAGGGGGCGGTGCGAGGGTGGGGTGGGGCGGCGCGGGGGGTGAGACGCAGCCCGGCTTTTGTCAAGGACCGGAGATGCCCAAGTTTTTAACGAGGTCGGTCGCCTTGTTCCACGAGCGACTCGAAGAATTAATTATTTTCGTCTAGAGTCCTCCATTGATAAGTTCCGCACTGATCGCGCGGTACATATCCCGGTAGATACAGAGCTTCTTGTATAATTAAAAGCTTACATTAATCTCCGACTGGTAAAAATAATCCACGTTATACTTTTTATTACTTTGTGTCGCGCAGCAGAGACTTTAAAAACGAATTTATTGCTTTTTTTTGTGTATGAGAGAGAGAGAGAGAGAGAGAGAGAGAGAGAGAGAGAGCGCAGCAGCAGCAGCAGCAGCAGCAGCAGTAGCAGCAGCAGCTTCTTCGTGAACGTCGTTGGGCTCTTTAAACCCTTTTTATCCCTTTGCTTTAAATTTCAATTTATGGAAATTTCCCTGGAGAAAGTACGTATGCTTTACGTTAAAATTTAAAGTTAATTGGAGAGAAATAATTGCTGAAGAGTTGCGCGCTCAGCAGATTAAATAAATGCAGGAATCGGTAATACCGCGAGCGTATAAAAGTCCCCCTCCCAGCCCGCCCCATCTCACCGCGTTCACGTCTTCTTTCCAGATATCTTTCTCGTTTTCAAAAATTTTCGAGTGGATCTAGAGAATGAGAAGGAGTCTCTAATGACGTCCGTGAGCGTGGGCCGTCGTCGTCCGGCTTCGTTTCCCGGCAATTCCCCACCTTTCGCTCAATATTTATAAAAGTAGTTCCCGATAATAATAATATTCATCGAAATATTCGTCGGGCTCATAAATAAAACTGGTCATGCGTCCCTTTGCCGCTCGAAAAACTCTTCTTCAGATATTCGATTATAATTCCAGATTATAATTATACTATCCGAAATAACATTCGCTAAAATCATCCTTTGTGCTTCTACCCCTCCCCTCCCCTCCCCATCCCTTTAGCTACAGATATCTCTTATATATATATATGTATATGTATATCATTATATAATGCATTATGCATTACGTAAATCCATACTTTCCAGCTTGTTTTAAACATAGACAAACGATACATTGTCATTAACGATCATTATTAAAAGTTCTGCTTCTACTTTTTCCATGAACTTTTTAATAAATTCCGCGGTAATTTAACGGCCAAGAGGCCAATATCAAGCGTTCGAAGGCTCGCGGCTCCTATCGACGACAACCCGTTCGTACCTATGTCCCCTCGTCGGGTCCACGAACCCGGACCCAAAAAAAATTATCACCCCCCAGCCACCCTGGCACGAAAGGACCTCGAGGACCGCGTTCCGCGTTCCCATCCGAACTGCGTGTGGGCCACACGTAAACTGCCCCCCGCCCCTGTAATTTCTCGGACTCTGAAATCAGCCGCTGCAGCTAGATCTCCAGTCCTCGGTTCCGGTGTCCTCGGCCCTTTTTTTTTTTGGATACCTTGCTCCCTTCGGGGCAACGGGCCCTTCACTTGAGAGATATTCAGTGGTTTATAAATCCAAATGGATTATATCAGCAGGTCGTGGCTCTTTGTCGTCTCTCTCTCTCTCTCTCTCTCTCTCTCTCTCTATATATATATATATATATATATCACAACTTTTAGTCGCCAGATTTTTTCGTTTAATAAACAAAACACATCCCCATCTATAAAATGACCATTAATTTTCCACTCGTAATTTTACGCTAGTAATTTTGCATTATCTCGTTAATATACATGAAATTTATTGAATACCAATTGCACACGTATTCATTTACGTACATATTAAACGCATACTTTTATTAGAGAGATATTTTTATTTTACTCGTCAGATACTCATCGGATGCTTAGCATTTGAAGGGCAATAAATAACGTATTGATTAATAAAATTACGGCATAACGCCTTTTTTTTAAAGTCCCAGAGAAAATCAAATGAATAACAACTAAACCATAAAATTTCACTTATAAAATCTATAAATACGCTACTTTTTTCGTATTTGCGCTCGATTGCCCATAACCACCGACGGATTTCAAAATGATTTTACGCAATATAATGAAAATATTTATCGTAGCGCGATTGAGGCATTAAATTAATTAATATCCCCCCCCCACTACGTTGCGTAACAATGAACATTTAGAATACTCAGCATTTCACATTATATTTAATACTATATAATATAAATTTTTGATAATATTTTTAAGCTCTCGAAATATTTGAAATTCTTCGGAATAACGGTGAGCATACGTCTCAATTAAGTGAATTAATTTCGAGATGATGCAGATTTTCATTTGAATGTGGAATTCACTCGACGTTAATAAAAGTCAAGCATTTTTCAATTAAAACTCAAAACTACTCCTAGCGTTGCACTCGGGCATAAACTTTGTAAAAAGTTATTAAATCAAAAAAAAACAAGAGAGAGAGAGAGAGAGAGAGAGAGAGAGTGAAAGTAGCCGTACGTAAAGATCCATCTTTCTTCGATCATCCGCCTTTTTCTTTTTCTTTATCTTCTTTCCTTCTTTTTTTCATCAATATTTGCGGTTGTTATAAAGTAGAAATATCGAGAAATTTTTTCTTAAATTGATTTTTTTCCTTGTTTTCTCGCACACGAGTGTCGTATATACGGCGTTACAAGTAATTGAATTTCATAATGCAAGAAAGTTTAAGGCCAGCGATGCAAGCGCATATGTCTACGTATGCATGAAGAGAGGCAAATTTACGAGGCGCCTATCGCTGCAAACTTGTAGCATCAACAGAATATTGACACTCTCTCTCTCTCTCTCTCTCTCTCTCTCTGCCTCTATCTATCTATCTCTCTCTCTCTATCTCTCTCTATCTCTATCATCCCTCTCCCTCTCCCCCTCCCCCTCACTCTATCTCTCTCTATCAATCGAACACTTGACTTATCGGCGCGCCATATCCTATGGACTTTGTAGTTCGCGTTGAAAATTTGAGAGCGAATGAATTTACGAGGGGAAGTAAATTGAAACTGAAAAGTTCAATCTGCGCTGTGTAACGCCGAGTCGATGAATGTAATTAACGTTTCATCGTGCGTTAAATAATGAAATTGGATTATTCCTTTACCTGACTCTACATGTATTTAGTTCATTAGTATCTCCTTTTACTTTTACTTTTTTTCTTTTTTTTCTTTCTTTTTTTTTTCTTTTTGCTCTTCCTCGAGTATAATCCTGAACATATGATTGCATTATACGCTTGAATCTCTGCCGCAAACAATTCACGAGTATTATAAACGCCAAATGTATTATTACGCACCGCTCAAAGTAAATAACAGAATATTCTACTGATAATTAGATGTCTTTATCTACGAATCAATACAACTGCCAAGTTGCGTAGATGGCCAAGAAGCCTGCTAATGTCGTTTTTATACTCATTGTCATTTTAGCTTCTTTCCTTTTATGAAAAAGTCTTTTGAAGATCAGAGGAAATTTCCGCAGATTGAAAATAATATCTATCCCATACTTTTTTTCCCTTCCATTTTATTGAAAGGTCGATAACGATTTTAAAATTCTGGTCCCCAAGTAGAACATAACTCTTTGTGCTTCTTTTTACTTGAATTCGCAAGATATCGATTTCGGTAGAAAGTACATTTACGGAGTCGTGGACTTTTATATATATATATATATGTATAAAAATCTGATTCGTTGGATCATTGTTGGACGAAATAATTGGCACGAATTGGTAGGCGAATGGTCTCTATGATTGCTCGGGCTTGATTTCGAGTGACAATTTTCATGATTATCAACGTATGCGTGTAGTGTAGTACAGCGCGACTGGACTAACGATTGAACCGAAGCCTCGAGGCTGGCTTTATAGGAAACATAGTGACCATAGAGCTCGCTCGCGGTAAGGGGATCGAGGGGGGATCGAGGGGGGATCGAGGAGGGATCGAGGAGGGATCGAGGGTATTGAAATGTATGGAACGGGACGAATCGATCGGATTCAGAGAGAAGCCCGTGGAGTGGGAGGCGATCGACGGGAGTGCTGGGTTACGTTATAAAAGCTCTCGTAGAATTAATAAATCAAGCTGGTTTTCCCTTGTAAATCCCATTTGCCGATAAGCCGATATTAATGAAGTGACGGGGGGGGGAGTGGGAAGGAAGGTCGGATTAGCGTAGCACAATGAGTCTCGTGGGTGGGTGGGAGCGATGAATGGCTTTTGACGCAAAGGGCTCGAGAGGAATGAGCAACGTGTGTCTGAATGTCGCCGGGATCACGCGACGAAGGAGAAGGCGCTCCAGACAATGTCTAGCACGTCGGGCGCGATACAGAACAAGATGCCCCCGGCCCGCCATTGGCCCTTCAGGCGTCCACCCTCGGCTCTTATCCGGGAACTGTAAGTCCGCAGCTCATTGTGTCGAAAGGCAAAAGAGCGCGCATTACGACGGCTACAATCAAAAGCCTCTGCACTTGCAATCAAGTGTCTGTGGTCCCCCCCCCTCTCTCTCTCTAGATCGCGCCGCCCTCAGTCTCCTCTTCGTGGACACTCCAAAATTATTTTATTTCCCTTCGTCATTCTTCATTCGATTCATCTCACATGCGAATTACTCATTTCTCTCAAGACCCGCTGACATTTTTCTATTCCTTATACACCGTCTATTAAGTATTACTTTCTTAAATTATTTTAATCTCGGGCGACTTGATTAACTGCATGCTCGTAAATAGAGTAATAAGAGCGTTAGAGGGTTATGAGGTTACAATTTCTTTTTAATATGAAACAGATTAAAAAGTGATTACAGCGCATGAGTTACTACTAGAAAGTACATGTAAACTCTTTAATATAATAGGAAAGTAATACATTAAAGTAAAAGTAATTGTTTTTAAGTTTTTTCTTTTTAATATCGTGCTTCGGGTCATGTGTACGATGTAAAAAAAAAATCCATTTTAATTTATTGCAGAATTTACAGAGATGATTTTCTTACGATACACAACTGATTTAGGATTTCACAATGCTTGGAGATTAATGATTTCATTGTTATTCATCAAGATTATTCATTTAATCGACAATAATTGTTGTTCATCTTACTGAATCTAATAAATAATATTATTAGGTTGAGTGAGTCGCTACCCCTCGCGCCCCTTTGTTTTTACCAAGAGCTTCAATTGTAGGATAGAGGTTTTGATTATTCCGTTATTCGAATTAAGTAGAGGCTCAGACGTGATTGTACGAGCGCCGCTTACTTTCTCGTGAAAATCATTTGATCGGCTTAATTTCTTTCTTTTTTCTTTCATTTTGTTTTTTTTTTTTTTTTTTTTGTTTTAATTTAAATAGCGCACTTGTTCGCACGGTAGTCGCCTGAAGCGATGAAGACTACCGACTATTATTAGAATTACTCGCAGATGCCCAAGTACCAGAAAGGTTACGCGTACGAGGAGATGCACCGAACTGTGCATTTATGCCATTGACAATAAAAGCAAATGGAGGAAGATCAAAAGAATGGAGAGGAGCGAAAGAAAGAATGAGGGAGCGCGAGGTGGCGGAAGGTCGAAGGGGGGGTTGGGGTCGCGTACACGCGAGCGTCGATGTTTTAATAACGCAGTCGCACACGTACGCGCTCTTAAATTCAATTAGCATACAATAGTTTTTCGTTCGGCGAAAATACAACTTCCCTCCTCGCTCCTCGCTCCTCCTCCTCCTCCTCCTCCTCCTCTTCCGCCTTCTCCTCCTTCGCCCCACGATCACCGCTGCCCTTTCTCGCCTTACACTCTTTTGAACTCGGAGCGCTTTGTCTTTCTTACTTCTTTACCTCTTGCGCGCCTTTTTTTTTTTTTTTTTTTTTTTTATTGGCCCGCGCCCAATCTTTCCCTTGCACTTGCTTAATCCTCTTATCCTTTTCTCCACCGCGTCTTTGAGTATCCGTAAAAGGAGTCACGGCGGAACAAAGGACGAAGCAGGGATCCGCTGAGGCCGAAAACATTGCGGCTTCATGAGATTGTGGACTCGTTTCTTTTTACGTATAACGCGATGAAAAAAGTCACGTCGATCGGTAATTAGAGGCTTAAGGTGCGCGCGCGAGTAATATCGAGGAAGAGCTTGTAAGAGCCGGAATTTTATAGGTCACGGGCCTTTCGATTTTAAATGTCCTCTCTTATTCGCGACATTCCCCTTGTAAAATCGAAAAGCCGTATTTATAAAGAAATCCATGAAATCCCGTTTGTCTTTCAGTTCATTTGGAAATCTTGTCTCGATCCGAGAGCCCTCACCTTTTTACGCGTCTTTACACGCTTTCGCATTATTTTTCCTTCGGAATTCTTACGATTAACATTTCGTTATATTATATATCATTTGTACGTTTTACTTATCAAGTTATAAATCTCTCAAGCGCCATGAGATGCTTGACGTAATGAGATGTTAGCCATCCATAATTATTTCTTTACTATGCATTAGCTCTCCTTTACTACTTTCCGATACGCTTCTATAGCCAAACGATGTTTCGAAAGATATTAAAACTATAACTGTGAATTTATAAGGTATAATACAAAGTCATATTAATATTTTATGCCAGACTCTAATCACTTGTTGAATAACTAAAATTCGATAACCCCCTCGTTACTTTAACGGTCTCGGATTTTATTATTTCTTCTTTGAAAATATTCCATGCCCTCGAGTACGTAATGGCACATACCACCCCCAATAACCTACCTCATAAGGTGATAATTATTTTTATCTCCCTTTACGTTTTACAAAGAGAAGAAGCTAATTCGTTTTATTCAGTTGGTAAGAGGAATTTTTTAATTATCTCCAGTCCAGCAGAAAGATAAATATTTCTTGTCCGACGATTTAAATGAATCCATTTGTTAATTGCTGATGAACGAATACGATACACGAGATTTTTAAAACAATAGCCTCCTAAAGGTATTTTTTTTCATTTTTTTTTTTCATTTTTTTTTTTTTTTTTTTGCGCTAATTTAACCTATTAAATTCTGAGAAAATCGTGGAAAATCTGGACTCTTTGCAGTAGCTAATGTTTCCGTAGAACTTCTTTATAAACGTAAATATTACCATTGAATTCGAGCGGTAGATGAGCCGATCGATTGCGCTAACGAGGACTCCTGACGCTTAACTTTTTACCTAATACGCTTTTACGAATTTTCGTCCATGCATTATCCGTATTAATGTAATGGGTAACTTACAGCCTAGCTCGCCGATAAACAATATTTCACGAAATACCTGCACGCAAGACTTTATTTATTGATTGCACGTAAAAGTAAATATTAAACAAAAAAAAAAAAAAACGACGTAAATAGCGAAATTCCGAACTGCTATTGAATTACTTTGTAAGTTTAATTGGATTGGATTGGATTGAACGTTTTCCTAAGAAGTTTTTTTTTTAATAGGAATCAGTGACATTGAGTATAATAGAGAGGAGTCAGTAGTGGAGATGACTGCGAATGTTCAGCGATTCTAATTAAAGATAATAAATTTTTTTTTATATAAGAAACTGATGATAGGTATTTGTATTAATGTCGAGAACAGCAGGCAATAATGGCTGGCTCGCGTTCTTTGCGATTGTCACTGTACCGCGATTTATGTGGCATGTATGAACGATCTGAGCGTCTCTCTCTCTCTCTCTCTCTCTCGCTCACTCGCTCGCTCGCTCGCTCTCTCTGAAAAATATAACTTTTGGTCTCGAGTCGCGGTTACGAGTAAATGCAGGGCTCGAGCACTTATCGACTAATGTTTGCGCGGCAGCCTCTAATTTAAGAATTGATAAGTTCCTTACGTACGCATAATTGAAGGAAGGCAACGTCGGCTCGTGTTTATCCGTTATTCCGCGAAATCTAATTATAACGTATTTATCGTTTAAGCAAGTACGGGCGCCTAACGAGCACAATAAAGACGCAATAACGCGTACATTCCAAAGGTGCGTTACTATTAATATCGCGGGTTGGGGAGGGGGGGTGAGAGAGAGAAGAGAGTCTAATGTACGAATAACGTAGCCAGGATAAGGCCCGTATTAGTCCCCCAGGCCTATAGCCGACGATGGCTATATATTAATAATAATTGTTCGCCTACGAATGCTCATGCTCTTTTCTTTCCCCGTTCCTTTACCCAGCAATTCTGGCAACCGGGATTGCAGCCGGGCACGTCCCAGGATGTCAAGCCCTTCCCCCAGCCGGCGTACACCGGGAAGCCGGCGACGGCCGTGTCCAGCGGGGAGATGGTGCAGACCCAGCCACCGCCACCCTGGGAGGGCCGAGCCATCGCCACGCACAAGCTTAGGCTCGTCGAGTTTTCTGCATTCATGGAACAGCAAAGAGATCAAGATAACGTGAGTCATTATAATTATTTGTCAATTATTACGTATGTCAATCATTGTAGGGACTGGACTGGTTTTTCCGATCGTCAGTGCCAAAGTAGGTCTTGGGACTTCTCCTCCCCGTCTCCCCTCCCCTTCCTCCGCGATACCGCGACTTTAAATAAAAATATTCGTATTCGTCTGGGCGATCCATCCGAACAAAGCCAATTTTGCAATTATTATTAATATTATTATTATTTTTATTTTTTTCTTTCTTGTTTTTGGTTTCCAATTAAAAGAAGTAGTATAAACTAATTACAAGTCGTGAATCTGGGTGCGCCGGGTTACTTATTAAATTTTTGTTTTAACTATAAAGAGCTGGTTCGTGTTAATGAAACGTCCGCAATATCGCATAATTATACAAAGTTTTTTTTTTATTACCTACTTGGGTTACATTATTAAAGTTTCGCCATCGTTACAGCATTTGGCTCTCCTATTAATTAAATTTATACTATGAAAGCCCGGCTGATTTCAAAAGAATGAAACGGAAATAAGAAGGGAAAGTTTAGCGGAACTTTTAAAATTATTTATATATGAATCCGTTGCTCGATGTAAATAATTAACGGGCTCTCGTATTCTCTGCAGTAAAGAGTGCGAGTTCGGGCACAAGTCGAGTTTCCAATCTAATCCCAGGATTGTCCAAGTGAAAAATACTTTTAGCCGACAATTATAATGGCCGGTTGGCCTTTACGTGAGCGAGGCATGAAAAAGTATCACGAAAGTATTCGAAAGGGCTACGTGGGCGATGTGTCCTCGGATCTGGAAGGGGGGGGGAGGGGTGCGATGGAGGAGTAATGCTCTCATTAACGTGATTTCCCGATGGTTTCAGTATCATAGGCACCTATTCGTCCACATAGGGGGTTCGGCGACCTACACCGATCCTCTCCTCGAGGCCGTCGACGTTAGGCAGATATACGACAAATTCCCGGAGAAGAAGGGCGGCCTGAAGGAGCTGTACGACAAGGGTCCGCAGGCCGCCTTCTTCCTCGTCAAGTTCTGGGCTGATCTCAATACCAACATCCAGGACGAGGCCGGGGCATTCTACGGCGTCACGAGCCAGTAAGTCATTGTCTTAGCCGAATGTTATGTCGTATCGTTCAATTGACAATCCAGTAGAGCGCCGTCGAGATGTTATTTTACTCTATTGATTCTCTCTCTCTCTCTCTCTCTCTCTCTCTATATATATATATATATATATATTGTTTTTTCGTCTTCTTGTTCTTTTTTTTTTTTTTCAACTCTATTGACCGCGGGCTGAAGAATTATTAAGATAAATCGCTGACGTAGATATATAGACGAGTGAATTTACGTCGACGACAACGACGTCGAGCGGCCGAGATTAATTGACGCTTTTGTCGACAGATACGAGAGTAACGAGAACATGACGATAACGTGTTCGACCAAGGTCTGTTCGTTCGGCAAGCAGGTCGTTGAGAAGGTGGAAACCGAGTACGCAAGGTTCGAGAATGGAAGGTTCGTCTATCGCATAAGCCGCTCGCCCATGTGCGAGTACATGATCAACTTCATACACAAGCTAAAGCACCTGCCGGAAAAGTACATGATGAACAGCGTCCTCGAGAACTTTACTATCCTGCAGGTGAGTCACGTCCTCTGCTCTGCGATTGAAACAATTTTACTCTTCCGAGCTCGTCCGTCCGCTTTTCAATTTCGTTAAAAACTTTTCTTAACCATTAACAAATACCTACGTACACAAGGTAGTGCCAGCATTGTTTTTTCCTTTCTCTTCCCTTTTGTTTTTACTTTATTTACTATTTTCATAAATACTTTCGTGAAAATTTTAATGCGAAATTCGAGAAAGTTTTAATTGAATTTCCGGGCCCTTCTCTCGACAGAGATTATTGATTCGACCAGATCTTTACAGAGATTAAAATATAATCAATTAAGATGCACGTGCTCCTGCACTAATGCATAAAACGCAATGTATAATTCGAGAGAAATTTGAGCTTCGAAATCAAAAGAATGATTAATGACAATGTCTTGTGCCAGAGCCCCGTGTATCTAACGCTGTTTGTTTTTTGTTTCACCAGGTCGTCACAAACAAGGATACCCAAGAAACGTTACTCTGTACAGCGTACGTCTTTGAGGTGTCAACGTCTGGACACGGTGCTCAGCATCACATATACAGACTAGTCAAGGATTAGCCTTGATAACTCTGATCGCCGTGCAGCCATCCACCCCCATCAGTGCCTATCACAAACACTAATCACCTACACACGTTCGCTGCGAACGCGCCACATCGCATCATATGACACGCGTACATTAACTTAACACGGGGGGCCGCGAGCGCACATACCTTCATACGCACTCAACCACCCATACGCATCATACACGACTTGTCACGCTCAGACGCGCACGCACGACACGGACACGGACACGGACACGGACACGGAGACGGACAACCCACGCACGCACTTACGCAAACACGCAACATACGCAAGAGGAGAGAGCGCGCGCGCGACGCCACGACGCCAACAACATTATCACAACACTATTACACAACAGAACAACATAATATACATTGAACACGATATTCGACAGTACATATATTGTAACTAGATGTAGGAAGATATAGAATTTTTATGTTCGTTAAAATAGTTTGGATCAAATACGCAGAAGTAAAACTTTAAAAGATGTGTTTAAAGGGAACACAAGCATACAGACAAAAACAGCCCTATGTGTATACACGCCCATGCACGTATATAGACATTTATATACATTCGTGCATGCAGGCATAGATGTGTACGAGCGCGCGCGCGCGCGCGCGCATGCTTACGTTCGCCGCGTATGCATATGTATATCCGAAGGACCTACGCACACGTGTGCAATTATGCATAAGCGCGTGCCAGCCAATCCGTAGATCCGAATTTTGATCAAGGGTAATCGATGATAATAATTAAAAAAGAAAAAGAAAAAAAAACAAATAGCATATGAAGAAGAAGAAGAAGGTTCACGCACAAAAAGCAAAAATTATTTCTCTTGAATCGTGTATTGTATGTCATGAAGCTAATGGAACGTAGTATATCCCGGCGCATCCCCCGCGCATCCTCTGCGCGTCCCCGGCGCATCCCCGGCGCACTTGTTTAACTTATAATTTTTATTGATCAGCTTCTTCGTTGCAATCAAAGGAGGAAAATTGACAATAAAATATGAATATGCGTGTTTACTTGTTTATGTATAATTATTTGCTTTCACGTAGGGAAATGAGAATTATTGTTATCTCGGAGCGGCTTGGCGTGAACATGACTTTAGTATTATAATTTCATTCTTAAATCCACGGTAAATAAAAAGAAAACAAGAAGACAGAGATACAAACTCGAGTATACATATATTACATGTAATAAGATATATGTATATGTTATATATTAACGCAATGATTACAATTCGCATTGTTAAAAATGATCGTGTATAAAGCTATATAAGTGATCTTTTAAGTTTACAAACAGACGGAGGGAAATGCTAAAGAGATGCCATTTGCGAATATCTAATTACGAATGACTTTTTAATAATAATCTCTATTCTTTCTTAACTTTTTAATGAATTAATAATGTCAGTGCAAGCAAGGAAACGATGAAGAGACATGTATACTTTATACACATTTAACCACTCTGCGGAGAGATTTAAAGGAGGAAGGAGAAAGCGTGCTTCTGCATTATTAAATGCATCTCGAATCAAAGAAAAGAGCTCGCCGCAAAGCTGCTGCTTTACACGTTTTCGACTGTTTTTTTTTTTTTTTTTTTTTTTGTTTAATGACGGATTTACCTATGCTACACCTTCGTGCAATCCCACCCACTTTTTAGGCATCGATGCGTAGTTTTAGGGAGATTTGTTTGTATTTCTTATAATAATCACCTTTGTAATTGTTAAGGCTCCATTTTTTTTTTTCTATAGTTCTTTTACGTCGATGAATTTCTTACTTAGCGTACAGTTTGTTTTTACTTTTTATTACGTTTACAGAGACAATATTAGATCGTAATGCACTTTTGTCTTTTTTTTTTTTCGATAGACTTCTGACTGTATTTGCGTTCGAGAAAATCGTTGCTCAATATTCGACTTTCGTACTTAAATAATAGAAAACTCTGAGAAACTTGTCGACACATCTTCTTTGAGTACCGCTTTGGCTTTTCACGTTTGGGAAATCAACACGCTCTTACCTTTTTTTACGATAAATAAATAAATAATTATATCATATATATATATATACGTATACGTTTGCATATGTATGTACGTATTAAATTCGCGTGTTTCTTTATCTCAAAGTCAGCGTCTTCTTTCGCAACAGAACTTGCCTTCCGAGCATTGAACACTAATATAAACAAGAAGGAAATACACCTTACTTTAAGATTATCTTAATTTAATTACTGTACTGTTACTTTAATTAACGTTTATGAAACAAGTGGCAATGTATTTTGATCTCTCTCTTTTAGTCAGAAATATGTCTGTTTTTCTTCTTTCTTTAATATATATATATATATATATATATATATATATATGTTTTTTTTATTATTATTATTTTTTATTTTTTTTTTTTAATTCAGATGAGATAGAAATTATAGTGAGTGATTTAATGATTTAACATTGAATATATGCAATCGGGAGTTTGGTACGTCCATAAATGTGGAAGAAAAATTGAATCGCTTAGAGGAGGATAAAAAAATTGGCAGCTTTTCTGTATTTTTAGTTATTGTTTTATTATTATATAGTTTGATTAAACGCGGGGTGCTGAACAAAATAAATGATTGATCAAATTCGAAAGCCATAACGACGATCAGGAATCCAACAGTAACATTTGCACGTTCAAGAGAGGTTATCGACGATCGGACGTTTCGTTTACAAATGTAACGAGGCGACCACTAGTTTATATACTCTGTGTATGCGCAATGTCCGCGACGCTAATGCATGATCTCTTTTTTAAAGTTACTTAAGGTCCGTTAATGCCAAAATCCAAACAGAAATTTTTAACATCTCTTGGCTAAAAGTCGAGTTATGTAAATTTTTCACGAGAAGAAAATGTAATAATAATAAATAAATCTTCACTTTTTGTAATATGCAATGTCTTATGAACTTAAAGAGAAATTTTCACTTGTCTTACGTGTGTTTTGGCATACGAAAGTACGGAAAGAAAGAAAAAGACCGACCGAACATGAATTCGATGAATCAAGCACCGACGCTAATATTATTAATATTAGAGAATAATGATTTTAAAATAAGTGAATTACATTTATAAGGAAAGATTATGAAAATATATATTTATCTATGTCTTCTGTGAAGATAGAAAATAGTACTCTCTCACTTCTATATTGATGATATCGAAAAAAATTAAAAAATCAAAAAAAAAAAAAAATTAAAAAAAATGTAAAACCCAAATCGAAAAAACTGATGAGAACACAAACATGAACAGCGTTGATTTAAAGCAGGAAAAGCAGCTAGAAACGTGTATAATAAAAAGTTCATCGAATAATCCGTATTCAAATTTGTTAATTAACATTGTACATAATTAAATAAAAAAAAAATCTTGAAAAAATAATTATATCGAAAAAATGAAGTTCCAGCGGTCGTTTTCTGTCGTTTAAACAAATAATGAGTTAAATAAATATACATATACATATGTGCTCGTGTATGTATGTATGTATGTATGTATGTATGTATGTGTGTGTATATAATTTGGCTATTTTTTACTGTGACAATTTACAGATATGTGAGCGAATTTATCTTAACAATAACAGTGTTCGTATCGAAGTGATTTTCATAGAAGATGAGCTGACTTTTATGGTCCTATACACGTTTAAAATAGAAAATTCGGCTAATCTAAAGTTTTATTTGATTACTGCTTGTATTTTATCCATAAACTGGAACTGCCATATCAAAAGAATTGAGCTTGTTCATAAAGACAAAGGAAATTTTGCGTGAAGAAAACAAATTTGAAATACAAGATCGACGAAACTTACTTGTATATTATATAATTATCATTAATGAAACGAAACGAGGATCAAAGTAGTTGATTTTAATGAGTAAATGGAATAAAATGAAATGATATATCATTAAATTAGAGGTTTAAAAATATAATAGAACTCAGTATATGTACAGTATTTGAAAAACATGTTTATAATTTGTATGGAAAATAAATAATTGATATAAAATTGTAATTGCTTATTTAAATTCCAATTCATTCCTTAGCCACTTTCCTATAATAAATTTCCTTCGTTTCATTAGGTAAATATTTTCCAAATTCGATAAATAGATTTGTTGTTGTTATTATTACATTATTATTATTATTATTATTATTATTATTATTATTATTATTATTATTATTATTATTATTATTATTACATTATTATTATTATTATTACTTATTATTATTATTATTATTATTATTATTATTATTATTATTATTATTACTATTACTATTACTATTACTATTACTATTACTACTATTTTTATATATACATCCTGTTTACGGTTACGCAGATACACGAATACAATAATAATACGAACTATTGTAATTTCTATTTATACACATCGAAATTTCATAATATTTTCTACTACGATATTGGTAATTAATTTTTTTCAAATAATGCTAATAAATTATTATGACTATTTTTTTACTTTACTTTACTTCATAAATTATTATACAAGTTTTTATTTTGAAAGCCTTACTTTTTATAGCATACTTATACATTCTCATATAGACGCGCAGGCGTATAACTTTCCTGCAACAACAAATATTTTAATTTACAAATATAACTTCTTTTTTAATTGATGGTGCGCATCAATGTAATGGGCAAGTCTTTTCGTATTCAAATGATTGTATCAAACGAAATAAAGTAAAGACTTTTAATAGAACCGACGTTTTGATATTTTTTGGAGCAGTAAGTGAGATGATTAAAATTAAATCTTCTTCTGTTTATTAAAACACGTAAAGTAAATATTTTACAAAAATTTATAAAATTAAAAAAAGAAAAATACGCAATAAGATGTGCGATGATTTTGTTATTTTATTTAATAAATATTTTCATGTAATTTAATAAATAATGTAACGGCCGAGCTCATGATTGTATTCACAAACAGGTTTGACACGAGTAAGTCGAATATTTAAACCTCGTAAGCAAGAAGCTATACACTCTCAGAGCTTCAAAAAGTTATGATCTGATAAAAAAAAAAGATAAATGACCTGAGTTGTATTTCTTAATTCCGTACATCACTATTGTCTCGTTATACCACGAATTCGACACGGGATTATTCTGCTCGAACTTGATACGGAATGATCGTTCAAGGTATTATACGTTCCAAGAACAGTATACATACATTACGATTCTTCAGGATAATTGAATAATTTTAACGATAACCAATAATTTCCAAGTACCCATAACTTTCCATATCGAGTAATGGTATCTGAACGCAATGCTGGTATCTGAAATTATATTATCCCATTTATATTCGTCTACTTAAAAACATATTATTTATTAAAAACAGAAATGTCACGTTATGAAATCGGATTTATTTGACAGTCAACTTTGGAACAACTTTGTGCGGTTTTCTTAAAATTATCACATCGACAATTATCAGTTCTGACAGCTTAATTTTAACAATGTTTTTAATTACTCATGATTACATGAAGATAAAGTTTAACAGTCTCGTGAACATTTACATTTTGTCGAGACATTCAATTTCTTTATTTCCATCTTTATCGTACAATTCTAATTTTACACTCTAATCTTATTCTTATTCTCGCGTATTAATGCAATTAATTTATATGGTATTAAATCTTTACAAACATTATCATGCTCTGTCATGTTAAAACTATTAAGTAAATAATTTTCAATGCGTTTATTTACAAACTCTTAACAAGATATCTGTATAATGTAATGTATGGTGCCTGCGAAAACACCTTTTTCGTATTACTCATATATTAGTGTACTCGATAATTAATATCGAAAATAACTAATAATAAACATGTATTATGCACGCATCACAATAAATATATATTTAAACGTTTTGGAATTGTCTGATCCGATATGATATAATATAGTGAGGAATACATTATTTGTGTTTCTTAATCAAATGAAACTTTTATAATGATAATATGAATGCTTTAAAACGCATTCAAGCATTAGGAAATAATTAGGAAGCTAAAAGGTTTTAACTTGTCATTGAAACAGCTTATAAATTTACTACGTAGCTTATGTATATCTAATATTATTATAATCGAATTATATAGGCTAAGTTGTTTAGTATAACGCAGCTGCATAAACACAAATCATTGTATTTAAGATAACTTGCATAAGGATGAAAATTCCTTTTAAAGCTTATAATGAATAGTCTGTATTTAATGACTAAACTAATCGTTTCATCTTAAATTTTATTTATAAAGTTTCTTATATTGCCCGTTTATTTCTCTGCTTTAATTGCAAAATAATATTACAGGTATGAGATATATGTTTAATTTATTTTTAATTCTTAATATTAATAAGTTAAGGCAATTACCTCTGTAGTCGTGAAATTCTTTAACGGCAATTTGAAGCATTAAGAACGACAGTGTAAATGTAAAAAGCCAAATTTACCTGATTTTATATTTCTCCCTAATTTCAATTTAATATAAATATTTCTAAAAACTTGTGTATTTAAATGTAGAAGCGTTTGCGCTAATCCAATGAATATTTATGAGTAAGACTACATTTAAAATCAGTGTTATTTATCTATAGTACATTTAAATATTATTACCAAGTTTTAAGAACATAATTCACTCACGCAAACAATTATAGACTTAATACAATATTCAAATATTCTAATAAATAATACGAAACGTGCGCTGGAACAGCTTATTTAGAACTATTTTGATAAATCAATGCTCTTTAGTAGGAACACATTTTTATGAAAAATATCAAATTTCAAAATAGGTTTTGTTCGCAAAATAGAGATTATCGCGAATAATTTTTCATTTTATCAGAAAATTTCCAGCGGTATTAACATTTTTTAATTCCGACTATGTATCGGCATGTTTGATCTTTCTTTTTTTAAATACTGATTTAATCATTGATGGAAGATTAGCAATTACTTAATGTTATTTGTATAATTTCAATAAAAATATTCGCGATTTGTGCAAATACGAAGAAATTATAAGTTATAACAAAAATAGCCAATGAAAATCTATGATGTACAACTTCGAGTATTTTAATATTATATTAAATTATTTCATTCAAGAATTATTCGTTGACGTTTAAAAAAAAATTAGAATTCTTTACATAATCTAATGAACTTCATAAGAAATACTAGAATTTTTAATGATTTTCAGATACCAATTTATTCGCATAAACATTTAAAAAATATTTAAAGATATCGTTTAAAACTTTATCGTCTATTTTAGAATAAGTATTTTTTATTACATATTATTGGAGATTAATGTATAACTGTTCTGGCTAATTAATCACCATTTAACCATGAAAAACATTCTTTCTTCCTTAAATTGTCGTAATTCCTTTATTTTAGATAATGAAACGAAATTTTTCTATTTAACCAATACAGATCTAAACGCATTGATATCGTCCTACATTTACAACGCATAAAATGAAATGAAGATAATCATTAAAACAAAAATTGGTACTTTTCACCCTCAGTTTCCCTGATTCTTTTAATGATTCGTGGAATGTAATATTTTTTTAGTTATCATTCTTACAAAATTATTGATAAAAGTTATTTTTATTTCAATAATACACGAAGTTGTTAAAACGAAAACAAATTTAAAATTTTGATGTCACTACGTAAATTTTCGAAGCATTTGCAATCTTTTTACCTTGGCATTCTTATCAGACATTTTTTAATGAATATAACCGAATTGAATTTTTCAAGGTCAAATAATAGGAAAAAAAATAATAATTAAGTAACGTATTATCAAATAAATTATACATCGACTGAATCTAAATGCGTATAAATATACAAATAAAACATTTGTATATTCCATGAGTCGATGATCTTTAAATTATAAATTCATAAGAATTATAAGAATTCAAAAAAATGTAAATTATATTTATGATATCATTGTTTATGTTTATAATTAGATAGCATTAATTACCTTAAATGAAATTTTTTATAAGCGGCTTTATTTGAACTGCATATGAATATTGAATTCAGAAAAAAATATTTATCATATCGTTCAGTAGAATTAAAATATATTTATTGAGCGACATTTATTGTGAAATTATATTTACAATACTTTGATAAAAAGAGATACATGGACATGTTTAAAGTATATTTTCTAGCGTCGAACTTGCCTTGACACTGTCATGCTAAATCTTCCGTAATATCAGTATAAAATGGCATTACGACAACAAAATTTCATGTTTATAATAACTTTTAAACAAATTAAAAATTTCCTATTCGATCGCGATAGTCATATATATTTGTAAAAGCAAATTGATTGTAAAATGATTGCAAGTGATTAGGTAAAAGGAAGCGTAACAACGGTATTTTACTTTTCATTTTTATCAGTTAAACAACAATAGAAGATCTTTATAGTTAAGTATAAAAATATTAAGTATAAAAATTTTTAGTTAATTAATTTTATAATTTCACAGATTCATTTTTAATTAAATATATTTATATTCTTGAAGTTATGTCTTATAAAATCAATATGTATGCGTAAAAGTTTCCCTAAGGTTTTAAAGAAATATTTAAATAGATTTTAAAAGTAGCACGTAAAGTTTATTAATACTAAAGAATATTAACAGAAAGCACTAACATATGCTCTTGTATAGTTATAACTAACACTTATAACAATATTTTATTTATTATAGTATAATTTGGAAATGTTTACTTATTTGAATTTCATAAACTATGTCGGAAGGTTGCAGCTCGTATTACTAAATGATGATTTTTAGGAGCTGATAATTTGAACGTCCCCGTTCTTATATTCAAATTCCCTTCCAACTCGCAATTCTTTTTAGAAGCTTGAATCTTCAACTTATCCAAGGATGGACGGTAAGATGAGCATAATATTAGACATGAAACGCGTGAAAAATGCAATACTCGTAATCTGGTGAAAGTGACACGTGGATACATAAATGCTGATAAGCATTTAAAATATATAAATACCGAATCTTTGACAGATCGAAAAAATGCTTTTAAATATTATACTAATTTGAATTATCAAAAATGTCCTACGGTAATGAAACGAAGGATTATTAACCTTATAACCTAAAATATTAATCTATAAAAATAATTGACAAAGAGAAGAAATCGACAAGTATTTGAAACATTAGATTTTAAATGAATTCAAATAGCTACAGCCCTAATAACGTATATTATACTTGTGATATTTATGGTTTACTTAAATTTAACGACTATGAATAAGTCACGTAAGTATTTAATTAACGGCTAAAATATGTATACATATATATATACAAATAAATTATTTTTATTTGAAATAGAAAATGTCTATCTGCTTAAGTATGTTAGCTTAGTTACGCTAACTTTGCAAAATGCACTTGTTGGGCTTAGTATGAGGTACGCTCGTACTAGAGCAGGTGATATGTTTTTATCTTCAACAGGTTCTTATTACACTTTTATATTTTTATATTACAGTTGTATTCATTAAAATTGGTATTGTTTAATCTATATGCATGCTTATATTAATAATTTGTATTTTTTAGCTGTTTTGATGGCAGAAGTTGTCAAATTGATAACTTGTGTGTTTATAGTATTTATCGAAGAAGGTAGTTTATCTAAATTTCTACATGCTTTTGATACAACAATTTTGAAACAACCTAAGGATACCCTAAAAGTATGCATGCCATCATTGCTTTATGTCATTCAAAATAATCTTTTATATTTATCTGCATCTAACCTAGATGCAGCTACGTATCAGGTAAAGAAATTATTTTTTATTAAAGATTTAAATTAGAGAATATATCTGTAATAGTATTATTAATTTTCCTTTATAAATTCGTTTCAAATAATCTTCAATCATTTAATAATTCATAGATAATTATTATTTAACAAATTATTTGCAATCTATTCATTTATTTATTTAATGCCAGCTCTAATTTAAATAAATATTTTAATCATAGTGATATATTTCATAATGAATACTATTTATGTATATTTAGGTAACATATCAATTAAAGATATTAACAACTGCATTTTTTGCAGTTGTAATATTAAAAAGATCACTACTCAGAATTCAATGGGGAGCTCTATTGATATTACTAATAGGAGTCATATTGGTACAATTAGCTCATGGTGAGCGTAAAATTGTACCTTCAGGTATCGATCAAAATCAATTGGTTGGTTTTAGTGCAGCCCTAGCTGCTTGCTTTCTTTCTGGATTTGCAGGAATTTATTTTGAAAAGATTCTTAAAGGATCTCAGATTTCTATATGGATGAGAAATGTACAATTAAGCTTTCTTTCCTTACCGATTGGATTTTTGACCTGTCATTTAAATGATGGGAAGGTTATACAAAGTCAAGGATTTTTCTTTGGCTATGATTGGTTTGTAGTATATTTAGTTATACTACAAGCATGTGGAGGTTTAATTGTGGCAATGGTTGTTAAGCATGCAGATAATATTTTGAAGGGCTTTGCAACATCAATTGCTATTGTTATTTCATGCGTAGCATCTATATATTTATTCGATTTCGAATTAACGTTTCAATTTACTGTTGGTGCAGTATTTGTTATTTGTTCTATTTTTATGTACAGTCATCAACCTAAGACTGCATATAGCGATAAGCATTTTAATTCAGATAAAGTTTAAGAATAGATTACGTTTAATATCTCGTTTCAAATACGTAAAATTATATAATCTATAATGAACTGTGGTCATACAATGATTGTAAATTATACCCTTAAATTATGTATATTAATATTTTGTTATATAATACAGTAATTGTTTAGTTTGTAAAAATAGAATGAAATCACAAATTTAAGAGAAAAAATGCTCAAAGCTTATAATATTTAATCAACGATAAAGTTAAAAATAATCTCATTACAAATGTATTATGAAATTTATACGAAGTTGTGATTTTTCATATTGAATATGAAATAGATTTATTTTCGAATTAGGTAACAAATTATATTAATTTGATTTTAAGATTTAAGATTGGTGATTTTATTATATGTGAATGTTACTACACAATTTTTGAAAATTTTATGTACTTAAATAATATATAGGTTTTTAATTTTAATAAAGCAGAGTTTTTATGACAGATTTTTATTTTTTCAATAAATATTGAGAATTTACACCGTAAAATATATAATGTAATTTATACTTTTACAACTTTTTTATAATTTAAAATTATTTTTTTGCATTCATGTTTCATCATTAGTTCATGATTTATGAATAATAACATTTGAGATACGTTTTTTTAAAACAACATGTTATAGAATATTTAAATTATAACAATTAAATGTGAATTCTTAACTGGTTTGTGTACAAAATATGTTGAATCTATATTTTTTACTTTTTAAATATTTGTATTATAGAAAATAGGTAAAATAAGGTTTTAACTCTACAATTTAAAACTTATTGGTAATTTGTTCTCAAGTTTCATTATTACCGACCTTTATACAATGCAACGAATGCATTTGATAAGTAATATTAAATTAAAATAAATATTACTATTTTCATAATGTTATAAACGTTTTATAATGAAATTTTGAAACAAATGAAATTCATTATATTTACGAACTCTTTCAATAAGAGGTATATGACTAAATAAACATTTCCTACTTTAAACTAATGCGAGTATAAGTTTTCTTATTAAAAATATTAAAAAAATGCTTTATTTTTAATTTTTATAAAATACAGAAAAAAAAAAGTTGGTTTCCAGAAATAAGTATATGCAGTAAATTTATTAAGTCTTACTTATAAATTATCTATAAAAGAGAAATTGCAGAAATTGTACATTATAAAAAGTATAAATTGCGCGCAATAGTTTATTTATAAACTAGGTCTAAGGGAACAAAAAATGTATCGGAAATACAAATAGCTTCTGAGAATCTATTTTTCTTTTTACGATGTAGTTTTACGAGTAAAAAGAGCTAAAATACTTAATTATACCAATTATACCAATTACGTAGTAATTAATTTTTGAAAGGATGCGTGACAATAAGATTTTTTCCTACGACTTGTTGTATTTAATGATTACAGACTGGCAGATATTAACGTAGATTTTTGAAAGTCCGTTTGAAATTAGACGTTCGACAAGGGGGGAACGGGAAGGGCGGTGTAACGGAAATTGGCAAAAATAACTTTGGCATGCGGAACATTAATTTATTATAAAGATTCTAAGAAGGTTTGCCGGAGTTTGAGAAAATTCGAACGAATCGCCAAAGGCGCGTAAATTCCCTGTAATTTCCAGTAGTATGTCGTTGGTTTTGCAAAAAAAAAAAAAAAAAAAAAAAAAAAAAAAACCGTCGATTTATCGCGCGTGTATATTAAATGGAATGTATAAATATCCCATAGGCCGGTTCTTATTCATGTCGAGTACTCACGTGTAGATTGTAGAAGAGCGCGGAGCCGGAGGAGCCCAGGCCGTTGTAGAGATAACGTGGAGGGGAGGGAGCGCGACTTTACCGGCGCTCGATTCCAAGGACAAGACAACTCGGTAAACGATAAACTGGCAATGATTACTGGCAATAAAATCGTACTGGAAACGTCCGCCGTAGCGAGAGTAGTCGCGCTCTCGAAGTATATAGCTGAGACCTTAGCTGAGAGGTCACTGTACCTCCCGTCCGGACGGACACCCGCTGCTCGATACCCAGTTGAATTCTAAGCGCCTAATATTTCGGGTCGAGGAGGCGACGTTCCATTTGAATTGGATCGATCATCGTAGTCGTGGTAGTCGTCGCCGTTTAGGACGGTCGTTGTTATGACCGACACCGAGTGCAAGAAGCCGAAGATGTCGAGCAGCTTGGATCAACTCAAGTCGATGACGACCATCGTCGCCGACAGCGGGGATTTCGAGAGTAAGGCCCTCCCCGTCCCTCCCACGTGCAACCCACCAACCTACCCTGCCCTTCTTTTACCGATCCTCCCTACTTACGCCTCCTTAAAAGCTCTTTTCACAGATCCGGGCACGCGAAGCAGCAGCTGGTAATATAAAATAGTCAGACCTCGCCGACTACTTGCTACCGTTCGGCACTGCGGCCACTTGTTATTACTCCACCTCCTACGCGATGCTAACCCCTAACTTCCCGCTCGGCGGCGTTTCCTTTCCTCAACGTCCTACATTATAATTATAATTAATCGCTTGGTTAGTCCTTCGTGGGGGGAGGGCGGCGGGGCGGGTGGGGCGCGCGGAGACGCTCCTTTAACTCCGTGACCTTGAGTGGGATTGAGCGCGGCACGCTTCGAAATTCAAACGATTCGACGACCGTCGACTTTCACGTTTCCGGATTTTACTTGCAAATTTAATGGCTCACATATGACTAAGGCAAAAATTAGCTTCAACTTCTCGTCCTCGGCTTTTTTCTCTTCTTCTCCCCCGTCGCCCAACTATTTAACGGTATTAAACGCCGCTGGGGCTTTTCCCTTGCCTCGGCTACCCCGGCCGCGTATAATCAATATTATTTATTATCAGCCGATTGAATTCACGGGAGTCGTTGAAAAAAAAAAAAAAAAAAAAAAAAAAAAGATTCTATTACGTAACTCGGTCTTTTTAAAATCGTTCTACGTCTTCAACTCTACTCGATACTTGGGGACGTAAGCCATCGAGCATTGGCGTAAACTCCGACGTACATCAAATCATCTGGATCGTGAATCCGGATCCAGTAACAAAGTCCTTGTCAATCGATAGGGCAATTCAATTATTAATCGGGCTGCACGTCCTAGAAGCATATTTCTCACAAATATTCTCACTTTCTTCGCGCGAATATGTATTAATGATCGTAGTGTCGGTCGCACACGTGATAATTCGGGCTACGATAACGTCCTTTATCACCACTTGTTGCTTTGCGGAGAGGCTCGTGATTACTATCACGCTTAAGTCACGTTTAAGTTTAACTTAAACGAGAAATGGGAGGAACTTTTTTCTTTTTCTTTTATACGTATTAAGCCTTGACAATGAAAATTACTTAAGTAAATTTAAATTACCACATGTATGGCCATTCCCCCAAATTTCCCCCTTCCCCCCGCATTAACTCGAATATTAAACCTTTTCATATTAATTTCATGACTAATCGACACTTTTAATTTTTTATAGTTTTGGGGAAGTTTTCACCTACAGATGTCACAACCAATCCTTCATTAATCTTGGCAGCAGCCTTTCAAAAGAAATATGCTCATGTCATTGACAAAGCTGTGCGTTTCGGTAAACAAACCTCGTCGTAAGTTCTTTTCTAGGACAGTTAAGTCGTTTAATGCGACTATCCAATGATAATATGTATTTGCAAATGAGAAAAAATTATTCCTACATACGTTATTGTCAATTGAAGGTTACGTAATGAGCAGCTTGAAGCTGCGATGGACTACACGTGTGTTTTCTTTGGTGCAGAGATTTTAAAAATCATTCCTGGCAGACTTTCCGTAGAAATCGACGCTCGTTTATCTTTTGATAAAGACGCAAGTGTAGTGAAGGCAAGAAAACTAATTTCTATTTATGAAGAAGTTGGTATAAGTAAGAATCGCATACTGATTAAGCTTGCATCTACCTGGGAAGGTATTCAAGCAGCCAGGTAGATTAAATTCTGAAGTGTACATTTATCATTTATAAGTATGTATTTTTCACAATAATATTTATATTTTAGGGAACTCGAGAAAATACATGACATTCGTTGTAATCTAACACTTGTCTTTTCATTTGCACAAGCTGTAGCTTGTGCGGAGGCTGCAGTTACTCTCGTCTCTCCCTTTGTAGGTAGAATTTACGATTGGTAGGTTTTTTTATTTTATTCTTACTTTATAAATTATTTATGCTCTAAAGGTAAATCTTGAATTGTGAAAATTAATTTTATCATTTACCATTAACAAGTTGAATCACATATGCCGTTTGTGTGAAAAATCATGTTTTTAAAAATAAATAATTATGATTTGTTAAAATGTACTAATAATAAATAATTAATAAACTTATCAGGCACATATTAAATTCTAACCAAAAAACGTACGATGAAAAGGATGATCCCGGAATAACTTTTGTTAAAAAAGTTTATAATTATTACAAAGTACATAATTACAAGACATCAGTTATGGGTGCTTCCTTCAGAAATATCAGTATGTGTAACAATCTATATAATGAATAGATTTTAAATAGCTTTAAATCCATCATATTATTAATTTACTGTTTTTGAATACACAGGTCAGGTTAAAGCACTTGCTGGATGCGACCTCTTAACCATAGGTCCAACACTTTTAGAAGAATTGAATGCGAGCACTGAAATCGTTCCTGAAATATTGTCAATAACTAAAGCTAAGGAGCATTATATAGAGAAAGTAACTTTTAATGAAACACTGTTCAGATGGTACTTAAACGAGGACAAAATGGCAACAGAAAAGCTTAGTGAAGGTATCCGCAAATTTGCTGTGGATGTGGAGAAACTGGAGCAGTTTTTGGAAGAGAAATTATAAGATTAAATCTACAAACATGGACGTACTCGCGCGTGCTCTCTGTCTGTCTCTCTCTCTCTCTCTCTCTCTCTCTGTCTCTCTCTTTATATATATATATATAGATAATTTGATATATATTTGATGTATTATTGTTTAAAAATAAAACAATATATATACAAACATTTATAATCAAGAAAGTTTTATGAAATGAATAAAGAGCAGCATAATTATATTTTAACGAGTATTTATGAATTTTCATAATTGACGAGTTAAGAGAGATTATTGGGATAAAAAATCATGTGGATTATTGGTTTGCACGTATTCCCTTTGCATTTGTCGAGATAACTGAGGGAATCGGAGCGCGAGGTAAGTAGCAGCGGTTCTCTGCATATATTTTGAAGCGAGTGGCTCCGGCAGATGCTCGCAGTGGCGGTGATCGTAAATTCGGAATTCCCGCCGCCGCGTGACCGGGCCAATGGCTCCCTTTAATCCGTTGTGTCATGAAGGTAGCGGGGGGCGACGTCGGCGCCACTCTCCGGCGCGCTTTGCTTGTTCCCGACTCGTCGGCTTCGCTCGTGTGTGTGTTGTTGGTTCGAGGAGGAAAACAGCAGCGCTGACTTGGGGAAAAAGGTCTCCGCTAGTGAGAAGGCAAAAGGAAGCGAGGTACGTACACGCGGATAAATAAGCTCCACGGCTGTGGCTGTGCGCGAGTCAGGGGCGAGCGGAGAGAGAGAGAGAGAGAGAGAGAGATAGAGTGAGGGTGAGAGGGGGGGCCGCGGACTAACCGAGCTACGTAAGTTTTGACAACAAACTTTAAACGACAAAATGTGTCCTTGCTCATCCAGCATGTAAACAATCTCGTAGGGAAACTTTCGAGGCCTCGCTTACCTGGCTCTGTATAATGAATTTTCAAAAAGAGCCTTCAGTTAACCGCTAACCGCTGCCCAGCTTACAGCCCCTTTCCCATTAGCTCGCCTCTACTCGATTAAGCCTAGCAATCATGTTTCGCACGATGAGATGGTAAACCTTCTTCTCGCGTGGCTTTTTTCCATTTTTCTCAGCTTCCTCTTCCTTTTCCTCCTCCTTCTCCTGCTCCTCCTCCTCCTCCACCTCCATCTCCTCTTCCTCCTCTTCGTTCCTCATTGACCTTTCCGCCTTCCCTTTCTCTTCGCGTTTTTATCATCTCTTAATTTTTCCACCTATCTGGTCCCGGACATCTCTCTCCCTCCCCCCTCGTCACCTTCCGCAACCAACTATTTATCACTCGTCTCGTATCTATATTTGCCTCTCACTCTCACTCTCACCCACGTACACCGCCACACGCACGCACCCTCTCTCTCTCTCTCTCTCTCTCTCTATCAACTATCTGATTCCCGAGGCGAATCCTTTCTACGGATATAAATCCTTTCACCCGCCTTTGTACGTGTTACCATATTCCTACCTCATTCTGCTTTTACTTTTAATTTTACTTTTCCTTCGTCGCTGCCGTAATATCATGGGTTTCTAAAGCTCGGATAATTTTTTTACAGTAAGGAGCACGATCATTCGTCGTTCTACAACTTCATACAAATGGAGAAAAATCACAAGGATACCGATTGTTATTTTTTTTATTATTCAACGTGCACAAAGGTCAGTATACTCGGTTTTTTCCCCTTAAATTAATCTAAATTATCTACTTTTGGAGGAAAATTTTTCGATACCCGTGGTTAGTTCGGCTTTCGTTAAACATTAAGGTTAGAACGGCCATATTGTGTAAATAATTTTAGTTCATTTCCTCAATAATGGACTAATAAATTGCTTATATGCACAATCATAATGAAGCAACACCCTGGTCAAAGGAATTATTTTGGGAGCCCATCATTCTTCTTAAGTTTCTTTCTCCGTTGCGAAATGATCTTTTTAACCTTTGCTCGTTAATTATTTTTATTATACAAGCTATTGATAACATCATTACTTATTAGGGTGACAACTGTGCCTATCGCCATGAAGCATCCGCATTGGGCAGTGAAACTGTTTGCTCGTTTTGGATAGAAGGGAGCTGTCAAAATCAGCATTGTAACTACAGACATATGGAGATTAAGGTCAGCTTTTTATATTGAATTATAATTTTTATTTCAATGGTTTCTTAATATATATCGTATACTTAAGCATTTATATATCGTTCATTATCAAATGCTTCAAGACATACAGTTGAGATAAATTTTAATTTTAATTTTAATTATAAATTCCTCATTGAAATGCCTTCCTTATGAATAAAAAGTTTATTTCATTACAATGTACTACTTAAATATTATCATTATTTTACCATATGTAAGTAGTTGTCAAGAAATATGCTATACTTGGTGACAGTATATATCTCATGTGCTTTATTTTTATTTACAGAAAAATCGTAAAAATATTCCATGTTATTGGGAAAAATTCCCTTCTGGATGCAAAAAACCACATTGCCCATTCTTACACAGAATGACCAGAACTCCAATAACTAATCCTATAGAACCAGTGAAGACACCCACTCCAGCAAAACCCATTAAAATAGAATGGTCTAGCCGCCCTGGTGAGAAAATCATTTGTTTAATTGATTCGATATTAATTTCTAATAAGCTTTACCTATTGACAAATTCAAAAAATTATATTTAGTTAATATATAAGCTAATTGAAAAGCGAATATATTCTATTAACAAATTTCTCACATTAACAAGACTTATTGAATTTGAATTCTTATTTTTACATCTTTAATAGAACGTATCTTTTTTTAATAACTTGCAAATTCTATTTATACCTGAATATACAATATAGCTGTAATATTTATATAACATAGGAATTACATAACATGCAGACATTTTGTAATTACATAAGCTATTTCTCATATTTTATTAATATATCTCTATAACATGTTATTTTAATCATTTACGAGTTTTATAAATTGAATTTTTACCATTAATATTAATATTAAATTTCTGTTATTAAATTATAATTCTTAATAATTATCTATAACATTTCCTAGCAGAGACTTGAACTCTAGATCCTAAATTTTAATTGAACTCGTATGAGAATTATAATAAATTTAGAGTAAAACTATAATTATTTTATATTAGTGAGAGTATATTAATAGAAAATTAGGGAGTCATAAGAAAAAAAAAATTTAAAGATTCATTAAGATGCTCGTGGGTATTGTGAGAATGTTATTAATAATATGGTTAAAGCTCTGAAACTTTGTTAAAATCCGAGGATTCTGTGAACAGAAGCCCTCCTCCTGCAACAATGATAAAATGATCTTACTAATGTTTTCTCTGTCAAATTTGGAAAGATGGGAAATTCGAAGGTAACAGTACGGAAACGGATCAGGGCCGCGGAAACAGCGAGGCCGGAAGTTTCATCGGCAGCCCAGTCGACCCCCTCATCGTCAACTTCGAAGAAGGTATGAGGCTTTATTAGCCCCCGCGACCGTCCTTCAACTTTCACTACCTCGCGCCCGGCAGTCTTCTTCCCTTAGCGTCCAGTCTTCAGACGAGCCTGAACCTGCCCCCGCCTCAAGCCCAACAGCCGCAACCCTCGAATCTCACCGTACCCAGCAGCGGCAATCATACCCTGCCAACGCGTTCCAGTCTGGTGAGCTCACAGTCCTCTCCGTGTCACCATCGCTCGTCCCTCTCCTTTGCCTCGCCCCCGTCTCACCATCAACACCATCACCACCACCACCATCAACAGCAGCAGCAGCAGCAACAACAACAACATCAACAACAACAACAACAACAACAACAACAACAACATCATCTCCACCAACAGCAGCAACAGCATCAGCAGCAACATCAACAACAACAACATCAACAACAACATCAACAACAACAACAACAACATCATCATCATCATCATCACCACCTTCAACACCACCTCCCTCATCATCAACAACCTCAGCCACCGTCCCAACCCCAGCCACAGCCGACTCCATTGCTGCACAACGTCGCTGGAGCGCACCATCAGCCCCGGGTCGCGGCTCCGCTCCAGCCGCCTCCTAGCCAACAGCCAAGTTCACCCTTACTTCAACGGCTTGCTGCCAGTCCTTACACGGGCATGCACAGCCAGCAGGCTACTGCTCAGGCTCAACCGACGCATATGAGGTTCCCGTTTTCCTTCCTAAGCTTCCCTTCCTACCAGAGGTTCTGATTCTGATTGATAGGTCGGTCGCAAATATCGATCATTTTAAATGATACACTGATAAATAGAAATAAAGTTAGTTAAAGAATGAGAGGGATATGGAGAAAAACAGAGATTGAGAGAGAGAGAGAGAGAGAGAGAGAGAGAGAGAGATAGCGTATGCCTGAGATAGAGAAAGCATAAATCTTGATGGTTACATGTCGCTGTGTTTGCTAGCGTTACGTCACCGCTGTCAGATCAATTACATCATTGAGAGGGTCCTTTGTAGTTCAAATATCGTTTTCTTTTCATTCCTTATTACTTTTTTCTTCATATATTTTTTATTTTTGCCATTGAATTTTGATGAGCGATTAGATAGTAATGACTTTATTTGCGTTATCAACAATGATCTTATCAAAATTATTCATCTTTGTCGATACCTCACTGTTTCAAAAGAAGGTTTTTTCTTTTATATTTAATTATAGATAATAATGATTTTATGTGCGTTGTCAGCAATCGTCTTATCAAAATTATTCATCTTTGTCGGTACTTCAATATTTCAAAAGGACGCTTTTTTCTTTTATATTTAATTATAATATTTAAACAATACCACAGATCCCTGTTGTATTGGCTCTCCTTATTGTTAATTGCATTGCACAGCAAAGAAGTGCGGTTATTTCATTAATTTAATGAAGAAGAAGACTTCCTAACTTATTAAGAGCACGAATAAAGTTAATAGTTCGTCACACGAGTTCTTCTTACCAATAGTTCAAGAGAATTCGTATAATCTTGAGAGATCGATTATCTCAAATAAATAGAAACATATTTAAGTAAGCGTTTTTAGTAATAGAAAAAGTTTCTTCAAACTTACATTATTTCTTTACTTTACCCTAATTTAATTAAATTAATTTTCTGAAATAGTAAGTTGGCAATACTTTTCCACAACACTTGTAATTAATTGCTACAATTAAACTCGTGTCATATTTTAATTTTTTTTTCTATTAATTCGTAGAAAAATGAAGTTACGAATTATAGAAAAAAAGAAAAGGAATAAAAGTATAGTTTAAAACGAATGTTTTAAATGTGCTGAACGGATTAAAATTTAATTTTATAAAAAATTGCAGAACATTTTTTAAGAACGCAATAATAATAATCATGTAAGAAATCCTTATGCTATATAGACCTCTCGGTAATATTACGTACAATATTATTTCTCTGAATGAAACATTAGTTAAAAGACTTCGACAGGCATATCGATAATATAAAAAAAGACAAAAATTAATCCAATTTAGAATAGTTGACGAGACTCGGAGGTTCAATTAGAAGAAGAAGAAGAAGAAAAAAAATTTAAATAAAGGAAATGGCAAGGTATCAATTTTGATATGCTCTGCAGGACGATTATAACAAAGAGTAATATTATGATAATGTTATGAAAAGAGTGTGGAGAAGAAAAGAACTCAGTTTTGTTTATTCGTAATAGAGTAAAGAGCGAAAGACATGAATGGGGGAGAATTTTTATTGAAGAAGAATTAAAAAGAAATTTTTGCAGGGGAGGCTATGTCCAAATTTTACCTGTGAAAAACCGCTCGTGGCTATTAGGCGGAGCAGGGAAAAAAATTTTGTGTCGGAACGAAGATAATCATGGCTCGACAGAAAATCATTGCACACTGCACGCTTATTTGAATTCAACGGGATACTTGCATCAATGTTTTATATATTTTTTTTTTTTTTTTTTTTTTATTTTTTTTTACTCTTGCCTTACTACTTTGTTGCAATACGCCGCAGGTCGCTTCCGTTCCTGTGTAAAATCAAATTTATTTACTTCTCTCTTTTTCTTTTTATTTTTCTTTTTTTTTTTCTTTCTACCGAATTATGTATTGTATTACTTCTTTGCACGTCACCGCACATCGATTCACACATACGCGTCCACTCGTATCGCATACTCACGCACACAGTACACGCGCGCGCACGCATACACACACACACACACACACACACGAGCACGCACACCCACGTCCTCGCGCATGCATGCTGTATAAATAAATAAATAAATAAAATTATTTATTTATTTATTTATACGTAAAGTGCCTCAAAATAATAAACGCCTTCGTCCGTAATTTCGTTCTCTATATATGTAATATATATATATATATATATATATATATATATATACGTATTGCATACGGATATATAGATATAGCAATGAAAATATTGAGGCAACTGAAATTATGTAAAGGCGCTCGTACACATTTGTTACTACGTTTGTAATTGTTTTTACTCGAAAATATACTTTTCTTGTTTGTTTTAAGTTTTTTATTTTTTGTCAACCGGAGTTTTTGGATACGTGCGCGACCATCGTCAATCGAAAAGAATTGTGATTAAAACGATTAAAAAATATATCCAGTCTTTTGGAATATTGAAGTAATATGCAATAGAGAGCAAAAAAAAAAAAAATGCCTTCATATGTTTTGGCTCATCGTATGATATATATTTATTCGCTAATTCAAGTGATTCTGAGTAATATAACAAATAAATCGTCTAGCCGGAAGAAATCTCTTCAATAAATTAAACACATTAAAGGGGATTTACGATAAAGCAGGTTACGCATCTCGGGCGCCATATACCTTCGATTTAATAAATATTAAAGACTTTCATTGACAAATAATGGAAATAAAAAGTAAATAAAATCGCGTTATGCAAGAGTCCATTCGGTACTTTTGCGAATGAAGGATAATAAGCTTTTTGAACCTTAGCCAAGCTCATTCCTGTCTATTTTTTCTATTTACTTCTTAAATTACTGTATAATTTTATAAAATCGATAATTAAATTGCGTTTCGTTATATCTCTTGATGCAATAATGAAATTGTCACTCTGTCCATTACAGAACAATACCAGATATAACGAAGCATGTACGTAATATATATATATATATATATATATATATATAAATGCGGTTTCTGTGAGCTACTGAAATAATTCCCGTATTTCGTATTTATGTGCATAATATTTCTACATACACATGTACGTGCATGCATACAGACATTCATACATGCATCAAAAGAGAAATTATCCATGCGCACGTACATACATACATACATACATGCATCATACATTCATACATGCATACATAAATACATACCCGCTGTCCATCGTTTACATAAATAACTCACAATCGCTTATATTCGAGTTGAGCCACCCGGTTCCAAAGAACCACGGCTTTAAAATAGCATTTGATCCCGGTCTCTTGCAGCACTGTTATTTCGTATATTATATTTTCGAGAACCCCTTCTCGACACACCGCAAGACGAAAAGTACTGAGGGACACATGCAAACATTTATAAAATATATAGGTTTAAGTGAAATTTTATATATTATTATTAACCTCCTCCCTCGAGTGTTATTAAAAAATCTATCATAGTAATAATAAGGATATAACGAGTAAGGGAAAATGAAAGAATGTACAAGTTGCGAAGATTGTCATCCGTAACAATAAGAAATGAAACTTTGATTGTTTTGAGTTGCGGTAAAATATCATTTGTAAAAAAGCTGAATAAGAGATCATTTTTAAAAGGGGGAGCAATTATTATAATATATGAAGGACGGTATCAATAAGACAAAATTCCTCGAAAATACTTTGTGTAAAAAAGAAAAAGGAAAAGAAAGAATACACGTGCTTTACCGATTGTAAGAAATAAAGCTATCGAACCAATCGACTACATTAAATGAAAACAAAAAGATATATATATAGAAAAAAAGGGCTTAAGAAGAGGCTTAGTCGAGCTGCAAAAATACGTGTTAATTTTACTTAAACGCAAAGTACGAAATCATTAGCGTGCATCAACTATTCAACAACAACAATAACAACAACAACAACTACTACTACTACTACAACCACAACTACAACTACAACTACAACTACAACTACAATATATATATATATATATATATACACGCGCGCGCGCAAACACACACATACCCACATACACACACCAGAGAGAGAGTGAGAGAGGGGGGGGGTACACCTATGCATTTGAATAAAATGAAAGAAGTAAGCACGCAGAGCGTGTGAAAGGAACTCAACGAGATAAACAAAATTTAGAATTACATGTATTTAAGCAGCTAATGATATTTATTTGTAATCGAAAAGGTTATTAATGTGTCTCTATGTAAACATCGAAATTCAAAGCGTATCGACGGTTCGATGAGATTTTTATTCAGATGAAAGGAAAAATTTTAATGGATGAAATCGCAATAAAATTTATAATTTTTTTCTTTGCGCAAAAACTTTTGAAGCCTTTAATTAATCAACTTTCCGCTTCTCGAGGTCGATATGCTCAAAATTTCGCTTGATAAATTAGCGAATATTCTTAATTAAAAAAGAAATAAAATGAACAAATAAATACTTGGTAAGAAGGGTGAAATGAAGGGATCGAAAAATGTATCATTTGAATAAACTTAATATAATGAATTAATAGGGTAATTACTTATGTTTATAAACAATATATGAAATATACATCTCGTAAATTTGCGAATAAAAATGATACTAATATAATAAATAAAAATAGTAAAAGGAGTGATTGTTCCTTTGTCGGATGAAGAAAGAGAGAGAGAGAGAGAGAGAGAGTCGAGAGGTGCACTTATTGTTTTTAGGAAATACAAATAAGAAAAGCTAAATGATAAATTGCAATTGAATGACTGCAAGTTAAATCACTTCGTATTCGAGCCTAGTGAAGCTATGAAAAATGCGTTTGTATATAAACAGAACTAAAATTAAACGAAGATGATAAGAATGTGAAGTAAAGTAGAATGAAAATGTATTTTACGAGGTCGATGTATTGGAAGGTGCAAAAGGAAAAGACTCGACTCTTATTTAAGTAAGAAATAAATCGAATATTCATTTTCGTCTATGACTTTCTTCAAGCTCGAATTAATTGAAGAAAATAAAATAAAAACATTCTGATATAATACACGAAATATACCGGAGAATAACGAATAATAAACGAATATGGTAACGAAATAGAGAAAATACATTATTACGGTGGCGATTCACATTAGATTTAGTAGATTCACGAAAAAGTTAAATCCTCAATTTTTTTTATAACCTGTTAATTTGTTTATTTGCATTTTGTTTAAGTTTTTTTGCATTTAAAATTTATTAAACTGCATTCTTCTGTTTTTCTTATAGCGTTCGAATTACATTTGTCCCATCCTCGTTATAAAATCCTGATATGTGCGTGAATAAATTTATTATGTTAATATATATATATATATATATATATATATATATAGGTAGATAGAGACAGATGTTCACAAGAGTAAGAGAAGTTTATAGTTAATTGCTTTTTCCTTATCCCGATGCTTGTACACCTCTCAAGGCGGCTTTTTTCTTTGCAACATCACTGTGACGAGAAAAGTATTGTAAAGCATTTGCATTAGCCATTGGTTATACAAGTAAAAGTTTTCCTTAGCTATAGCACAAATAATATTGATTTAATGTAGCGTTAAACGTATAAAAAATCAACGTGGATCATATAAATTTATAGGTTATTCATTCTAAATCTCATAAAAATAATAAAATTCACGATTCAACGTTTACACGAATTATAATGAAAACATTGTAGTCTCTTCGTTACTTTATTATTATAATAAGAATATATATATATGTATATATATATGTATGTATGTATGTATGTATGTATGTATGTATGTATTTAATTGAATATCAAATAGAAAATATCGTCCAACGGCTAATGCAAATGTTTTGATGAATCGGTAAATTTTCTGTAAGAGGCGTATATCTATTGAACACATATTCACATATAAATATATATAAATATAAATGATCAAAAATTTATATTTATGTACGTCTATATATTATCCAGATTGAAAGGGATATAAAACAAAGTAATAATAATAAAAAAAAAAAAAAAAAGAAAAAAGTATAAAAATTTGCTAATAAGCTAATAGTGCGCATACTGATATGAGCGATGTATAAGCTAATGGAAATCGATACGTTTCATCGAAAATATTTGGATTTCAATAAACTTGATACCTCGAAAATTTTTTGCAAAGCAGTGATTGACATGCACGAGGAATTCTAGTATTTTCCGTGTTACAGAAAATCTCATCTACGACGTTTTCCTCGCCGTGTTAATCTCCAAGCTTTGCTTCATTTCTTTCTTGATTAATCCTGAATAATGGTTTGAAAATAAAATTTTTAACATCCATCCTTATTCCCGCTGAACTTGTGTCAATCAATCCGTTCGAGTAAAGCTGAACTAGTATACAAGAATGTTACAAAAAAATATTTCAACAAATCAATTAACGTCTTTTAAATGCAAAGTTTAATATTTGTTTATTATTTAATTACGTTAGCACGTGTTGATGAATCTCGAAATTATAATGAAGTATATTATACGTGATGCGTGTAGCGCCAATGCTCATACAATGGGATTTAATTAACTTCGTTTTATTTATATTTTAATTTATGATATCCGCTATACGATTATGCACTACTATGAGCTGCAAGCAACGAGTGCTTTATTTGTATTGATTATAAAAGCCACAGAGAGACAAGCAAGTGTATATACATATAAATCTATTGCAAATAAATGATATAAATAAAGACTGGTATTATTATTATTATTATTATTATTATACTACTACTACTACTACTACTACTACTACTACTACTACTGCTACTACTGCTACTACTGCTGCTACTACTACTACTACTACCACTACTACTACTACTACTCGCTACGACTGCTACTACTACTACTACTACTACTACTACCACTACCACTACCACTACTACAACCAACTACTATTATTATTATTACTGTTGTTGTTGTTGTTGTTGTTGTTGTTGTTGTTGTTGCCATTATTATATTATTCTTATTATTATCACCATCATTACAATTAATATTATTATTATTATTATTATTATTATTATTACTATTATTGCTGTTATTGCTGTTAAGATTTATTATCCGTATTGATATTTTTAATTTATAACGAAGCTAATTGTCTTTTAAGCAGTTAATATTATTTTACTATAGTATTTAAATTAAAATTAGTGAAGTGCAAACCAAATAAAAAAAAAAATTTTTTTTAAATTAGAGGGTGTATTTGTTCATCGTTGTTCGAATATTCTATAGAAGAAACTCAAGAGACTGGTAGACCCGATTGTTTGTAAATACGTCTAATAGGAAGACTAGGCGACCCGAAATGGAAAACAAATGATTTTGAGTAAAATTTGCCTGTGTAACGGGAATGAAGAAAAAGCCACTAGAAGTATGGGCGCGCGCGCGCGCACGCACACACACAAACACACGCACGCGCCCACACAGAGAAAGAAATATAAATTTTGTCAATTAAGCTCGTAGCACAGAGTCCCATCCTCTAACGTAACTCTTGGAGAGATAGAGAGAGAGAGAGAGAGAGGGAGAGAGAAACAAAAAAAAAAAAAAAAAAAAAAAAAAAGAAAAAAATAGAGAGAAAAAAGGATTAAGGACAGAGGCGAAGCCAATGAATGGGCCCGGGAAAACGTAATAAAAGCAAATCGACCCCATAATCCACCTTATAAAATCGTATGAGGAGTAAAAAAGCTAAAGACGATTATATAAAAGAATATGATACGTGGGAGATATAAAGATAGAGTGATTGAATTAAAAGACATTATCCGTTATTTTTTCTTCTTCGTGTGTTCTTGCAGAATCGGACAGTGAGAGCGCCCCGTCTCCGACTAAGAACCCGCGGAGCCGCATCTCGTCCTGTAAAACGTACGAGGAGATCAGGCTGGAGGAGATCCAGGCCGAAAGCGCGGCCTTCTACTTTTACGAGCCGTCTCAGGACTATCAGGGCATGCTCGGTGCTAGCGGAGGAGGTGGCAGTGGCAGTGGCAGTGGCAGTGGCAGTGGCAGTGGCGGTAACATTGGCGGTGGTGTAGGAGGAGGGGGAGGAGGAGGAGGAGGAGGAGGAGGCGGCAAAGACAAGAAAACGAGCGGCACCAGGAGTCAGAGAGTCTCCCTCGGCGGCTCACCATACGGGCGCGAGAGCCTCGACAGGAGGGAGAAGGATACCGACGAGCTCGACTTTCAAGTTCTCAGCCTCGAGGAGATCCGCAGGAGGAAGAGGAGTCGCGAGTCACAGGCCGGCCTAGCCGTAGCTACGAGGCAGAGCCTCGAGCCGGAGGAACAAGGCGATAAGGAGGACGGATTCTTAAAGAACGCCATCAAGGTCTTGGACGAGCTGAGGGCCGCTAATACGGATAAGGAGGTAGAGAGGACGACAGAGAGGCGAAAGAGGCGGAGCTTCGGGGAGTCGAGGAGCGAAGAGGAGGTGAAGAGGTCGAGGACGCAGACCGAGGGTGGCCAGCGAGTGCCGCCTGTCAGACTCAAGAGGACGAGAAAGAGCAGCCTCTCGAAGGAGGTCGCCGAGACGGAGAGTGGAAAAGGGAGCGAGAGGCTCGAGGAGGAAGAGGCTTCGGGCTCCCGTAGGAGGCAGTCGGTCGAGGTCAGGCTCTGCGACAGCAGCACCGACGACAGCCTGTCCAGCGACGCCGTCGACGAGAAGAGCAGCAGGAGTAGTAGTTTGGTCGAGAACCTCGAGAACATTGTCAAGAAGTCGACAATGTGTGGCGAGAGCCTGAAGCTTCGGAAGGACGAGCTGCAATCGCTCGACACGGTCTCGGACGACATCCTTAAAGACATCGACGCCCTCTTGACGGACGACGCGAATTCCTGAGGGTCTCGGGTCCGCTCAGTGGCTCTTCCAATACTGCATGTACTTACTCTTATCCGCATTGACTGATTGTTTACAGAAGCGGCGTATGGTCTGGGTGAGGGGAGGGGTTGGGGGGAATTGGGGGCGGAGGCTCCCGAGCGTTCCTCGCCTCGCGATCTCATTCCTAACTTTTCCGAGCTTCTTCATAAAGATTTCCGATTTATATGTTAAATGCATGCAACGTTTATTTATTTGTTTAGTTCGTCTTAGTATTAATATTTAAATGCTGTTCAATTAGCTGACTCTAGAGATGCAATGTAACGTCAAAGTTTGTTGAGATGTATGTATGCTTTTAGGAAGATAATAGAAACGTTATCTTCGATCGACTGATATCTTCAAACGTCATCATATATATATACATATATATACGACAATTATTTAATCCTAATAAATAATAGTTGATTTACGTTATTATTTTCCCTCCACTTATAATTCATTTATAAATGTTACGAATACTTTGATAAGCAGAAATAAATATTATAAAAGTCTTGTATTTTAAAATAAAAATGTACAAATTTCTATATAGTTAAATATATAATTAATACACTTTTATAAAAGCACGAAGTACGTGGGCATTATTTCTTTTTCCATGCCATCATCCAACGTCCGTACAAAACGTTTACTTCCTCTTTAAGGGCACGAAATGAATCTTTAGACTTGCAGGCTTCAAAGACACCATAATTTATTTCCAATGTATAATGATGATGACGGTAATATTAATAATAATAATAATAATAATAATAATAATAATAATAATAATATGTTGAAATGGTGTATGGGAAATCACAATTCTTTTTTTCATTTTATATCTTATTTTATTTTATTTTATTTTATTTTATTTTCATCATTCCTTAAATTTAAAGTTGCACCGGATGTAAATGAGGAGTTGACCTTGTTTACTACTAAGGATTAGCATCAGCTATAATAATTATCCATAGATATCCATGCGTACACACGTATACATAGTTTTATTTTATTTATTTATTTATTTATTTTTTTTCATATATGTGTGTGTCTCTGGGCACGTGTTTATACATAGATGGTTGCCGATACTCGTTTATGGTATGTACATTAACAAACGTCCATTGTTTTATCAACATTCGTTACACGAATATAAATAATATTGGCAATATCGACTTAGAAACTAATTTTTTATTTATTTTACTTCTTTTATTCTATTCGTGACTAAGGGAATGTGATGAGACAATAAAGATTATAAAGGCATTAATCATACTTTGATCGACGTAAATCGCACCTATAATAATAATAATAATAATAATAATAATAAGTAATAATAATAATAATATAAAAAAATTATATTAGTTTAAACGATTTTTGACATTTGTGCTTACACTGAGTTAGTCACACGTAACTTTTTTCTGTGCAATAATATGTTATTGGTAATAGAAATACTAATAAACGAACGGTTTTTTAAATAATACAGTAACGCATTTTTCCATTTTAAAATATACACATACGACACTCGACTTTCCAGAGCTTTTTCCATTAGAATTATTTTCTAATTAGCGAATTCAGAACTTATGGCAATAAACAATAAATGAAATCCATAGGAGATTCTTCAATGGATTTTTTTTTCAACGGCTTTTTGTTATAACCAATAAATCTTGAATTATCCATTTAAGGAAATTGCATAGCAACGAGTTGACACAAAGTAAGGGGACATAAGTATAGACGATAGCTAATTAACGCAAATTTATTAATTAAAAGATTAACATCGGGATTTGTACCAGCGTGTGCCATTGGGGCTCGAATACAATAATAATTCCTTTTTCTAACTAAGTTACATACATATTGGCCAAGGACATAGTGACGCCATTTTTTTTTTTTTGTTTGTTTTTGTTTTATTTATAATATTTTTACTGTACAATTTTCGGTCGACGGATTCTTAACGATCAAGGGATTCATTTATTATATTTTAGCGCAGAGTCTCCCGTTTGAAAATTTACTTTATTCCACCATTTTTCGCCTTCTACTTTCAATATTTCTCTCGCGTGTGCGTGCGTGCGTGCGAGCGTGCGAGCGTGCGTGCGCATACGTGTGCTTGGCCGTCTGCGTCTCTTTCGCTACGTATTCGCAAATATATGGAACCACAATGACTATTTAAGAAAAAATCACGCCTTTGCTAGCGTAGACTCCCACCCTCCCTCCCGCCCTACCCATCACCACAAATCTAAGTAAGAAAAGATGAATTAATGAACCCAGAGTATAAGGAGCCGTGAACAATTACATTTTCACGTTTAGTGCTATTAAGACTTTTATTTCTTTTGTACCTTAAATTGCTTTATTTTAAACTTTAATAAAGCTGCGAATCCGTATACTTATTTGTAGATATGAAAATCTCGATAATTTGTATTTGAACGAGGCGCAGCCGGTTGCCGATCGCCACAGTTTGCATTAAAATAATATTTTAATGAAAGTGCGGACAAGCAAGGACGAGTTGTCATACCCGTTCGTTTGTCAAGTAATATAAGGTTCAATGGAAATGACACGAACTAGCGAGTCAGGATCTCTTGACGGTCACGCTCGTGTCTCCTTGATAACTTAGCGCTTGAGTATTACGAACGCGATCAGATGGTCGGGACGTGCAAGCGGTGCTTTTGGCTATCCCGGAGGAGGGCGCGGTTCCGACAAGTTTTACAATGGAGCAGGGATCCGTCTACTTATACATTACGGCAATGATAGTCCTCGGGACGTAAGGGACGCGCACTGATATTTGATGCCCCGGCGAGGAGTGCGCTCCTGTTCTCCAGTTCCGGGCTCGAGGGTGACGACGCTCCTCTCCGTGAGCTCTGCCGCGGCTTACGAGGAGCACCAGGGTCACTGCAATTTTGGCGACCAGTACTGCGCCCCCATGTCCGATGCGGCCTGTCCCGGAACTGCTATCGGGACGCTGACTCCCGGCGATATCAGGCCTGAAAAACGGTCCCGTGCTCGAATCAGATGTTTCATTAACCACCGCGGCTCATCAGGTCTTAAGACTCAATGGGGCTCTGGGAGGAGGAGAGGGAGGTAGCGGCTCATTGCTCTTATCCCTCGGGCTCGCACACACGACACGCTCAATCAAACCCTTTGACATTTTTTTTTTTTTTTTACCAACTGCTTCCTCCTTCTGGTTAAGGGAGACGGCTTGACTCGTCAATTTACCAATCACGTAATTAAAGATATTTGGTTCTCCAAGGTCGGAGACGATCGTTTATCGTTTAAAAAAAAAGTGTTATATATATATATATATATATTTTTGTTAATAATAAAAACGAATTCAAAATATAATTTAAGAGATTTAGTCAGACAAATTATTACTCAAAAGCATTTTCTGTTCCTTATCAGATCATTTAATTGTTTTGTACATACAATCGGTAATGTAATCTATACAATGTAAAATACATGTTATATTACAAAATAGCGTACAATGCTGATAATTAAATATCTATTTCAATGAAAGAGTACTACTAATTGTATTTAGTAAATACAGTGATATCGTGACACTTTACGAAGACATAACTTTATTAGCTGATGTTTGTCAAGTAGATACATTTTCAATTATGACGTAGCGTCTACATTATCTAATAAGTCAGTTAGTTGCAAAAAAAAAAAAAGTACTTTGAGGATTTAGGTTTCGTATTTGCATAGATCGACGCTTAACATTGGCTTACATATTGATCAATAGACTTTTTAATTGAAAACTTTCATTATCCTCCAAGAAATCAACTTTACGCTCACAAAGGTATGTTCAGTTATTGAAAAGCACTTTCGGAAAGAATTATACATTAAGTGTATAGGTATAAATGACCGAATCAGAGCGGCGAGAAAGAAAATAGATTTATAATGCTGGCTACATATCTTTAGTTGTCATATTACTTAATGCCTAAATTCGTACAATACGACGAAAAAGAGACTGTTTTTCGTTTCGTTTAAAGGAGAAGGTAAGATGAATCGATACGAGATGTGCGACCGGGGTAAAGCATGCAACAACGTACTTAGTATTAACGATAACTGTAATAATGATAATCGTAATCATAATGATGAACGTAATGACGACGATGATACTAATAATAATTATAATAATAGCGGTAGTGATAGAGGTAGTAGTAGTAGCGGTGGCGGTGGTGGGGGTGGTAAAGGATAATGGCAGTGATGGCATTGGCGTTGGTTGGCGGTGAGGAATCGGGAAACGATTATTGCTAATAATGTTAATAACGATCAGGACAATGGTAATGACAGTGATGATAATATTAATAATACTAAAAATAGTAATAATAAGAGTTGATGATAGTAAGAATGGTAATGGTAATAGGGATAGTAATAGTAATGAGACGAGGAGGAGAAGGGGATGGTCAGTGGTTATTGGGGTTATTGGGTTTATTGGGGTGGGTGCGCGAGAGGGCGATACCATAAGGACTCAGGATCGGCGCGTCGGAGTGTGAGAGAGCGGGCAGTCGCCAAGGTCGATGGGACGAATCCCAGTAGGTCTTTAGGCTAGGCTACGTGTAGGTTATCGGGGTAGGTAGGTAGGTAGGTAGGTAGGTAGGTAGGTAGGTAGGTAGGTAGGTAGGTAGGTAGGTAGGTGGTAGGTAGGTAGGTGGGACGGGGGGTAGGAGGAGGGCGTCGGGTCGGCGCATGCAGAATGCGTTTGTTCCATTACCGGGCTGCGGCGTCCTATGCCAGGGCAATCGCATTTATAGAGTAAGTTCTAGATTATCGCTCTCGTTAATCCTATTAAAATTGCGGGTGCGTCGTGAGGGTGTAGGAGCTCAGTAGCGGTAGTATCCGACGTGGTAGCCCGCGCGATGTTCCTTCGGCTAAAGTGCAAGCAGCGAGTGGAGCGAGTGCGGTAGACACTCACCGGTCGAGCTCGCCGGGTGGTGGTGATGGTGATGGTGGTTCTGGTGGTGGTGATTGTACTGATTGAGCCCGGCGGCGGCGGCCGCCGCCGCTGCCGCGTGGTAAGGTTGCGTCGGGCTGCAGCTCGGTCGTGCCCCGTAGCCGAGGTGCAGGGGCTCGTAGCCGGCAGCGGCGGCGGCGGCGGCGGCCGCCGCCGCCCTGCCCACCCCGACGCCGACCGCGCACGAGTAGCCGTTGTCGCGCTGTTGTAGACAGGCGCCCGGGGACGGACCGACGGTCATCCCGACGGTCATGCCCATGGGGCTCATGCCCGAGGGGCTCGGGCTCGAGCCAACGCCTCCGGCTGAAAGCGAGGACATGAGGGACATCGAGGCCGCGTGCTGCCCTCCACCCGGGTGATGGTTGTTGTTATTGTTGACAGCGGCTGCAGCTCCACTTGACATCCCGAAAGTCGGCATCGATGCCATTGGACTATGAGAGAACGAGACAGACAGACAGAGAGAGAGGAGATAAAAAATTAGATTCTGAGCTCGTTATCGGGGATGACTGCCTCTCTTCATTAGAGGGCGGTGCTCACCTGTAGGAGTCGGGCATGTTGGGAATGCCAGAGTAAACGGAGGGTGCGAACCCGTGGTGAGTTCTCGGCGGTGATGGAGCTTGCGGGGGTTGACCTCCCAGTATTCCAGAGGACGGTGGAGGTGTCGGGTGTCCGAGAGTGACATGCTGCTGCTGCTGTTGCTGTTGTTGTTGCTGTTGCTGCTGCTGCTGCTGCTGTTGCGGATTGTCCCTTCGTTGAGTGCGGAGCTTCTCCTCACGCCGCCACTTTGCGCGTCGATTCGAAAACCAGACCTGAGTTTATTGTGGACGAGACAGAGACGAATTGGTTGGTCAATCGCTATACTACACATCGACGATACGGAATGACAATTTTGCGAAACGAGGATTCGAACGTCGTCAAGGGGAATGAAACTTACGGAGTTCTTTGATTGACGTTCTTGTTTTTGTTTTTTTGTTTTTTTTTTTGTTTTTTTTTCTTTTCTTTTTTTTTCTCATCAACTTCGACTTTAAATTCTCAAAAAATGTATGCAAGCTCTACGTTACCATTAAGAATTATTAATGCATTGTTAATTTCTGCTGAATTTTTTATATTCATGATAGCTTTTTAATTATTTAAGCTAATTTTAAGGCCGTTAATTGATAATCGATATGACAGGAGTAGCGTAGTCATAGTGCAGTAGCGAGTACAACCTCCTCATTTGGGTGGATTTTTAGGAATGATATTAAATGCATTGTCTATGTACTACGTACAATAATACTGTATACACAATTAGTACTAGAAGAATACTATTTAAACGATTAGTTCTTTTACTTAACTTATGGGCTTACTATTATTACTATTATTATTATTATTATTATTATTATTATTATTACTACTACTACTACTATTATGAATAGTTAGCTTATAAATTAGCTATGTTAGTGAAAGAGACATATTTTTACATAAAAACACAACTCATAATCTTATGTCACTATAAGATATATATTTTACGGACGTTTTAAAACTACATTTTATAATGTTTTATAACGACAAGCAAGTGAGACGTTCAACATAAACGTTGAGAAATGAAATACTTGGTCAGGAATTGTATTAGTTGGTAATGACGATGCGTACGACGAGTCCAAGTGACATTGTTGGAAAATGTTGCAAATCTTGTGAAATGAAATATTGCGGGACTACGAGTAGAGTAAGAAACAGAAGAAGGTGAATACATGGAGGAAGACAACGCACGCGACGGATGAGAGTAGAGATCGTTGTAGAGTGGAGACGTATAAATACGTTACAGGTACGGCCACGTGGACTTGCATTAATTCGTAAGAGATAGGTGATAGGTGATCGAAGAGGCGTTAGACGAAAGCGTAGTTTTCAAAGTCCAAGCACCAGAGGGAGTAACCACAGGGCGGATGCGAGCGATATCAATCGGTATATCAAGTTCACCTGTATCCGGGCCTCGGGCAAGCCGATCTTGCCGGCGAGTCGCTCCCTGGCGAAGACGTCCGGGTAATGGGTGCGCTCGAACTCCTTCTCCAGGGCGTCGATCTGCTCGTTGCTGAAGCTCGTGCGGTTCCTCTGGAGCTTGCGCTTCAGCCGGAGCCGTGCCTGGTCGTCGTCGGGTCCACCCGAGACGCTCCCTGCGTTGCTGTTGTCCCCGCCACTGTTGGTCTCGTCCGAGTGCGGTCCGCCCTCGAGCTCAACCGCTAGAACAAACACCGGAGTAAAAAATGAGAGGGCCGCCTGAGCTATTACGGGAAGATGCGTTGGGGGAGGGGGGGGCAGTGTCGAAAAGGTGGCAGCGATGCCAAGGACATTTGACGGGGTCGTATTTAGCGCATAGATCTAAGAAGTCGTCGTCGGCTATAGATCAACGTCACGTCGCGGCTCCTCACGAGCAGCAGCAGAAGCAGCAGCAGCAGCAGCAGCTCTCGCGGGGGATGAGAACGCCGATGTCGCGGCGTAAAATTCATAAATTTAACGCTGTATTTAACGCCCAACAAGCGATAAATCCGTGTGCGGGCGAAAAAAGAGGCGACGTAGTGGGCGGAACATTAACGAGGGCAAGAAATCCCGTGTCACGCTGAAACCGTAGATAGTCAGATAGATAGATAGATAGATAGAGGTCGTGGGGGGGGGGGCTCGATAGCGGCTGACATAAAGATCCCGGAGAATGACCGCGCGAGTAGCCGTATCCGTGGACCGAGCCATGGACGTAGTCGTCGGACGGTGAGGTGCGGGTAGGGGCGAGGTGTGTGTGTGTGGGGGGGGGGTGAAACGTATGTACGTGCGAGTGAAAAAGCGCGGCGAGATAAAGCGGCGGCGGTGGCGGCGGCGGTGGCCGAAAAAGGTAGAGAGGAAGCTACGGACAAAGAGAGAAGGAGAGTACGAGATAGTGCGGAGGTTGGCGGAGATTGGCGGAGGTTGGCGGACGCGTAGAGGCGGCGGAACGAGCGACGGGGGGGCTTATCGTCGCTTTCTGGCTGAGCGCGTCGAGGCGTCAGTGGCTTTTGGATCTGGAAGCTCGACGTCGTCTTTGCCTCGGGTGCGCGAGGCGCGGGCGAGGCGGGGCGAGAGGGCAAGGGACGGGCGCAAGGAAGTCGCGATAAGACGCCGAACGCCCCCCCCCCCCCCCCAGCGCCACCCCTCTCGTCACCGACCCGCGCCGAATCCGCTCGAGCGCCCGGAGACACGTGTTTTTATTCGAGCTGTCGCAGCTTCTTTGGCGAGGCGAGCAGCCGACGGCGCCAGGAGCGAGCAGTCCTTTATCCTCTCAATTCCTTTAAAGCCGAACGAGCCTCGAGCGCTTTCCGATTTTCCTTATGCGGGGAATCCGGGGTAACGGGGGTAAGGGCGGCCCTCGGCTTGTGAAATCTCGTGAAATTGAGCTTCCAGTGGGAGAGGCTTCGTGATCGAGGGGCGTCGAGGAGGTGGTGGTGGTGGTGGTGGTGGTGGTGGAGGAGGCAGGGAGGGAAGGCCGATCTTAATCTCGTCGAATAATCTCAGTATTCGCGTATCGTTATCTCGCAATACTGGAAAAACCTGACAATAAAAGTACTCTGAATACGCGGATGCGGTCGACGCTACATTCGAACGCGTTTCCGACTGCTTTGTAAGATAGAAATAATGGGAAGCGGAGCATTATTAGTTGCCGGGGTGATTATGAAGAAAAGAAATTAGATTAGAGAGCGACGCGCTTCGTTCCCCCCTCCCTCCCAACCATTACCATCGCAGTCCAGTCCCCATCTGGTCGACCTTACAGAGCTTAATCCCTGCCAGGAGCAGCCCGTGCCGCTGTTGACGACCCCGACGAATGCATTATGATGACCTTCGGACTCTCGGTACATTCGATTAACTTAACTCTTGATCGAATAGAGAATACCGAATACCGAATACCTAAGGCTTGACTCTCGAGGTCCAGTCGACTGCTTGCGAATCGGGACTCGCCTCGTCACGTGCGCTGAATTTCTTATGTGACTTTCGCAAGCAAAGTCGTTGGGCGTCGGCCGTCGGGCTCCTTGGGGAATTAATTTACGTGGATTCCGGGACGGAGGGGCGGGGACGGGCGGGCAGAGGGATGAATAGCGCTCGAGCCCTCGGAGAGCTGGGCCGTACGCGAGTCGACCATCAGCGAGTGTCAATGCATGCCGAGTGAGTCACGTCGCTCTCTGGTTCGAGATCTTTAGCCGGTCATTAGCCTCACTCGTGGTCCGCAGTCGTTAATTTTATTATCGAGAAGTAAATGTCGGAAAGGGTTAGACGGGCCGGGCCGGGCCGGGCCGGACTGGGCCATCCCTCGCTCTTCGCGAGCCCGGGCGCGCCACTCTAAAGGTCAAGGGGTCAAGGGGAGAGGGGGCGCAAATACGCCAAGCGAAGCCGGATACAGGGTGCCTTGAAGAGGCGGCTCCGGAACCTAGGGGAGGGCCACCGGGGGATGAAACGAGGCATTAAACACCGTTGGAAAACGGCAGGTTTAAGCGCATCGCGGATACGGGAGCGACGGATACTTCTCGGCTAGATATTTAATGACTTTGCGAAGACGAGTTCCACCATGACTTCCGCTTATCTAGCCTCCAGGAGTAGGAGGAGAAGGGCCATGAGCGTCCCGACGGAAGTTGAGCCACCAGCTCGCATAATCCGCTGGCGCGCGCGCGCGAACTTTACCGCTCTCCTCCTTCTCGACGATGCGGCTCCGGATAGATCCTCGATAGAGAGAGAGAGAGAGAGAGAGAGTAGCCGACCTTTGGGGCTAGAGTAAATAACGTGGCTGTTTGCCAGTTGCGGCTGTCGCAATACCGATGCCACCGGCTGAGATTATCTCTCCCGTTTATAACAAATGTATGGGTAATATCATAGTCCTTCCTTTCCTTTCTATCTTCATTATTTACGTATAATCCAATGTTTTTGTAATTTTTCATCTCGCCATTTGGCCCGATCCAACCTTACTCCAATCTTATCTTAATAAATTCAAATCTGTTAGGAAATAGCCGATTTTTCAAACTCACATCACGTACACTTAAACACGTAATTCACTTAACTTGTTTAAATAAAAAGTACTAAGTAAGCAACCCTTTTTTGACTTTTATTAGATTTATATGACATTATTCCGTCTGGGCTGTCAGACTATTTAAATTAATTTATAACAAAGGTTTAATAGCTTTATGTTTTTGCAATGAGGATCAGCTTTGCTAATTACTTATAATTTATGTGTACACTACCCCATAAGGAGCGCGTAATACATTTTCCTTGAGTTTGAGACCTGGTTAGCCGCTTTTGAATCTAATTTCCTAAATTATTACGTCCGATTATACTTATTGATTTTGTCAATGCGATAAATATTATAATGTTCTAGGGATCGGTTTAACGGCGTGACAGAGCAGAGAGAGACGGAGATAGTGAGAGATGGGGGGGAGGGGGAGAGCTACGGGTCGAATGAAAACCCTGCAAAGTTGGGCAGGAAGCTACGGCTGGAGGTGGGATGGAGGGGTTCGGGGAGGGAGGGAGGGGGGGGAACGGGAGGTCGGGAAGGAGGAGCGGTTTTTATCCAGGGCGGTGACAATAAAACGGGCTGTCTGGAACAAAAATTCTCCCAGCGAAGGAGACGAATTTTTTTGCAAATGTCGTAAGCGGCGGCGGCGGCGGCGGCGGCGGCGGAGCTCGAAGCGACGCTCGAGCCATAAAAGCGCGCGTCCTTCTGTCCGCGCGGCGTGGCTACGAGAAAGAAGCGGCAGATAGTCGCTCCCCCGTTCGTAATAATCCCCTCCCGCCCTGCGCCCAGCCACGTACGCGCGCTATCTCACTCCTCCCTCTCCCAGCACCCCCTCTGACTCGCCCCCGTTCCATTACGTTACATCCGCCAACCGGGGCGCGAGCTCGCTCGAGCGTGATGGCGGAGCCCCGACCGCTTCTCTCTCTCCCCCGCCCCTCTCCCAACCCTCGCTCGCTCGCTCGCTCGCTTACCCGTCTCCCCCAATAACCCCCCGCCGGCCCTCACGCTCTTCTTTATCGCGCAGCCGTCCGTTCCCAATGTCGCTTCTCCGAATACGCCTCGAATACGCGGGGGCACAAAAAATTGTTTTCACATTCTTAACGTCGGAAAATCAAACGTGGACAGATCTTGAGAGATTTCCTCCGTTTTCCCCTCAATTTTCCCCTCAATCCAGCTATGACGATACCGTGTAATAAGTACCGAATTTACCTCGGCTTTCGATTCGCTAACGATATTCGGCCGATCCGTAATTACATTCATAAAGGTAAAGAGATATGCCGATTCATGGCTCGACAACGTCCATTCAACCTTTTTTTTTTCCATTAAAATCCTCATCCTTACGTAATGGCAAAGGCTCGAGCCATGGATTTTATTATTAAATTAACCGAGTGGTAATGATTGGCTCGTGACTTATTACCCTTATTTTCCATATGTCTTAGCGACTTTGTGTTTATAATATAATATAGAGAGAATCTATGGCTCGTAGATAATCGACGTGCATAATAGACGTGGCATTTCTTTTCCTCTTTTAATTGTCAGACAAACAACGCGGGGGGGGAGGGGGCATCGATTCCGCCGAGGTCTGACGCTCCTTATGATACGCCGCATTACCGGGTTTCGTTATAATGGGAAGGGTTTATAATGGTCGGTGGGGAGGTGGGCGCGTTCGCAGGTGCGAGAGGAGGCACTTGTGTAGAACGCATTTCTAATGGCAAGACGCTCATTTAGCGTCTGGATTCGATGCCGGTGACAATGCCGGAGTTAAACGGTCGCGGGGCTCCCTCGAGTGCAGCAGAACAAGCCCAACGACATAAAGGCTCTCGGGGAAGAAAATAACGACGCGCACTCGAGTCTTGGGCGCGAGTCGAGAGGCCCCAAGTACGATACGAGTGGAAAGCGATAAATCGACCGACGGCCCTGCGAATACTAGAAACAATCAGCTCACAGAGCAGAAAGAGCCGGGACGGGGAGTTGGTGGGCTGGGGGTGGGGGGGGTGAAGGGAGAGTGGAGAGTGGAGAGTGGAGAGATGGAGGAAAACCGAGTTTATGAGCGGTCGTGGCCAACGACCAAGATCGAAAACAAAGTAAGCCAACTGTGTATCGACCATATTTACTTGTTAGTCTATAAGGTCCTCCTCGTTATAACTGCGGCCTCGCCCCGAACAACGTCGGGCGCGTTTCATCGGCATTTTGTTTATCCGAGGAAAGTAATATTAGAACAGTCTCTCTCTCGAGGACTTGCTATATTATTGCTCTATAATGCGCTTTAACGATGGAAGGTCAAACTCGGTCGCAATCCATTGCTCCTGTCATTCTCAAAATCTGTCAAAGCCTGTCGTGAAAAAAAAATCACTTACTCCATCGTCATAGAATTCTTTTTTACCTTTACCTTCCTCTCTCTCTCTCTCTCTCTCTCTCTCTCTCTTCTAATGATTGTATTTATAACAATAACATGGCGAATAGAATGGGCTTTCATGAATTCCACTAGATTTCGAATATATTCTATTAAAGTGAGCTCTCGTAAGGTAGGCAGGCTTTATTAGAATAATCAGGACGTTTAAAAGCATCTTTTGTGGGGCACGTAATGTGACAGATTTACGACAAGTCGCGCGTTTTTTTCAAGATGAAAACGAGCCCTCGTAAGCACATGCCCTTACGGATAGACTTTTTGACGGTCGCTAAATAGTCCGATACTTCACGCAACTTATTTGAGGGCCGATGTGAGTTCCACCATGAGAGACGTAGAGAACGGAGGGAGGGAGAGAGAGAGAGAGAGAGAGAGAGAGAGAGAGAGAGAGAGAGAGAGAGAGAGAGAGCGACGTAACAGTTGCTCCTTCAGGCTTATTCTGGAGACCCCAGGCCAAGCAACAGAAGTGTACCAAATACACATATATATTTATGCCTGGATATTGGTATATCGAGATGACGAACGGATACGTAGGTATGCGAATTGGCTGCGTGCGTGCGTGCGTACGTGCGTGCGTACGCATGCGAAAATATGGGATTCATTGTTTCGTTTTGACGATAGCGCATACGAGTGCACTTAAAAGATTTTCGTGCATGTAATTGGTGCCATAGTGAGCGAATAAAAGTTAGGACATAAGTGGTCTTTGATATCCCATTTAAGGTCACGTGGATATTTTATTTCAGCCTTTTAAAGTACATGGGTTATTCTCTCGCCCCGATACAGCAGCTCACGCCTTATTACGCACAAGAGAAATTTGTCGTTAAATACCTTCTAAAGCTTTGCAATACTTCAAATGTTAAAATCCTTTATTTTTATAAATATGGATAACCTGACAATCTCTCGTCGCTAAAAAATTAAGCAATAAAATGAATGAACCAATCAATTCTTATTAGGATTTCGATTCAAAATTTTACCTCAACTTTATTTCATATTGTCTTTCTGTTAATAATATCGATTAGGAAAATAGTTGAAAGTTCCATAAATTTCTATAAAAGGGGAAGCCAAGTTTGTACAGAAGAAAATGTTATTTAGCAATTTTCCTAGGCTCGTAGTGAAAATGAATATCTTTGAGGGAACAACGCAAAACAATATCACTTAATTGTAGAAAAGAAGAAGTAGAAGAAGAAGAAGAAGAAGAAGAAGAAGAAGAAGAAGAAGAAGAAGAAGAAGAAGAAGAAGAAGAAGAAGAAGAAGAAGAAGAAGAAGAAGAAGAAGAAGAAGAAGAAGAAGAAGAAGAAGAAGAAGTAGAAGAAGAAGAAGAAGAAGAAGAAGAAGAAGAAGAAGAAGAAGAAGAAGAAGAAGAAGAAGAAGAAGAAGAAGAAGAAGAAGAAGAAGAAGAAGAAGAAGAAGAAGAAGAAGAAGAAGAAGTAGTAGAAGTAGAAGAAGAAGAAGTAGAAGAATGAAGAATGAAGAATAAAAAATAAAATAGTAATAATAACAACAAGAACAACAAGAACAACAACAAGAACAACAATAGGATTAATTCGGATTGTACCCTGAGCTTTTCCATTATTAATAAGAGAGATTACACGCCTTTGCCGAGGTAGATTACGGCTAAAGCTCGAAGCTCGTGGGATTTGGAATCGAGAGCGCGAGGATGTTACCGCAAAGTCATTTTATTACATTATAATCCTTTCTCCCCCCCGACCTTTCGAGCGCGCGTACATTAAAGGAGCCGATACGCTCGTGCACGGCTCGATAGGGCTCCGTGTCAATTATCGAGGAATGAAATCGATACTTAACGTCGGCGGCGCGTTTAAGCCCTTTCCACCTACAGAGAGCATCGCGCAGATAAAACAAAAGTATTCATATCGAAGGGAGAAGACATCGTATTATTATCATTATTATTCGTATTATTCGTATTATTCGTATTATTGTTGTTGTTGTACATGTTGTTGTACATGTTGTTGTACATGTTGTTGTATGTTGTTGTTGTTGTTGTTGTTCTTCTTCTTCTTCTTCTTCTTCTTATTATTATTATTATTATTATTATTATTAAGTCAAACTGACGGAGAAAAATAGTCGTGGAAAAGTATTTCCGATCTACGGCCTTTAAGAAATGCCGATTCGTTGATTAATCGGACGCAGTTGCAGGAATGGCGGATAAACCCGTCGGGAGTCGATCCTATTAATTCGATTAAGAAGAGAGAGAGAGAGAGAGAGAGAGAGAGAGAATGGAGAAAATAGGAGAGAAAAAAGAGCTCGCCGAATCGTAGGCGAGAGGAGAGTGACAAATGATTCTTGAGTCAATTATTTAAAGGATCGGGAAATGGAACGCGTAACCGGCCTCGGCGAGGACTTGTTCCTCCGGTTCAGGTTTCCCCGTCGGTCCTGCCAACAAAAAGCCCTTAAGCGGCGTATCATTCGCGTAACGAATGTATTAACGCGCCAGACAAAGTGGACCTCCTGCTCCCCCGCCGGAGCCCCGCGCCACGGGTCCGTAAGTGCGGGGGTAAAAAACGGTCGGACGGGGCCATCAGTCACAGGAAGAAGCGCGAGCCGCGCCGAATCGTCCGCGCAGATGCGCGTTTTCATGCCCCGGAACAATGCCACCGATGATACAGATGTTACCCGGAGGCAGGGCCGGAGTCACATAGAGACGGAGAGTTGGAGAGTCGGAGAGTCGGAGAGTCGGAGAGGGAGAGAGTCGGAGAGAGAGAGAGATGCGGGCACCGCGAGGTAGATCCCCGCGCGGATGGGGAAAACGTGACTTTGGCGATAGCGAGCTCGACGGTGAGTGAGACGGGAAACGTCGAGCCAAAAGGGGCGGGGAGGGTGCGCGGGACGTCGGCGATAGGCGCACGGGAGCCCAACCGCAGCCATACTCCGCGACTTTACGAGCGACTGCGAATTTTACGCGGATTACGGCCCGATTTCTGATTTATGCCCTCCCCCAATCTCCTTCGCCCCGCGGTGAACTTTAAGGGTCTCTTAACGGAGCGCTCTACCCCTTAACACCGCTAACTTTTAAACGATGCCATCGTCTGTCTCCTCCAAGCCTCTGACCGCCCTCACGCGCCTTATCTCCGACCGCTTACTTACGGGGCACTTTACTTTTACGCCCCGGCCACGCCAGCCGACGGGGATGCTTCCCACCCGCTATCCGTGTCCCGATTCTACCGGGGTCGGATCCCACGAGCCCGGAGCACAAACGTGTCCCCGCAATAGGTGACGCCGAGGGTAGCGCGTACTGTCCACCGTTCATCTGCGTCCCGGCGCACATCTGCGAGGAGCCGAGGTCGCTAGCTGGTTCCTAGGCTCCTAGGAAGCTCGCTGCTAATGATGGCGCATAATAATGGCTCGAGGCCGTAGCCGAGAAGCGAGGAGGAGCTCCGGCTGGGGTGCCCGGCCCGCAGACAGCGACAGTTGAGCTCCGGGAAGATAAATAAATAAAAGCGAGTGTACGGACAACCCCTCGCTCCAGTTGCCGACGCGTCGTCGGGATGTCAGGGCCGTCTCTCGGTGGTCCCCCTCTCGTCAGACTATCCCCCTCCCCGTCAACCCGTCGTCAAACCTCCTACCCGGGATCCCCTCGACGTCGCCGGTTATGCGATTTTTAAATCGGTCGAGGGCAGGTACGCGCCCGGCCGCCATATCTCCGCTCCCATTGGACGGGCGAGGAGGAGCGGCGAACGTCCGCGGCGGATTCGAGAGAGGCGCGAAAATTAGGGTCGACCACGACAACTAGTTTCTCGTCCGCCCCGACCGACGACTCCCCTACCCCCCTACCCCCTATCTCTCTCTCCTCTCTCTCTCTCTCCCCTCTCCCTCCTCCCTCCCTCCCTCTCCATCCCTCCCTCCCTCTCTATCTATGTATCCATGTGTCTATCTATCTATCTTTATCAATCTCGTAGCATTAGCATTAGAGCTTTGCATGCCGATTGGCGCTCCTAGATAACATATGGCGCGCTTTATCCTGTCGGGGCTTTGTTCGAGGTGCCGAAAAACCCGAGCGCTAATGGTCGTGTTGTCGCTGTTGAAATACAGAAGGTATCAACACTTTGGCAACGGGACTTCCCTCCCTCTGCCAATAAGGGCCACTCATTGCTGGATTTACGCAGCCCTGTAATTCAGCCCGACATGCTCTATAAAACGGTTATTCCAGCCATTGCCTCGATCCCCCACTACCTCCTCTCCCACCCCCACCCCCTCCCCCTCCGCCGCTGCAACCCCTAAAATCCTCTCAAAATTAAATTCAATATTTTCTATGCCCTTTCCCTGCTCTCTCTCTCTCTCTCTCTCTCTCTCTCGCTGTCCGTTTCTATTTAAAATGTAAGCCAAGTCGAATATCTGACGGACTGGATCAATCGTCAGAGTCGAGCAGGTCTGGCCGGACCTTCACGCGTCTCGAGGATCTTGTGACGTCTGCGGTACGTATGATCTCGCGCAGCTTCTTTTTCTTTTTCTTTTTTTTTTGTTTTTTGCGAAATGGAAACGCTCGCGATCTCGGAGCCTCGCTCGATCTCGGCAATTGATAATAATAGCTTTAGCGAAGGAAGAAGGAAGCCTCGGTATGCGCAAGTATCACGCGAAGGAGTCATTCGATAATTGAATGTGAAACCGAGAGGCGGATGATCGGCTGAATTGTGTAGGGAGAAAATTGCTCGGGAGAGAATTGCTAGGGAGCCGGAATAAATAATAAACAAATAACGCTTAAGGGAAGCGTCGCCAAGTCGACGGAGAGAGGGACGGAGGCTCGTTATATAGCGAACAATAATAATCCATTCGCGGCTCTCGACGATCTCGACAACGATTCTCTCTCGATAATCCCTCGATTATCAATTCGTAATCCCACGTGCTTCTTTTAATCCCTATTATTGTCCGGCAATCTTTATTTCCGGAGCTTTTGATAATGCCAAAAGGCCGGCCGGCCGGCCGGCCACGGTATTTAAATAAATTATTAATCGCGTGTAGGAATTAAACGTTTACACGAGTCTAGTCACACGTTGATGCGTTATTCGAGTGAGCGAGTCACGAGCGAGTCCGGCAACAATTATGCCCCCCCCCCACACCCTTCAATCGGGCTTAACTTATTAACAAAAATGGACAACGAAGGCGAAAACTAAAACAACAATATCTCCTCGACATCGTTATTATTATTGTTGTTATTGTTATTATTGTTATAAATCGCCCGTAGAGATTCTGTGCCTTCTCGTTTGAATTATCCCCTTCGCGTATTGCATCCGTATGCGGGCGCACGTACACGCAGAGGCGCGCGCTCGCTCGCGTTCCCTTCTCTCACTCTATCACCCGCTCGATCCTCTTTGCCAACAAATGCTCGAGCGAGCTTCGCGGTAAATCTGCTTATGCGCAACTCAATCAAATTCTACCGTTGCCGCGCACTTGGCCGCTCGCTCTCCCGAACGAGTACAAAATAATCTTCCGAGCCCGTGTGTATACACGCGACCACGCGTACCGAGAATCAAAGGGGCGGTGCGGGGGAGTGGGGAGAGTGGGGGGGGGGCGTGGAAGTAAGCTTTTGTACATGAAAGCGCTGATTCCGGAATAACCGTTTCTCCGATGCCTTTTCCTCCTCCCACCCCCACCACATTCTACTCTCCTTTTATTTTTCCCCTTTATCTTTTATCTGCTTTTATCTCCTTTCATCTCCCTTTATCTCCGTTTTTTTTCCCATTTCTTTTTCTCCTTCGATATTCCGATGAGCATTTCATGTCACGTCAATTTTTTCCTACTTTTTTTATCCCTTTCCCGATGCGAATTGTGTCCGTTATTCTCGTAAGCAGATTAGGACATTGAGCCATCATCACTTATCTCCATTCGATCATTCCATTCTCACAAATTCACCCTTAAATGCATTATAAACTTTTATATGTTTATTCACATTGTCACTATTTTCATTATTATTCATGAGTCGTGGATTTTTTTTTTTTTTTTTTTTTTTTATTTCATTTCATAACTCTTTACACGTAGTCCTGTATTCCAAGGTTTTTGGGGTTTAATCGAGTACGGGAAGGCCAAGTTTGTCTATGCTTCAAAGTTAATTTTCTCGTTAAATAGAGTAAATAATTTATATTTGCAAATTTGAAAACTGAAGCCGTGGCTTATAGTATATAGAACTATTAGAATACGATTTATAAATATGCGCGCGGACGAGGTAGTCGTCCCTTTTTAATCGTCGGAATAGCCCCGTTAATGAAAACTTCGGGCCAACATCGTATACCCAACAAGTGACGTAATTAAACTCGTGAAAACTGATGAAACGTACAATATATTTCTTAAATTTCTTCCATTTTCCTCTTCTTTTTAATCTTGTTCTTTAGTAAACTCCCTCCATTGGATGGATTCCTCCATCATTATCGCAACGTTTCTACCTTTTCCCTCGCCCCCTTTGTTTTCCGATCCTGTATATCAACTTTTCCTTTTTCCTCCCCTTCTATTGTCATACTTCGTATCGCTATTTTTTTTTTTTTGCCCTCACTACAGCAGGAGTCCTTTATCATGATATCATCGAGCGCCAAAGCCTTCGACTTTTTAATGAAATTTCAAGGAGCGAGGGAGACAAAATTTTTCTCACGAGTAAAATCGAAACTCTTAAAAAGAACTTTGTGTTAAACGTGTCGATGAAATAATCCCTCTTAAATCATCGGTACGACACGACAAACTTATACGAATATTCATCGAAATGTGAAAAATAAAAATTTCCCGTAATTTTTGAATAATCGAACAAATACATCCACTTCTCATTGAAATAAAAATATTAAAAAGTTATTTGATCACAGTGATACGAGGAAAACTCCGAAAAGAAATACTTAGCTTGCCGCAGTATAGTTTATTCTCCGTGCACTGTAGTAGATTTTTGTATTTATATTTTGAAATTTGGACCGAAAACATTGTCTCGCAATTGTAAAATTAATTGAGCCGTATTTTCCCGGATAAAACGAAAGGGCTATCATGTGGCTAATATAATTAGTGAATTAGGAATTTTCGTGGGCACGGTGTAAGGTAAAATTCAGAATATCATTTCGAAACTTTGCTTCAAATAAATCCTCAATGATATATTACCTCACGAGCTGATAAGCAGATTCACGAAGAGACTGAGCTCGACAACCGAATCGCGTACTTCCAATCCCAAAGTATTAATGGATCATTACCTTTTATCTTTAACTTGAGTTTTTTTTTCCTTATTTCATGGCCACCCCCTACCCTCCATCCCTCCTCACGCTAATGCACATTCTACTTATCCAATTAGTTGACTAAGTTTACTCTCCCTACGGAGAGTTTACCGCGTTCCTTCATCTCCTCGGCTCGTCGAGTGGGGCTGGATGGGGTTATATGGGTGGGGGAGAGGGGGAGTACGTAGCACCGTTAAGCTCAGTTAGCGTTATGCGCAAGTCGCAAACTTTCCTTTCCGCGATTTCCCCCGGCGTGATTGCGCCGCTCTCCCGAGCTCCCATCGCGCTCGAGCGAACGAGATTCGAACGAGCCGTCCGCGCGGGGGGAGGGGCGCGACACGGAAGATCCTCTCGAGAAGCCGTCGCTACGTTTCTCGCTCCGTTTTCTACGCCCTTACTTGTAAGCGCGACCATTCCCGCACAACCGGCGCAACTCAATTCGTTCAATTTACACCGGATTTACCTGGATCCGAACTTTATTGCGATTTATCGCTCGCTTTCCGCGGCTTATTCCTTATTTTCTCATCTCTAAGCGCGCGCGCGCGCACACACACACACACACACACACTTATACAGACGGCCGTTATTTGAATTTTACAGTCCGTATACGTACTAGCATAACTTTCCAAATATCTGTCTCGTTACGTTTATCCCGAGGACATCTAGCGCCGAATAATTAATGCCTCAAAGAATCCTGTATTGCTGACAGGCAATAATTAATTAATTACTCGTAAGTAAGCCAAGTGCGAGCGAGCGAGCTCGGTTGCGTAAAATAAATGACGCTCGCTTAAACTTTTTCTCGAATTTTAATTATTTTAATTATACACCCTATTCGAGTAAAAGATAAAAGCCCCTTCCGCTCAATCTCTTTCTTTGAGAATTCTAATGAGGCCTTTATTTTAACTCTTTTTATTAAACGAAAAGAAAAGAAAAGAAGAAGAAAAAAAACAACATTTTTTCTAATTAGTGGGATTCGGTAAAATTAAAGTGGTATATTGCAGTATTTTAATTACGATACCGAGCGGCCACGTAATATTCGCTTGTAAAGAATCTTCATGAATGCGATTATACGTACATGTCAAATAATTGAATGATGTAAAATACGTGTAGGCTGGTACGTAAATTCGAGGAAAGCGCGGAATTGGTTGAGCGACGGGATCTGCGAGCGGAATATAATGCAATTGACTGCTTGCGGAGAGCTTAGGCGCAAGATAAAGAGGCAGCCCGCCGTCGGAAAAGTGAAAGAGAGCGGAGAGGCGGAAAGGCGGAAAGGCGGAGAGGCGGAGAGGCGGAGAGGCGGAAAAGCTCGAGTGGAAAAGCGATTAAGCCAAGGACAATCCGACTATCCGCGGGCTAATATAACGTGCAAACGGCGCCTGCCCTGCTCCGCCTCTACGTTTCGTTAGACGTGCAAACATTGACTGAGCGCCTCACCGGGCAATAAGCTCTACCTCGAATGCAACTGGCGACATTGAAACGCCGGGGCCGAGGCGAGCGGCGACTACCTCCTATACGTTTCGGCTTAAGCCGCCGCGTCCCGACGCCTCGTCCTTCGATAACGAGGACCACGTTGCGTAAGCGCAGGTGCATCCGGCATCCGCGTCCCCCTACTAATCAGGGGCCATCCCCTTTGGGGCCTCGCGACTGCCCCAGACTAGCATCGACTGATTTCCCGTGAATAATCCGTGGGAAATGAGGTGGGTAGGTGCCGGGGCGGGAGGGCAGGGAGAGACAGGGGGACAATTAGCGGCTACGAGACCTTAGCCATTAAAAGCGACGGAGCGCGGTTGTTAAATAGGATTTATTAAAAGTCCGCGGCTAGAGGGTAATTGAGGAAATTGCGGGACTGGGTGGGTACGAGTGACTCGCAGCAAGCCCCGGGCAAGGGCGTCACCGGGCCATTTGCCGAGCTTCCCGTCCTCGTGGTCGTCATGGTTTGCCGCGCGGACCTCTAAAACTACACAAAAGTAGTCTCCCGGGAGTAGGTTGCCGAGGCGGAGCGCAACTGGTTGTCAAATAGAGGCGCGCCCGAGCCGGCTTTCAGACCCGAGGGAGTTGCCCGAGGTGTGCGCCCATTAAAGCGGGATCACCGGCTACGGGAGCGGGCCTCGCGACCATCGCGCCAATTTAACTTCTCACGGAGGCCTCGATGCACATGCGCCTACCTCGTCGTCGGTCGGAGGGCCGCGTCGGCGTAGCCTAGAAGCGTTGAATTATTTATTCGTGACGGTGGTGCGCGTGTCGCGCGATATCCTGCCCGAATTATAATTATCGCGGGGTTGTCCTGCGCCTCACGCTCCTATTCCACAGCGTTCGTCCTTCTTTCTTTACATTTCCTTTTCTTTTTTTTTTTTTTTTTTTTTTTTTTTGTCTCCTTTGCATTAAGCAATCAAATATCTTAATGCACAGACCTGCCGATCGGCCGTGAATCATACACTCGCCGGCATGCGTTGTTACAATACGTTACGAGGCGCAACTCCGGGCGTAGCTGTCGAGTCATCTGCTCGAAAAAGAAACTCGGGCATCTTAACTTATTTTCAAAGTATTCGTATTAAAAAAAAAAAAAAAGAAGAAGAAGAAGAAGAAGAAAAAGGCAAGAATGAAAGAAAGAAAGAAAGAAAGCAAGAAAGAAAGAAAAAATAAAAAAAAAAACTAATAAACAACTGGGAATTCAGAGAGATAAACTATATAAACGATCAAGGTATAATGAGCGTTAAATGAGAAATTAGTTACTCCGTTGGCCTTGAGAAATTAAATTGCAAATGATTCAGAAACTTAAGCATCATTGATATAATATAATGGATGTTGGCTGCGTAGTTGAGTTGCTCGCATTAGAGGACAGATCACGTAGCTGAAAATGAGTTTGAAACTAGTCGAAATTCATCGGCGAGTTGAAAGAAAAAATAAGAGAGAGAGAGGGAGGTGAGAGGGGGGTGAGAGAGAGGGAGAGGGAGAGGACTGGTGCGTCGGAAAAAGGAGCACGCGATTTGAAGGCGAGTCACGGCTGTCGCGAGCGACGATTACAGAGTCCCCGTCCTCGTCCCCGACCCCGTTGCCCTCCCGGCGCGACAAAGAGAGTCGACGATGATTACTCGAGATTCCCATTTCCATTAATCGTTCGATTATCATTTTAATGCCGCTACTCCCAACGAGGATGCTGGATAATTGTTTTGTTTTTCTATGACTCTCCCCTCAAATAAATGCTCCGTCCTTCGGCTCGTATTATTACTTAATCGCGATTTGCATATTTTTCTTAGACCTATGAATGTCAAAAGGATCGCAAATAATCCAGTCCATGTAAATGTCGTTTACCCATTGGGAAATCCGCTCCTCTATCGAAAAATTTAATTATTTTCCTATCATCATCATCATCATCATCATCATCATTATTATTATCATTGTTATCATTGTTATTGTTTGTGTTGTCGTTGTCGTTGTCGTTGTTGTTGTTGTTGTTGTTGTTGTTATTATTATTCAATATGATTGATTGCGTCAGGCATTGCCACTGACTGAGAAAATTAATTATTCCTCGGCACACTCACACGTACGTAGCTCGATTGTGAATTAGCTGCTCTTAACGTTAGTTGTGTTGACTTCTTTTAATTTATACCTGCCTCGGGATTGTCTATTATCGAAATAACATTAACAAAATTAAACGTCCGCACGAACATTTCTTTCGATACTCGGCCACGATAGCGATAATACGATTAAAAAAAAAAAAAAAAAAAAAAAAAAAAAAAAGCAGTAACGGGTACAAAGCGTGTCGGAGTTACTAAGTCAAATTAGTTCGTGGATTAGGCGTTACATTATTATACGGAATAAAAACGGAGAAAAGGAGAAACGGGGAAGGAATTTGTTTTCCCTTTATATATAATAAGTGCATGATTACGTGTAAGGAGTAAGTAAGGGAAATTCCAAAGCTTTTGACCCTAGGCATTTAGCTGAAGTTAGGTTAAACATTACGATGACGTAAGGAGGGCACTAATAGATGGCAATAGAAAAAATCCATCGAGCGTAAGGTAGGAAATATTGTTTGTGAAAACAAACGCATATGCGCGTGCGTGTGCACAGGAGGTGAACCCTCGCAAGACTTAAATAGAGACGGCGGTGCGGGGACGGGGACGGCGGTGCGGGGAGGAGCGAGCGAAGCGTAAACGAGTTGGCCCGTAAAATGTCTTAAAGAGCGCATACAACAAATAGCGTAAGCCGCGATCAATTTTCGAAAGCGCCGGGAGAAAAGAATACCTCCCCAGGCAGACAATGTCGGGGCATTACAAGTTTTTCGCAAGCCTCGAATGAAAAAACATTTGTACCATACGATCCCTATCCCCCCGAGGAATATGTCTACATCTACACCTATAATACACCTCGGATGGCGAACAAATGCGGCTACGGGACTTAGGCCGTGTTTTAGCCATACTAGACGATTAATCCAGTTTACTCGTATACCTACCCAACCTACCCCTCCGCCCCACTGCTAAGCCAATACTGAATCCGCACAACCGCCCGCCCCCTCGCTGCACCTTTATTCTCTATCGTCTCGCTCGCACTCTATCCCCGTATCCTCCTCCTCCTTCTCCTCTTCCTCCTACTTCCGACAGTACCCGCCCTGCCCGGAGCGCTCGTTTTTTTTCCAGCATTTTCCGGACAATTACGAATTTATGCATGACCAGTGGTTTTTCCGTTAGTGCCGTAAGATTAAAGCGGGAAACATTGATAAATCTCGTTCGCTGAGAGATTAATTGAGATGGAACGAACGAGCAAAGTGAAACAGCCTATTTCATTGAAATAATTATACTACTGATATTGTCGGGGCTCGATTGCTCCTCGGGTCCTCCCTATCGAAGAGCAAAAAAAAAAAAAAATCATCGCTAGATCTTTTAATTATAACAATTGTACAATTATCCGATTCGATAACATGTGAATTGTCGTAAACTCCGGCCTCGTGAGATCCGATTTGCGTAAAATTAGTCAAAGCAAGCAATCTAAATTTAGCCTGTGATTAATAAATTTCTACTTCTGACGCATTGATAGAATTTTTCAATCGAGCTAAATTACCTATCCGAGGGCTAAGTGTAAGCGTACGTTGATTAATACGAGAAAGGAGAAGGGAATGAAAAAGGAAGAAGAAGAAGAAGAAGAAGTAGTAGAAGAAGAAAAAAAAATGACGAAGCACAGAGGAGTAGCCGAATTTCGCTGGATCTCGGCCCGAGTCTTTTATAATACAGAGAGAGAGAGAGAGAGAGAGAGAGAGAGAGCGTTGCGTGACTTTGACATTGTGCACATGCGAATAGTCTTGGCGGTAGCTAAGGGGATGCTACGTGAACTCTCTTTCTTCGGCCCGGCAGCCCGTCTCTCTCCCTCTCACCCTCTCGATCACCCCCTCTCCCTCTATCTCTTTATACTTTATTCCGACATAAAAGAGATAAAATAGGAGAAGGAAAGAGAAAAAACAAGGCATGTACGGAGGCAGAAAAAAAAATAAGTAAGAGAGATTCGGAGTGAGAAGGACATAAAATTACGAAGAACAGTAAAACGTAGAAAAGGACAGACGGAAAAATAGAAAGAGAATTGAGAATTTGCAGGATACGGAGGTATTGCGTCAGAAGAGCGAGTGCGAGAGAGAGAGAGAGAGAGCGAAAGATTGCGAGCACGCGCCGTAAATGCAAAAGCAAAAGGGAGACAGACATCGCTACCACTTCTTTTGTCCCTCCAATCTCTCTCTCTATCTCTCTCTCTCTGTCTGTCTGTCTGTCTGTCTTCGTCCGATATTGAAATGGAGTCATTTGAGTGTGAATAATTTGCTTTGCTGTAGAGTTTGTTCTCTCTCTCTCTCTCTCTCTCTCTCTCTCTCTCTCGCCCTCGGGATCACATATGCGTATTTATATATATATATATACATAGTTTGGAGAGGGCGCGCAAATAGGTGCACATACGCGTACAGGCCCAGCTAGAGAGAGAGAGAGAGAGAGAGAGAGAGAGAGAGAGAGAGGCATGGTCTACAGAATCGTGCGTTCTGAAATTCAGCGGCGCGGGGTATTTCTGCTGAATATCCGAGAGAACGCGGTAGCGCGAGTCTAGATATATTTCGCAGTCGAAGGAAGGTCTGCGCGGGGTGACGTAGCCGCAAACTTCTCCAGCGACGGAATTCACTCGCTTTGTAGGCCGATACTTTACTCTTTCGTCTCCCCTCCACCGCCTCCCCCGCCCCTCGCGCCGTATATCTACTCCTCTCATCTTCCCTCGATCGGGGCCTCTCAATACATCTCAATTTCTCTCGGTAACGCACATATAAATATGAGATACAAAGGTATTATGGCCGCCTCATTGCCGCCAGGGATCATCTCGATTAATTTTCAGAAATTATCACGAGTCCGACGATATCCTCCTTTACTTCAAATAATAATACCTCAGAAGCTGCAACGGAATAATAATTTTAACGTCAACGTATCAAGAGAAGACTTTCGACCACTTTAAATACCGTTATGAATATTAATATTAGCTTTGTTGGGTGGCGGGGGGGGGGAGGGAAGAAAATTCGTTCGTTGTAATTTATTACGAAATTCAACGAACGCTACTCGTCAATTTCAGTTAACATTTTTTTCATTACTAATGACCATTACGCTCTTTAAATAATTGAAATTGATTTAATCAAATGATTTAATATATAATTCACAGTGGCATTCCTACGAAGAGCTTATGCCATTAATATTTACGGGAGCTCGTGCCTTCGGTGCATTTTAAAATGACTCTGGAAATGTATTAGCTACACACGCTCATCTGTCAACTCACATTATTATTATTTATATTAAATACATTGCGTCACATTAATGCTTTGACATTTAATAAACATTACACATATATATATATATATATTTATTTATTTATTTGAATTATTTATTTAAATTATTTCTTCGTGCGTTAGTACACACTTTCACGGGGACTCCGGTTCTTTATGAAATAATAATGGAACTCGTAGGTATGCGCACACGAAATTTAGACGTATTTAGGAAAAAACTCCGAGACCCTGTTGTTTATAACAATGTATGACATTTTCTTATATTGTATTTAATACTTATTTAATTTGAATGTCGAGCCGAAAAAAGCGAACCGAACCTCTGACGGATATTTGGCCGTCGGAACACGTTCTAATGTACGGACGCCGGATGACGTTGTCGAGCGTGGTTATTGATATTTAAAACATGTTAGAAAAAGGATAGCATTTACGTATTTAAAGAATCTTCTCTCGTACGTCTATGACTTTTTCGCGAAGGCTATGGGTCTCTTGAGCTGCCCGCCTTTACGTATCGATGGATTTCATCATAAAAATACAGCGACGATTACCAGCTTAAAGCCATCCTTGATCGCATTTTGTTCTTTTAACCTCATTGACACATGCACAAAGGCTTTGTAAAAATTAATTAATTAGATGCTGTAGGTCAAGCAATCCGTAAAAGTAACTCTAGACGTTGTACATTATGGAACGGATTCTTGTCATTTCGCAATAAAGCCGATGAAAATTAATCAATATACGCTGGATTCGCTCGCTCGTCCTTTAACCGCTCGAATGAAATTTTATACGCCCACGCAGTCATTCGCCCATTTACTTATTTACTTATTTATTTACTTTTTATAACTTAATCGCTTTTTATTCGAGGGAGATTAGAATTTTCGTTTAAATAATACATTCAAATCTACGTAATAGGTTAATAATTGTTACACGTTGCACTTAAAACGTCGGAGGCGATTGTTTAATGGAGCTCGAATGAAATTCGTTAGAAAAGTCGCTGGGTATTCAGTTGCGATCGACTTCGGCATCGAATCATTGATTCATAATATCTTTAAATATAATTAATTCGTATATAAAAATATATTTTATATTTTCGACCCTTTGCGTGACGTACCGAGTGAAATAAGGCCTTCGATCAGTAAGGGTAGGGATTCGAACGGGGATTCTTCGTTAATCTTAAGCTTCATGCTTTATACGACTATTACCGAATGTTACAACACATCGTAAAGAAATGTTTAAAAGTAATGTTTACGAGGTTTATCGGAGCCTGGATGTCTCGCCAAGATCTTAAGCGAGTAACTTTTATATAAAATGAAGAGTTATGGGGACGCATAGTTCGTTAGAACTTGGAAAAACTTGTATAACAACTGCAGCCGCTGAAAAGGAGCTGCATTCGTAATAATTTTTCGGGACGAGTACACGAGCGCGTTGGATTAAAAGAAAAAGAAAAAGAGAAAGAAAAAGAAAAATGAACATGGAGTCGAGAAAGTACCCTCGGCCACTTTAGCTTGACGTTTAGCTAAAGTCCTCGGACAGGGAAACTAATTACAGGGAATGAAAATCCAAATCAAAATCCCCGATCATGTGAATTTGCTTAAGCTACTTTATATCCACGATGAATTACAATAAATGAACGGAATATACGAATGAAACGGCGCACTGTCGCTAATATTTCCCAGAGATTACGACTCGATATTATACATATTATCACTATATACGCTACCGATCGGAATTATATTGGAAAATTACACACGCATAATCAAGTGCAGTAAGTACACTGAGCTGCTCGGCTTTGTCGTGCTTGGCGTTCGGGGAGGGGGGGGGACGTTAGAGGGGGCGGGGAGAGGAGATACGTCAGCAATGAAACACACAGGCATCTGTCGGATGTTAGCCGTACAATGCGATTCTATCCCATACCTTTTATCTGATTATATTTAACAAACGAGTTTTAAGTCACAAATACGTACACGAGCTGATCCCATCCGTCCCAGAACGATGTTATTCCGTTAAAGGATTGTTATGCACTGTAATCAATAATACAGGCGATCCAGGAAATTCTGCATTTGTTTAACTGAATTACGAATTTACGAGGCGCGAAAATATATTGCTTGTTGAAGGTAAAATGTATATTTCTCGGAACTCCGATCAACGGCTGAATATTATACGCCACATCGATTATTAAATCTTATCGGATTAAGGCGCCTCCATCGCTGCAGAGTCTGTGAAAATTTCAATCCAATGTATTGACTGTAATGGCTAATTTCACAAGTTAACCGGCTAACCGAACTTTACGAGAATTTTTTTCATCATTTCTTAGATTTTCGGGGACAATTAGAGTCTGTAGGGACATTATGCGATGCAACGTGCAGCGAGACCGATTCCAAAAAATTCCGAGCTGCCATCGTTGTTTGCGCTCCTTTCAAAATTTAGTAACCTTTTAAATATTTTAATAATAAGATGGACCTTTAGGTAAGCTCGTTGCGACATTTACGCGCCGCCGCCTGCAATTATGCACATATACCTTTAAAGTGTATAAATATGTGCAGAGAGCTTGACTTGATGGGAAATAATCGTTTGAATTTCTGCGTCGTTAAGATGAGTTTCGTTAGCAGTCCCGTGGGAGGGAGGGAGGGAGGGGGGGAAGAGAGGGATAGGGGCATTCAAAGGAGCCGGACGATTTGAGGATTTACATGTAGCGTTCGATAATCGAAAAAAACGTAGCCAGAGCGGCTCAATTTAAACTGCAACGTGCCTCGGATGCAGCAGACGGTGGGCGCGCAATGCAACGATACGTTTTCATCGATGTACAAGGATACGAGGTGGAGGAGGTGGTGGAGGCATCGGGTGTCGCAGCCGGAATTTTAAGTACCGGCGGTGTCGAGAGTCCGGTGGCGGAGGAGGAGGAGGAGGAGGAGGATGAGAAGAAGAAAATCGGCGATCGGCCGCTGCTCGTAGGGGCTTTCCATCTGCCCCGCTCGCCCAAATATTCAATTATCCAGTGCGGAGGGAAGGTCGCTACGTCACCGCGGCAAAAGTGAAGGTGAGATTTTGAGGATGAGCCAACGCGACTCCTTTTTTTTTTTCGTTTTACGAGGCCAATGTCAGCGTCGCATAGAGCCGCGGCTCTGTGCATTAAGCATGCGGCACATGAGTCCCATACAGCCCGACGAGTATATATACTCCGGGTAAGGAGCACTTCGTCAATCAGTCGCTTCACAAGTTCAGTTCATACATACACGGATCACCAAGTGCAATAATGAAGGTACGCTCTCTTCTCGCCTCATCCCCTTGAATCGTTCCTTCTTCTTCTTCTTCTTCTTCTTCTTCTTCTTCTTCTTCTTCTTCCTCTTCTATTCTTTTATCCACCCGCCATCACTATTTCAAGAGATGCCTAATTCCTAATCAGCCGACTTAAGGGCTCTCCCTGATCTTGTACTAGAAGAAATAAGGAAACCGTTGTTCCCTTTGACAGGTAGCGGTTTGTCTGTTCGTACTTATGGGTGCGGTGGTCGCCGAGCCGCCGCTCAAGGCCCAGCAACGCTCTCAGGGTCAGAGGTACTTCTTCGCCCGACAAGAACAGGCCCCGACGACGGCCGCGGCACCCTATCCACCAAGTGGTTGGAAACCCGAGGGACCGGCTTTCGAGCTCCCTCAGCCTCAGCAGCAGAAACTCAACAACGCCTACGGTCCGGCCAAGGAACCTGAGCCGACCGACAACCAGTACGTGCCACCCCAGGCCAAGAGTCCCGCCCAGCTGCAGCAGCAACAGCAGTTCCAAGTCTTCCGAGGACAACAACAACAGCAGCAGCAGCAGCAGCAGCAACAATTCAACGCTTTCGAGAGACAGACGCAGCCCCGCGCACCCCAACCTCACGAGCAGTACAACGCGCCCCGAGCTCAGTACGGCGCCCCGAACTACGCCACCACTGACGTCCCCGAGTCCTCGGAATTCGACGAGCCAACCACCGTCGGCGGACTTCCCGAATTCGAGGTACGAGCTACTTCCAAGCCCTTAATATACCCTCCCTCCGCCCGTCCCACTCCAACAACGACTGTAGTTGGTGTCTTGTTATTTGCGTTGTCCGGCAGCCGGAATCTCTGGAATCGGGAGGCGAATTCGAGGATCTCGGAGCCAAGGGTGCCGCTCCTCGCAGCCAGCCATCCCAGGAGCGCGGGCAATACTTCGTGGCGCTTCCGGACGGACGACTCCAGCGCGTCCGGTACGTGAGCCGCCAGGACCTCGAGGCCATGCGCTACTTCGCCAAGATCCGCGCTGAGAACGTCGAGCCTCTCCGTGGGCCCATCTACGCGTACTCGCCACTCCAGAAGCTCGAGGTGCAGGCCGGCAGCCTGCAACCGGCCCCGGCCACTGAGCTCAGCCTCACCGCCGTCGCCAAGCCCCAGAAGCTCCTCGCTCCCAAGGTCGACATCAAGCCCCTGGCCCAACTCCAGTACCAACACGACAATCAGCCCCGCGTCACCGCCTCCTCGAACGCCGGTTACGCGGCCTACACGAACGCCTACCAGGCGCCGGCCAACTACGAGGAAAGCTACATCCTCGCCTTCCCTTGAGTACTGCGACCGTCCGGCCCGTGACTTCATCGAGTGCCGACGCGCTCATCGACACAGGAATTCCGGGCTTTGGTGGGCGGGGGCGGGGCGGGGATGGGGGAAGCTTACACACGAGTGGAATGGACAAGAGTTGTGGAGAGTGTTTGAGAGAGAGAGAGAGAGAGAGAGAGAGAGAGAGAGAGAGAAGCCAGTGACGTTGCCATTGCATTGGAATTATAGGGGGGAGGGGAGGGGTGATGAGAATAAAGTGTATGGAGAATGTAAGATGAGTGTCGTTCGGCCAAAAAAAAACAACAAACATCTTTCTTCCCCTTCGCTCTTGTTCTTACAAATGCTGTATATGTGAATGCTAACTTAAGTGTAGAATAAAAGAAAAAGTTTTCACCAAATTCAATTACGTTCTCATCTTTTCCCCTAACATCCGTCCTGCACTGATTGAGCTTATGATTTCGCGCAGACTCTCTCGGCTTACGAATTCTCATTTGTATTTGTCCTTCATTACCGTTTTCGGACGGCATGGGGCAACTACTCAAGAGTCGTTGACATTAACTTACAACCATATTGAGGACCGGGTTGGCCTAGGTCGAGCGGCAGACGTGCGCTTCAACCAATGGCAAATATAATAAGAAGTGACGTAACAAGAAGATGACGACGACGACGACGACGACGACGACGATGATGATAAAGAAGAAGATGAAGAAGAAGAAGGAGAAATGGACGAGTTCGTAATTGCAATATTGAAAATACTTATTTATTTAAGTACGGCGGTGAATTAGCCGCCTGGAAGGAAAATGGCTCTCGAGAAATCGCCCCCTCCCCCACCGAACCCCGTACCGCCCTTCCGCCGCCCCATGGCTCCTTCGCGGTAATTAATAATGTTTCCCGTGGACGGGACGAACCGAAGCCAAGAGCGCTGGAGAGACATAGCCTGGCGACCGGGTTCGCCGCAAAATTCCAGAAATTTAATATCCCAGGGTGATGGGGTCGGCCACTTCCCAAGGAGCGCCGAGACGAGTCTCCAAACTCAGGGACCGCGATTAACTCGGACCCTAAGAGGAGGAGAGGGAGGACGAAGACGCCGCCTGTTTCGCGAGGGGCGCTCGAGCACTACGTGGAAGAGATGGGTGGAGGGATGAGGGAGGGTGGGTGCCGTGAACTGGGGAGTCGTGAACCTCCGTAGAGCGGGACGCGTGAAATGCCAGGACTTTGCCGGCTTCCTCATTTCCATGGCGACTATCTCCGTGAGTCCCTGATATTCCTCTCACTCCGGGCTTCGATCGACGCGACAGACTCTCCAAAGTCTCGCCTCTCGCCACCCCGTCATATATAACAATTCCGGGCATTCCCGACAAGGACGGTGAATTTTTCTCCGCCTCCGCCTCCGCCTCCGCCTCCGACTCCGACTCCGACTCCGACTCCAATTCCAACCCCCAGCCCTCCGCTCCCGCCTCCACCCGTCTCAATAAACTACCACCCACCCCAATAACCCCCACGAGGACCGCCGCGCAGTCCTAAACTGAAAATTTCAAGGAAATAACTTTGGCCTGCTCCAGTTCCATCGGACTCCGGGCTATTTAATCGCTCCCTACTGCTCTTTCCAGCTTTTCAATCGGGGTATTAAGCCTCCCCGGCCGCAACGGGCTTCCATTATCATCCAGTGAAGATGTCGCTTCCGGAGCTCGACCGTCAACGGCTCCTACGGCTTACGCCCCACCCCCCCCACCAACAAATGTAACAAATGTAACGATAATCCTTGCGTTATTCGTTAGTTGTCGTTGTCGTTGTCGTTGTCGTTGTCGTTGTCGTTGTAATTGTCGTTACGAAAAGTCGTGGAATTCGGTCAAATAATCGATTACCGAACCGTCAACGCGGCGCATTCCATTGCCACGAATGCTTTGCCGCCGGTTCGCACAACAACAGAAACTATTTGCAGAGATTTAAAAGCGCATTATTGTTAAAATTGGAAGCGCGAGAGCGAGAGTGTTGTTAGCCTTGGCCACGACCGCGGAATGCACCAAAAGAGAGAGAGAGAGAGAGAGAGAGAGAGAGAGAGAGAGGAGAAAGGGGGTTAACAAAAAAGAAAAAAAAGAATCGAGCACCAAGGGAGCAACGATCATAATAAGAAGAACAATCGAAATGATCGTAATAATAGTGATAATAGAGTATTGCCGGTGTGTAGAGGTCGGTTGAATTGGTCGGGGGGGGAGGGGTGGGAGGGGCGGGGAGGGGGAGGGGGGGGGGGAGGGTCGGGGTGGTAGCTCGACGGTAATATCATTAGCTGGGCTTGAAAAGGTAGCGCGACCGGGAAATAGTCGCAGTTTAGGAGGACTGGGGGAGTGGCGGGGTACTTCAAAGCCGTGGCCGGTGTATTCGCGTTGGCGGTGGTGAGGCGGCGAGGCGGCGAGTCAGCGAGTGTGGACAGAGGCTGCCCGGGCGTGGGCCGGGGCTCTGGCGGGCCAATCGAGCGGCATAATTAAATCTGCCGGGGGGCGCGCGTGTACACCTGCGCCAGGAGCAATTAAATCGGCATCGCGCTGACCACTCGCGTCCACGTAACGCGTTCGTTTCCGCTTCGGTCGCCCGGCGCTGCCGCAGAGAGCCTCCACACCCGTCGCCCCCCCTCCCCCTCCCCCAATCCCCGTTTATAGCCCCTGGCCACGAGCCCTCATCCCCTATCGAACTTTCGCCTCGGCTTCCGCTCAAACTTCGCCCCGGCCGACGCACCCGCTCGACTCTTTGAACTTTTTTTTTCATCATCCCCGACTTGGCCGACTGCCTTCCCTTTCAAGGCATCTCTCCCGCACCCCCCCCCCTTCATCCTGTACGCTATCTCCAGCGAGACTGAGCCCGGATCCCTTCTTTTACATACTCAATTGCACCGAGGCTCGCGTGTGCGCCCGGTCCTTCCGGTCCTCGCCGATCAATTTATTCCTCCGATCTTTTTCCTTACTATTTCGTTAATAATAATCCCGGATTAAGCAGCTTCCGCCAATGTCCCTCGAGGACGATGGCGAGAACCGGAGGCGAGAGGGAGCCCGACGACACGCTCAAGGGCGTTGTCGGGCAGAATCAAGGTTGTTACGTTACGACGATACGGGAGTCGATAGTCGGGAGTCCTGGTGGTAGTGGCGGCGGTGTAGCTGGCTGGGGCGGGTGGAGTGGCTCGCTTTCATTAATACGGATTTCGTCCAGCTACTCGTGGCTTCGGGTAAAAGGAAACGGAGCGGGCGCTGGTCGCGCTGAAGGGAGCAAAACACAGGGGCGAAACGAAGCCGCAGAGAGGGTAGGATAGGTCAAACAAAGTCGGTTCGGGAAAATCCGGGCTCAGGAACTTCCAGAAAAATTAATATCCTGTCGGGGATGGCGGCATCGGAACGTTCGGTCCATGACTCCCCTCCCCGCCCCCACATCCTAACCCTCGCTCTGACGTGCAAGGATGGGACAGAGCATGTCGAGAGGACGAGACTGGCGCTGGAGGGTCCTCGGCGTCCTCTGGGGGGAGGGGGAGGGGGTAGTTTTCGCAAAGGGGCCGTGCGGCACCGGCTGCCGGCCAATGGGGACGGCCGCAGCCGCGGAAGATCACGAGGGATGGGACACGCGGCTCCGGAGCCACTCGGTCGAAAACGCGAGGGCGAAACTTTCGTTTCCGAAAACAAGAGGAGTCGAGGGACTCGCGCCGATGCTTACCAGGTCGGGAGGGATGGATGGATGGATGGATGGATGGATGGATAGATGGATAGGTGGAGGGAGGGAGGGAGGGCGGTGCGGGAGGGGGAGAGATGCCTCCGGGCGACGAGAACGCCGCCGAGTTTGCCTCTCCATTCTTATTTCCCGAGCATCCTGCGGCTGGCCCCCACCACCCTCCGCCCCTCCTCGGCCCTTTAACCCCGTGTTTGTTATTATTATCGGGGAGTTTCGGCATAAAATGGCGGCCCAGTTTTCTCGGAAAATGAAAGAGCCCCGCGGCACTCGATCCCTCGTCTCTGATCTCATGCGGTGCCGCCCTTCTCCGCCACTCCCCTCTCATTAAGCCAGACTTGAATGCCGGCTTCATCTACGTTTCATCTACGTTTCTTCCACATTTCTTCTACGTTTCTTCTACGTTTCTTCTACGTTTCTTCTACGTTTCTTCTACGTTTCTTCTACGATTCTTCTACGTTTCTTCTACCTCTTCCCGAACGCGAGATTCTCATTACATCGAGACATCCATTAGCCGTATGGATTGAGCCACGGATCGTGATAACCTTACCGAGTCGCGCTCTAGGCGACGGGGTCGTAGAAATTCATACACGGATTCTTTCCGCGCTCGCTTAACTCTACCGTGATATCATTATCAAATGAGGAAAGATACGATACGTAGTACGTGCCGGAGCTTATCTGTATACCACTAAGTGCATCTACATGCTGCTCGCCTGTAATATCTTGTTAAACTAATATTATACATAATTGAGTATGTTGTACAAGATATGATGGCAAGTGTTGGATATATATAGATTATATATATATATATATATATTATTGCATAGGGAAAGCGATAACATATTCTGCATAAACGGATGTTCTATACAAGCTGAAATGTGAGAAGGCCGGATATTCCGAATAACTATTGCAATATCTATCAATCGCACCTCAGAATATTTGTGCATTATTAATGTTCTTTGTTCTTTACATCCTGTACGCCCCTGCTTATAATTTTAATATTTTATAGAAATGCACGCACCGCATGCATGCGCTCACAGTGTCGATTTTCTTTCGTTCTTTTGCTCTTTCGCTCTTTCGCTCTTTCGCTTTTACGTCTTGTATAAATAACTATTGATCCCCATATCACCTTAACACTCTCAGTACAGTCTCGGTTCTAAGACGATTAATAATGATAATTATAATAATAGTAATGAACAAATAGCTTTTAACAAATTAGCAAAGTCGACTAATGTGAAAGAACGATTATTAATTCATTTACCTGTATAAACTTCTTTGTAATTTCGATAGTTCATGATTCCAAAGTAAAATTGGTATCTGAGAGAAACAATGTTTAGGACAAGCTTGAGGACAATGCCTCCGTGACATAGTAAATCAATGATTCGCTTGACGGGTATTTAGCGATGGCGCATTCAAGGTAACGAAGGCGGGTTTATTATCCCCTCTACCGTTCTCATACCCCTCCCTCGCCGTCCCTTCGCCAAACCATTCCCAATATGGACTTTATAATTAAAAGAACGCGTAATTCCTCTTACTTATTAAAAATCATTGCATTAATTAGGAATGCAAATTACTTTTCGCCCCGGGAAGTGGGAGCGAATGAAACGAAAGGACGTTGCGGCAGTCGTTAGAGGAAAGAATATGCTTTTAATTAGAGTAAATTCCTGAGTTGAGGATATCAGAGGCTCAGCAACACTTGCGTATCCCACGTGGACGATAGCGTAAGCGAGCCGGGCGATTATTCGAGTCTATGTAGCTGCCATTGTTCCTAACCAAAGTAATACAAAACCAGAGTCTGCAGAAGTATCTCGAATAGAGTATGGCAACGGCGGCGGCGGTGGCGGCGGTGATTTTTTTTTCTTTTTCTTTTTTTTTTTTTTTTCATCAGCGCTCGTTCCCTTGGGAATCACAGCGTGATATGCCGACTATATGAGGCGACTCGCCGCGAAACTGCCTCAAGAATATAAAGGGAGAGCCGGTGAATGGGACTCTCAGCCTCTCCGCCGTCTGAGAATTTTACGGAAACTCGCTCCGGTACGGTTCTCTATCTCTCTCTCTCTCTCTCTCTCTCTCTCTCTCTCTCTCTCTTGTCCTCTTTTCGCACTAGATATGCTGGATGAACCCGACGGGACTTAAACACTTGTACTCGATATCGAATGGCGAATCGGATCCAGATGCTCGCAATGGCATTAGTAATAATTAATCGGAGAGTGAGCGATTATTCGTAATTTGAAGCTTATCGGTGACGATTCGGTCGCGGCAATTATCCTGAGTTGGGAAAGGGGGACCGGGGGGAGGGGGGAGTCAGCAACGCGCGACATTTGCGCGGAGACGAACGAAAGGGTCTGAATTAGTCGCAGACGGAAAGATGCTCGCAACATCTGGATCCGCTCCCCCGTTGTTTGCAGTTCGTTTTTTTCTTTGGGAAGGGCGCGCCGTCCGCCCGCCACCCCCCCTCCTCCGGAGATTAAGAAAATAGCGGGAGGCCGAGCTCGCGCCCCAGGTATTGCGGCTGTCGGCTAGGTGGGAATCGCCACCGGGGCCCGAGACAAGGTGCCGACGGACTTTCTCGCTCTTGTCGATACCCCCCTCCCCTAAACCCCCACTCTCCCTCTTCCTCCCTCTCGATACGAACAGAGCTCTATTGTGAGAGTAAATTGCGCTCGCTGTTTTTTCCCATTAGCGTTATTTTTTTTTACTCCCACTGCCTTCGAGCCCTCCCCGAAGACCAAAGTAATTGATAAATACCACTTTAGGCAAGCTATAACGAGCGATTGACGCGCGGCTCTTTAGATCCGAGGAATATGCGCGATCGAGGGTGTCCAGCTATTAAACTGAGAGATAACGAGATGGGAGGGTGGGGAGCATGTGGACGTCGAAGCAGCCGCTCGAGGAGGAAGATCCAGCTGATAACGCAGGCGACGTCGGTCGGGGTCCTCTCCTCCTCCACCTCCACCTCCTCCTCCTTGCCCCCTCCCCTTTCCCAGGACCAACTCTGATTTCACTGCTCGTTAAGCGGCACCTGTTCGAGGGCCTTGCGCGCGCACCCTCCCCGCCCCGTATTCTTAAAGTCGGGACACGCGTCGTTCGCCCGGATAAGGGAAGGACGTAAAAGGGAAAGCACGGAGCGAGGCCCAGGGAAAGGAAGTCATTTTTCTCCATTACTCCCCTACGACGATTTCACTGGCGCTTGCACCGCACACGAGCTTCCGCATCTGTTACACGGGATATATAGGATATATAGGAGCCGACGCCGAAACAATGAGAAATCCGCTCCTAAATATTCCGATCCCGAGACTCGGATGTCCTTTATCGCTATTCTAACATTAAAAGCTACGGCAGCGCCGATCTCGCTCGCCCCTATTACGATCTCCCGCGATAAAGATCCCCACACGATCCTAGAGCACGCGTCGACTCGCTCTGTTGGTACTTGACTCAAATTACATTGGTCGATCAGTGAAAAAGCCCCGTTGCTTACGAACCTCACTGACTTTCGCTCAAACACTCAATGCGGACAAATGGAACGAATTCAGCTACTCGAATTACACGGAAGCGCTTGACTTTTCCAAATATTTAAGCCCAAAAGATCAAATAAATCGCGTTGTCCCGCTTCGCCCTCCTTATACGACCGCACGAGCAAGAGTAATTTTTAAAAGGGACGCGCCTCCTTGGAGCAACGAACCCTTGGCAATAATCAAATAATGCTACTGGTATCCCTTGTATTTGGGTCAACCGAGAGCTCGCCGACGGCAGGTCTCCACGACACGGCCGACCTCCTCATAAAAGAATAATCGATTGGGGGGGAGGGGGGGACAATTCGACGTATTCACATATTACGGTCGCACGAGTTTTGTCGTTAGGCTCGCGTGTAACTCGATCTTAAAAGTACCGGAGAGCCCTTGGCCCCGGTGCCGCTTTTCAGTCGCTTTCCAGCGGCTGACGGCTCTCGGCTCTCCTCGACCAGCCCAAGCTGCGACGCGTCTGCGCCCTAATCACATTATCGCGGCTTTTCTCCGCCCACGCTCCTTAAACGCATAATGATTGAGACCTCGGGCCCGGAGCTCCGTGCCCCGGGTAGGATCGACCGATCCGTCCCAGCCGATCGTTAATTAAATCCAACGGAGCCAGAATTACAAGGCCAGGCGCAGATATTGACTCGAGCCGGGACGTTTCATCGGCAGGGTCAGCGTCCGCAGCGAGCCAGCGAGATTTTGAGAATTCCCCGACAGGGGAGAAAATCGTCCTTCGGGACCCGCCGACGTCCGACGACAACGTCCACGGACATCGACGGCTCTCTGGGTATTTCATTTGACGCCAAGCCTGCAATTCGCCGCGGATTTTACCCAATTTTCCGGCAAAGCTAATTAATTGATCCTCGACGCTCGCCTTTCACCGCGTTATCGATATCCCACCCCCCGCCCCCGCCCATTCCGTCGTGTGTGGGTGTGCGCGTACGTTATTTTCCTTTTAGTTTTTTTTTCCCCTCTTGTTTATAATTGGCCGTTAGTTATCGATTGGCTGGGGTGTCTGCCCCGCCCCCCGTCTCACCGATAAACCCCAATAACCCCGGCGTGAGGAAATCAAGCCCGGGAGTAATAATTTTCACGCGAGGTGGGTGAAAGGACGGGCCGAAGGGCGAAAAGAAAGATCGCGGCGCGATCGATCGGCTCGCACGGAGGAACGCGAGCGCGCCGACAAGCTACCGGGGACAATGGCCACCACGTACTGCGGATTATTATGGCGGATTTGCCCACGGATAATAGGCCGAGCGGGCGCGCGCACGCACGCACGCACGCACGCACGCACTCCAGTTGGCTCGATCGATTATGATAAAAAGCCAAGGCATGTGCGCACATCAAGATCGGGCCTCTTCCATCTAGGATTTATCGATAGTGCCCGACGAGGTTTCGCGTATACAATGTGCCGATGTTATCGCCAATCGTGTGCGCATGTGTGTCCCTCGACCAGGCCGTCCTGACGGTCCGTTCCCCCGAGCCGTCCGACCGCTGAAACCACCAGCGGACCGACCGAGCGAGTGAGCGAGCGAGCGAGCGACTAGACGGCGACGGCGACGGCGACGGCGACGGTGACGGCGGTCGCGCGGGAAATGAGCGCGAGAGCTCGAAAAATAGCCTGCGATGGGGGAGCTCGAATACGAGGCAGGAGCAGCGGAGTCGTCCGTTGTTGTGCCGGGCGGGTAACCCGAGAGCGGCCGGGAGGTCAGCTTTCGAAGCCGATGAGGATAGACGATGAGATTGACGAGGCCGATAAAGGCGGAGAGCCGTTGACGGGACGCGACGCGACAGCTCACTGACCTGCGAATCCAACGCACGTCCGTCGTCTACACGAGCACGCACACCGAGCTACCGGCCGTGCTGCGTACACCGTCCTCGCCGCGCACCGCGCACCGCGCACCGAGCACCGAGTGTCGCCTGTGGGGCGTCTCCTGCCTCCTCGCCCCCTCCCCGCCCCAGCCACATCTCTCTCTCTCTCTCTCTCTCTCTCTCTCTCTGTCGTCCCGCCGCTACGGGGTGGTCGACGTCTTCTCTCGTCCACAGAGTACAGGCGTAACGTCCTTATCGGCTATTAATTATCTCCGCAGACTGGCCGCGTCGTCATGGGGTCGGGACGCGCTCACAAAGCCCAGCCCCGTCGACGCTCTTATGCAAAGCATCATTGCAAACATGCGTATTGCTACGTACGTGACAACGCGTCCTAACATCCTAGACCATTATTGTCTCACGATTATCTACGACATCCGCCTCCGAGGATTCGCCTCTTCCTCGCCAGCTGCGACGAATCTCGCCGACGAGGCACGATGTGCGGGCATCCTCCATTTTACTTGGCCTCGATCTCCCCCGGAGCCGCTTTCATCACTAATTATCTCCGCCATTAATTATCTCCGCCTCCCCCCCCGCCCCATTTCTATTTTTTCTTCTTCTCCGTATTATTATTTTATATTCTAATGAGTGCGCAATGAGGCTTACTTAACGGAAACGCTGTTAATGACAATTAAGATGACGAGTAGTGGTATCTGCTTACCTTTCAACTAAAAAAGTTTGCTCTTGCGACGTGACTCGGTAAAGAAAACTTATGTCCGATCCCTAAATCACCCGTTTTTCTCTTCTTACGTTCATACGTCCTAAGCATTAACAAGGGGCATTCGTGAAATGTCATTTTTGCCGATAAAAGGGCCGATCTTTACACGCGAGCCAAGCGTTCGCTTTACTTTCTCTTCTTATTTTTCTCTTGCCGACCGGGACGTAACCGGACGTAACCGGACGTAACCGGACGTAATCGGACGTAAGCGGATATTTCCCGTAGAGGGAAATAGGGCAAAAAAAATCACGTTACGAAACCTCGGCCTCTAATAGACTTCCGAGCGAAAAATAATATTCCCTACTTATTGCCATTACTATTATCATTTATCATCATTTATTATCATTTATTATAATGTATTATTAAAGATTCGTAATAATGATCGTAACGATTATAAGTAATTGTTGGGGTGAGGGAATTCGGATGGATTGGTTAATTGAACAGTGGGGCACGAGGGGGCATGTGCCGTTTGAAGGGCCGACTCGGCTGTTAATGAAAGAGCCACGGGGAATGTCCTGACGCAGTGGCAGCCACTTAAAGAACTGATGGTCTCGATCGCATACGTAACTCACGGGGATGCGCGAACGATCGAACGAGCGAACGAGCGGTCGGTCTTGGGTACGGCAATCGAGGGAGCGGGGTGCTGCGTGTCAAAAACAGCGCAGTTCGATTGAAGTGGCCAGCCGTCCGGAGGCTCTCCAAAGCCTCCCACTGACCGGCCAGAGAAGTTGGAGGAGGAGGTGCCGGTGGGGCAGATGAGGGGACGTGTAACAGCCACCAAGTCCGCGGAAACCCGAGCCCCGCGACGTATCTCGATACCCGGTGGGCGCTATGGGCACGAGTCTCGACAACGTTTCGCAAGATCATCGACTCACCGATCGAGTGATTATCAAGCAACGCGTCGCCGGTATTAGTCAATAGTCAGGGGAGTCGATCGCTGGCTCGCTGGCTCGCTCGCTCCCGAGGCAATCTCTCCACCTCGGAATGTCTACGCACCAACGAGTAATGCTGTCGGTTAAGCACCTCCGAAGCACCTCGTTCTATCCGACGATAGAATATACCTCTTCGAATTCCTCACAATATCACGGATTAATATCATCGCTCGGTGTTGGAGATATGTGTGTGTGTGTGTGTGTGTGAGAGAGAGAGAGAGAGAGAGAGAGTGGAGCAAAGGTAAATTAAAAAAAAATCTCATGAGCCTCTCTTTAATCATTCGCAGTAATAATGGCGAAAAGTAGGGTCGGAGGCGGGGGTCGGGGTGAATCGGTAGCAAAGGAAGCGAAAGAAATTCCCTGGGCGTATCCTTCAAAGATTTCGGCGTGTTAAAGTTTCCCGGGCAGAGCCTCCTACTCGTGGATGATTCCCCGGAAAAGAAATTCCACTGCCCTTACGGGTTGGAAATAAAATTTCAGCGCCGAGGGACGGCGAGGGGTGCGAGCACCGGTCCAGTCGCCGGCGAAGTAAGGGCTCGACCCCGCGAGAACCCTTTCCCAGCCTTATCGGTTCGTCGGAGGATCGGGCGCAGGGGAGCCGGAGGAGGAGCGAGGAGCGAGGAGGGTTGCCAGGAGGGTAGCGAGGAGTCCGTAGAGAGGAAATGGAGCCGTAAGAGCGCGCCTCCGGGGTTATTGAAATCACAGGGAGGCGCGCATTTGTTTCCCGGAGTCGAAGAATGGATGAAAAAACAATGGGCCGAGCGACCCTCGTGCTTCCTTTCTTCGGCGCGACTCCGCGAGGCACCCCGACCTCCCTGGCTGCCCTAGCCCTCTCTGGCTCATCTCTCTAAGGCCGGGCTTTAGCGCCTCATCGACCCGAGCCTCCGAGGCCGGGCTCCACAATATAACCCTCCTGCTCCCAGGCTCCCGTCCCCGTCGAGCCATTGTCGCGTTATCGCGATTCTTGCCGATCTCTTTCGGCCTCCTCTCAGCTCCCCCTCCCTCCCCGCCTACCAGCCTCCCCGCCTACCCACCTCCCCACCTCCACTACTCCCTACCCCCTACCACCTACCGACTACCGACTACCACGCCACACCCGCAGCGGGTAGATGGATACGAGTCCCGTTCCTTGGAGCCTCGGCCTCCTCCTCCTCCTCCTCCTCCTCCTCCTCCTCCTAATGCACCTTCCACCCGCGATGCGCCTTCCCATTTCATGGGCTTCCTCCCACTCCGACCAGTCGGAGTCCAGCTCCCCGCAATGTCCCCGGCACTTCTTACGTCGAATTCACAATGCCTCCCCCGTTCGGACATTAGTTATCCCTCTCCCTCCCTCGGAGGGTTATTCAGAAGGATTTCCGAATCGGGGTCACGCTTTGACGGGCGATACGCGTATGCGTAATGCATGCGTATTGCGTACTATGTCGCTCGGCCAGGGAAAGCGTCTCCAAAGTCGCGAGGAGCATCGATTAAATTTCCTAGGGCTCGGCGAACCTCCAGGTCCGGAAGGAGCGGCTAGGCGATCGAAAAATCCGAGGAGAGGCCTCGCTGTTCGGCTCGGTAATTGTTTGCTCGAGTCGAGAACCAGGTGATGCGCGTCCTGTACGGGCAGACGTGTAGGAACGTAGGGCTGGGTGTGGATGCGGCTGAGACTCCGCTCTGGGGATTACGGGGAAGACGCGGCCTGGGATATTAGAAAATAGTTTACGAAGGCATTGAATTAGTGGAAGCGGCTCGAGCGGACGATCATCGCCTCGTTGAAGACGTGCGGGGGACATGAGGGGTTCGAGAGGGGGTTGAGGGTAGGAAAAAGGAGAGAGAGAGAGAGAGAGAGAGCGGAGGCGAGCGCAGGCGTTTATCCGACGTCGGTCGAGACGGAGGGTTCGAGTCTCGCCGAGGAGAAGCTCCGCTCGCGCTATGATTGCGGCGTAATCTGCTTTCGCTTAGGCTCGCGGCCTCGGGGCCTCCTGGGGCGCGCCCTTCGCCCCTCGTTACGGCTCGGCTCGAGCCCTCCGTCTCGTCTCCAGGACCACAAAGCACCCAGCCAGCCGGGCTTCCTTACTTCTTGGCACTTTTAATCCCCAGGCTAATCCGCTGATTCGCGTTAGACAAGTGCGGCGACGGGGAGGGACTCCAAAGGCCACGGACACGGACTTTTTTCTTCTTCTTCTTTTCGATAACGTGGCTCGGCGGTGTACGTGGGACGGGTGCCGAATCCAGATGAAACACCGGCGTGGTGTGAGCCGTGCGGGAGGGGGTTATCCCTACGAGAAATAATAGTCCTGCGGGAGCCCCGGGCGAAACGGAGCCTGCGGGGCAGGGACGGGAGCTTCTTTAGCGTCAAAGTGCAGGCGAACGGAAAAAGGAGCTGAGGGTGCGGGTGCCCTAAAGGGGCTCCAGGATGGTGGAGGTGAACGTGGAAGAGGAGGAGTAGGAGTAAGCCGGACGAGGGAGAGAGACAGAGAGAGAGAGAGAGAGAGAGAGAGAGAGTGTTTTTTGGGTAGGTTTATCCTATAAACGCCGGCGCCGCTTTAACCCGCGAGTCTAATCCGGCCCCGAGGGCCCGGCTGCGTTTGAACGCCGTTATCCTTCCCGCAGTCGATTGTGCGTGCGGGAGACGCCTCCGGAACCCCCCTCCTCTCCCCTTCCCCCGAAGCCCCCATCCCCGGAGTCTCATCGACGTGCCTCGAATGCGTTCGGAGGCTCCGGCTCTCGTTCGGACCTGCCAGCCACGAACGCCGGCAACTGCTAGCAACGACAGCCCGGAACCTCGACGCCGTGTCCTTGGCACATCCCAGGACTCTTGCCGCCCCGTGCTCGACTAGCAAATGCCATTTTTGGATCATTAGCCGTCGAGGGCTTCGGGAAAATGCTCATTCCTCTCCTGGATCGGAAATATGACAAAAGTTTTAAAGTTTCTTTAAAGAGAAGTGCAACGTAACATCGGCCTCCGATCAATTTATGCGGCATCGAGCAGGAGCTCTAGCACTCACCGCCCCACCCCCTCACCACCGCACCATGCCGCGTTCCAGAGACACGTACACATGGCCGCACATCAGCCAGGGTGGAAATCGCCGATCGATTATCGCGCGCTAAAATTACACCTATACGAGCTTTGCCGCTTCTTTTTAGAGCTGTTGACGGACAAAGTAAGAGAGAGAGAGAGAGAGAGAGAGAGAGAGAGAGATTGGGAGAGAGTGACGAATACGGAGTGACGCGGAAATATAGAGGCAGAGAAAGAGAGAGAGAGAGAGAGAGAGAGAGAGAGAGCAGCCCTCGCGGTGCGAGAATATCCTTTCTTTCAAGGGTGGCTGCTCGTGACACTCCCCGAGAGAGAAAATAAGAGAGAAGGGGAGCGAGTGTATGTGCGTGTGTGTGTGAGAGAGAGAGAGAGACACAAACAAATACACACATACACACGTTAAGGAAAAAGAAATTTTGCGTTTGATGTGTGCCGCCAAAGGAAAGAAAGTCTGTGCTCTCTCTCTCTCTCTCTTTCTCTTCCTCTCCCTCGCTCTATCTCTCTATTACGCTCCGCTTGGTCGAGCCAGACGTCGAACCTCGTAATATTACGTATTTTTATTATAATCATTAAAACATCGTATTGCGTTTTATGCTGATTAAGTAAATAATGATGAAAGTAGGCGATGTTGATACGAAAGCTATATTGATAAAATAAATATAGAATTGTGCGGAGGTCGCGTTGACCGGGAGAGCTTTATTATTTAAACAATTACGGCGTGCAGAGTCGTGAGGGGTATGAAAATAGCGGGGAATGACTTAAGCTCGCTATTATTGACACTTGCGGATAAATAATTTTGGTTGGTCGAATGCGATCCGAAAATGGCGCGGCCAAGGTGATTGGATTACCGGAGAGGGGGGAAAGACAAATAATTAAGCTATTTGTTCGGTTGTAGAATGGAGGAAGCAACACGTAATGCAGGGTGATACATTGCGCGTTCGGTTGGTGCATTCGTGTTTTATTTGTGAAAATCACCGTGGGGCCAAGCCAGTGAAATTTGCTCTAATAAAGGGATCGTGCGCCGCGCTTTCATAATGCTAACCTCAAAAGGGGAACGCTCTGATATCCACGAATTAGAGGCTTACTTTGATTCACGAGGGTGCGAAAGTAAGAAAGGCCGACGGGGAGCGAATCGAGAGCGAAAAGGAAAAGGAAAGCTAACAAAGTGAGCCGAAAATAAAATACAACGGCTTCGTACGAGACTCGTTCTTTCTCTCTCTCTCTCTCTCTCTCTCTCTCTCTCTCTCGCGCGCGCGCGCGCGTCGCCGTAATCTAGTACTATTGGCGACAACGTCGTCCTCTGGCCGAGTACTAACTACTCGCACGATGCTTTTCTCCCTTAAAACTGAAAATCTGTCAATGCTCGCAGTCCCGGGCGTTCCTCCGCTATATTAGCTCCTCTGCCACGCCGTGGGATTAATTAATTAAAGGGAGACGAATAAACGAGACATCGGCGAACCTCCATCTCTTGGAAAGCGAAAGGTCCGCTACCGCCCACGCGAGCATTGCCTCTCGTTTCCTCTCATTAACAATCCAAACTCGTGGTCTGTAACGTCCGTGTCACTAGATATAGGCGGCAGTGGTGAGGGGTGAGGGGGGTGTATTCGCGGATTCGCGGTGGACCCCGGGTGAACTCGGTTCGCGATAATTTTTCACTCGTGCGACTAGCAACCCCAATTTTTAAATACTCCCTCGGTCCTTATTGACGTGGCCAGGGAAATTCGGCCCTAATTCGGTCCTAATGGAGGAGGAGCCCCAAGCTTGCCATATGCGCCAAAGCCCGGATTTATTTATAGATATACTTGACGAGGTTGTTGAGACCGATTGAGAGCTCGGGCTCGGGCTCGGGCTCCGGCTCCGGCTCGTCGAAGAGATAGGGGGCAGATAGGGTCCATCCAGGCTGGATTACCAGACCCATGAATCGAGCTTTAAAATTCGAATTTAAGGCTCCGGACGAAATGGATCGCTATAACAAATAATAATAGATCGCTCCTGCCCATAAGGGCTTTCCACGTTTAACATTTTTGTTTTAAATTGCTTTCCTACTGTTTGCTCAGTTCGGCCAAGGGGAGGCTCGATATAATAGGGCCTATATCATTACCGAGTCGGCGGGGATGAACCTTATTAGGGCCGATGGCTCGGAATTACTATTCCGAGAAAATCGCCGATGAAAGTTGAAAGGAATCGTCGATAGATAAGTATAATATAAAAAAAAAAAAAAAAAAAAAAAAAAAGCAAAAAAAGAAAGAAAAAAAAAGAAGAAGATGAAGAAGATGAGGATGAACGAGAATAGAATAGGGGCGGAGGGGCAGGGGGAGGGGGGTTCGGTGGATGGATAGATAGATAGATAGATAGAGAGAGAGAGAGAGAGAGAGAGTGAGAGAGGAGAGAGAGGGGGGGGAGGGAGTAAAAGATCTAAAAACTTACCTTTCTTCGAGTGAAGAATGTCCGCAGGATCGGGAGGGAGGGCCGTACAATGGCTCGGACTTAAGCTCGGTTGCAAAGAAGAGAAAGGACTGCCAGCTCCGGACGGATACCTGGTTTTCCAAACATCAATTCATATACAAGGTTAGATATTCTGGAGGGAAATTCATTAGGACAGTTTATATAAATTAATTCATCGGTCTGGCGAATGGGACGGGATGACGGCCATTGTCCAACGAGAATTAACGGGAGTCGTTGGCCAGTACTCGGGGTACTCGATTGAGTAAATAAAGGGATGGGTGCTGAGGGGGGGGGCGAGGGCGGTTCGCGGTCTCCTTTAATTGGAAGGAGCCGGAAGTGAAGGTATGCAGATTAGGGGATGATAATTACCATGGGTTCGGTCTGGGCCAGCCGGTCGCTTGCCCGTTCAGTAGCCTCAGCTTGTCGTAGACGCTTTCGGCAGGGCTGACCGCGCCGACCCCGACGCCGACCGGGCCGATGCCGCCCTGCTGCTGCTGCTGCTGCTGTTGCTGCTGCTGCTGTTGGTGCTGCTGCTGCTGCTGCTGTTGCTGCTGCTGGTGCTGATGTTGCTGCTGGCGCTGTTCCTTCTGGGCGGCGAGGTTTCTCAAGACCCTGTTGATCGACGACACCTGCAACCCAAACGGCCTCCGACTTTACTCACCCACTCCACCTTTCGTATTTGTTTATCAATACGTTTCCTTATCGCGCTCTCTCTCTCTCTCTCTCTCTCTCTCTCTCTCTCTCCCTCGCCCACCACCACCCTCCCCACTATATTATTATTATAACCATTATGATTTGACTGTGGATATTGTAAAAGCTCGTAAATGTCGGGGCCCGCAGCTATTGCTCGAGATCACAATGGCTAACACGAATTCACAAACTTCATCGTCCATTGTAAGTTTCGAGTGCAAAGTCGATACTCCCGACTACATTCATCCTCCGAGTTTATTTACCGGATTATTTTCAATTCAGCGTTCACGGCTACAATACAATCATAATCAAGAGCTCGCGCCGCATCTACAAGATTATCCTACCCATTTGGATTTTCATACGATCAAGCAAGTGACGAAGCCAATAATTTATCGCCTCCAAAGGCTTTGATCCTTTTTATGACACTTCCTATACCTTTGTCCTGCAATGCATCATTCCGTCCCTTCCACGTAACCTCGTATCCGCTTTCCACGAAATATCAACCGAATATTAGTGTATAAATCACTCTCTAATCTATGTTTTTTTATTGTTGAAAAATACTGGAAATTTATAGGGAATAAAATTTATAGATCGGAACTTGGAGTATCTCTGTACTTTTATACCTTTTTTCCCTCGATCTCTCCTTCTTTAATATCCACGCATCCATGCACGTTCTGTCATTTCACGCGTCTACCTGCACTTTATGTCTACGACTTTTTAACGCGCGCACTTTATTGTACAAATTACGTTTATACGTTACGTGGGTAAGGTGCGAGGGCGTCGGCGTAGCGGGTAGGGGTCGAGAGGGGCAGGGACGCGCGCTATAAGGCCGAGATCCGTCGGATGAAATGCAATCGGAGCGGCAATTAAATCGATACCAATGATTCTAACGAGGGAGTTAATTGCCCCAGCCTTCAATTAACTCCTGCACATGCGCCTGTAAAATATTGCCGCTTTTCAAGAGGGCGGACTCGACATTTTTTTAGCTACCTATTCTTCAAATACGTTTCATGCCTTCCCGCTTTCTTGGTAAATATCTCAGTTGTCTCTCTCTCTCTCTCTCTCTCTCTCTCCCTCTCTCCCGAGTCAGCGACATGCGCTCGAGGTTTTTGGGTCCAGGAGGACAGTCGAACCGCCTCCGTTCGCCTCCTTTCAATTGCAAAAGCCGTTACAAAGACATGCTCCCCCCCCAATAAATTAAGCGAGATACCTCCATCTTATATCTTCGCTTAATGTCCTTTTTATGCGACCTGCCGGCTGCGGATCTTAATCAATATAATTTATTTGCGTCAATTAGCTATCAAATAAAATTATCGGGGAGCTGCCCGGGGACACGGAAGCGTTAAAAATAACCCCAATAACCCCAATAACCCCAAATTTGTTTAAAGGATAATTAACCTTGGCTTAATTGCCTGACATTTTTATGGCCAGTAAAGTGGCTAGGGAAGTCCGGCTAGGGAACCATTGGCCATTATGCCTATTAAGCGGTTGTTTTTAAAAAATCTAAACTCCTACGGCGCAGCTTGAAGATGCTTATAATTTTATGAGGCAAAAGCGTTTCATTGAATTTTACGTATTTTACGTGAATTCGGTTGAGAATGACTAGTGAATTAGGCAGGAGGTATTTAAATAGGCAGGAAGGGTTGCGTAAATACGTCCCAAGTAAGTTAGATCCTGGTGGGGGATTGGAATAAGTTTGCGTGGTGAATGAGGGGATGCAACGTCGCAGCATCCAAAGTTCTCGGTCCATTCAATCGGGTGCTCGATATCGTGCAGACTCGTAACTTTATGGGATATTCTTACCGCCCGAGACTTTTCCTATCAGCTGTCGGCGTTGGCTCTCTCTCTCTCTCTCTCTCTCTCTCACGCACGCACGCACGCATGCACATGTACACGAACACGAACACGAACACGAACACGAAGATTGGCAGTCCAGCCAGTTTTGGGGGGATCGGAGTAGCCGTAGTAGACCGTACAGAGGCCGGAAAAGGTGGCCGCCGCATCGGGATCGCCCGATCAGACGAGGCCGAGAGCAAATAATGGCCCCAGTCTTAGTCCAGCCGAGCGTGTTAAAAATTCTTCCCAGCGGTACGCTAGAGCATAACCCCCCCCCCCGTCTCCCCCGCCGCTTTTCTAGCTCGGCCCTCTCACCCTCTCAGTGGTGGCTGTGGTGGCGGCTGCGGCGTCGGCGGCCACCCCGTACTTTCGTCGGGGCACGCATACAACCGAGCCGAGGAGAGCTCCAGTCCCGAGATCGTAGCCGCTTTTGTTCTCGGCTCGTCGTCGAAGACGCGGCTCGCACTCTTTTCCTGGCCCCGGCGCTTCTGTCACTTACAGCCCGTATAAATCGCGGAAGCCGTAAAAGACTCGGGCAGCCAGTGAAAGAAATTCCCCGAGCGCCTCCCATCTCTTTCTTATATACACGTACACGTACACGTACACGTACACGTACACGTACACGGGCACGGGCACGGGCAGGGGATGGGATGGGATGGGATTGGGTGGCGGGGAGGCGGGGGCGGGGGGGGGTGGAGGCGGGTGGTGGGGGGTGGGGGTGGGGTGTACGTGCGCTATCGCCTCCAGTGCAGCCGATAGTCGGGTAATTTATGTCCGCGGCCCAACGACCTCTCGCTCTTTTCCTCTCGTTCCGACCACGCGAGACTCGCCCTCCCGCCGCCTCCCCCACCGCACACACATCGCCGCCCACCCCCGTCCTCCGTACATGTATTATGTATACCGATGCACGAATGCGGGATGCCGGCAGCTTCTTGAAAGGATTGCGAGCTGCGACGCCTCGACAGCCCCGTTTCCATTTAGTCGATAAGCGCTGACCTGTATGACAGTCTCGCTAACCGCCGCCAATCCAAATCGCCACTTAGTCAATTGCATCTACCTGACGGAGAGGTTGGTGTTGGCAAGAGGTCATAAACTAGATACGACGAAGCGCGGACGATACAGTTTCACTTCCAATAGAGTTAGGCGATCTTACGTGTATGTGTCTGTCTCGTACTCGTCGAGTGCGAGGCTAAGAAGTAAGATGAAGCGAGCGAGCGCGTGCTCGAATGGGGCGTATCGGTAAATCAGAAATATATATATATATATATATGACCCTCGGCTTCATTAGATTTAGTTAGAGTTAGGGCGAAAGGTCGATATTATTTGTTGGCATTGAGGTGTAGAGTTTCTTACGATTGGTTTAAAAGCCTCGATCGGTCAGAGACAAAGGACCGGGGAGCGGGAACAAGTTACTCTTTATCGTGATCTTGCGGGGATCGTTGATGCCGCTGGTGGTGGCGGTGGTGAATTGAGGATAAGGGGCGGGGAGGGGTAATGGGGGGGGGGGAGCGCGCGGAAAATAGGATTACAAGAAAGCCGATGGCTCACTCGAGCTTACCCGGTCGCTTGCTCCTCCTTGTGCCGGTCCCCGCTCGCGGCTGCGGTATCGGGAATAACCATAATGCACGTCGCGCATAATACCCGCGGCGAATGTAATAAAGCGAGAAGCGACGGGAGAGAAAAGGAGAGAGTGAACGAATGAACGAGTGAACGAGTGAACGAGTGAACGAGGGTCCAGATCACGTCAGAGCGTTTCAACGCCGTGGCGCCGTGACGCGCGCAATGGGGTCCGTGGCTCCGAGTCCCTGGGGACGGCCACGTCTCACGGCCAATCTCCCCGAGCTCGTGATCCCCGTGCGCAGGTGAAAATAACCTACGCCAGGACCCGCTCTTGACATTATTATTATTATTATTATTGTTATTATTGTTATTATTATTAAGTATTATTAGCGCTCGGCTTATCATTGCCGCTCGCGTTCTCGCCTTATCGCTCCTGTTCAATGTTTTACAACCCTTGGGAGTTGTTTGGAAAAAATAAGGATGTGGCGGGGGTGGTCACGGTCTTAGACAGGGCCTTAGAAAGGGCCGGATTAGTTTGAGAGAGAGAGAGAGAGAGAGAGAGAGAGGCGCTGAAAAGACAAAGCGTATCTAGTAAAGGTAGAAGTAGTCCATCGATGGTTGAGATCTCTGATCTCTCTGAGCTCTCTGAGCCAGACGGCGAGCGGAGCCTCTCTCTCTCTCTCTCTCTCTCTCTCTTCTCCTCCTCTCTCTCTTCCTCTCTCTCTTTTACCTTTGGAGTTTAGAGAGGCGGGCACGCAGACGCAGAGAGTGACATCTGATCACGTCAACGATCCAGCATTAGACGCAGACGGCTTACGGGCCGCCTCGAAGCGATACATACCTGTGAAGGATCCTTGACAGGCCATTGTTGGCACGCCAGGAGGGGAAGGTTGACGAGCTTTCACACGAGTTTTCAAGTCAATCACGACCGCTCGCTCTTACTCCTCCAATATCGGGAAATACCTCGAGTTTTTAAGCCGTTAGATACGCGCAATAATGCCCGAGAGAGAGAGAGAGAGAGAGAGAGAAATTTCAAAAGAATGCCCTCTTTTTCCTCCGCACTCGCTACTTTTTACTTCTTACTCCCCCGTCAGCTGCCGCGTCCCGCACCTCTAAATAACCAAATTTATTAGCCGCGCTTTAATTTGTCCTCCCGAGTATTTCGTACTCTTATTATTATTATTATTATTATTATTATAGAGTAGTCGCAGCTATTTACGACTGGGCAAAGAAAGAACTTTATCAACGCGAACGTAAAAGCGTCAAAGTGGCTTAATGAGCATGAAAGCCCACCGTACTCCATCTGCCGCGGCTTTTTTTATTATTTTTTTTTTTTATTTCTTTTTTTTATATATTCTGCACTGCTCATTGTCGGCGAGGGCCGCGCCGAAAGAAAAGACGTTAAAAGCCAGGATCGAAATAGGTGGTCGACAATAATGTTGGGCTCGAAGAAGAAGAAGAAGAAGAATAAGAAGAAGAAGAAAAAACTGCGAGGAGCTCCTCGCGCTCAAGGAACTCGAGAGGAGGTCGCGGTGGCGGCGGTGGGGCGTGGGCCGAAGGGACCGGAGCCAAGACAAAAGCTCGCGAGAGGTAAAGTGGCTTCCGAGCCCATGACAAATTACGAATACCATGCAGCTCCGGCTCAACTGACGTGTCCTATACCTACGTTTCCGTTTTGCCGGACCCGCTGCCGGGCCGCAACGGGGCTCTGAAGTCGATGAAGCCCAGGGTGCAGCGAGCCGGGGTCCCCGGACACTCGACGTCTGTCCTCGGTGTCTTTGGCCAGAGCCAACGCAGTCTTCCGCCTTTCAGTGGAATTCACCTCCACGGTGCTCTAGACGAGACGTGGCGCGAGGGGGCGGCAGAGGGGGTGTAGGGAGATCGGGGAGCAGAACCCCCGGCGCGAGTTGGTTTGAGGCCGAGCCCCATTGTCGAGCGGGGATTTGTCTCGTGGGGGGATGGGGGTCGGGGAGAAAAACCAATGTGCCGCAGGCGGCACTTGACGAGACTAGGCTTAAAGGGTTTTTCGGTCCGCTCGTTGCGGCTAATGCCACGTACATCGACACAGCCTCCTAATAGTACTCCTAACAGTTGGTAGTCTCATTTTCTCCGAGTGTCGGGCCTAATTTCCGATGTTGTCGTCGCTGGCTACGGCTTCGCGCACGCACGCACGCACACTCAGCCGTCCCCGGGCTTTGTCCCGCTCTTGTCCCGCTCTCGTCCCGCACTCGTCCACCTCGACGGGATCGCCTCCACGGGGCCTGGCCGCGGCAATTACCGGGGATTATATTTCCTTCCCTCGGGCGGCACGCACTTGAGGCCAATTTGCCTCCGCTCCACATTGCTCTTTATCCGCAAAAATAACATAATTAACGCCCGGCCAGCGGAGAGCGCTCAGCGCTACCTTGACCGATGCTTTATAAGCCGACGGACTTATGCGCAAACGTACCGCCGACAATCATTCCGGAAGGTATGCTCCCGCTACTCTTCTTTGCCAAGCTGCTCAGAACTGCAGCGGAGATGCTCCCAGCTTCCCGTTTAATTAGCCTTTCGGGTTCTCCCAGCGAACCAAAGTCTCTGATTGTGTGTGTGTGTGTGCGTGCGTGTGAGAGAGAGAGAGAGAGATAGGGAGGTAAGGAGAGAGACGGGGGGAGAGGTGGATGGTCGGAGCTCGGGTAATTAAAGCGATCGTCGGGCGCAGCGAAAGGGCGACAGCTCGGCTCCTCCTCGATGCGCTCGAGCGAACCTCTAGCGCGCCACTTAAATGTCTTTCAATCGCAAAGAGCATCGTTATCAAACGCTGCAATCAAATCGCGTCATACGTAAGAGGAGGCTCGAATTCGCTACGTTTTGAGACCGTATGAAAGGAGAGCAGCTACCGCCGATACGCGGCCAGACGCATCCCCGCATCGGGCAACCAATCCTGCCCCCGGCCCCGGACCCCGACCCCGACCCCGACCCCGACCCCGCCCCCGCTCGCACACCCCGCTCTTTCATCGCTCGGGCGTCGCGGTCTCCGGCTTTTAAACATTCGGCGCCCGAACAAGTGCCGCTCCCACTGATTTACAGATAGTCCATTTAAATGTTAATTATATTCCTGCGTTCGAGGGCTCACCCACCCCGACCGCCGCCCTGCCCGTCCCCTGCCCATCGCTTTGACGATGGCTGAAAATAATGCCCCGCTTACCGAGCCGAGCCGCCGCACATTTTCGCCATTCAATCGGTAATTCGAGCCTTCCACGGGGGGATCATTTCTTTCAATCGGTTTTTAACCTCCGACCGTGGCCAACGGAAACGACTCTCCCCACCCACCAACACTCTCTCTCTCTCTCTCTCTCTCTCTCTCTCTCTCTCCCTCTCTCCCTCTATCGCAAAGTAGATTTTCATAACACCTGCTGCCTCTCTGCAAAGGTTATTCGCTTTTCAAGCAGCATCTCCAGACAATTACTCAACGCCCCCGCCTTTTTTCCCTCGATTTCCCCGTCTCTTCGGGCCTTCCTCCTATCCCTGTCTTTATTTATTTATTTATTTATTTATTTATTTAGTTATTTATTTATTTCTTCCATCCTTCCTTCCTTCCTTCATTCTTCGTGATTTTTCTTTTGAAAAACATAAGAATTTAACGTCTTTTTTGCCTTAGTTCTCCATCGGAAAGGATTCCAAAGGGAATTCGATCGGTTAAGGACAGAATAACAAACCCCTTACCAATACTCGCAATACCTACGATTCTTGCAAAAATCACTTTACAAGCGACTCTATCTGCCATTTGAGATTTTTCTAATCAAATATACATTTACCCTAACCGTATACCTACGGATGCTCGCGCACAAACACGCGCGCCCGCTCGATTTCGAATACTTTAATGAAAAAAAAAATAAATAAATAAAAAAAAAGCCCGTGCCATTTTGAGAAAGACTTTGCCGAGTGTTGATTTTTATTCGTAACTTCTCGTAACAGAAAAAAGAAAGGAAGAAAGAAAGAAAGAAAGAAAGAAAAATACTATCTAAACCGTAGCTGGGCATGTGTAAAAGTCTATGTAAATACGGAATACAGATAGGGGCGGCTGAATGCCTCGCAGTTACATATCGGGAATATAATGGAATGAAAGTGGAATGAGTATCGAGTAAACGAAATAAAATTAAGCCAGTATTTCTTTGAAGAAAATGTCAAATAAATAGAAGGCCAACAATGTAATCGTTGTGGCATAACTAATTGGTTTAGAGGATAAACAGCTGTTCGTCGGAGAAGATTGTCGAGACGGGGCCGGAAGTAATGCCGGAGCTGCGAAAACACATCACGTTGGAATCACATTGGCTGAGAGGAGCAAAGAGTTATGAAACCCGGAGTTTACGGAATCGCCCGTACGTCTGACTGACTAGATAAGGACGGGGAGGCGTATGGGATGGAGCCGATCCGCTGCTGATTATACACGCGGAATGGTACAGAGGCGGAAGTGCGCAGACCGAGGCGCGTGCACGCACACAATTGCCAGGCGGCTTTGCCGCTCTTTTTTCACTCTACACGAGCTCCCCACTGCCGTCCCGCTGCCGTCCCGCTGCCGTCCCGCTACCATCCCGCTGCTACCCAGCCACCGTTACGTAAGTCTTCGTTTATTTTTCCGCTTCCCGGCTGGCCGTCCCACCACCCCTCGATGATACGGCCCCACGTGCCAGACCGGTCCTTCTTCCTAGGCAGGATGCGCGGGCTGGGCTCCCTTTGCCGAGGCTTAAAATACGGATCGATGGAATTAGCATGAAGTGCAAAGTAGAGAAGGCAGCGCACAGAGAGAGAGAGAGAGAGAGAGAGAGAGAGAATGAGAGGGAGGGAGAGAGAGATAGAGAGAATGAGAGGGGGCACAAGAGACTAAGAGAGACATCACGCGTAGAGGCGTATCGCGCGGGAGCGTGAATGCGGGCTCGAGGGGTCCCCGGGAACACGGGCAGGAGACGGATAGGAGAGAGTCGACCGGGGGGGCGCAACCGAGAGGGTAGGACGTGCACGCGCGGGAGGGAGAAGACAAACAAACGCGTTATACCGTGGACGTAAATACGCGCGCACTGATTATGACGAAGGGAATGATGAAGCCGTCGGGAGAGTCAGAATCGGGATCGGGATGCGATCCTTTATCTCCATTATGAATTTATGGATACATAATTTGCCCTTCCCGCCCGTATTCATAAGCCCGTGTATGTATGTTTTCCTCTCAAATCTTTTCACTCTCTAGTCCGTGACTGCGTGATTTATACGCCCGCGGCCGGGAGCGAGAACTTTAATGGTTTTTGTAAGGTCGGCGTCGCTCTTGATCCGGCCCGATACTACTACACGTGATGAGCAATGGTGGGCGAGGGCAGAGGGAGGGGGGAGGGAAGGAGAGAAAGGAGAAAAAAGACTCGCGGATACCGGGACATTGGAAATTAGTGATAAAACTTAAAGCGGCTAGAATGGAAGCATAAATTGCAGGGAGACTCTACCACCCTCAAAGTAAAATAGCATCGTAGGAGTCTAGGGGGAGGTGGAGGTATAGAGAGAGGCGAGGGTACGGGGTTGGCAAGTAATAAGTGCGAACAGCCCGAGCGAGATAAAAGAAAGGAGGAGAAAAGGAGCCGACGTCATAATATTGTCTCTCCGCGTGACGCCTCGTCATAATGGCCGTCTCTCTCTCTCTCTCTCTCTCTCTCTCTCTGTCCTTCTCTTTTCTATTCGTCTTCTCATGATTTCGCGAGCACAAAGAGAAGTCGTCGTCGTCGTCGTCGTCGTCGTCATCGCCACCGACGAGGGGATGCTCGAGTCACGACGCTCTGCTGGCTCTGGACGCGATTCGAGCCACTTCCGGTTAGCCCGAGCATATTCTTACACGAGCCGTGGAACTCGTGGACTACGACGAGGATAACGACGAGAAGATGATATATATGGACGAGGACGAGGACGAGGGCTGACGCAATACCTCACGCTCATTATTCTCCCTTTCGTTCTTATCATTACTTATTATTCCAAATGAATTAGAAGCGGCCAAATAATCTATAGAGCCGAGCCTATTGTTTGCATTGTAAATCTGTCAAAGTAGATAGTTTGCCAATTTTTATGACACTTATTGACGGCATTTCCGAATCCCCTTGGAAAATTCTTCCGCAGCGCTAAGCTAACTAACGTTGCTCTTGTTACATAATCGGCCGACAGATAAGTTTCACATGCTTAAAAATTTCTTCGAAAATATATCCTTTAAAAGACTCTGACAGTCCCGGATGGACACCTGTCACACTTATATCAATGACGTATTCGTTATCTAATACCTTTGCTTCGATAACACTCTTCTCCGTGTAAACTTTTCACAATGTATTACTTAATCACTCGCACGAGCGTCGACGCGTGTTATTTATAGTAATTACAATAAAACCGTTTGTTTGCTCAATCTGTTGACGCGATTAATAATTTCGCATAAGCTGATAATAATACGTGTTTTTAAATGTGCGGGCCAAGTTGTCGGGTTGACTCGCCTAAATATTCGTAACACGTGAGGTTAATATAAATATTTTTTTTTTTTTTACCTTGGTATACCGAGCTCTTTTCGGTTAGGACTTTACATGAGATGTTTTACGAAATACCGAGCATGAAATACTTGATTAGCGGCTATAAATTTAGCAGATCAGTTAGGAAAGATTTCCTACATAAAAAAGTTGATGTGCGTTAAAGTTTGTCGGCTGGAGAAGGAGATAGAGAACGAGGCGTCGTTACGACCAAGCGAGGGAGAAGAGCGCCTGGGAGAGACGATAGAGAGAGAGAGAGACGGGAGAGAGACGGGAGAGAGACGGGAGAGAGAGAGAGAGAGAGATGTAGCGATGGAACAAGTGGGGAAGATAAGCTGCGCATAAGCCGAGACCGAGCTTTATTACTTTGGAAAATATCCCGAAGAGTCGTGGTAACGGGCGCGCAACGATGATGCGGAATAAGGGGGTGAGAAAGCCGGGTTGGGTGGGGTGGGGTAGAGTGGGGGGGTATGAAGGACACTCGTGATATTATCTCTTATTTCTATATAGGCGTTATATATTGTTGTCTCGTCAGCCCGATAAGCGTGAACAGCGGCGTTCGATGAGGGAGAAAGGCCGTGAGGGTGGGGGCGGCTCCCGAGCGGGAAGGGGATGCTCTTTAAATAATCCGCCGGATCTAATGATTACGGGATGAGAGCTTGTGTAACAAATTTATTTCGCTTTCGAGCTTTTATTGGCTCGATCTTATCTCGCTCAGCTAATGCATTAGATAAGTGATTCTTCTCTCCATTATTTACGTCCTTATTCAATGTGCCCCAAGCCTCAACACAATTACGAAGTGTACGCGCGTGTACATGCACGTCTAATACATCCTCGGAGATATTAATTATAAAAGTCAGGCATCTGCTCGAGCTTAACGGTTAGACCGCCTCATTATTAATAACAATGTAATTGTTTGAAGGGAGGAAATAATACGTTTGAAGGTAGCCTTGTATCAAAGTACAAAGGCTCGTATTAAGTGGATTTGTTTAAGCTATTTACTTGTAAATTATTTTTCTATTGATATTCGAATAAGAGCCCGGCTAATTAAAAATCTGTTTAAATATTTCGTAAAAACGCTATTAATTACAGCAAAATGGAATTTTACTTTACAAAAAACGCTTGTGTGCCGTAAACTTTCTTCTTCGCGTTATTATAATACAACGTAACGATTGAAATTGTTGTTTCGTATTTAAACAAGATTCCTATTGTAAAATCTTCCAAAAGACCTTCAAATTATTTTTCATCGAGGTGGTCGAGCCTACAGATCGTGACAATTACGATTACAAAAAAGGTACGTGTATTTAATACATAAGTGCGCGTTGACAGACGTTATTGGCCACTTTTAACATGTTAAATGGGCGATAAACAATAATATTATTGTATATCGTAAATAAATAAGAAAGCTAATTACGCTCAATTGTAATGACTTTGTGTAAATGGCATCTGAGCCGACCCGCGAGGAGGAGAGAAAAGCGAGGAAAGCAAGGGAATGATACTTGTTAAGCGTCGCGAAAGTTTATAAACTGTCCGTAATACCACAGCTCCGAGTCTTACGTTTAATTGCAACAATTAGCCAGGCTTTACCTTTTAATAAAAGACCAGAAAGAAACGAGGAAGGGGAGGGAGGGTGAGCTAACGAGGAAGATTTATGGTTATAATGTAGTTGAAAAGCGCGTACGAGTCTTAGACTGGTAATGAGAACGGGATGTAATGCTCTTTCTGAGCATCCCCCTCCCCCTGCCCATAGCGGGGTCGGCCCCGCGATGCCTGGAGAGCAACGCTATCCATGTGTTTCCGTTTGCCTGCGCACGGCTCGCGATACATCAAAGTTATAAGAAAGTCATTTGGCACATATTGCACGCGGCTCCCGGCTCCGTTTTACAACGCGTAGCCCGATAAGACGGCATTCCGGGCTCCGTCCGTTCCGTCTGCCCGGGCGAGATTTCATAACCTGTCATTAAGAGCGGCTCGTGCCCCCGCCCCAGCCCCCGTCCCCCTAACCGATTCTCAACCGACGTATCATCTATTCGCTGGAGCTGCTGGTCGTGGTGGTGGCGGCGTCCTTTTCCCTTCGTTTTACCTAGGAGTCCGCCCCTCTTGCCCCGGTCGACCTTTTGTGAGAGGGCGCGACCGAAAGCGGGAATACGCACACGTACTTTTTTTCTCAGACTCCGCGGAGGACGCGATGCCAAATTCAGGAATGAAATTCAGAAGTAAGAGGAAGCCGCTAATACCCGGAGTCTGTTACATTTGGACGGATACTCTTGGTCGTAATTACAGTGTAAAGAAGCATCGGTATATGAGAGAGAGAGAGAGAGGTCAGGGTGATGGGGGGAGGGTGTGGTTGGGTGGAGGGAATAGGAGCGACGGTGATGGGGGGAATGGTCTCGTTGACTCGATATGCCGATATTTACACGGCGCCTCGTGACGCCCTTGACTCGTAACTAATTGGCAGGCTCGCGGACGTGGACACAAGGTCATTGGGCTTCGGGGGTGGCTCGGGCAAGTTTCCCATCGGCACCTTGGCGCGGGCCGGGTAGAGTGGGCCGTGAAAGTCCAATTTCTCGACAATCAGAGGCGAATTAGGAGCCGTGGCGAATGGGCTCACGCGTGGCGCGGATTTTCGCGCTCCGGCCCCGACCCCTGGACGGGGCTGCGTGGGAAATCCGAGGGGACGGGCGGCCAGCCGGGGGGGAGCAGCGGGTCCGACAAAAAGCGGCGCACGTGAGAGGAAAAAAGAAAGAAAAAACGCTCGTCGGAGAGGCCTAATGCTCGAGATGGCTTTATTAAGGGTGTTTGCCGTCGAGCGGCGTCCGCTCACCTCCACCCCCGACGCCGACGCCGACGCCGAAGCCGACACCCCGACGATGAGCCAGGCTGGACCGGGGACCGGCTGACTGGCTCGTACATCTATCTGATAAGGCCGGGAATGGACGTACGTAGCCGTGCCGTCACGCCTTTCACGTCCGTGAGCGCGCGTGTCATTACGAGGGCAAGGGTTCGAGAAGCGAAAGGAGCCAGAGCCCGACGTCGATGCGCAATTTATTCGCGGCCTCCCACCCTCCGCTCACTCCCTCATAGTACTTATTTTATTACACCCGTTTCTTTCTCCACCCCGCCCATCCCCACTAAACCAGCCATTTATTTTCTATATCTGCCCGATCACTAGATTAATACATCTTACCTACTCCGACTCCCGCTCACCCGCTCACCCGCTCACCCCCGACCCGCCCGATAACTTTTCTTACATTAATCGACGACACCCGCCCTCCCGTCTTCCCCACTCTCCCCCAATAACCCACCGATTCCTTAAACCATCGCTCCGCCTTCACCCATAATTACAATAATAATTCATTGGTAACTCTAACGTCTTCTCATGATTTTCACTTGCTTCGGTCGAGAAGTCGCTCGAGAAGTCGCTCGCAAATGACAAGGATGAGGCTCCGGTCAGAAGGGAGAGGCCGAAACCTTTAAGATTAAGGGATAAATAAGGAACGAAGGGTTGAGCGGAAAGAAAAAGCAAAAAGCTGCCCCGGGCCGAGGATATCCGTGGTGCGGAGCACCGAGTCGAACGGTAAAAGGCAAGAACGAGGGCTGGAGGGGCAGGGGGGGCGGTGAGAGGCGTCCGTAGCTGGATACAAATTACATTTAAATAGGATGCGCCGGAACGCTTGGCATTCGCAATTTAAACGGGGTCCGGGAGGCGGGGACCGGACGGGAAGCCGGCATAAAAGAGAATTAAACGCGCGAGGGCTGCGCCCCACGAGGGAGGGGCCGCTGTGATACCGAAAGCCTTGGCTGGCTAAGGCCAGAGAGGGACAGAGAGAGGAACAGAGAGAGAGGGGGGGGAGAGAGAGAGACGAAGAGTTTCATCGAGTGGGTGGCGAGAGCTTGCGAGAGACCCGAGCAGCCCTGCTCCAGACGAGTTTCGGCCAACTCCCGAAGATGCTCCACCCGCGCTATCATCCTCCTCTTACTTTATCTCCTGTCGGTCTTCGATGCTTCAGCCCCTCGACCGCCACCTACATTACTCACACATTTGCACGGCACTTGCATCCCCATCCATTAATTATAAAGGCAATTTAATCGTTTGCCCTCATCGGATGACAATCTTCCTCGCTCGTAAGGGAGACACGTCGGATTTCGTGGAGCCGGCGTTTTCTCTTTTTTGTCGGGAGTTTCACCGGTGCAGCATAAACATCTCCGACACGATAAAACTTGAGTGACATCAAGAGGTCCGAGCGACGAAGAGAAGGAGAAGGCCCGTGACGGCCGGCCTCGTTGAAGGATTCGGTAGCCGTCGGTGGAGGCGGAGGTGGAGGCGGCGACGGCGACGGCGACGAATGATTTAATCGAGCATGGAGGCGGCAGTTTAAGGCCCAAAGTCGGCGGGGGTCTCTCGGCTTGCGTGGTTGGTCGTTTGACGAGGCGGGGACGGGGGGTCGGGGGGACGGGGGACGGGGGGGCGAGACATAGAGATAGAGAGAGAGAGAGAGAGAGCTGCTCGTCGCGCCGTCGTTCCAGCGAGCGATACGACGAGCCAGCCAGCCAGCCAGCCAACAAAAGAGGAGCAGCGACGGCGGCGAGCACATCTCCAGAGCTTTTAATCTGCGAGTCGACTCGTAAAAAGTGCGCGACACTGTCGTACGAGGATGTGACGTGGGGGAAGGTACGGTGAGGGAGCCGCAAGGGCACCGAGGCGTAGGGAACGCCGGCTGTGCGCTCAAAGAAACCGGGAGCCTCGTCCCTCCCCCACTCGCTCACTCGCTCGCTCTGTCGTCGCCCTCGGCGCGTACGCGGTATTTAGTGGCGCAGCGGGCGGTTCCTCTTTCGAAAATGATGCGCGGCCCCCGCGGGGGCAGGGATACGGGAGCGCCACGCGCCGGCCTTTATTGCCTGCCGAGGAGAGCGAGTGTAGAGCGAGTGTAGAGCGAGTAGAGCGAGTAGAGCGAGCTGCCATTAGAAGAGTGCCGCTTCGGGTTTTAATCGCGAGCTTCTTCCCAATAATTGGAATGGCGCCGAGGTCCCGCGCCCTCGCGACTCTCCTTTATTTTCAGAATAATTGTCATGGATACGCGATTGGGAGCGGGGGCGGCGACATACTCGGGCGTTATTGCTTATTTTAATAACGGCCGAGTCTGCCTTTTTCCCTGGTGAACGAACGACTTCCACGTACGTACCGTCCTCGAATCGCGTGAAATAGCTGCCCCCTCGTGCCATTACTTACAATCTCGAGGCAAACTTCCGCCCCTTCTCGCCCTTTGTCTCCCTATATTGCAAAATCTCTCTCTCTCTCTCTCTCTCTCATTCGCTAAGCGTTCAATGGGCGACGCGTTTTTATAATGCGCGGCGTAAGCTCGGCCGGCAGTGCATTATAGCCGAGCTTTTCCTCGGCACCCCTCCCCCCACCCGCCCGCGACCCTACAACTAATTCGGCTAAGTACAAAGAATTAAAATTCCCGTTAAGTAGCTTAACGAACTCATTCGATATTTAATTAAAATTTCCAATCGAATCGACTGAAGTGGCTTGAAAGCGTTAAATTACTTCCTTTTCAACGGGGAAATGTTTTCCCTTAATTTTTTTTTTCCCACCGAAGTCTTCGCCACTTACGGCTCTCGCGAAATTAAAAAAAGCCTCTGCCGCGCTTCGTTCCAGAGATAATGTACATAAGGACTGAAATTACACATCGACAATGCGACTCCCGCTGGCGTTTTGAATACAACGTTGCCAGATTATAATAAGCCGCCGAGGACTTCTTATTCTTATTCGACAATATTCCAGGAAAGGACAGCTTTAGAGCGGCCAATCGATATTTATCATGGACAATAAAAATTAGAAGATTTTTAACGTCACTTAAAAATACGGGAGGTGCGAGGAAAAAGAAATGAGGGAAGAAAGAGCGAAGATCTGGAATACATTATCAAAAAGGCTACTTCCAATCGGTAAAGCTATCCGATGTCGAAAGAACCTATCAACGTCTTGGTGGAAAAAAGAGGTCGGTCGAATATTCGAGATTGCTGGGAGATAACTCGTTACCGCCCGTTCAACAAGAAATAACAAAATTTACGTGTACGTGTGCGGGGCCTCGTACAAGCCGTATACCGCGGAGGGACGGAGACGAAGGTTTCTTTCTCTTGTCAATACAAGACAATACGCTGCCTTGTAAGCCGATACCCTTGCCCCTGCCACGCTATGTATTATATTAACTTCCAATACATAACTGCATTGCCTTCGCATTAAGATACCGCAAGATACGCGGATAAGGAGAGGGGAGATTATAAAAAATTTTTTATCATCTTGATTTGAATTACGCAACCGTCGCTCAATAAATTCTATACTCCCGTACTGTCGAGTTGGATTCTTATGGTGTTCACGGCCATGGCAGAGGTACATTAAAAGCATGTATTCGCAGCCCATTATCTAGTTGTGCTTCGATACCTTTAAATAAATCGAATTTTTTCAGAGTAATAGACGATAACGGAAATTATTGTGCGCGAACGTAATGTCGGGCTCTTAGCTTACACATCTTATTATAGAGTGAGCGAGGGAGAGTTGGTGAGCGGTATTCGCATGTATTTGAAAAGGTTCGCCGTCGAATTCGTAAGAATCGATCAATCGAGTCTCTTAGACGGCTTTCATGACTCGCTGATCATTATTGCATATAAATGACACGTGTAATTACGGGACTAGGAGTAGGGAAGCCTGTGGGTAAAAAGTTTTCTCGGGGACACAGAAAATGTGGAACTTTTCATTCTTTTATGAAAAATTGACGAGCCGGAGATCGGCGATAGGCGAAGATAAAGAGAAACATATCAGGAGGGAGGAAGTCTGGCGAGGTGGGTGGGGGGGGGTAGGGAGGGAGGGACGGGAGGGAGGGACGGGAGAGAGACGAGAGACAGAGTAGAAATGCAAGCGAGAGCCCAGCCGAGTATAACTGGACGTTTACATCAGCCTAGTTGGCTGCACACGTGATTGGACAAGACAGCTGATACGGTGGTTGAACCCGCATCGGAGACCGAGCGAAAGAGGGTCCCCGTCTCTCTACCAGGTCGGCTGGGACGGCTGTTGGCCGTGGCTATGTGGGTGTGGGGACGTCAAGAGGGAGGAAAGGCATGGAAGGCGCTGTCGACGGTGGCGTCGATTACGAGGCTCACGGCTGCGCTCGTTCTCCTCGCGGTGTTGGATTCCCGTCCATCCGTCCATCCGTCCATCCGTCCATCCGTCCATCCGTCCGTCCCTTCGTACGTCCCTTCGTACGTCCCTTCGCGCGTCCCTTCGCGCGTCCCTTCGTTCGTCAGTGCGCCCGACGGCGGGCCGACGGGGACGGCGTCGGCGGTTTACAGCTGACGTTACCTGCCCTGACATCGCGAGGACGTCGAGGAAAAAAGCTGCGGCGGCCTCTGTCCCTCGTCGATCCTCGATAGACGCACGACGAGGTGAAAATTCCACGACACGCTCGCCGGCCTCTCCCTCCTCCGACCTTACATTTATATTAAAAGCGATGATTAGCCCGGCGGGCATAATCCCGTACCCGGAACTATCCTGTCCCCTCGAGCGAATGCACGCGTCGGCTTCAATTACTTCAAATTACTTTCTTTATTAAGGCACGATTCCCCATGACAAAAAAAAAAAAAGAAAGAAAGAAAGAAAAAAAAATACAATGCCTTGCAAGAGCCGTGTAATTGTTATTACCTATCCTCACAGCTAAGTGATTCCCGATCCCGGCTGAGCTATACAATTTTTTTACATTCCTACATTATCGATCGGGCGAGTGCGTCCGCGTAGAATAGCATTCGGAGGCTGACACTTTCGGTATCGAGCCAAGTCACAGAGGAACCTGGCGGCATAAAAGCAGCGCGGCCGCTACGAAAAGTAGAGAGCAGTTAAAAATAAGGCAGTAGCGCCATTGCCGGCTCGCTGCAGGACTTAAAAATGATATAAAGTATGGATGGAAAGGATTCGCGAGAGAGATGGAGAGAGCGTGGGGAGGGCGAGGGAGAGAGAGAGAGAGAGAGAGAGCAAGAGAGGGCGGTCGAGAAAGAAGACGGAGCCGGGAGACGTAGTGGGCGGAGGAAGGAAGGTTTGCTGAGAAAGTGCGAGCTTCCGAGGGTGAGGGCGAGCGGAGGCGAGGGAAGGGGGATCGTCGCCAAGGAAAGTTAGTGCGCAGAAGAGAAAATACATAATGCAGTAGCCCGACCGGACGTCTCCGACACTCCCTAACTCAGGCGTAGCCACCCCCGCGACGTGTGTGCGCACGCACGGCCAAGGAGGAAGGAATATAAGAAGTGCTCCGGGGCGCAAACCGTCCGGGAGCGAATTAAATGGAAGGAGGGTGAGCGAGCCGCACACCACCCTCGCCGAGTCCTCCTCGGTCGCATTTGTAATACGTATGTGGTGCAGCGTTGGTTAGGCGGAGGACAAATTAAATGGGGGAATCATGGGGAGCGTGGGTGCGAGGGTGCGAGGGTGCGAGGGTGCGAGGGAGCGAGCGAATGAACGCCCGCCAAGAAAATGGAGGACTCCAGCGAGGAAGGCATTATTATTCCTTCAATATTTTTCCCGCATTTAAGTTTTGTCCATTCCCATTCTCTCGGATTCCCTCCGATGCCCTCCGATACCCTCCGATTCCCTCACATCGCACGTCGGCTCGGAGCTTACGGACTTTAATGGAATCTCCGAGAGTTCGGTCAGCTTCAGAAATTACAAGAAAGAGTGGGGCGAGAAGGGTTATGGGAGGGTGGGGGTGGGTGGGGGAGAAGAGGGATCGGCAGGAGCGGGATAAGATGGAGAAAAATCACGGGGATAAATGGCGAGAAGGGTTGTCGTAGCGAGCCGCGGAGGTTCGGTGGCTGGAGGATGGGAGGGATGGAGGGATGGAGAGGCGGGAGGGACGGAGGGAGTGAAAGAAGGAGGAGACGGAGGAAACGCATTGATTTACGGTGCTGGTCGTTGAGTCTCTCCTTGAGTTCCCGGAGGCAGAGAGTCGAGCAGCAACAATTCACTCGGCTCGGATCGCCGAGGCCATCCTTTACCCAGGAGGCCAGAGAGACTCCCGCCGGCATTGTTGCGGTCGCCTACACATTTGCCTCCCACTTTTCCCTCAGCCTTCTTTCTCCTACCCCCTGACCCTCTCGCCGTTTTATAAAGGCAAGATGACCTCCGCAGCGTCCCGGTCAAGCTATTTTAATTGCTTACGCAAGTATGGGAATAATGCGAAAGTTTCAAACGATGAAAAGGTGCTTATTACACCTCGGGTCACCCTTACTACTTACTACATTACTGTAATTATTGTTGTTCCACTTGCTGCCGGGCAGTTGTTTTTATTGTTTTTCTGTTTTCTTTTGTCTTTATTATTATTATTATTATTATTATTATTATTATTATTATAACGAGCGGTAAGAAGGCGGTATTAATAACGAGGAGAGGAAAGTTTGTTTATCCTCGGGCTCGAGGCGAGTTTCAGGCGAGTCCAAGTGCAGCGGCGGCCCCGGGAAATCCGAATTATTTTCACGTCGAAGCAATTAAGCGTGGAGCCCGTCGAACGGGCCAAAGGATTCGCAGGGAAATTAATATAGCAGCGGGCGAATGGCGGTAGGGTGGGACGGGGGGAGGGGCGGTAGCCCACGAGGCCAAACAAAAGGTAGCGAAACGCTTGTGGCTTTTTGGCGGGTGGCAACAAAAGAGAGAACGACGCAGAACGGACGTCTGCGGGGCAGGCGGACGAGTGGACGGAGAAGGAGAACGGCGGGGCAGAGAGAGAGAGCGGCTGGCCGGCTCGAGAAGCTTGGCGGGCTCGCGGGCTCAGTGGCGCGAGTAAACCAATAACGCGTCCGTCAGAGGCTGGTGCCAGATTTAAATCCGGCGGGACCAGGGCGCCGGGACGGCTGAGGGAGAGCGGTTGGAGGAAAAGTTGCACGGGGCGCATTTCAAAGCCATCCGCGTACGTTTATACGTCTATAGAGACGTGGCAGAGGGCCGAGTGGCTTTCGGATTTGACACGCCATTAGATGCGGGAATACAAATGGAAAATCATTTTATTGACTCTCGCTTCTTCCTTCCGCCACCACCTCTTTCTCCCACCTCACCCCTCACCCCAATAACCCCCTACGATCCCAGTAGAATCAGATCGCTGAGCAAATCGCGTTTCTTTCGAAGTAAGTCGCGAGCCAGACTCTGACCGATCCGTCCGGGCATTGTCGTTGACGCTTGCGCGTAAATGAAAAGGGAAAATAATGATTGTCGGGCTTCCGGGAGGGGGGAGGGGGATGGACGCCTCCGAGGAAGATCAAGACTCGAACGACAAAGGGTTCTTCAGCTAATAAGAAAATAATTACGAAGGAGCTTGGGACGTGATGCCGTAGGAGGACGTCGATACGTGAAGGCACGCGACAATAACGAATCGGGGAGGGAAGAGTTAATTTTGCGCCGGTTTCCCGATTGAAAAAGCCTCCCTTTCCTCGGAGGGATCTTTGCTCTCCGGCGGCTCTGGAGGTCGAAGAGACGGCGCGGCGGGAGGGAAGGTCGAAGAACTCATTGGGTAGTAGGCACGGGAGCGAAATAAGTATAAGGGGCGGGAGGGGGAGAGAGAGAGAGAGAGAGAGAGAGAGAGAAAATGAAAAAAAAAGAATAGGTCGATCAATGAAATCGCAGTTGTGGACTCGGAGCGGCGGGTGGCCGCGAGGGTTGGGGGGTGGTTATTGGGGTTGGGGGGTGGGGGAGGTAATTCGTTTTGAGGAAAGCAGACGCAGCGAAGAGCGCGGCCTCGCTCCCGATGGGAATTGAATTTGACGACATTACAATAAAGGGGGTAATGCCTGAGAATAATGAAATTTCCTCCAATCATCGAACGGCCGAGTATTCCTCACCCCGTACCCCCGTCCTGGACCGAGGACATCCGTTTGCTTCCTTACCCGATTTTTTCCATTACTCCCTCCTCTGTTGTCAATGTATGTATAAGGCGCTTGAGGTGCTTTCGGCGAAATTTTTATCAACTACATTTCTTACCGATTATACTACCGAGCCGCCCTTCCTTTAATTTAAATCCGAGCTTCCCTCTTTAGATTGGCGTCTCGGTGACATTCGACCATCGTCCCCGTCCCCCCCTCTCTCTCTCTATATATATATAGCGAGGGAGAGAGAGAGAGAGAGCTGCACGGCTCCGACTATATATTCATAAACTGAAACGTGACGAGTCCAAGGACGTGAGGAGCGCGGTTGCGGGAGGGGGGGGAGGGACGGCGACGAAAGCATGACGGGGCAAGAAAGAAAGGAGGTGTAGTGGGGATGGAGGAGGTAGACGGGAAAAGCTCCTCAAGAGTTTGGGAAACGCGATTAAATTAAAAATTAGCGCGTTTGGCTGAGCAAAGAAAAAGCCGAGAGAAGCGACAGATCCTCGCGGTCCGGGAGGGATGGGCGGAGGGCAGAGGCGATACGAAAATATAACTGCGGACCGTGGCCGCGCGTAATTGAATATTACACGGACGATTAAAGAAACGTTAATCTCGGCCACAACGAGTTCAGTAGCTCTCTCGCACCCCTACCCCCTATCTCGAGATAGAGATAGAGAGAGAGAGAGAGAGAGAGAGAGCACCTTCAGCGGGAGGTCGGATAATTTATTATGAAATCGCTGGATTCGCAGGCAGTGGATGCGACACACGTCGACGCGTCGAGTCCCGTATTTTTCAGTGGATCCCCGGGGCAACGGGAAGGGTTCGATCCGCCAAGGGTTCGCGTAAAAATAAAAACAAAAAAAAAAAAAAAAAAAAACCAAGGACGACGTCCGGCAATTGCTCACGTTTGTCCTCGGTGGAGCCTCGGCATAGCGCGTTATGTTAATTGTCCGTTAATTGCGAAGAGGCGAGCATTCGTTCCCGCGCCACTAAATTTCCTCCCCGTCCCCGCACAACTTAATTGTTGTTTACTTTTCCCCTGCAGAATTTGTTTTCGGCTAGACAACGAGTTCCCGGCTGAATTGCGCCCCGAGCCGTTCGTCTCATTAATTCACGCCTCGAATATTTTAAATGCCAGACGATTCGGCGTATCGTGGCCGCGCACACGCGCCCACCGCCACACGCAAGCGTATTAACAATCCCGGCCTTATGCAATTACGCAATCGCTTATTAAGTTCTTTCGGCACCCGCGACTCCCCCTTACAAGTACATTTTCAACGGTTCGACGAAGGCATGAAGTGAGACGTCTGCGAGGCGCCAGAAGGAGCAAATATTGAGAGTAAGTGGAGTTATTCGCTTCTTATATCGTCGGATTCGAGACTAAATGACTACGTATGAGAATACTCTAAAGAGTCAATTACTTTCTTTCTTTTTTTTCTTTTCTTTTTTTTTTTTTTTTTTTTTTTTTTTTTTTGTTACTAGAAGGCATAAAATCCCGCGGAGTTTGCACACTTCGAATCCATTGCTCGGGTGTACGATGGCGGCAGCCGGGGTGGGCCGGGGCGGCGGGTGAGAGGGAAGAGACGAAGGAATCTCGAGCGAGTGTACAAGGGTGGGTTCGTCGGGGTCGGGCGAAGCGGGCGAAGCGAAAGAAGCGAATAATATAAGGAAGACGGGCGCGGGCGGCGTATTAGAAGTAAAGTTTAGCGACCCTCCTACTGACTGCCCTTGTAAGTGGAAACAGAAAGAAAGAGCGAGACAAAGGCATAAGGAAAGAAAGAAAGAAAGAAAGAAAGAAAGAAAGAAAGAAAACGCGTGTGCGAGAGAGAGAGAGAGAGGAAGACCCTTAGCCAGCATTTATTGGACGCATGCAAATATCCATGGCAACCATCTCGCTTTCCTCCTTAGTAAGGTGGAATGCTAAATCTTACGTCCTCTAGCTACCTACACGTGCACGCATACCGATACACACGTACGCGCAAATGTATCTGTAAGAGGCCATCTACTACCCCCTCTTGAAATAATAATATAATAATCGTAATCGCTAGGAAATTATTAATCATATTATTTAGAGATTAATCGTCTATTCTACGGATATTACATTCTTGCGAAATAAAAGGGAAGTGGCAATTTAAGGGAGTGAGACTGCAAATAACGAGGTATAAAATAACGAGATTGACAGAATCTTGATAACAAGTGCATCGTAATTAGAGTTTATTCGATTTCATATTAAAGCCCTTAAATGTTGTGAGTTAAAAAGAAAAAGTTAAAAAAAGATAAATTTAATTGGGGTTATTATGGATACGAGAGATTAGCTTATACTGTGATAATAAGAATAATTATTATTTTGAGGAGATTAATAGTGTTGGTAAAAGAGATCATCGTCGTACATTTATGGATATCTCGTACGAGATCTCTGTGGATAGATAGAAGAAAATGGAGAGAGCGAGAGAGAGAGAGAGAGAGAGAGAGAGAAGAGGAAAGAAAAAAAAATGACGCGAGGTAGGGTAGGATCTCGGTTTGAGCATGTGGGTATTTGAGAATATTTGAAAGGGATTTGATTTGAAAGAGCGAGAAAATGAAGAGAATTAATGCAATAAATATTGTTGCCGAAGGTATAACGGGACTGAAAGGGCATTATTGAGCATCCGAGAAAGGATGAAACGCGGTAATGAAACGAGCGTGCGTCGCGCAATGAAGAATAAAGGCGAGAGAAGATGATTTGTGGGTGAATGGCGGCTCTTAACCCCGATTCCGGGTATTCGAAAAGAAACGACTCTTTGGGTGACGGGTGAGGAGGAGGGGGGTGCGCCGACGGGGATGGGGTGGGGGAGGCGGGAATCGAAATAGAAAATGAGGCGTAGGAGGGAAGAGGCGCGAGTCGTGGGGAGATAAGGATCGAGGCGATCCGAAAGCGATGCCTTGAGTGGTGCCGGGGGAGGGCGGTGATGGTACGCGTGAGGGGGTGGAGGAGGGGGGGATATGCCGAACCAAAGGAGCCCAATAACGCTTGAGGTCGCGATAATTCAATGCCTCGCAAACGAAACTTCTTTTTCAACGCCATCGAGAGTCGACGAGAGTATACGCGTATCCGTGGCTAAGTTGACGCCTCCCCCTCCTCTCTCACGCTCTCTCTCTCTCTCTCTCTCTCTCTCTCTCTCTCTCTCGCTCTCTCTCGCTCCGTTTCATTCGACTCGGGCGAGCACCGCGGGGAGGAGGCGAGGCTGCTTTTTCCGCTTCTGTATCAGTGCACAAAGCTGCGCTATGACAATGACGTTCAGGGGTGGCTCGGAGCTCGGATGCGAGGGTGTGGGCATACAAAGCCTGACACAGGGCGAGAGAGGGACGAGCGAGCAATCTCTCTCCGTGTACGCGTGTACGTGTGGTGTGGGAGCGGCGGTGACGTCGGCGTCGCCCGACGAATTTCCCAAGTGTTAATTAGTTAGCGACTCAATGAATACCCGATAAAGATGAGCCGTTTCTCTTCCCCCGTACGGCACGTCGCTGAAAAATAACGAGAAAGTACCCCCACCCCCCCTCACCCGGCCGGCCGACCGACTCGTCAGGTGATTTTTTTAATTACGAATTCGACGTCTGAGAAGCAATTGTTCGCAGACAATGTGCGATAATTGAAAAGTTTGCCATTTGTAGTCACTTGTAGTCACTTGTGTAACGACGAGAAGGGCTCGAGGACGGTCTTGAGCCACGGGTCTTGATCCCGGCGCGTCGGATTTATTAAATTTTCCGCATCCGATTACGTAGCCGAGGACTGCAGGAGCGATAAATACACGCGTCCTCGGGGTCTTGTGGGGTGTGCAGGCGGGAGACGATGATAGCCCGTCGCTGACGAGGATTGCGGGAGTTGTCAGGACTCGGTAATCGCCTCGTCACGCGCACGTATACATTTTCCGAGCGCAGATAGCCGTTGAAGGTCGGTGAATGGGGAGGGGGAGGGTAGGCAGGATTAAATGGCGCCTACCCTCGGAGGCCGAAAGGTAAACTCTCTCTCTCTCTCTCTCTCTCTCTCGCACGCGCTCTCGCTCTCTGTCCGTCTGCCGGCCAGGATGATCCGGGATTACGGGAACCGGCCGGTTGATCGTTGACACACGTTTGCCCTCTTCCGGGAGGGCATCCCCAGCTATCAACGATCTTGCTGATCTATTATGCTGACCTCCGGGGGACTGTTCATCTTAATAAATAAGGGACAGTAATTAATCGATAGGATTACTCACGCTGGGGATGTTGTCGTTGGTACAGACGCCCTCCTGGAGGAGACGGTCCCTGATCTCCCAGGCGAATATCGAGGGGCACTCGCTCTTGTATAGCGAGATCTTGTTGACGACCTCGGCGGTAGCGACTCGGGGCTTGCTGCCACCGATTGCCCGGGGCCTAATCGAGCCCGTCTCGTAGTACCTGCAACAATAATATTTTGCGATTATAATTTGCCCGAATCCCCGGGTCTCCGCTCGCCAAAGTCCCAGAGTCCTCCCCCAGCCAAGAGCCGCGACGCGCGATCAATTATCTCGCTAAGCGCTCGATCCTCCCGACAACGATACATTATCCGAGAGGCATGTCCGGCTCCGATTTCGTATTTAACGCGAACGCGACCTCGAGATGCTGGGACTCGGCATCTCGGCATCTCGGCAGTCTATCCCAAGGCCGACCGAGATTCCTTCGGTCCAGCAGCGAGCCCAGCCCTTTTAAATAAAACGTATTAAGTAAGGGGAAGCGCCCCGTCGATTTGCCGGGAGTTTTTACGCGAGAAGACGAGCCGCGTCGTGGCCGACTGCGAGGACGGGCTACGTCGAGCCCTGCACCGAGTGCAGCAACGGCTTGACGCGACTTGCTTTTTACACGGCATTAGCGGCGACATTCCGCACCGCGGGACCTTTTGATGCAACGACTACGGACGCGTCACGAGTCGACGGCTCTCGAATACCTTCCGGCATTCCTCTCGACCCATCACCCCCCCTCCCTCCCTCCCTCCATCCCCCTCCTGACCCTCCTTCTCGTCATACCCACCCCACACGGCGGAGGCGGCGGAGGCGGAGGCGGAGGCGGAGGCGGAGGCGAAGGCGGCTGCTGCGACGGCCCTCAAGCGGAGATACTTTTTTAATTGGAGAATGAGTCGGAATTATGGCCCCTAATGAGGAAAAGCATTAGATTGTAGGCAACTCGTTAGTCGGGCTACGGGTAAAATAGCTTAGGCACGAGCCCGGAAAAGCGGGTAAATAGTTATTGTAATTGCATTTCTTTTAAGGTTATTGGGGTTATTGGGGTATCGAGAGCCGATCGAGGACACCGGAAGTCTCGCGTTATAAATATCAATGGGGTAACGAGGCGGCGACGTCACGGGCACGTTGCGTCATCGAGGTGAGCTTGAGAGAGGCGTGGCGAGGTGAGGTGAGGTGAGGTGAGGTGAGGCGAGGTGAGGCGAGGTGAGGCGAGGCGAGGCGAGGCGAGCGCCGAGTCCAGGTGTCGATTAGCCAGAGGTGAATAATCAAACGAATGAATTATAAATAGTTTAGCTTTTACGGGGCAATTATTTTGAAAATTTTCACACGCGCGGGGTGATGATATATGTGGAGTGGGAGCCCCCCCCCCGCCTCTTTTACATAGAAACGCCGTAAAAAAAGGCCAGTGTCCTCGGGTCAGCCTCGGTCCGTGGAGGGGGCGGAGGCAAGAAGTTACGAGTTTCTTGAAGAGGGCGAGCCGAGAGGTGAATGGGACCGTTCCGCGTATCGAGGGGCCCTCGAGGGGCACCCCTCGAGGGCCCCGCTTTTCTCACGCATGCAGTATTTCAACCAACCTGCCGAGGATCTTGGAGACGCATCCGTTGCTGACCTGGAGGATCCTCGATATGTCGCAGGGCCGGGCGCCCGAGTGGGCCAACTCGACGATCTTCTGCCGGGTCGAGTCGGGGAGTGGCCGGCCGCCGACGAAGACGCCCCCGAGCTGGTTCACACCGCTGTGACCTGAAATCATGTTGTACTCTTCTCAGATTATTCTCTGGGCCGCTCATGTGCTTGCCTAACCTCGCAATCGTTTATCAAAAACATTGTCCCGGCTCTAATTTAACGGGGATGCTCGGCCATCAATTCTTATCTAATCACGAATGATCCACTTTCGATCCACTTTAGATCCACTTTCGATCCACTTTCGACCTCATCCCCCCCTCGACCGCCGCTCTCGTCCGCGAATGCTTCGAAATTATTCGAAAGTTCGAAAGCGGTACGGGGCGGGGAGGGTCGTGGCGGGGAGGGACGAGGCGGGGCGGGAACATTAGAGAACATTAGAGAGAATGGTCGCTGGGAGGTTCTCTCGAACGTCTTATCAGTTTTTAAAAGCTAATTCAACTTTCCCTCGAGTCGGCAATATTTTCAATATTTCTAATATATTGGAAATAAGAATGCGGAAGGAAAATCAGAGACAATCAAAGAGTCTTCCGAGTGCCAGTAAAATCAATCCCCCCCCCCCCCCAAAGACATCCTCTCGTCGATGCACAAACGCACGCGCACACCACGGTCACACACGTACACGGATCATCAGACGGCAAGTATAGCCAATTTCATTCGAGTATTTTCGTATTTTTACCGGGAATTCCGCCGATCGACTAACTATACAATCCGGCCAATAAATCACAAATGTAGGTGCCTCTTCTTTCATTTTCTTCCTTTTCACCCTCCTAGGTCTCGTTCCTTCTCCCCGAGAGAGAGAGGGGGGGGGGAGTCGAGGACACCCCCACCCCTGCCATGGGCCCGCATCGCGTTCCTTAGCAAAGCTGAGGAAAGGAATCTCGACGAGATGAGGACGACGTGGCGGAGGGGTTGGGGAGGACGCACGCGCGCTTCCAAGGGGTTCAAACCCGAGATTCTTTTTTCCGGGAGGTGGTGGTGCCGCATGACGCGCGTGGCGGCGACGACGACGACGACGACGACGGCGACAAGGACGGATCCAGCCTCATTGTTGGCGCTGACGAGACTCGAGGACCGGGAGCCCGAATAATAATCCACCGCACGGACGGGCATTAAAACCGTCTCCTACCCAAGGTGTTGGCGTACGCTCCCTCCCTCACTCGTCGATCCCTCTTACTCCAAGGTCATTCGGCTCCTCCGCAAGTTGTTGTTGTTGTTGTTGTTGTTGTTGTTGTTGTTGTTACATTATTCCGGCGCCATTGGCCATCTGTTTTCCGCCTTTTCACTTTCTTTCCCTTGGTAAGGGGAGGTTGCTTTTTTTTTATCCAACCCCGAAGCAGCCTGAATTTCAGCTAATTAAGGTTATAACTAATTATCTGATGCTGGACGAGCGACGGACCAGCGACGGAACAGCGATGGACCAGCGCCCGACCGGTGCGTGGGTACTTTTGCATTCGCCTGATTCCTTTTTTCTTCTTCTTTCTCTCCTCCTTCTTCTTCTCCTCCTCCTCCTTCTTCTTCTTCTTCTTCTTCTTCTTCTTCTTCTTCTTTCATTTAGCCTACACCCTCCCGAAGCGCTTTGGCCTTGGAGGTTATCGCACGCTCCCTGTACAAACACTTTCGGTCAGATCAGACTTTGCTCGCCGACTATATAAATACTTAAAAAATATTGATTCCCCTCGAGCGCCTGTGTTTGGCCATCTTTTATGGATCGCTGTGGGAAGCAAAGACCTTTACAGTCATCCTCTTATTATATCAAAAGTCAAAGAAAGCCTATCCTCGGTTATATTCTTCAGCTTCCGATTCTTCGACTCGTCCTACTTCATTGCTTTATTTTTATTTCTCTCTCCGGACCTCGGCCGACGGACATCTGCATTTTACTTGGAATTATTTTCAAGTAACTTGTACTATTATGACATGATTTGTGCTCTTGTATTTCCATTGGTGCCGACTCGTCAAAATAGATCCTAACTTCATTTCATTCATCTGCTAACTTAATAATGCTATAGCCAATCCTCCCTTCCTCATAAAATCCCTCTCAATTCCTATATCTTCTCCACAACTAATCTGCTTTTGTTTTTATTTACATTTTGAAGGGACAAATTCATTTTCGAAATACCTCTCTTTCATACCCCTTCGGCCTTTAGAAGAGAGACCGTGAGAGCCTGACAGGGAGAGAGCGTGGGGAGGGCGAGAGAGAGAGAGAGAGAGAGGGAGAGAGAGAAGAGATCCGGAATATGTTTTTAAAAAATGTAATGTATAAATAAGCCATATGGTAGGTACCGTTTAGGTAACATTAATTAAATTTTACAATCCAAATAACATAAATGTAATACAAAAGCGCATATCCGACGTTACGAGCGCACTCGCTATTGGCCGTAACGCTTATTGTTTACGTTACGCGAACCAGACGTCTACCACCGTTTCATAATACTGAATGACATTGAATGGTCGCACTTATGATTGCATACGAATGAATAAATTATGGACACATTGGCAATAGTATAAACTAGAATGTTTACGAGCCATTTGTCGAGGCGCTAATTCGACGCGTTTCTCCCGTAGCGTCGGATTTATCGGCTTCACGTACGCGCACACGGACATGTACGTGCAGAAAACACATGCTCACGCACGCATTTGTATTCATTAATCCAAGCGTTATACTCTAGTCAATTCGTGCCCTCTCTCTCTCTCTCTCTCTCTCTCTCTCTCGCTACTTCTTTCTCGTTCTAGTATTCGGTGCACAATATCACGTACACGCACAAGTTTATCCGAAAACGACAAGACCGCAACATGCAGGCTTTTCATCGTCCATCTCCCTCCATCCGCCGCATCTCTCTTCCATTCCTATTTCTCTCTGTCCGTATCCCTCCCTCCCTCCCTCCATCCCTCTCTACGTCCCTGCCTGCCTGCCTGCTGCTTGCCTGCCTGCCGTTCCTGTTGCGTTCACGAGCAACAACGGGGGTATTTTGGGAAAATTTATCGCGTGTGTACCTAGTCTCCGCGTATCGACAAAAGCTTCACGCTCGATTGACTTCTCTCTAACGACCGAAAAAAGGTACGAAACTCGCCGATAGCGAAATGCAGAAAGAGACGAGACGAGGAGAGAGACAGAGAGAGAGAGAGAGAGAGAGAGCGAGAGAGAGAGTGCAACATTTCCTGCCCCTCGTGACAGCACTTCAATAAATGATGTATGGCCCCGGAGAAGGGAGAAGCAGAAAAACTGAGGGCAAAACTAACGAAAGACTTAACTTTTCTATGACGATTTGTAATGTGGTACATCGACCTAAGCTCCTTGTTTTCTCCTTGTTCCGTCTCTATTTGGCTAACAGGTACGCGACTACGCGTAATAAACTGCGGCTCCTCGAGAGCAATGGTCTGCCAGCTGAGACTCTTTCCATTAGAATAATACATACGTGCCGCTACGGTCGTTTGCCCTAAGGCGGCGCCGAGCGCTCCGGATAATATTAATGAGATTAGATGACCGGCCCCGTCGCACCCCTCAATGTTCACGATGTCGACGCGACGCTTACCGGGGATTACCCGCTACGATACAACCTACCTCTGAACTTGAAACTTATCATGAAACTCGGGTTGATGAACTTGCCTCGGCTACGCCTCTACTAATTCGACGCGAATGTGCGCGACCGGGGGATCAAGGACCGACAAATGGATCGCACATAACGCTCTTTTGTCTCTCTCCCCCCCCTCTCTCTCTCTCTATATATATATATATATATATATATGTTATTTACATGTGCGCTAATTTAGAATTTAAATAGAAAACGGAGTGCGCGCCGCGAGACCGACGGAGCCACGCGCTTCGAAGGCGGTGTCGATGTCAACACCTCCGGGCGAATTTACTCTACCGCCATATGGAATTTCGTATCGACGAGCGTCAATAGTTTTTTAATAATAATAGCCAATAACGTGCGAGGCTCGAGCGCTTAGCGTCCCGAGCTAATCCATCCGATCGTTATAACGCATATGGAATCTAGGGGACCTTGTATAATTGAGATCCGTGATACGGAAACGGCGCCGTTCAATAATCTCAAAACAACGGAGCGTCCGAGGGGCGCAAGAAGAGGTAGAAGGACGGAGGAGGAGGACGGAGTACGCGGGTAATTCGATGATTAAACGGGGCGTGTAACGCGTTGGCGACGACGACGACGACAACGACAACGACAACGACAACGACAACGACAACGACAACGACGACTCGGAGTGTTGGCAAGGGATGTGATGGGGTTGGGATGGGGTTGGGATGGGGTTGGGATGGGGGTGGGATGGGGGTGGGAGCTCTCGCCGGGCCGAGCATTCCGTCCGGGCAAAGCCTCGGCCTTGCTCGGGGATTATATCGCGGCGACGATCCTTTCCCGTCCGAGAATTAATCGCGGCTACGAAGGGGTGCGAGCCGCGCGCCTCTCGAGTGCCCGATTATTAAGTTACGCGCGCTCGCCATGTTTTGACACTGGCCGGTCTCGCACCCAGCCAGCCATTAACAGCCGACTTCATCCTTTCTAAAGCTCAGCTCGACATTATACCTTTTTATTAATGTTTGCCCAACTTACTAACCGGTGACGCTTAAATATTTGCTCCCGGATAAGCGGCATAAACAGCCCGCCCCGCCCCGCCCCGCCCTACCCTACCCTACCCCTCCCAGCCTCTCTGCCCCTTTGACCCGCGCTCTCTCCCCACTCTCTCTCTCTCTCTCTTCTTCTTCTTCTTTTTCTTCTTCTTTACTACAATTACGATTACTGTAATTATTATTACTCACGTTACTTTTGTTATTGTTGTTATTGTTACATTATATCCCGGATTGTTTGTTGTTGTTATTGTTATTACAGTTGGCCAAATGTTGACGTTCGTATGCCGAGTCGGCAAGAGGCTCAAACTCCATTGTTTTTCACGTTACAAAGGAATGATTATTGAGACAGGTAGGCAGACGAATCGCTTAACGTGGCAAAGCGCACGAGGAGCACAAGCTCGAAAACGTCGAACGTGATTAGCCGGTAACGAGGCTCTTAATCCCTTTGGCTCGAAAAATCTATCCCAGCCAATTAGATTACAAGTTTTAAGGGAGGGGGTGGCTGTTAATTAGCAACTCAGACGTTCGAAAGCGCTTCGATTATAATGGAGCGGGAGGGGCAGGGAGGGGGGAGGGTATAGGGAAAGGGTGGAGTGCGCAGGATGTTTTATAGGTCATTAACAGGGCGAAGAATGTTCGGAGGTTCCCGTCATTGGACCAGGACTTCGTTAAGTCCGATTTCGGGATCGAGCGTTTAATTTTCTCGGCGCTGCGGGACTCGATAATGGGCTCGGCAGACACGGGCCGTAAGTCGAGGCTTACCGAGCGCCTCGACTCCTTACGCAAGAGCGGCTTCGACGGCATTTTTATCCATTAAATTAGCTCGTTTCGTCATTTGCGTCAGGGATTCATAAGCCAAGCGGTTCGCCAGTCTGTCACCTACGCGTCAATGTTCGATCGCCTGTGTTTTTTTTTTGTTTTTCTTTCTTTTATTTTTCTTTTTCCTTCATTTTTACGTAAAGAGCTGTAATTTATCGGCACGTGTTAAACGAGAATAAAAATTGCTCGTACCGCCGTGAAGAAAAATATTTCCTGGAAGCCCCAGGCCGCAGCTAGAAATATTAATACAGAGTACGGGCGTAGGGTTGGCCGGGATTTAGACAATGAGGGTTGGCGGGAGGTGGGGGGAGGGGGAGGTGGAAAATTGTTGAAAAACGACGCTCGAGGAACGCTCGGCGAACGCTCGGTCTATTTAGAGAAGAGCAAACAGCGAGAAGGGAACACTTGCGCGAGTTGCGTAACTGCCGACTACGATCCGCCTCCCGAGAGGTGGGGATAGCCAAGGAGGCGACAGAGGTTTGAGGGGGACGTGGAGAGCCGAAGCCGGTAATTGGATCAAGGCTGTTGGTCGCGCGTAGCTCACGGATCGGCCTGATCGAAGCCGATGTCGCACGTCGCTGCGGAATCATTGTTGTCGTCCCGGCGACGTAGGCGTCAGTCCGGCCAACCCGACGGGCCTTGGATTATCTCTAAGCGCGACGCTCGAGCGATCGACTCGCGCCGCGTCCACGACATCCTGGCGCACGTATCCCCCCGATCTCCTTACTCCATTAGAATGTCATAGCAATAATAACCCTGGGGTAGGGCATAGCGAGAGAGAGAGAGAGAGTGTGTGCCAGAGAGAGTGTGTGAGAGAGATAGAGAGAGAGAGAGAGAGTGAGAGAGATAGGGGGTGTGGGTGGGGGGGTGGAATGGGAGGACAGAGGGGGCCGAGCCATATGTCCAAGTCGAAGCCCCAGTCCCTGGCTGTCCAGTTAGCTGCCGAGTACAAATATTGGGTGGGAGGACGGCGTCGGGTCCTTAGCAGAGGCTAAATAGAGGATGTTACGGGGAAGCTCGGACTACACGCGATCGTAATGGCCGATCCAGAATGAGAGGATTGAAAGAAAAAAAAAAAAAAAAAAAAAAAATGAAAGAAAAAGAAAGCCAAGCTCCTCGGCGAATAGCGTGGGCGGGCTCGCCGAAGCAGCTCCTTATCCGGCCATTCGACCTTCGGATAATTTCCTGCCTTGATTCACTCGATCCCGAAGCCGCAATTCCTCATTGTTCGCACTCCAGGGAAGGGCATTAAAGCGATAGGTGGTACGGGTGCGCGTGTGGGTCGATCGTTATTCAACGGGCGGACAAAACTCCGTCCCATGCGGTCCCCACGACTATACGCAGCTCTCAGAAATCATTCCTCTTTACCTATTTACTCTTATTATGTTACATTGCTACGTTACACGATTGCCTATAGTAAACGTCACGACGGATTAGCGTATTTACGGAACGAGAGCGAATGAGAGCCGCGTCGGCGTATTACATAATTTTCTTATACACCGATCGCGCATCCGCGGAAGACTTGTTTTTCCTTTTTCTTTTTCCGTTTTTCTTTCTGTTCATCATGCACATGGCCTTTCGTGTATTTAACAAGTTAGCCTGCGACATGGGGCGGCGCCTTTCCCGAATCGAACTTTGTGTAAACAGCCTCTACGAGGAGGGAGCTTTAATTAACTTTTCTTTCGTTTTTTTATTATTTTGTTTCTTTTATTTTGACAATCGCAATTTTATTTCTCGGTGAAGCGAAGCGATCCGTGCCTTTCCCGGCCATGCCTCTTGGCGATTTCCCGATAAACGTGTATATTAAATACCTACAGGATTTTCCATTACATGCCGTAGGAGCAGCGCCGTGTGCCCGCGTGAAGGGGCGAGCGAGAGTGGGAGGGATTAAAGCAAGCGATATACTTGTACTTCGCGATAAATGAGATTTTACGGAGCCGAATCGGTAAGAAATCGGTAAAAGAAAAAGTAATAAAAAAGGTTCGCTATCAAAGTAAAAGTTAAATGTCCGGGGGATATTTTGGCGGTGGTTCGTCTATTGCCTCTAAGGGTATGGTGAGGGGGGGAGGGGGATGGTGAGCGCGGTGAATTCGGTAATCCGGTAAACGTCGCGGCCAAATGAAGCCTGGGTGGATGAAAAAAAGGTGGCATGGGTTGGGGCGGGGAGGCCCGGGAGCCGAATATCGAGCGGTTCCTTAACCTGCGCCGGCAAAGCTCCTCAAAGGCGGCGGAGCCGCTAAGATCGTCCCACCCTCCTCCCCATCCCCCTCCTCCTTCTCCTCCTCCCAACAGCTTGCGGGATTCGGTGGCCCCGTCTCTCGATCGCGTGGCTTCCTCCCGAGGCCCGGCGATGAATGAGACCCGCGGCCCTTCCGCCCCTTTCCTGCCGCCCCCGGCCGACGAACCCAAAGCTCCTTTTTTCCAAGGGTCTCAAGAATTGACTGCTCCGATACCGCTGGCCCCTTTCATCCGAGCCGCTCCCCTTAAAAATTAACTGTCCTGTTAAATTTTCATTTGCCCATAGCCGCGGGCAGGCCTCCTCCAGCCTCCTCCAGCCTCCTCCAGTCTCCTCCAGCGTCCTCAGGCGTCCTCGGGCGTCCTCGGGCGTACTCCGTATACACTCCTAAGAGTCCTACCCTATCCAGCCACTCGTGCTCCTGTACTTTCAATCTCGGTCGGGAAATCATCTCCGCGAGACCATTCGAAACTCTTTCCCGACCCGAGCCGACCCGACCCGACCCGACCCGACCCAAACTAACCCATGTCCATAACCATAGCCGCGCAGGCCTCTTATTGTTTTTCTTCCCAATCTCTTTATTTTTCCTCCTTTTCTCCCCCGTAATTACCGACCGAACTATCAAAAGCACACGCCGAAAGTAGGTTTGTAGTTTAGCCGGGGCTGCATCAAGAAACACAGAGCGGCCGGAGGATTTTACCTTTGGATATTGTGTCAGCGTCAGGAGCGGCAGCATCAGTAGGGAGCAAAAGGACGAGACGAACCCGTCCCTCGGCAGAGGATGATGGGGAGGGGGAGGGGAGGATGACAGAGGCGGGAGTAAGCCTAATATTGTAAAATGGCCACTTGTTCTCGAGTAGCGGCACGGGATAAAGAGAGGAGCTAAGCTCGTGGTTATTTGTCGGGCGGGAGAGAGCCCCGAGCTCGGGGTGTACTTCGGGATCGGCGAGGCCGAACTCTGCCGACTTTGACCGAGCCTCCGACCGATCTTCAAACGCTACTCTTCCATCATCACGACCTTATAACCTCATAATAACGCATTACCGAGTGTCGCATGGCCATTATCGATTAGTACTTGTGTCGACGGCTTCATTGTGCCCATTCGTAATCCCGCGGCAAATTGACATCGATCGGAGGACGCCTTCGCTCACCGACACCTCCTACCAATGATCAGCCAAGTGATTACGGGTTAATTAGGATCAGGTCTTGGTTTCCGCGCGTGTACTGCGTCGTGGAATGGCCGACTCGCAGACTCTGTCGGGAGATTTGCCGGGGCGGTGGGGTAACGAGCCCGAGTTCGTGAAGGGGGTTATTGGGGCGGGGAGGGTAGCGAGGCAAGCGGGCATATAATGATTGTAAAAATGCGTCGAACGAGGACACGTGTACGGCGAGCATTATTAGCGAGTGCTAATAACCGACGGAGAGTCTGCTCCCCGGCCCGCCCCCTCCCGCGCGATGTGAACTGCCGGGCGATTAGCGGGAGCTAACGATCCGGGACGAGCGTCGGATGATAATTCACCGGCACTCGGAGCTCGCACAATGGCTACGGGGATCATCCTTGGCGATTTCGGGCAAGAATACGAAAAAATCAATCATAACTGTGGACAAGGAGACAAGGGTGCCCCGAACGATAAATTCTCATCGTCCTCAGCAGTTACAACGCGACGCCTCGACCAGAATGAACTCCTCTCTTCCGAGCCCCACTCACTCTGCTCTCGACCCCCTGCCCCGTCCCGGTCATCGTCCCTGTACCTCGTCCCGTACCTCGGCCCTTTACCTCGTCCCCCGTACCTCGTCCCGCGGGCCGGGGCAACCACTGTGGACGAAAGCCGTGGCAGAAGGACAGGAAAAAACCTTTTTGTCATCCGGCGTGTCATTCGCTTATTCAGCATCGAGTGAAGCGCCGAAAGACGCGTTAATATTATAGGATCCATGGGGTAATTTATGAGATTGCCCTTATACATGTGCGCACGAGCTCCGAGATTTTCGAAGGGTGTTTATTCTCGTGTAGTGTTCGGGCGTAGACATTGAACTCTCCGGCAGCAGCAGCAGCAGCAGCAGCAGCAGCAGCAGGCAGCGTCTCTATTTTGTCGGCGAAATTGTCCGGCGCAAAGGGACTTTTCTTCCCCGTATCCCCCCTCTCTCTCTCTCTCTCTCTTACTGCGCTCTCTTAGCCACCACTCGCCCCTCGCCCCTCATCAACCACCGACGACGACGACGACGACGACGAAGACGACCACGACGACGATTCCCTCCCTCTCCCTCACTCTCTCTCTCTCTCTGTCTCCCTCACTTGTAAACCGTTTTGTTCTGCCATCTTTCTCGCTCCCGCGGCTTTTCTTCATCCCTATTATTGCCATTATTGCTTCTTTCTTTTTTATGTCCTGCGATATCGACGACGAGTGAAAGGTAGACTCTTTTCGGTATCCTTGCTTTGGGACTTGAAATTTATAGCTTCATATGTGTCTACGTAAAAAAATGAGTCTACATATGAGACGAGGGGGAAGAGAACAAAATTATAGAAATGATTTTCCTTTCTTTTATATCCTCCGTACGTCCTTACTTAAGCGACTCCTTCCTAGGCCATATTAAATAATCCATTGTTGTTGTTGTTATTATTATTGCCCGACGACTCATATCTATCTAGTCGTATGAAAAAAATTGAATTAATAAAACTGGAGTCTATAATAATGTTTTGATGTCAAAGGCTTGAATTTCACAATGAGCTGGATCAGTTGTCTTTCTACCATTTTAATGCAGCTCATAAATCAGTTGCATTCACCGCGTACGAAGGTTTTATAAATCAGTCTGTTTTATATATCCAGATACCGAGAATAATGTCATTAATTCAGAGAGAATGAGGAAGAAAAAGGTATGTTTTTGGAATAAGCTTGCAAATATTGTAGAGATGGCAAATGACTGTGTGTGTGTGTGTTGCTGTGTGTGTGTGTGTGTGAGAGAGAGAGAGAGAGTGAGAGTGAGTAAGTGAGTGAGTGAGAGAGGAGGGAGAGAGAGGGATCGACAGTATTGAGATGCCGCGGATGACATGACGAGGGTCAGTCGGACACGACTGTCCCTCAGGTAAAATATTCCGTCCCTCCCTTTCTTCAGCTCTCTCACCCTACTTTATCTCCCTCTCTCTCTCTCTCTCTCTCTCTCTCTCTCTTCACTCACTCACTCATTCATTCGCTCACTTACTCACTCGCTCGCTCACTCATTCACTCATTCAGTATTTCTCTTTCAAGACTGCGAACGTAGAACAGTGCAGTATAAAGCAAAGAAAAATGGTAGTCGAGAGGGAGAGACTCAGAGTAGCAAGATCAGCAGCATCAGTAACAGTAACATCAGCAACAGCTACAGCTACAGCAGCAGCAGCGGCAGCAGCAGCAGCGGGAGCAACAATAATCGTAATGTACTCATTGTTGTGGACATGTTTTGAAAATGAGATCCCTTGTAAGCGTGTGTGCATAGTATAAACGGATAGAATCCGGGAACCGGCGGAGAAATAGATGCGCAAGGCTCTGAAGTAAGGGGAGAGGGAAGACGAGCAAGCGATGGAGGAGTAAGTGAGAGGGAGGGGAAAAAGGCAAAACGATTGTCATGCCGTACAATAGAGTTGGAGTATTTGTTGCTGTTTTCAGCCAATCTATCGCTTGGTGGCTTTCCACTTCTTACCTTCGTCTCCGTTTCTCCCTTTTCCCATCACTTTTCCTCTGTCTATTTAATGAGATACTCATCCTTCACATTTGAAAGAAAATGCGAAAGCAAAGGAAAGTAGTCGGAAAGCCCATCCACAAGTGGTCGTTGACAGACATTAGCGTTATTAATGATTCTATGGCATTGACAGCTCATTTCATTTCGGGCTTCCCCCTCCTGTCTCGCCCTCCCTCTCGACCCCCCCCCCTTACGCTCGCTATCGATGACCCTACAATTGTGAGGATATATTGGAATGCAGGACCAATGGCAACGCGCGCGTCAAATCTTCTTCATTTTCTCTCTGCTATCCATTTGTCATCCGTATTTTAGATTAAATGACAGATGTCCTCTTACGATCCGTGATCCTAAGTCGAGATATCCCGAAATTTGCAATGCTTTCTATCGCGATTGCATCTCTAGTTCGGGAAAATTCTCCAATCAGCTAATACATCGTCCAGCGACAAGAGCTAGCAAAATACTTACTTACTTACTTACTTACTTACTTATTATTATTACTACTATTATTATTATTACTATTATTGAATACTTTATTTAACGTCGGTAGATAGTTTGAAATAAAATACATAGTTGTCATTTGAAATGCGGAATTAATAAGCGACGGCGACGATTGATTATATATAATAATTAATCGATTCTGAGGGATTCATTTGAATAATGCGTTTTCGTGGTATTATCGTTATCGGACAAAATCTCGGGAGTCGGGTATCGCGGGAATATTAACCGTCGAGGAGAAAGTATATTTCAAAAATATCCTGTCAAATATGACTGAAGTTCCTCGGGGGAGTGGACCCGAGAGACAACCGGCTAAGAAAAGACGGCCCTTTTCTCTTCTAATTTACTTCAACTATGGAGATTATCATATCGTCAACGGAACATGTGAAAAAAATGAATGACAGAGAGACAGAGAGACAGAGAGAGAGAGAAGAGAGAGAGAGAGAGAAGGAAGGAAAGAAATAAAGAGATGGAATAAGGAGCAGAAGAGACAGAAAAGGAAAGAAGAGAGAAAAAAAGAAAATCCTTAGAGAGGGGAAGTGGAAGCAAAGTAGCCATGACCGGGAAGACGATCCTATCGATCGGCAAGTATCGGAGCTAGTAAATCCTTGGGAATCTCATCCGGATCGAATTATCCAATTATACCTGCGGCAAGTTGAGGTAACCGGACTCCAGTCGGACAAAAGATTAAGATAAACGCTCCTGCGTTTGTATACAAATGACAAGTTGAGCCAAATTATACGCCTCACGATACCATAAATTATCACTGGCCTCGATCCACTAGGAAGTAAAGGAGTTAGATAAAGTCTATTGCTTTGTGCGCGATACGTGTGTTGAGAGAAATGCGAGAAATGCGCTTCTGCGTATGAAGCTTATTATTGGCAATCGGGTAATCGGGACTCGGAGGCGGTTAATTTTCGGCGGACATTAATCTCGTAGCGAGCACTGAGCCCTCGTTCGGGAACGGCGAGGAGAAAGTGCGAGATGCACGTGTACTTGAAGTCGACTAGCGGTAGCCCAGAGAGAGAGAGAGAGAGAGAGAGAGAGAGAGATAGAGAGAGGTAGGGTGGGAGGTAGGGAGGGAGGGAGCGGTGGATTCTCGTTTTTCAGCGAGGCCAAGGCGACCGAAAAGGACGAGGCTCGAAAACAAGAGAAACAAGAAAACTTATCAAGAGCCGGTCGAAGCCCGTGAGAGGGTGAGACGAGGGAGGGGGAAGGGAGGGTGATTGGCGAGGTAGGAGCTCTCGCGGTCCAAAGCCGGGGTCGGCCGGACACAAAGAGCAGCCTCGTAAATGCGTTATTCCGCGCCAACGGACATGTCAGAGCCGCTTCCCCGGCACGAAGACACGCGAGCCTCCACGTCAGTTTCCTCCGCCTCTGGCCGACGAGCGGCCCTCGTCCCATTCATACCTAAGGCCCCATGGCCAGGCACCCGGAGCCACCCGATGCGATCCGGACGAGTCGCGACGTATCGGGCGACGTACTTATTCCTCGGCGGCGGCGGGCGCAGCGGGCGGACCTAGTGACGAGGGCCGGGACGGGACGGGTAGGGACGGGACGGGTAGTGACGGGAAGGTAAGGGACGAGCAGTACGGCAGACAGAGGGACAGCGGACCGCGTCGGAGAGGAGCAACGCGTCGCCGGCGATCCCGTCGGGAGAACGGCCGGAGGGCCGGGAAGCCGCGCGATGTCGCCTCGCCTCCTTAGATAAACACGCGAGGATGAGACGAGTGGCGTAAATCGATATCCGATCCCGTTCGGCATTCTCGTTTCTCTCTCTCTCTCTCTCTCTCTCTCTCCTCCTCCTCCTCCCTCCAACCCGCCTCCTACAGCCGTGGAGAACTCGGTCGGCTCGTCTTCCCTCGTCGGCTATCTGCCGTCAATCGTCATCCTCATTGGCACCTCCGTCCCCCTCGACACTCGCTCGTCCTCTGACTTTGGCCCACCGAATCTCTCTCTCTCTCTCTAGATTCTACGAGGAGAAAAGTATCGGCGCTTGCACCAGGAGTCGGAGCTATTTTTTACAGGCAAAGAACGGAGCGCTGTCCCGGTGACTGGACCGTGAGCCTTATCTCCGGGGCGTATCTCGGCTCCGGGCTCGAGATCCGCGCAGAACCCGATCGGAGGTGTAATTTGGCAATGTCGAGTCGGTCTATCCGCCATACTTTATGACCCAAATAACGTGGAGGGCCGTGCAGCGGGGACCCGTCGACCCGTGCAGCGGGGGCAAGTAAATTAATTTTTGGCCACTCGAGTTCGTTATTGTCGCCGGTGATTGAATTAGCCGCGCATGGTCGGCCGTGGATTTATTGGATCAATCCGGGGTGACGGTGATGGAAGAAGAAGAAGAAGAAGAAGAAGAAGAAGAAGAAAAAAAATGAATGAAAGAAAGAAAGAAAGAAAGAAGGAAGGAAGAAAAGGAAGAGAAAAAAAGGACTTGGCACTCCCGTTTCTGGCTCTGGCTCGGCATTATTAAACATGGGCGCGTGCTAGGTTTTGCGGTCCTAGGTGGCTAACCGTCCGAGGGGAGGGAACACAACACATGTACGACGATCAATTCGACTGGATGTGTCGCCGTACGGCGGCGGATCGACATGTGTTCCCTTACCTAAGCCGCATTATCGAGGGAGAGGGGCGAGGCGCAATCTCGATAAAGAACGGCGAGTCCCTTTTGTCTTACATCTGGGAAAGCGCAAAATAAAGGTTTTTTTTCTTTTTTTTTTTTTTTTTTTTTTTTATTACTTCCCTTCTTTTTCTTCGCTCGCTCGCTTCGAGTCGCTCGCTGGTGTCACTCGCTGGAGTCGCTCGCTGGAGGGAAATGACGGGATCGCCGTGAAAAGCTTGGTGGAAGAAGGTCGGGAGGATCGGTGGGAGCCGGAACCCCGGCCCCGATATACCGACTATTTACGCACATTATTTAACAGGGCATTGAAGAACCGTAGCTCAAAGGCTTGGAGACGAAGCCGTTGAGGATTTTCGGAAATTCTCGCATTTCCGAACCTCGAAATCGGCCTCCATAACGTACCTCGCGCTAACGGCCTCTCTCTATCTCTCTCTCTCTCTCTCTCTCTCTCTATCTCTCTCTCTCTATCTCGACCACGCGCTCAATGCCGCACATTGTCGAAGTCGAAGGAAGGAAGGAAGGAAGAAAGGAGAGAAGGAAGGAGGGAAGGGAACGGGGAGAAGTGTCAAAGAGCTGTCGAAGTCGGGTGGACTAATGGGCCGACAATGCGGCCAGGGTGCGATACGCGCTCACAATGGAGGTGGGGCCCGCTCGCATTCCCAGGGACCTCCTGACCCCGTAATTAGAGCCGCTATCGGAATGATCAGCATGGGAATGTCTCCGCGAGGCGCGTGACCGCTCTCTCAAATACATACATGCACGCACGTAAGCACTTACGCACGCACCCTCTGAACTCTGACTTGTTAAGTAAGGACCGAGGGAGGACGGTGAGCTTCTCAGGTAACTAACTGCTCGATGAAACAATCGCTACTGGGCGGGGAGGGGTGGGGGGGATTCTAGAGGGAGAGCGCTTGCCCTCGGCCAGTCCCCTGCCGACAAAGGGCCCACGCACACAGAGAACGACATGGCCGGTGACTAAGGAAGACCTCGCGTCTCGGCCACTGACCCGCTAATACGATTCCCTCGGCACCGAACTTGCAGTTTCCCGAAGCCTCACCCCGCCCCACCCCGCCCCACCGCCAGCCTTTCTCTATCACCAACGGCCTTATCGCGCCCCGCCCCCATAAGCGACGCTCTTTACCGCGCCATTTAAAACGTCATCTACTTGATTTATAAGCGGCAGCCCCTCGCACGCATTTACTCCTTTCTTCTTCCTTATTTTTTGTTTTTTTTTTTTTCTTTTTTTTTATGGTCGTTTAAAGGCCGACGCCAGGACTGATTATTTCTTCTTGCGGCTGATCTACGGAGTGCCGAGGATCTCGCCTCAATGGGACGTCCTCCCATTAAAAGTGTCGGCCGCCTGGAGCTTCTGCCCGGGGCAAATGGGGCAAAGGCCAAAGGGCAAAGGGCCCTCGAGGCCGACGACGAATGAAAGACGACGAAAGGGTGGGCGCAGGTAAATTGAAAGTACGCGACGATGACCGAGGCAGGGAAGGACAAAGATCGCGCTTTCTCAGGGTGTTGGCGAGTCGGGTGATTGGGGTGATTTGGGGTGATTGGGGTGATAGGAGGGGGGGGGAGGGAGGGCAGAGAGAGAGAGAGAGAGAGATTTATTTGAGCTGCGCGCCCGAGTTGATATGTCCGAATTATAAGTATTTTTATTTTATTGCCCAATAACATTAAACGCCCTGATTGAATGACGTCAGGTCGGGCTCCGACGAAATTCTCCCGAGGACATTGTCTGCCTTTCGTTTATCCTTTATTCCGCATCTCCGCTCCTTCTACTTTCATTATTCCATTTCTACATTTAAGGCGACCAGAGAGAGAGAGAGACGAGGCGAGAGAGTAGAGCGTTAGCAGCATAAGTTGGGGGACAGATTTTTTTGCCAATCGCCCGTAATGATCGATGATTATCAGCGATAAATGTTGCAACCGAATGGAGCTTGGGGAGCTCGGGGAGCTCGGGGAGCTACGGGGAACTTTGACCCTTTATGTTCATATGGCGTGTTCCAGGCTAGCTGAATAAATTATGCCCTTTGTCCGGCTAAAGATGTACACTCGAATCGGCATTATTCTGCTTTCAACAACTGCGAGGAACAAAGGGAGGGACATTATTAGCATTAGTCCCTTCCGAAAGTCCCGACTATCCGTTACGAGTAATGGCCAACGAGTAATGGCGCTACGTCGTGTTCGCTTTGCAAATGAAATACTTTACAGGGCAGTGGGCCCGCGGTACATGACAATCATCATCAACAAGTGCCGTCCTCGCCCTTGTTTCTTTATTCTCGCCGATGTCGTAAAGCGTCTGAGCGCGAGCCACGCGAGTTACGCGACTCGCCTGACTACGTAGAAACTGATTTAGCGACGGGAGAGCCGGTCGAGGGGAGGGGTGGGGAGGTCGTGAAAAAAAAAATAATAAAATAAAGAAATAAATAAATAAAAAAAGCAGGTAATTCCGGAGTTCATTACATTGTGCTCGGGGCATTTTTTTTCCCTGAAATGTCGAAGGGCCGGCCGACAATGGATTATTAATACGTCGAATTATTTCGTTCGGATTGCTGCCAACGCGATTACGTAGCTCGGGGTGGTGAGGCGAGGAGCGCGTGTGCGCCCCGGCCTCGGCCTGAGCAGCGGCAGGCGTGGCGGCTAGCGGTAGCGGGGCCGGAAGATGCTGGGAGAAGTTGGAAATAAGCAAAATAGAAATTGTCATGTTTAAAAAGACTCGGTCTGGAAATTAAAGAATGGAGGTACGGGAGACGGTGAAAAAAGGCAAATAATAGAAAGTAGGGTGCCGGGGGCAAATAAAAAGCCGAGCCGCGTCTCTCTCTCTCTCTCTATCGCGCTCACTCTCTGCGTGTGTGTGTGTGTGTCTCTCCTCTGTCCCCGGGCATGGCTAAACAAATATTTTGACAAATCGCGAAACGGAGGCGACGAGCTCACGTGCAGCAGTTCCCCAGGACAACGACCACGACGACCACGACGACGACGACGACGACGACGACGATGGCGATGGCGATGGCGACGACGATGTCCACTCGATACTCGTCGCGCTCAACTGCCGACCTAATTTCCCCCTAAACGTTTCCGGAGATTACATCGGCTGCTCATTGTAAGCGCATACCTCGTGCGCCCTCATAAAGCCCCCGACCTCGTCACCCTCCCGCCCCGTCATGACCCCTCGCCCCGACGGTTTGCAAGCCGAGGTTAAGAGTGTATAACCATTATGCCCGAGCAAAAAAACACGTGTACACAGATACGCGATTACTGGCTTCTCTGTTTTCACCGACACACAGTTGAAATAACATTTCCTGATACGCGCTCCGATGGAAATCGCGCTTCTCCATCGCCTTACCTTTCATAAAAAAACAATGATCTCGCTCTCTTCGAACAAACGAGAGACGAGGAGGAGAGTCCGAGTCCGGGTCCTTCTCAATGACGGTATTATCCTACCTTACACATTGCTTTTTTTCCCTACCATCTTCATTATACCGATAATGTTACTATTTATTTATGTATTTATTTATTTATTGTGTCTATCTCTCTATCTCCCCTCTCTTTCACTCTCTCTCTCTCTCTCTCTCTCTCTCTCTGTCTCTCGATCTGTATCGATTAGGCTTACGACCGCAACGCTACGAGTCGCTATGGATTTATGCCTCGTTGTTAGTTCCCCACAAATTGAAGGGCTGCGCGACACGAGCGTCACGCAAATACAGGTAGACGTAATCGTTGATCTACGAGAACTAGATCCAGTGATCAGAGTAGCACCGACTGGCCTTAAAGAATCAATTCTTTAAGCAAGTAGTCATAGATTTGGTAAGGGGTCCAGACTCTTCGCTTGCAAAAAAAAATCCCGATAGTAATACAAAGGAACTCCCGGCTAATCTGTTAATTAGGGACTCGTGTAGGTGAGTGGTGCGGTCGCCCCTTACCCCCCGGCGAGTCATCGAGAGAAGGCATGTAAATGAGCGCTAACACCCCTTAAGAATGTAGTCAGCCAATAAAAGAAAGGAGATGTAAAATAGAGAGGTCGGTAGTTAAAATGTTGCGCCCTCGTTACAAAAGGAGAAAGAAAAGCAAGCTAAAGGGAAAAAAAGGAGGGGGCGGGTAGAGGAGAGAGAGAGAGAGAGAGAGAGAGAGAGTCCTGAGTTGCTCGTGCGAGAAACGCTTGAGAGGCGCATCGCGAGGCTCGGCTGCTATCGACCCCCTCCCTCCCTCCCTCCCTCCCTCCCACACTCCGTACCTCGTCCCCCGCCCCGGCCCTCGACGAGAAGAAGTCGTCGGCGTCGAGGGACGAGGGGTCGGGCCTAGAAGGAAGCTCCGCTGCTGCCTGTTACCAAGAAAATGACTGTTTACCAATTAGCCGCCCTCGCGGGAGGGCCGCCGCCAACAGCCCTTGAATGCCCTTGCACGCCAACTCCGCAGATACCCCCGAGGTCTGTTAAATGTACTTCCCTTATTGCACTTTACGAGGCTTCTCTCTTTACAGCATCTCTCTTTATTATTGCAAATTATTAAAGTCCCGGCACCCTTCGCTCTTCCACAATTTTCTTTCCGGATCTCTTATCTTATCCCTTCGCGCTTGTCTAATTAAATTCAAAGCGCCGATCTAACCTGTGGCTTAAGGACTTTCCCCAATTTTTGGGACGTTAAGCAACCTGTACAGGACTCGACTACATCGAGTCGAGGCATCCCATTAAATATCACCTCGGGTATATGGAAGTTATATTAAATCGTGCACTTAGTCGTTGGCCAGCTTACGGGGCGACATCGCTTGCAGAAAAATTACAATAAACCTATTGGTGTAGACCTATTGGAATACGCTGTATTGTCGGCATTTCGATTAGAAATCGTCTGCGCAGAATGAATCGGGAGATCCGAACGCTGCATAAATATATCACTTTAAGAATCTCACGAGAATTCTTCTCCTTCTTCTTCTTCTTTTTCGTCTTCTTTTTCCGAGGGTTTGCGCTATCACTTAACGATTGTCATTATTTTGCAAAAAGTTTAGAATTAGAAAATAATATCTACAGCTCGTAATTGGATTTAAATAGTGACCGGTGACGCTCGCGATTTCAATATCGTTAATTATTACAGGAAATACGGGAGACTCGTGCGCGTAAGAACACGCGCGTACAGAAGGTTTTTAAGAAGGCTACACGATATCCAGATTAAATTTCAACGTCATAACGCGATAACGTTAGGTAGCGCGGAGAGTGTAGGGGACGGAGTGGGAGGGGGGGGGAGATTGGTCGAGAGAGTTGAATAAATCAGCCGTTGAATTAAATAAAGCCATTGGCGCGAACACCTGCGGGGAAATTGTCGTAAACGCATTTTGAGCGGCCGAGGCGTCCGATGGCACCTATCCAAGCCGATTTCCTTTCCCGCGACCGCTCGTCCCCCGCCCTTCCGACCGGAACCCCGGGCGCCGTAAAAAAATAAAAAAAAAAAAATAATAAAAAAAAAAGAACCTGCGAAAAAGCGTGACGCTGCGTCCACTCGCGGGTCGATAAGGCGTCCTCGGCTACGTCCGATCGACCTGTCATTTTTATATTCTCGCTCTAGTGGACGACGGTTGGCAGATGGGGCTCGGGGGAGAGGGGAGGGAGGGACTGAAAATTCAAGCAATTTATAATACGATCAGGGAACTCTCTCTCTCTCTCTCTCTCTCTCTCTCTCTCTCTCTCTGTCTCTCCGTAGGATTTGTCGCGAGGTATAATACGCGAGGAGGTATATCGAGGTAATGGATCAATTCGGGCTCGATTTCCTTATCAATTAATTATGGAGCCGAGGTAGAACTTGCTCGAACGATGAATAACCGTAATAGATTAACGAATTGTAGCCATTCTTTAGGGCCTCGTCAGTGAATTCGCAGTCGTAAATATAGATTAGAGGTGTTCCAAAGCCATTGCGTCAGTTAATAAAGCCAACATTGTTTATACGCCTCTATGCGCTCGCTCGGGACTACTTAAGGATCGATGCCAGCGACCCCTTTATCACGAAATAAGGGATAATTCGAGATTCGGGAGCTAACTAGATATAGCCGAATGATCAAGGGGGAAGGCAATTTTCCTGTTTATTCTGCATAAAAAGTAACGGAATATTAATTTTCTCGCTCGGTTTGTGTATCCTGCGGAGGCTGCCGACGGCCTCTCCGGCGTTTATTTAAGATAAGAGCGATCGGCTGGAGCTTCCGGGCTCGGGACCCTCGGGCCTACCTAGATGACCCCCTTCCTTATGCTGTGAAAACACTTTGAGCGTAAGTCAGAGGTATCGGTATCGAGCCGAGAAGGTTTAATAAGGTGAGTGACGATCGCAGGCTCCCGATACGAGGGCATGGGTTGGTGGGTGGTTGGATGGTTGGATGGTTGGGTGGGAGGCTCTTTCGAATGGGAAGCCGAGGAAAATCGAATGGTCGGATGAAAAGGGGGGAGTCGGCCGATCTGAAAAATTCTACCGCTTTGAAATTCAAACCAGCTCCCGGTATTTTTCATTCGGCGCGCCTCCGCTTCCCGGGCACTCGTCATCGCCTCGAGCCCTCGCTGGCTCCAATCGAACGCGGATCCTCCCGCCGCACGTACCGTCGCTCACGGGTATGGGCCGGGGCTCGGGGACGGAGGGTGGGGGGAGGCTGATTTCGGTTATCGCGACGAGGCTGACATACAAAGAGGCCGGGAATCGGTGCCTAGGCGATGATGGAAAGCCCACTACGGGTATCCATACGTGCTCGAGCTCCGGCGAAAAGCACCGTCGGAGAGGAGCTTCGTCCCCTCCTCTCGCCTAACCCGCCCCTTCCTTCCTATCAACGAGACTGCTATTTATATCCTGTATCGCTCGCGTATGCCACATTTCTTATCGATTTCTCAAAGATTGCAACGATTACCCGACGCATTTGCGAATTCCCTCGTCAGATCCCTACACCTTACACCTTTATGCGTTAAGGCGATTTTTTTTTTTTTTATAACCCGCCGCTCTCGACTTTTCGACGCTCCCTCCATCCCGCCTCTATCCACCTCGGTAGCTCAAGACTACCGTCTCGATTCTCGAGAATATCTCGCTAAAGACCGAAGATTATCTTTTAATATACGAGAGCGGGTGGTTATTGGAGGAGGGGGGGGGAGGCTTCGAGGCTCGCGCATACGCCTCGCCAATGCTAATGCGCCAAGTTAAGAAAAAGGCAAAATAGTTCTTAAAGAGGGGCGGGGAGACGATAAAGTAGCTGGAGCAGTAGGCAAAACGGAGGAATTTACAGCTATTCGCCGAGACTCTCTGCTTCGTACGTGTACCGGGTATATGACGAGGAGCAGCGGGCCGGGAGGGCAAGGTGGAACGGAGATATCCGCTTTTGCAGAATTCCTTGCCTCCTTCTCCTCCTGCCACCCTGCGGGGCCCCCATCGCTTCCTTCAGCTCACCTCTTCCATCGCCCGCACGCCGAAATGTGCCAGGCAGGGCGACCTCCTTCCTCACGCCCCCCGCCCCGTCCCAATCTCGCTCTCTCTCTCTCTCTCTCTCTCTCTCTCTCTCTCTCCCCTCGCCCGCGCCTGTTTGAAGAGAGAATTTTACAGTCGAATGCACTCGATGCAAGATGTACAGTCTACCTACCTACCTACCTACCTACCTACCTACCTACCTACCTACCTACCTACCTACCTACCTAACCTACCTACGTTCCCTCTCACTCTCTCCTTATATTTTTCCACCCCGTTTTTGGATTACTCTGTCTCTGTCTCGTTTGGTACATGCCTCGAAGCGCCCAAGACCAATTTCGATTACTTTATGCGAAGAGGCTCGTGATGAGATGTAGTTTTATTGCCAGAGTGTATTTTTAAGAGACTTTAGGAGCTGTCGATAACGACTACGTTAACATGTCGAAAACCGTCGAGATTTTCTCTTTGTCTAGTCTTTTATTAATCAGCCGAGGGACTCGCTCGATCCTTTGGATTTAAAGGCTCTAGCGGAGAGAGGGCATTTCGCTTATCGGGCCAACGTGGTCAGCCCGAGGGAGGAGGTTTGAGCGTTTCCGCTCAAGCGGGGGGGGGGTTAAGTAAATAGTTTACCGTTATTTATTGCGTCCCGATAGGGGCTGGGGATCGCGCGGTCCCGACTCCGGAACCCCCCGGAGCGCATCTAAAAAGACCGGATTTTAATTAAAGCCGAGCTAGGAGTAAGGAGTAAGGAGTAATGAGTGAGGAGACGGGGGAGTAAGCATAAGCAAATAAATGTCGAAAGGGTAATGCGTTGGAGGGCGGCGGGGGGGGGGAGCCTCAGGATTCAGAGATGAAAGGGAAATGACATAATTTAGCCTGGCTGCTCGTGGTCCAAGTGCGCCGATGTCCTTGTGATTCAATGATTGCGGAGCCGGGGCCGCGAGAGAGCAGCTGCCTCCGCCGTCGGTACTCGTCAGCAGGAAAAAAAGTGAGCATCTCATCTTTTTAAGTAGCGGAGGAAGCCACGGAGTCTGGCGGATGCACAAAAGTATCGGCGCTTGTTTGTTTGTTTGTTTGTAAAAAGGAGGAGCGGCGAAATGTGACGCGGACAAATCAAAAGTAAGAATGAGGGGTGAGGCGGAGGTGGGGGTAGGTGGGGTCGGGAGCGGCTGCTGAGCAGACCTCGAGACAGGGGAGGCAGAATGAAAAGCGAAGAAAAGACGAGCAGCGGTGCGAGCGTCAAGATGCGAGAGCGACGAAAGCGTCAAGGGGTTGACAGTCTTCCAGCTCCTCCTACCCCCCCCTACCACCCTACCACCCCCCCTTACGTCTCTACCTCGCTTTGAAGTTTTACGAGCTTAAGGAGCCGCAGAAGCGCTTTTGATATGCCTGTGCGTTTCGCTCGAGTGCTGTCGGCACTTTTGTGAGCATACCGAGGACGCATCAGTGGTTAAAACTGACACATATTCCATGTTATTGGTAGAATCCTTTACAAGACCAAAAGAAGTAGAAGAGATAAAAAAAACGAGAAAAAAAAAAAAGAATAACTACAAGAGTGAAAAAACGCGGTTTAAATGCAAAAAATAAAAGGAAAAAACTACAACGAGTTATAGTAATAATAATAACAGCAACAACAGCAACAACAATAATAATAATAATAATAATAGTGACGACGACGACGACGACGACGACGAAGACGACGACTATGAGGACGACTATGAGGACGACTATGAGAACAATATAAATTCTTCAATATTAAAAGATTGAAATTTTATCGTATATCCCATTCGTAGCTGCGTGAATATTATATAAAGAAGGCCTTTTGAAGAAGTATGGCATTATGAAAATTCGCACGATCCGAATATCGTATCGAATTTCATATCGAGATAAGAAGCCGCTTTTTAACTTTCTATAAATCAGAATTTTATTTTAAGATTTAGCGTCCCCGGCTTAGTCGGAGTCTACGCGCCATGGCTCGTCACGACCAGTCTCTCTCCACGGCTTCGTAAAATGACCGAGTAAAATTACGTAAAATGCTTATAAGGAGAAATAAGAAAAGGGGCGAGGGAACGTAACGGCGGCCGCGGCAGCATTCGAATCGCCGATAAATATATAATCATCTAAGAATAATCCCGTGAAATTAATAGACGGCGACGGGATGGATAACGTCGAGTGCGATTTAAGTAGAAGGGATTTAAAGGGCTCGAGGCCTCTCGTAATATCTTTGTTCTTATTAGCTCGGAATATGTTTAATAAACGAGTTATTAAGGAGGCCCGGACTCCCGTTCGCCGACTTAGGGAAAGAAGAGGGGCGGGGGTGGTGGGGGAGTAGTGAGGTAATAGCCAGAGAGAAAGAGTAAGATAAGAATTATTCGAGCAAATATAGTCCAGAGCCGAGGCCGGTAACTAGAATCTAGATCCATTTAAGCGTCGAGGGGTTGCGTTAGTGTCGGAACCGATGGCTACGGTGCTCCACGACCCTCGACTCGAGTGGTAAGGAGACTACTACCACTACACACGACCGTGAAGAAAGGCTCGGCAGACGGGAGGAAGCGAGAAGACGACTATTGGTCGTCCACTCGGAATTCAGAAACGATCAATGATCTCTCTTCCCTCCCTCCGGTATCCGGGGCGGTGGGGCGAGGGATCGGGGAGGGGCAGGGGGCTGGGGGGACTGCTCCCGCATCCCCTGCACGGCCGCCTGAATTTCGGTCGAGATCGAGGGCGTCCGGATGAGTCCGCGAGGCCCGAGTCGAGAGGACTGGGTGGCTCGCGGATGGGAGGGGGAAAGGGACATGGGGTACGTCCCGGGGCGGTGGCGGAGGGAGCGAAGCGGTCGAATCCGAGGGGTAGTCGTGGGGTCGTGAACGGGAGACGTGGAGGAAGGCCTCTCGCCACCAGGAAACGCAATTTGTCGCGCGATCGATCATCCCCCTGCGCCCGCGCGCGAGCGCTCGGGACCCCCGAGGGCCGAAGGTAGGGAGGAAGAAGCCCCAGGGAAGACGGACACTCGACGCCTGGGCGGCGGCCTCGGCGGCGATTTCCAACCCCCGAGGTAAGGAAACCTCCCGGGCTGCTCGAGTGACCTCGGAAATTATTCTTTTCCCACCGGCCTCTCTTAATTTCGCTAGGCAGCCACGCATGCGTAGAGCCGCGCTACACTCTCGTACAACCGCCCCCGGCGAAACACCCCTTCCTCTGGGCGAGTGCGTAAATTCGTAAATTCGCAATAACTAATACGGGATACCGTAGAGGAAGCGGGAAAGTGAAGGTCGCGAAAGGGAGACGAGGGTCGCGAGTCCTTGCCGATGCCAAGGACTCATCTTTATTCATCAGAGAGCCGGTGGAGTGCCGACGGCTAGAGGTCGCCAAGGTCGGTCAGCAACGATATTAAACGCGCTCGTCAACGCGGTATTATAAGCGAACGTCTTCCGCGTGTAAATCGACTTTGCCCTCCGAACGCCTTGGCAGTGCAACAACCTCGAACCCCCCCCCCCCGACCCCGTACTGCCGACGAAGTAATATTGATCTCGTGGTATAGGGCAGATCGATTCAACGGGCCCCGATAACGAGCTTCGCGGGAGGATGGCGGGTGAGGATGGCGAGGGAAGATCGGGGGGAGGATGGGGCGGGGGTAGGAGCTCGAACGGCAACAGAATTGGGATTTTTATGGTAAGTCCCCTGGCTGGTGGATGGAATATTAGCAGTCGGGGCACGTTCGAAGCCTTGGAGCTCAATGTGCCAAGGATGGCGAATATCTCCGCCTATCCATAACCTGCAGAAAGTGATTTTCTATTTGGATAACATTGAAATTATCTTGTGATTTCTTGGCCACAGTCGAGTCGCCGACGAACGCGGAGCTCAAGATCGACGTGGCCATCTTAGTGCCAAGCCCTATAAACGAAGGTGGCCAGCCTTCGGTTATGCGCAGTCCCACCCCCGCGGCCTTATCTATTCCTGTCCTGGGGAGGCCTAGGAATATCGTCTTACGGTAAATCCCTTTCGTTAATATATTTTGGACACGCGGAAGCCCGAGGACACGCAGCCGCGCACGTTGACGACGCAGACTCCTCGGTATCCATGAGAAAAACACGGCTCGGCTTTATCCTAATTACGATCTCCGGGAGTCAAGGGTCTCGGCGCCTCCGAACCCTCGGTGCGACAAACGACGGGGTCGCGTAGCTTCAGCCCCCTACAAAAAATAGGGAGGGATGAGGAAGGGCGAGGTGACTTGCCACGAGTTGGCTCTGTCGAGGCAAGAGTATAAGGAACGAGAAGGAGCGAAGGAAGAAGACGACGACGACGACGACAACGACCACGTCGAGGAGAGTCAAAAAAAGAGAGCGTGAGAGGGTGAGGGAGGAAGGAGAGAACGCGGAAAGGGCGCATAAGAGAATGGAAATCAATACGTGAAGTGAGCAGCGACAGCAGCTAGTTTCTCGCGGGACCCGGGGGAGGGGGTGGGTGGGGTGACGATGGCTTTAGAAAGCCTCGAGGCTATGTCGGCTGCTCGTCCTCGCTCGTGGGAGAGGAGCTGGAGCTAAGTGCCGGCCCAAAGACAAGTAAGGGCGACGAGGACGGGGATGGATCCATTCAAGACTAATGGGGTTAAACGTCTTAGCCGCGCGTATTCGACGCGCTGCAATCTGCTCTCCACTCGATTCTCCCGGTATCCGAGGACGCCATTTCTGCCTCCTACCCGCTTCCTCACGCCTCCTACCCGCTTCCCTCGGCCCCTCCCGCCCTATTCCGGCAGCGCCGTCCTGAGCCGCCGATGCCCTTCGTTCCTTGGCTCGGCGAATCCTTTATTGACCCTCCGGCCGCGCGCGGGCGCCCCCTCCCCCTCTCCCGCCCGCCGACATTCTTCAACTGTTTATATGTATATTACGAAAGGGCAGTCCTCCCGGCCGACATTGTTCTCGCTCCTCTCTCGCAGGGGCAGCGGAGGCGACCGGAGCACGGCAACGCTCCGGCACAGAAAGGGAGCGAGCGAGTCCTTGCTACGCGCATGCAGAACCGCTCTCGTGATAAATGATTGGGGCAATTTAATTTCCCCCGTATCTAATTCTTTAAAAGCCGGCCCTCGGTTTATGGAAAAAAATAACCAGTAAAATAAGTGTAAAAAGTATATAGAAGAGAAGAAGAGAAACTCTCTCCCTCCCTCTCTCCCTCTCTCTCTCTCTCTCTATATATATATATATATATATATATACATACATATATGCGCGCGCGCGCGCGCGTGTGTGTGGAAAAATGGAAGGTGTCGGATTGGCTTGAAAATATTTGCCAGGAAATCGAGCGAACGGAGGAGTCTGGTAATGCCCGAATAACTGCGCGGCGTTCGTAAAATTCAATGTAAAAACGGGAAGAGAGGAGACGAGGAAGGAATTAGAGCGAGTAAAAGTGAAATGAGAAAAAAGGAGGCAGAGCTGCGGCGAGACGAATTGTCCCGAAAGTCGAGATAACGAAGTGAGAGAGACAGAGAGAGAGAGAGAGAGAGAGAGAGCGGTAAAAAGTGTTAGGGGCGGCGAGTCGGTAGGGTCCCGGGTGTAGTCGTCGGCTCGTTCGTTCGCGTTCGGCCATGACGGAAAAGTTTTTCACCCAGGAGGCATTCGGCACTTCTCCGCTCGAGTGAGCGGGCCTCCCGACAGCGTCAGTGCGTATCGGGACACGCGCACCCTTGACTTTGTGACGCTCCTCGCCAGGATCATCCGGAAATAAAGAGCGCTCGATCGACTAATCTCCTCGAATATTCCTTTTTTATTCTTTTTTCATTTTTTTACTCTTCTCTCTCTCTCTCTCTCTCTCTCTCTCATTCTATACACGCACGCACACACACACACACACGCACACATATATATAAATTACAGGCTCGCGTCCTCGAGGGCGTTCCCGTCGATTCGGCTAGTTTATCGTGCCTGGCTCTCTGAGCGTCTGGAGCATGAATTACATTATCGACAGAGCCCAGTAAAGCCGCGCTGGGCTATGCAATTAAAAGTCTTTTAGATAAAAAGACGAATATTGTCGTCTTAGAGACTGGTCAAAAAGTTAAAAAAAACAAAACATATCAAAACAAAATAATCGAGCATCCCCGTTATCATTGAATATTGACATATTTTTATAAATAAACGATTGTTTATTATGGTTAAAGGTAGAGAAATTAATGGGGGGGAGGGGTAGGTGACGGTATAATAAGAACTAGAGGGAGGCGCATATGACTCACCCTTGTGTGCCATGTCATCAGCGGTGACGGAGGCCAGGAGGCCGGTGGCGCCCGGCCATGGGGCGACCGCAGCGCCGAGTTGCTGCGACGGCAGAATCTTCGGGCCTTTCTACACTTTCGGTCACTGGAATCAACAAAATCATTTCACACATTAGATCCGCTCGCTGTTTATACGCATACGGCCGGAAGGGGTCGGATCGACCGGTCGCCGAGCTCGTCCAGCCTCCTTACAGTCCCCGTCCCCCGCTTGGCCGAACTGAGACACGCGTACGAAGACACGCGTACGTGTGGGATATACTGATACAGAGAAGAAAAGAAGTTTGTTTCGCGGGAGGTTATTGGGGCGGCCGATCATTTCGTTTCCGCGCGTTTTCATGTTCTCTTTCCTTTGTCACGACAAAGCCCGCGTCTACGAGGTGACGAGGTGACTCTTCATAAATGATAATACGAGCAAGAGGAGAGAAAATTATTGAAAATTTTCTCCCAATTAATATTTACGATAAATGAATTTGAATTTTTATCGAACGGGCTTTACTCTGTGTGTGCACGAGTACGCTCCCCTTTCCCTCCCCCCCTCTCTCTCACTCTCTCTCTCTACTTATCTAGATAAACTCATCGCTCGTAATTATATTGAAAATAACAAAGTCTAGCTTGGTCTCGGTCGATCCCGATCGATTATCATTCCTCAATAGAAAAGAAAAAAGTGGAATTTGGCAGGCATTTAAAAGGCGTATTTGCGCAGACAGATAAGCGCGGCTTAAAGGCACACGAGGACACACGGGGAGACGCGGGTACACACGGACGCACGAGAAGACGGGATGTGGAGCAGTGCCGCCGGCCGATAAGCTATTATTGCCGCTAATTATTTCGATAGATTAGAGATCGGGGAGTCGGCTAATTGTCGGGAATGTCCGTCGATCATTGTAAGAGATCCGTCGTGTGAGGGGTTAAAGAGCTTTCTCGACGGTGCTCGATTAAAATAAGTCAGAACATTCGAGAGGCGTTATTTATTATTGGCCTCGACGAGTCGAGGCGAAATTTCGAAAGCGAGATCGGCCGATCGAGATAAATTCGTCATCATCGGCTTAAAATAGTCACCCGTACGCGCACTGTCTCGGGTATTTTTCGCTTTTCGGAAAATCCCAGCGGCCAAGGGGCCTTATCGTCGCTACATGCTTGTACACCTGTGTTTCGACGGCGATACTATCACGAGGAGCAGATGCTGGCTGTGTCTTCGTCGAGAGCCCGAGGCAATGTGCTGCGTATTAATTGCGTCTCGAGTCGGAGGGTGGGGCGGTTGATCGGCTAGGTGGGTGGGGATTGGAGGGATCGGGACGGGACGGGACGGGACGGGACGGGAGTCCGATAATTTGCTTTCACGTGTACCGGTAATGGCGACACGTCGATCGCTTCATTTCGTCACTTGAACCTAAGTTTGCGCACACCCCAGTTATCGCCATAGACGAGATTACGGTCTACGGACGTCTCCACCCCCCCCCCTCTCTCTCTCTGAGCGACGGGAAAGAGAGGAGGATGCGACCGAGTCCCGTTGACGTTGAGAAAAATTGACAAATGGCTTTGTTATTTCTATAATTTCATTGACAGACGATCGCGCGGATGATGAATCGGCCTGCTCGTCCTCGAGCGGCCTAAGGACTCGAGGCGATGTCACATTTGTTAGATTTATTAGTTTGACTAAATAGTGTGCGCTTTTATTAAAGCCGTCGACTCGACCCTTCGACTCTAAATCCGTTGGAGGTACGCCTAACTAAGGCCGATCTCGTATTCTCAACGGGTCAATTAATAATCTCTACTGTTAATAGCCTCTACTTACTGATAAGCTCATCGGGATAAAGAATACGCGGGGAGGATGCTGTCTGTTGAAGGTCATCGGCGGACCGTAAAACCGGGCCAAGCTTCCGCACAAGCGGTACGTGGCAGCGCGGGAGCTGGGAATCTCGCATTTCGTAAGTACAGTTAATTGAACGACGCCCCGCGCTGCTTTAGATAGTGAGACAGAGGGGGGGAGGGGAGAGTGACTTTGGTACCGGAGTGCGGCAATTGCCGGGAGGCGGAGACGACTCGGTGGCTCGCGGCGCGGCAGGTCGCGCGCGCGCGCGTCGAAGACTGACATTGAGCTCCGTAATTACCTGCCGGGGCTCGGTCTACCTGCGTGAAACGAGCATTATCGAGGGTCTAAGTGGATCACGGAGCGCGGAACGCCCTCGGCGGAAATAGAAAATCAAAAGAACGAAAAAAGGCCCGCGCATTCGAAATCCCATGCCAGGGATCAATGATCCAGAGTTGGTGGGTGGGGCGGGCGCTGGTAAATAGGATATAGCGATTAATACAGGCCAAGTGCGGCCGACAAAAGATGTAATTACGGAGGTGCGTCGCGAGCCTCCCGCCCCTCCGTCACACAGGCAGGCACGCGACACTCGCAGCTTAGAGTGCACGATTCGACGCAGCTTTGGCGAATGTTCGATATTAAACGCGTCCCCCTAAGCTTAATAGCTCAGTAGTAATCGAGACTCGGCTACGCGCTCATCCCGCGCAACCACCACCCGAAGCGCAATTTTATTCGATGCACACTTGCGCGCTCGGTGCCACGGCGCATTGCTTTGCTTTACGCTACGCAATGTCGATTCGATCCGTCCGTTAGTCGTGAATAATATTCATAACGATACTCGTACGACCTCGTGGACCAAGAGGTCCTCCCATTTATCCCCCCCCTCCCCACCCCGCTGTGCTTAGCAACGAGGTAGGTTTTAGCGGATGATTACTACGGACTCGAATGGTTCCCGAAGCGAATGGTCAGCGTCGGTGCTTAGGACACGCGTAGCTTATACGCCGAGGCGGGAAGACCTTCGAGTGCTCGCCTAGGGCGTAAATTTTATAGGAAAGAGCTGCCGCCCCCGCTCAGGAGGTCTCGACTGACTCGGAGGGTGCGAGGGAGACATGAGAGATGAGAGAGAGAGAGAGAGAGAGAGAGAGAGAGTGGGAAGAAGACGTAGGATGCCGGTGGCGAGGAGGAGGAGGGGGCGGCCGGGAGAGTCGGTTGTCGTCGGGGACAAGGGCGTGTAAGCGAGCCGCGCACACCGACGCATATTGCGCAAGAGGGATTACCTCGGATTATGCCCGACTGAGCGCAAACAGGATCTCGACGACTTGTGTATTTACAAGACGCCAAGCTGTCGATTTAACTCATTCTCCTCGTCCCGCCCGCCCCTGTCTCTCTCTCTTCCTCTCTCCCTCTCTCCCTCTCTCTGTCTTCCGTGCTGCCTCCCTCCCTCCCTAAACTACCTCTTCTCGATGGGCGCGATAAAATTAGCCCTAGACCACTACGCCCCTCTGCCCCCACCCGTCTCCCTTCTTCATTACCAGCAGCTACTCGTTTGCATAAACAGCTCTCTCGGCTTAAATTCCTTAACTTACGGCACTTGTTGTTTTCGCGCCATCTAACCACTCTGGCACCAAGTGCTCAGTAATTCTCTCTCTCTCTCTCTCTCTCTCTCTCTCTCTCTCTCTCTCTCTCTCTCTCTCTCTCTTTACTTTTCGTACACCCAGGCCTACGGGTTGCGGAAGCGAGTCGGGAGGATGAACTGGTGTTGAGATTCGTTACGAAACCTCGGGGCAACTGAGCGATTTGCTGCGGATGGGTCTGCTGACCTCGGTGACGATGCGCAATGCGTAAACGCCGATCCCGTAATAAAATTAATGATAATGTGCGTGGAGTCGGCTCGTCTCCTCCGTCTCTCCGTACTCGCTCATAAGTTTAGCCAAGTCGATTCGAATCGGCTCGCGGTCCGATAAACGCGCGGCACCGCACGACCGCAAACCCTCCCTTCCCACCTCCCCCGTCCTCTACGTCAATCCCCGATCCCTTCGCCGCCGCCGCCGCCGCCGCCACCACCGCCGCCCTTCCCAGCCTTACGCAACGCAATCGCTCGCCGATCTACCGCGGCTCGGACTTTTCTTCTTCTTCTTCTTCTTCTTCTTCTTCTTCTTCTTTCGTTTTTTGTCTTTATCGCTCTCTCGCTAAAAAAAGAGCTTCGGTTTTTTAACTGGTCTCGTGCCGATCCGTCCGAGCGCCGACCGAGCGCCGTCCGAGCACCGACCGAGCACCGAACGAGGGACAGTACTAGTACCGGGCCAGCCGAAACCCGATGCTGGTCTTGCCATCCTTGGGTTCGCCCCGCTCGTTCCAATTTCCACGCGGCGCTAAAGCGACAGCGGATCGTAAAGGCGGCAAACGGAGCGACGCGGTCGGCATTTATCGATCATTCGGTATGTATACAAGGAGCGGAGGAGGTGCGGATCCGTGGGTATATCCGTGGGTCGTCCGCTCCTCGACACCCTGGCATCTCGTGTGGAGCGCCGAGTGCGGCGGACGGGGGACTTCGATGAAATCGGCCGAAACCGAGCGCCGGCCACTTGTTTCTTCACTTCGCGCGCTCGCTAATAAAAACCAGTCGCTTAATCAAAGCGCTCCCCGCTCACCGACCTTCCGCTCACCGACCGTCGGCCTTTGATTTAACGAGATCAAAGCTCGCGGAGGTGTTGGCGCGATTAGGAGGCCCCGATAACCCTCCGAGTGCAATATTACATCGACGCCGAACGGTCGCAATAATTACAACAAAAAAATCCGGGGGTGTGTGAGTGGTGGAGGTGGAGCGGGAGCGGTGACGGTGACGGTGACGGTGACGGTTGAGGTGGAGGTGGAGGTGGAGGTGGAGGTGGCGGATGGCTGGCGGATGGCTGGCGGATGGCTGGCGGATGGCTGGCGAAGGGAGCTCGAGCCTTATATTTAATTAGGCCTGTAGTCGTAGTCGGCACTCGAAGCCCGTAAGCTTTCCGATCATTCATTACGTATTCCATGCATACGGACACATGCGGGGGCGCGTGAATTTTCGGTTATAGTTAATTTGCCGCGCCATTAAGCACTGCGCTCGCGGCTTTTCACCGCTTAGCCCATACACCCGCACCTTTTTCTCGCACTCCGCGTACACGCGACCTTTCGCAATTACTTCCCGGACCCACGTACACGCTACAGCCTAGACGCGCGCCCTGCTGGATGTATGGATGGATGGATGGATGGATGGATGGATGGATGGATGGATGTATGGGGCGGTGGGAGGGAGGGAGTGAGGGAGTTATTTCGAGTGAGAAAGTCTATCCGCTGTATCAGGACAGAATCGACTGACCCGAACTGACTCAACGTGTTTACATCGACCGGACTTTCGCGGGGAAAGCCAATTATTATCCGGCCGCCACGAGGAGAGCACTGCGATTCATTAGTCCGAATAAAAGTCTCGCTCTCCCGGAGCGGCAGAGGCTACTCTCACTCGGGCCTCCTATACAGCCTACCGATACAGCGTAACCGGAGTGCGGGCATTTTCACGCTTCTCGTCCGTCAGACGCTGGGAGGCATTCCTCGGGAACAGAGGGTTGTGCGCCCGGGTGGGGCAAGGGTGCGGAAAGGCTGGTCAGGGAGCTTTTCAAAGACTTGTAATCGCCGTTGTGTATCTCTAATGGAGGTTCGGGGAATCGCTGGCTGCGGGGGAAGCGGAGCAAGGGTTACCGTAAAAATCATACGATAATAACAATAACAATAACAATGACAATGACAATAAGAAGAATAAGAATAAGAATAGAAACGAAATTACAACAATGGTATCGGTAGTAGTGGGAGTAGGTGCAGTAGTTGCAGCGAGAGCGGGCGAATGCAAGGAGGAGGATGACGTTCGGCCGTAGATTGTGGACAGAGCTCGGCGCGAATCCCGGACAATGGAAAGAGCAAGTAAGACCGGGGTCGGTACGACGACACCCCACGGATAAATCGTCGCCCGAGCCTTCCGGAGCTGGGCGCGTGACTCGGCGCAACGCCGTCGTCCGTCACTCGGACCGCGCGTATAAAAGCTCGAATAAAAGGCCCGGGCCCCGCGGGCGGGGGCGTCCGAGGCCCGGAAAGGACGAAAGTAGCGGAACGGAGAGTCACGTGCTCCTCCGTTGACGGCGCAGCTGACCGGGCGGCCGAAGCCGTCAATAGTCCACGGAATGAATGTCCGCCGAATGGGAACCGGACTTTCGGGAACCGGACTTTCGGGAACCGGACTTTCGGGAACCGGAGCACGGTAGGTCCCCGGGGTAGGTAGTAAGGAACAATGGGTCCAAGGCTGACGGAGATGCTGCGGCGACGAGGTGGCAACGCGCGCAACGTAGAGGAACGGATAAGAGAGTGCGAAGCACGTGGACTTACCAATATCGGCCGTCGGGCGGCGTTCGCGCGCTCCTCCGGGCCCGCGCGTCCAGGAACACGGGGGTGCGGAGTTGACACGCGGGTCAGTCCGGGTTTCGTTCCGCGGGCTGGAGCAGGGGTCACAGGGATGCCGCCGGCATCCCGGCTGGAGGCGAGTTGGCTGCGATGCGTTAGAGGGCCGCGTGGCTCTGGGAGAGAGGCGCGGGCGCACGTAGGCTGATCGACAGCGGCGACTTAACTAAGGGATGCCGGCGCCCGTCGCCCTGACTCGCGCCTCGTATCCCCCTTCCCCTCGGACCGAGTCGTCGCCCCTCGCTCCGCGGGCCCTCCCACCCTCGGCTAGAGACCCGTAGCCGGGGCCGGGGGTTGGTCGGGAGCCGCGGTCGGTGGGGGCTGGGGGAGCGCGAGCGAGACCCACTGCTCGGTTCGGAACCGAACGCGAGCCTCGGTGCCGAGCCGGGGGTGCGTGGAGGGGACGGCGGAGCGGCGCGGCGGTGGGGAGCGGGCAGGCCGACCACGGAGTCGCGCGGCGAGCGCGGGGCGGTGGGGGCCGGCGGTGAGCGGAACGCCGGCTACGGGGACGGTCGGCTCGACCGAGAGAGTACGCGAGCGCGTGACTAGCTAGGGTCGACCGTCGTCGGGCTGCGACGGGGCGGCGGGGCGGTGTGGCGCGGTGCGGTGTGGTGCGGCGGGGCGGTGAGGTGTGGGGCGGGACGGTACGGGGCGAGGGGGAGCGGCAGTGACGCGGCGCAGAGGGGGAGAGAGAGATCGGACGCCCAGCCGAGGAAGCATTGGCCCGAGGGGAGCCAATCGGAGCCCGGCCCGGTGCTGCGGGGGTGGGGATGGCCGCTGGGCGAGCCTGACATCATCGATTCCGAATGGGCGCGATTGCTCAGCGGTGCGGAAGGCACATTGGAGGGCGCCACGAGGAGGCGTCGCGCGACTCCGATCCCCTCGTCCTGCTGGTGGGGGTAGCGCATGCGGCCAGAAGCGCCGATCACGAGCTTCCTCAATGGACTTGGCGCCCTCGGAGCGCTCGGTTATAAGAGCCGCGAGTCCCGAGGATTCGGACCCAGAACCCACGGGATATCCCCCGGGATGCCGAGGCGTCCCGAGCCTCTAATTTCATTTCTTTAGTTAACCTATTTAGTCTATTATTTAGCCTATTTAGCCTATTTGGCCTATTTGGCCTCCTCCTGAGGATGAAGAGGACCTGACGTGAAGACAGTAGGGTCGGTGATGTAGGTCAGGGCTGGCCACTCCTACTCTCGGCCCCACAAACTAGCCACTTGTTTACACTGAATCGTTAGAATCACGTCGGCCATCGTCCCACTGTACTTTCGGTACTTTAAGCAACTAAATTATTCACTCCTCCTGCACCCGTACACCTACCTCAGTACTTTGATGGCTTTGCCCTTTATGCTCGTTTAAACTTTCTATTTTTAAACTTGTTTAGCTTTTCTAACACGTTGGGCCTTTGAATGCACAGATGCTTGAGATTTTTCTCCACGGTACTGAGCCAACGAATTCAGAACGTACTTCCAACACTTATTTCCACGAGACTTAAAAAATTATAATAACACTAATCAATAATAATTAATCAACAATAATAGTAATAATAACACTAATCAATAATAATTATTATTGTTTAAAAATATTTCTATCGCATTCAGGATTATTAAATCCGTTTCCTATTACTACGATTTTCATAACTGTGTACGCAACTCTACTTGTTTCCGATAATTTATAGGGTCCATTGCGCATGCGCGCTCGCGCGCGCGCGCGCGCCCACGTTCCTACGTACGTGTAATTTATATATCCTTCGTATGCATTAAGAAGCGCTGCCTTAAAAAGAATGCATTTGCATTTATTTCGCATGGATAAAAATGTTATTTTATTCCCATTGAGTTAAAAGGTAATTTTTCATTATCAATAATGAAACCCATAAATCATAATATTCTTCGAAATGAGAATAGCACGAGTGTCCTTATTTTACAGTAACTTTACTTCAATCATTATTCAATATACAAGTTATCAGATGATGGGAAATCGATTGTACGTATATTGCGGATTTTCATAGAAAATTTATATCTTTCGATACTCAAACCAACGAAAAGTGAGTATTACAGACTAATTTTATAAAATTTTTAGTCCAATTTGGGCTTTTCCTTTGCCTGACTTATTATGACTCGTAAAAGAGAAATCCGATTGAAATTATTGGAAATTAATTAAAATTTTGACGAAATATCAAATTTACCTTCGTGAAATCGAGACGTAATGCGTAAATATCGAGAAAATCAATAGGGATCATCTCATTCTATCGACTGCGTACGAAATTTTATAATATATAATTGCTTTTGATTAAATATATCGATAATGTAATTGTTTTACACGATATAGCCGATACAATAATATTTATAAACGCCGTTTGAGAGAAAAAAAATTATTTTAAATTTATAAAAATCTTCCTACATAGGCTTTGTGATTTATTTTGTGATTGTGATTTCATCATCATCATCATCATCATCATCATCATCATCATCTCTTCTTCTTCTTTTTTTCTTTTAACGTAATTAGAAAAGAATTAAGCGTATCTCGCATCAAATGCAATCCGTGAAATCCTTAGAGTGGAATTCTTATTTCATAACTTTTCAATAAATATAAATAAACGACGGAGCTAATATATTTTGAATTGAACGTAAGCAACTCTATTTAATAGGGATTTTATTTAATTGTCTTTTAAATGTCAAAATATTGGAAGATGCGCATAAGATAATGTAGATGCGCGTCATATTACGTTTGTGCAACGCTAGTTCCAGGAGTAGGTGTGCAGTAGGAGCACGGCATCAGGTAATCGAGATGCCTAACTGCAGAAAGAGCGGGAGAGAGAGAGAGAGAGAGAGAGAGAGAGAGAGAGTGAGTGAGAGAGGGTGAGGAGCAGGGAGAGCGGTAACGATGGCTTTGGTGAGATGAGGTTAAGAGGGGTACGACGATCCAGAAAAAGAAATAATGAGTGACGATTTTTGCAACAGCGAGGAGCGCTTGCACAGAGGGACGAGGGAAGGGAAGGGTACAGAGGAATTCGGCCCCGCGTGATGTGCCTCAGTCGAAAGTCGGCCGAGCGCGTCACGCATCCCCCGCCCTCCTGACCCTCCCGCCCCAGCCACACACCCCCCGGCCACACCACATCATTCCACCGTCCTCCCGCCCAAGGATATTAAAATATAATTGGCGTTTGTCCCCTTTGTGCAAAACGGTATCTAGCCGCGCGTGCCCCTGACTCTCCCCTCCCCTCCCCCCGTCGCCGCCGCTCTCTCTCTCTCTCTCCACACGCGCGCGCACACACACGCACACGCACATACACCCTTCCGCCGGTCCACCCTCGCTCGCCACCCCAACTCGAGAGCGGACTGCGGGTGTTATGCACGCAAGGCTGACCGCCCGGCTGAATCACCCCGCTTCTCTCTAGCCAACAATGCGCAAAGAGAGGCGTAAAGAGCGCGACGAATATTACATTCGGCCTTTTTTTTTTTTTTTCTTTCCTCCACGTTAAAACGCACGTTACGAATAATTGCTACGAATAAGCTGTCGAGGCCTACGTAACCCAGGCCCTGAATACAGGGACACGCAATTTGTATTTTGATCGAGCCAGGGGAACTCTGGCATGGATGATCTCCGGCAGTCTCTAATTACACGTACATCCATTGCTAAGCGATACGACATTAAATCTCTCCCGCTCTCTCTTCCGCTCTCTCTCTCTCCCGCTCTCTCTCCCGCTCTCTCTCCCGCTCTCTCTCTCTCTCTCTCTCTCTTTCACTCACTCTCTCACTCACTCACTCACTCACTCACTCACCCACTCACTCACTGCCCCGGCTGAATAATCGCAGCTGTTAATGTACGCCGACTATCCTACCAACGACTTGCTAATCAGACTCTATTACTTTTAAACTTACCTATGGAAAGTCATGATTTACGTACTTTAACCACTAATTGTCACTTTCACTTTAATTTCCAATTCAGTATGCGAAACTCTCGATAAATCTTTTCACGCGCATTCCGCGATACTTGATTCTCTGTATCTATTCACCTCGCACTCCATCCTTCCAATAATGACAACCACTTTATTTGTCAACTATTTCTAAATCCAAAAGACTTTCAACTCTTACTAGACGAAATTTCTAATATTATTTTTTTTTTTTTTTTAATTTCATACTTTATTCGCACGAAGCGCGATAATATTCGCGCCGCAACGTACTTTCAAATATAATACAAAGTATAAATAGTTTGGTTATTACTACTGTCCTTTACTGCTTATCGAGTAGACGACGTGACTTTTTTACAATTACATTACCGTTTACATTACGAACCTTATTATAAAATTAAACAACTAAGGGGTGAATTTCATTAGTACTTTTAATTTCAATAATTGGCGCAAATGTACGGTAAATGGCATTTGCTTAAGATAATCCTTGCCGGTTATTAAATAATTTTTTCATATTTAGTTCACAGTTTCGAGTTTACAGTTTACAAATACAGCATCGCGAGCTTAACGTGTTTCTTTAAATTTTGCGGTGTTCATTGCTCCCTCGTAAACGTCGTTTTGTCTCTTTCTTACCGCTCTACCCACCGTTCTACCCCCTCAGCAAGAAGCAGTAAGGGTTATTCACAAAGGGCGCAAGAACTTTACTCGGCTTATCTTGTTCGGATACGTAAATGATTAAGTCAAGAAGTAAATTAGATTTAATTTTCTGCAGCTCCTTACGGATTAATTTTTACGTATAATTGTCATTATCAACACGTTTACTCTTTATAATCAAACACGTAATACATATGGCGTTTTCATTAAATAAATACATTTTTCCCACTTACCCTTTTCATGGCTTGATATTAATTTCAAAAATTTTCTACCACTTATACCACAAGTCGGCAACTTACATTTGCCCAAAAGATATTTCTAAAACTTATTAAATAGGCTCGAAAATAGATAAATTTTATTAAAACACACGTTCTTAATAAAGAATTTTATAAAACGTCAGTTATATAAATATAATATAATACAATCAAGATTATTATAATAATAGAATATCTTATTTTTAACATATAAAATTAATTTATGCAAATATGTATATAAATAATAATAATAATTACGATAAAAGTAATGTCGATGATCATTTTTATTATTATTAACATTATCAGCATTACTTAAATAAGTTAAAATAAGTTTTCAAAACGTAATTTATACTTAAAAATTTATTTAAACTGGGAATGTATATGTAGCCAATAATGCCAAACCGTAGTATATCTTTCGATTTGCTTTTCTTTCATACTTCACGCATACGTGTCTAATGTACTTGTGTCGAAATTCTTATAATTCCTGTATTACATAAAGTTTATAATAATGATACGATTTTGAATTAGTTAGTCACTGTCGCGTTGTATATCAATATAAAACGGGATCGAATCTATTATTTACGTTGACTTGTCGATAGAATGTCGTTCTCCTATAGCTTTTCTATTACGTACGATAATAATATCTTTCATTACCATGTTCTTTCGTATGAATTCGCTATCTTATTTTTTGTTTATGCACGCCACGTTGGCTGTATGTCAAGATTTTACTTACACACCTTTGTCAATGAGTACGTACTTATAAACGTACTTTGATCACCCGATTCGCAAATATGTTTAGAAAAAAAATTTTTTTTACAAAATTGTCCTCTCGATGTAACCAAATAGAAAATTATAATTGAGAGAGAGAGAGAGAGAGAGAGAGAGAGAGAGAGAAGAGAGCGCGGGGACGCTGTAAGTTTAGACACGAGCAACTGAATACACAGCTTCATTATCTCGTCGAATGTTCACAAGCACAAAGCTATTTGCTTGACGTCACGTTTACAAGTTTTTCGCGAACAAAAAGATCGGTTTTTGCATTTTTTTTTTTTTTTTTTTTTTTTTTTTTTTTTTATGCATGCACCTGTGTACATGAATTTGAGATTTGAATTTTAACGTATAATATTTTTTCAGCTGCCGCCCCATTTGCTTTTCGAGCTTTACTTCGTTGAATAATCCAAATAAATACTATGTATTATCGATAAGATTGATCGTCGGCTGTAGCCGTAAACAATGTTTAGAAATACAAATAATATTCTATTAAATTCGATTAGCCGACAATGTATTTAATAAAGTTATTAAATAACCTGGGATTTCTTCTTAATCAAATAAATACATTGCCGTATGACGGCGATATGCCTTATAAATTCCCGCCACTTCCTTCTGAGCCATAGAATATTCAAAAGCCATTTAAAAAGCATTTTCAATCACTTTGCGCTCGCTCGCTCGCTCGCTCTCTCGCTCATTTACCAACTCAGTCTTATGTTTATTAATAAATACGCTCGAGGACGAATCGCGCTCCGTCCAATTTATTTGGCAAACAGTTGGATTTGAGGATACATTGCCGAGAAAAAAAGCATTTAATAATAGCTCTGTATCCTCAAGAAATTACAGAAAAAATTATACGTAAGCACGAGCAGACAGAATCAATAGCTCTCCTAATTTTCTAAATAAAAGCTAAACTTTTATCTTCGTTCCCAATGTATATCCCCATACGTACACATACATCTGTATATATATATATATATATATATTTAAACAATTGTGTACGATTTATGTTAATGCTAACGGATTATCATTGGACTCCATTGTAGAAAAATGTATTCTATTGAAACGAAGATACGGATACTCGGCAGTACCGTAACCGTACCACCTACTCATTGTTTATTATTTAATTCCACGATTTGTCATTTTAACTTACGACGATTGAATTAGGTTTTAATTAGATAAGAAAAAAAAATAATGGCATAATTTTTTCAGCCTTCAGGTATAACAATCGGGCACAATAGTTTAATAATATTAAACGAAAATATTAATCGAATGAGGTGAATTTATAATTTTGGATAATTGATCATTGAAATTATTCCAACACAGTATTCCAACAAGTCGATTTGACAGGAGCGCCTACACCATCGAAGCTTTGTGATGAGGTTAGCTAAAGCTTTACATAATAATCTGTCATTATCTATTATAATGTAACATCATCGTTTGTGAGAACGCCTATTAATAATTCATTTTATTCATTCTCAACGAAATACGAACGGACTATTGTATTAATTATAATAAAGCGCCTTCTACCGTGTCGATAAGAATTCTGTTTAACGCTGTATTAAAGGTCTCAAAGTGGCAATAAGAAGACATACGGGGAAGCCCCACGGAGCGATTATTCCTCTACGCCTGACGATATCCGCGTGGAAGGAAAGAGCGGCGATGGGGGGGGGAGAGGCAAGGGTAGCGGGGTAGCGGAGGGGTGGGCGGAATCAGTGCAGGCGTAGATAAAAATAGCGTAGAAAATGAAATGCATAGATAGGGGGCCGAAATTGTGAAAATCCATAAATCAGGAGACGAGTTGGTCGATGTGCCCGTCCGGGCGATTGGCCGATTAAAATGAATTCAATTCGTTTCGAGCGAGACTTGTCTCTCAGAGAGCGCGAGGCTTCTGTATCGAGTAATGAGAAGCGCTCGCGCTCGCACCGGGGGGGGGCAGGGATAACAGCCGGGAGCGTGCGCGGATAATTCGTGAAATCGGGTAAAGGTAATGATCCCGAGAGGCGCGATGCCAAAAGGTAAATCGCGCATCCGTGGCTGGGCGGGACGAGGGGAGGGGGAGGGAAGGGGATGGGATAGGGGAGGTAGATGAGGGAGGGAGAGTTTGGCCGGCTCCCGTGGACGAGGATAATTAGGAGGATCGAAAAATGGCGAAGCCAGTGCGGGAGTCGGTGTATAGCAGCTGCCTGGGAGTGACAGGAAAACGCCTTGGGCGAGTCGACGGGGAAAAGCTGACTCTCTCCTCCGCTTAAATGTGAAAGGGGCTTAAACGGGGGAGATCCACGGCACTGGAAGTAACGCGCTTCGATTTTGCGTTAGCTCAGCTACGCGTGAATCCAGCCAAGGTCAAGTCGCTCCGGTCCGCGCCCCCGAACTTCTCCCCGTCCTCTTACTGCCGAGTAGGGCTCGACTCGCCACCGAGGATCGCTCGATCCCGACGATCCGAGGAAACTCCCCTGGCTCCGGCTCCGGCTCCGGCTCCGGCCCTTTACCGACCGGTTCTCAACTCGGGTCACCTCGATCAACTCGATCGGCCGCGCGATCGTCCGAGGCGCGACTCCCCTCCGCTCATCACAATGATTTCAACTCGAAAATTAAAAATTCCTGGCCGAGGATGCTGCCTCCAGACATTTTCTTTAATTAATTTTATCGATAGAACAGAAAGATCGGACACAAAGGGACGGCTTATTATTTTAATTACGAATGATAATTTACGGGAATGTAAAGTAACGGTAAAAAAAAAAAAATAAAGCAAATCGAGTTTCGGTTCAAAGATATTTCCATAAACCAGGACTTTTTGCCTTCTCTCTCACTCTCTCTCTCTCTCTCTCTCTCTCTCTCTCTCTCTCTATCTATCTCTCTACTCCTTCTACTCCTTCTACTCCTCGTCTTCCTCCTCGTCCTCGTCCTCGTCCTCCTCGTCGCCCAACCGATTCCCATTATCATAATTCGCTCCTCTTAATTCCTACCGATGCATAAACATATTCATTAGTAAAACAATTTTTCCTCTCTCGTCCAAAGTATTTCATGATCGTATACGATTCCGAGTCCGAATGCCAATGCAGAGCAGCGTATAAATTATTTTAGATTCTAATCGAAATTGTTTAATTTCACGAATACACTTTGACTTTCGAACAATCGCGAATTTACTCCGCGAGGGAAAGAAAGAAAGAAAGAATGAAAGAAAGAAAGAAAGAAAGAAAGAAAGAAAGAAAGAAAGAAAGAAAGAAAGAAAGAAAGAAAGAAAGACAGAAAGATAGAAAAAACGGCCCGTTTTGACGGAATATACATTTCAACGTGATAAATAGTTTCTTTTGTTTCGTTATTTATGAATTAAAATTAACCGCTCAAACTCCCTTGATAATTATCTCGAATTATATTTATAATTATACAGTGAGGGAGCCAAGTGGGAAGCCAGGCAGCCGGATAATAAAGACACGTAGAGTGAGGAGGAGCAGTAGGTTCTTAACATCACGCGACAAAGAAGAAATTTAATACACTTGATTCTTACGTACAATTGGATTGTGTTGTTGCTAAGGTAATTCGAGTGGGCCACGCACGGGCAGAATAATTATTTACATTGTTAAATAGAATCAACGATAGGAGATAATGCCCGATTATAAATTATGTTGGCAATATTTTTTCCATTTTATTTTAATGCTAATTGTCAAAACTGATTGCGAAAACACGGCGAGACTCTGCCCATTAATCCGATGTAGCCAGGGGCCTGTAGATTTAAAAACTTTAAATTTATGTAATCGCAGTTTGTTCTCGTTATTTACGATCTCCATAACTTTGTATCAACGGACAATGTATGCCTCGGAATCGAACTCGGTTTACGTGGCGATACGTACGCATTGGCCACCGTACGTGTGACGTGAATCAAAGGCCGGCGAGGGTTATTGACGCAGCATTCGATTATGGAATATAATAATCGAAGGAGGAGCTGGCTAACTAGTTAGACCTAACTCAAGGGCGCGTTATTTATTAGATATAACGCGATAAGGTTGGGAAGAGGCTCGCTCTGCGAGTGTCACGAGGCGCTATTCGATCGCTGTGACGTACGGAGTCCGTAGGAGATTTAACGCTGCCGGCAGTCATCGCGGCTCTAGTACGGCTGCGGTGGTGGTGGTGGTGGAGGCGGGCGGGGTGTGTGTGTGTGTGGAGGCGGGGGGATAAAGGGGACAGGATACGCGCCGAGTTATTTTCATCCAGGAGTCATTATATGTATGACGTTCTCGGCCCGTTAAGCAGATGCGCGTTTTGTATTTAGTGTGAATGAAACTAAATTATGCATCGTTTTTCGCCTAAATGCCTGCTGAATAAAGAAATGACGTCGCGGTAAACGGACTTTTGCACCCAAAGAGTAATTAGATCTACGTATTCTGCTACGCATTCTGCTACGTATTCTGCTACGTACTCTTCTACGTGTTGTGCTACGTCCTCACAATACTATCACACAATCAGAAGAAGCATCGTTACGGATTCCCATGGACTTTTTTTTTTTTTTCTTTCCCTTTCTACTTGCACTATTCTACGAAATATAATATACCCGTAACTGTACTTAATTAATATAAAGTGAGCAAAGGCCGTTTCAACAATTCAATCGCTTGAGCAACATACGAAATTAATATTTATTTGCGTTGGATTACGATGGCCCAGAAATTATTACATATTCGGTGTACGACTCGATCGTACATTATTATCATATCGTAGCGTTGATATATCGAATTTACATTTTTTTTTAATGATTATCGTAATTGTTTGTTCAACTCAAGGATTTTCATATAGTCTTGTAAATATATCATATGAAAGCTGAAGAGTAAATTTATTCAATGCGTCTTTGTGTAAATAAATTTCGAATTTGAATTATATACATTTCACCAAATGTGATTAATGGCATAGATTTTAATAAAGCAATATATTGTATAATAGTATTTATTGCATGCATAAATAATTTTCAATTTATCTACCAACCTCAAGATAATAGCTATGTTAATAATAATATTAATAATAATATTAATAATAATTCGGTATATTACATTATTAGCACAAGTTGTGACATTGCCTTTTATGAATTTACCAAATTTCTTAATATTTTATCAGTAATATATATTATAACTGATAAATAACATTTTATAAAGAAATCCTCTTTACAAAAAATTATTTATTATCTAAGGCTTATACGTTAACAAGTTAAAGAAATAATTAAATTTTAAAATTCAAGGAAATTAACATAATTTTCCCTCCTATACTATAGACTACACACCTTTACTAATATAAATGCTTATCACTTTGTTAATTTAATCGACAGCACGAAACTTTAGTGTTTCCTTCATTTTTTTTTTAACTACAATTGTAATTATTTCTTAATTTATACATATATTTTCTCTAACCTAATTAGATAATATTTTTTATTTCTCGTTATTATTATTATTATTTTTTTTTTTTTATACAGTTTCATGTTTCTTATCATTTCAGTACATTGTGCACACATTAATGATTTAACCGATACATTTAACTTATCTAGTACCATATATTTGCTTTTAATAACTGTAACTACGATATTACTATTGTTTTTATTATTAATATTATTTTTTAAATAATATTATGGATTAAATACAGTTGATGTATTAATTATAATACGTTGTTTTAATGCATACAGTAAGTAAGTTATCCTAATGATTTATTAATGTTTCCCACGTTGTATTTGTTAAATAAATAATATTTATATTCCGCACTGCATGTGGCGTATGAAATTGTTTAGACATCGCGCTTTTATTTTATTGTAAAAAATACAACAGAAGATATATTTTAAATGGTTTTAAAACTTTTACAAAATACGATAAATTCAAAATGTAAGTTTTCTTGTGAATATTATTTCGAAAACATTACTTCTGGATAAATATCCATATTCATTTAACGTATAATAAATTATAATTGTTATATGTATCGCGTAGCACGTCCATGGAAAGTTCGGAATATTGTAAGTACTGAAATTTAGTCTCCTTAATTAATACTTTTAAGAGAAAAATGTATATATTAATTTTAATTAATGACAACTAATTGGAACGTTTTTTTAAAGATGCTAAACGTCATACTTTTTCTTAAATAAAGAAAATGTTTATTAATTTAAGCCATAAATATAATTTCTATAGAAAAAATTGATTCGATTTGTTTGTGAGATGAATAAATTTATACTATTGACAATATACTATTGGCTTGTTATTAATATTCATCATAAATTAATAATATTTTAGATAGCTATTATTGTAGGTAATTTGTGGTATATTAATTGCTTAGAATTTTAATTTTAATTGAAGTTAATTGAAAAATTTGCTGTAGCTTCTGTTTTACATCAAATCGCGTTTATACTTATAAGCATAAGCTGAAAAAATTCCTTCTCAATTCATATTTTACTAATAAATATACGACATACTTTTTTGAATTGAATAATAATATATTTTACAATATTATTTACATTCAACAATTATAGCAATTTAATGGGTGGAATGCCATAAAGTTACAGATAGTGGTTTAAAAAATTGTTAGTTTGGCCCGATTAATCAAAATTTTAATAATATTGAATAAATAGATTTCACTGAGACTGAGAAAAAAAGGCAAGAAAGCTTTATTTTTAAAATAACGACTTTTTTGTTTTTTTTTTCTTTTTTTTGCTTTTTTTTGTAAATCCTGTGCATGTAGGGGATAGAGGATACATGACTTTTTTACGAAATTGCATATACATTTTTGACGTTTTTAATTTTTTGAATGACACTGATAAAATTTTTGACAGAAGTTGATATCGTTGCGGATTTTTCTCTTTGAAAAAACCGAGCGTCGAAGACTGGGATATTAAAATTTTAGAATAACATTTCCAGTTCATTGGGGCTACAGGTTTGGCTAAGAATCGATTTTTCGCTCTAATTATCGGTTAAATTTCAAATCAAATACCATTAGATAATTAAATCTCACTGGATGATAATATTGATAATACAAATTGAAAATTATGCAAAAGAAAAATATCTCTACGCATTTTTCTAAGATTATTATTATTATATTGATTTATGGCAACGAGCTCTAACAAAAAGTACTTTAAACATATTTTCAGAATTATTATTATAATTATTAGTGAAGTAAATGTATTCGTTTTAAATACTCGGTTTATTCATATTAATTGAAACTTCAAATCCAATTGATTGACGTATAATTTCAGAATATTAATGTGCTGCAATTACAAATTAATATAAATACATGGAATCGGTACTTTTTAAAATATCGCATCAGCGTCAAAATTGAAAATTATTTATCCCGAAGGAAAATGATTATTATCGTAAGCATCAATTTTGTAATTACAATGTTGTTTTTACATTAAAGGATTCAACAAGATTTTCTAAGGTAGTTTATTGTACATAACACAATGAATATATCTATAAAGCATGAGTATTGGCTAAAAATTACTTAAATCATTTGAAAGAAACGACGCGTGCGAATTTATGAAAATTTACGTTTAAATGTATATGCGAAACACGTGAATAATATCTGAAACAGCGAAATTTATAGTACGTACTTTTATTTATTTATTTATTTATTTTGTTTTTGAGAGTATTATTTTGTTTATTCATGGAAACATTTAAACTAATTGTTTTATACAAAATTTTAGGGGCAAAAAGAAATGACTGGAAATATATCCTTTAGCGGAATAATCGGATGCATTCAGTTTCATTTAATTGTAGAAGAAAAAATCTTCTTATATTTGATAAAAATGACGGATTACAAAGCGGTTAATCCAGATACAATTCAATCAGTTAAAAAATAGATTTTTGCCAATTACACGGGGAGAGTTCAATCACTCGCAAAGCAGATACATACGTACGTAAATAATAGAAATGTATAAGCGGGCAGGTGAGCGTGAAAGCAAAAGACCTCCGAGCAAAAAAAAAATTTGAATATAGAATATAATGGTTCACCTACACATTTACGGGCGCACAATCAATCAGGAAATGAATAAATAGGTAGATAGGTAGGTTGATAGTCGAATAGATGAATCGATAGATATAGATAGATAGATAGATAGATAGATAGATAGATAGATAGATAGGTAGATAGATAGATAGATAGGTAGATCGTCGGTAAGATCAAGCACCACAGGCGGTGTGTGGGCGTTGGACGACTGGGTGCGAGGAGGATGAGGAGGAGGAGGAGGAGGAGGACGAGGAGGAGGTAGAGGAGTGAGAGAAGACAAGGCGAGCGAGAGAAGAGATAAAAATGTATATCGCGCAGACAGATAAAGAGAGAGAGAGAGAGAGAGAGAGAGAGAGAGAGCGGTGCGATCAAACAAATTAACGTACACGAGTTCGCTTGTTTATTATTGGATGGTTAGGCGCTAACCACGCCTTTGTTAAGAACGTCCTCCAATGGCGGCGGAACGTTACTGTCCCCACGTGGCTGAAGCCACCCCTGATCCTTTAGCCACGCGTCCCTATCTCTCGCTCGCTCGCTCTGTCGCTCTCGCTCTCTCTCTCTCTCTCTCTCTCTCTCTCTCTCTCTCTCTCGCTCTCTGTCTCTAGCTGTAGCTGGCTATCGAGTACGATAGAGACGGACGTTTCGCGCGACCTCGTTATGACGTCATAGTACAAAGCGGGTGCAAGCCGGAGAAAGCGTGCAACAGGCGTCTCTCGGTCGCGCTTCACTGTAGAAGGATGAGGAGGCGGCAGTGGCGATGGCAGTGGCTGTGGCGGTGGCGGTGACGGTGGCGCTGTCGGTGTGGGTGTGTGGGAGGATGGAGGTGAGGAAGGAGTAGCTGGAGAAGAGCGCAGCCACTGTGCGATCGCTTCCTCCTTTTACTCGATTTCGAATCGCCGCCACGTTCGCCCACGCACTCGGAAGCAATTACACTTACACTCGTGAATTTATATATATATATATATATATATTTCTAGGGAGATAGTGTACAGGACGAGTGGCTTTCTTTACAAGCGGTGCTTTCCCTTTGACCTACAGAGGGGTGAGCTTTTCCTATTCGAGGAACGAATGTATATTTCGACCGACGGTGTTGGACTTTTTATTTTCCCATTACTTCCCTCACTATGACATATAAATTACAATAAGGAAAGCCCCGGCTCTTCATATTTCACATGTCGAAAGTCCTTAACGATATTCATTCTCGGTTATGGAGAATTCTCTGTTACTAGGTTCCGCTCTGACTATTAATTGCGAATTACGAATCCCGAATTCGAATGAAAATCTTAAGGAGCTTCTGCAACTAATCCAAAATTTCATTTAAAACTAAATTTACTTGTTGTTACTGCTCCCCCTTTCGCTTTAACATCCTCCGACGTTTCACTTAAATAACACATACTTTAAAGTAAAAAATTCGATTAATCCTTTATATTCGATGAGAGAAGCCGACAATCATTACGCATTTGTATATTATGCAATTCGTCTCAAGCTTGATTAAAAAAAAAAAAAAAAAAAATGATACATCATTTGATCACAATGATAGTATGCAGACATATACATTTATATCTGGAAAAGCATAAAGTGAACGTTTAAGTCTTTAGGGAATAATCAGCTCCTGTTGAAGCTCTTGGTGGATACATACCTACGCGTACGAATATATATTTTTACACAACTGGATCTTCGTAGTAATTACGAAAATTATCGCGAGTACTAAATGCATTAAATGTTGGAAAAAATACGTAAAAGTATTTTTACTTGTTCTTTAAATATTATTTTTATTTTGCACGGAATACCTTGAATACGTAATAACGGCTGAATTCATTATGAAATATCATTTAAATGAACTATTAACTTGCTGAATAAAGATTAATATCTTTATTTTAATGAGATCTTGATGTAAAATGAGATATTAATAATGACATTATAATTAAATCTGTTAAACTTGTAATCTATTAATAAACATTTGTAAATACGAAAATGAAAATTTTAATAAGTTTGTATTCCTACGTAATCAATGGAATTGATAATATTTAGAAATTGAAGAGAAAAATCAGTAATGAAATCGACAATGCCTTGTTATTAAACATATAATTATACTGTTAATGCAACCTCGTTATCTTAGTTATAAATTATTATATTATAATAACTAAGAAAGAAATTACCTATGCTATTTGGTGTTTTTTTTTATCGTATAGTTGAAATTCAGATAATTTACGTAAAATCTCTCGTAATTAGGTAAAAGTAACAAAAAAATAAATGTACGGCACGTTGACTTTCCGATGATGCAATACGATTTGAATAATACGTACATTCCGGCTTCGTAAATAGATAATCAATTACAGGTAGTTTATAATGATTAGGGGATAGAGGCTTATCGGTGCACTGCTACGGTTAATTATGGGGGAGTTAAAAATTTACTTCTGAGGAGCTTTATAATGACGAGAACAAAAAAAGATCAGCAACTGCGAAGCAATTTAAAAGAGATTCGCGAGATTCGCGCATTTTCTCGGATAATTAATGACTCGGCGGGAGGCTACTACGTGTGCCGCTGCCCTCCCCACCCACCCCGCTCTCCCATCCCCCCTGGTAGTCGCTTACGGTCTATGCGTCAGCATTTAGCTAGCAGTTGGCAGTATATTAGACGAAATATGCAGAACGAGAGAGATAGAGATAGATAGAGAGAGAGAGAGAGAGAGAGAGAGAGAGAGAGAGAGAGAGATGGGGGTATATCCTCACGGGTATATCCTCTCACGGGCCATTACTGTTACCTTTGAGCCCTGGTGGGAGGGGGAGAGCGTTCGTCATCGGAGCTGCGTTATCAGAGGCTTGAATATCGCCGAGCTCGTATATTCTACGTAACGCGACATAATTTACGCTCGGTATCCCCCCTCCCTCCCTCCCTCTTCCGGCCCTAGCCCCGTTCCTGCCAAACGCACGAGGTCCCTCGATTCGTAGGCACGAGGTCCGCTGCTCCTCGCCGATTGTCCAGACTCTCCTCGGCCTCGTCATTTTTCTAGCGGCGGATAAGCCCCCCCCCCACCCTGGCGGTCATTAATACCGCGGGAGGTGGATTAATAACCGGTTAACTCGCCGGTTCTAATCTACTGACGCCGACGAGCACTGGGAGCGCGGTTACTCGGCCGTGAGGCGTTACGCGAGCCGAGTCCTCGCCGACTTTAACGACCTCCAAAGCACTTTTACTTCTGATTTTATAAAGAAGGGCCGACCTCCCCCCACCCCCATGTACTTCTCGCAGCTAGAGAGCACCTCCGGAGGCTGACGAGGAAGTGACGCGCAATAATAGATTACGATATTCTAATAGGCCGTTCGAGTGCATTGAAAGTAAATGAAATGTTCGACTTTGCAGTGATAGAACGAGACGATTATAAAATGGAGCCGAAGTTGGACCGGGGGCGGGAGTATCATATTTAGCGTAAAATTTGATGAAAGCAGATGAGCCGTCAATCAAGAAGTTATAAATAGCCCCTGTCGACTATAAAGTACTCGTTTCATCAGATATATCGGTCGGCGGGGGCGGCGGAGGCGGCGGTGGAGACGGGGTAAAGGGGTAACGGGGCAACGGAGCAACGGGGCGACGGGGGGTATGAGGCTAGATAATGGGCTGCTGGGTAGGGGGGAGGGGGCACGGGGAGGGGGCACGAGGGGTTGGGGGGGGGCAAAATCAATTAGAAATATGCTGACGAGCAGGGCGAGGGGAGGAATGAAGAAGTCGGAATAAAATGCGGAGAGTCACTTTGGCCGAGGGTGGAAAAGCGGTGCCGGGCCCGGAGGGTGAAGATGGCATAAAAGCGCGATTCATCGGCGATACGAGTTTTCCGGGAGTCAGGGAAACTAGGGGGAGAGCGGAGAGAAGCAGCCGGGGCTGCGGATAGGTGGAGGAAGAGCGATAGTCGCAGGAACAGAATATTGGAGCCTCGGACTCGGAGGATCGTGAGAAGGGACATGACTGGACGGCGGGTACTGGGCTAGGGGGTAGGGGAGGTATAAGGGTGCCGGAGTGAGAAGGAGTCGACGAGGCCGTCGTAATATAAAACCCGAAAGCCCATAAAGTCCTTGGACGCATTTAGCGCGGACGCGGCTGGTAATGCACTGACCCTGTCGGCACAGGTAGACCCGGACCGCGGCCACGTAGGTAATCGACGGGGAATGGAGATTGATGAGGGCGGGAGGTGGAGGGGGGTGGACATCGGGAGGGCAAGGAAGGATCCGAATTCCCCGAGCTCTGGGAGAGTATAGGATGTCCCGACGGGAGAGAAGGACGAGAGCTGAAGGAGCCGGTGACATCTTATACGGGGGAAGGCTCGGTCTGCACCACCTCGGGGACGCCGCGCTACCCAGCAGATGACAACCGCTGGGAAATGGACCACCCTGAAGCGGTCATCTCCTCTCGATATTCGCATACGCGACGGCCCGTGCGATCCCCCTGGATCGTCGCAATTTTTCTGCCATTTCGAACCCGAGCCTCACACTTTCCTCCTTACCGCCCGACCCCCTCACTTCTTCCGCCCCACCCCCCTTTTTTTCACAAGTATACACCCACACGGCTTCACACCGTCTCCTCGACTATTAATAAATAACAAACGCACTGGAACCGAATGATAGATAGAGAGCAATTTCAGTGCCTGCTTCCTCTCTCCGCCCCTCCGCCTCGCCGCCCCCGCTCGACCCAGCTCGCCGCCAGCGGCACGAGCCCATACGTCGGCACCTAACATCTCATACAAAGTATAAAGAAAAGTACGTCTTAACGAATATTTCCGAGAAATATTCTATCGACGATAAGTATAAACCGACAAACGACGACGAATCCTGACCTCAAAGTACAATATTAGAGTCCCATTTCACTTGAAATCCAATACCTTGTCAATGCACCAAATAAGTTGACTGAAACTGCTCTTACTACCAACCACTGCGAGTACCAGTCATGCAAACGTACCGTGCGGTACTACCAATACATGCGATAAAAAAAAAAAAAGAAAAAAAAAGGAAGGAAAAATGGAAAAAAGGGAAAAAAAAGAAAAGAAATAAAAGAGAAAAAGAAAAAAAAAGAGGGATTTGCAAATAATCAGTTTACGTGGTTACGCCATCAAGTGGAAAACGTTAGAAAACGATCATTTTTACAAGTTTACTATCGCAAATAACGATAAGCTTTGGGAATTTCTCAAGTGGAACTCGCGGAGCAAGAATCGATGAGTCTGTGTAAGCCGTCGTCGGTCATGCTTGTTTTATATAAAGATGAGGCGAAAACGACATTAATCGTCCGTAGCAGAGATCCCTACCAGCCCGCATGCGCACAAGTAACTGTAAGAATCGCGCGAACGCGGAAAACCGCATCGGTTCGTAAGAGAAAAGCTCTCGCTAAATCGGGCTAATGCTTATTAAGAATGAATATGCTGTTTTTTTTTTTTTTTTTATGTAAAGCCGAGCCAGCTCGAAGGATCTGTAGAGAGGGGGGAGAGGGAGAGAGGGGGAGCCACGCTTATCGATAGAGGGATATCGAGGGGGATGTGAGGAAGGAGAGGGGGATTTGATTCGAAGCCACTCGTGAGTTTCACGGCACTCGTCGGCCGTGTATGGGAAATCTAAGACCTAGTGGAGCGGTACTGGAGGCCTGTAGTAAATAAGCACAATGCGAGGAGAGACAGTCACTTGTGCGGAGCGACCGCAACGTAAAATACTCGCGACCCTTTATAAGCCGCGCATGGCTCAGGGCCCGAGGGAAAGAAGAGAGCCGGACAATGGGGCCCGTGGCGCGGTGTGGTGGGGCGAGGGCGCTGAAAGGGACGGTGAAGTGAATGGCCGTGGGCGGGGATGGGGCGGCCAAAGAAAAGCAGGGAGGGAGTCGAAGAAAGTCGGCCGCGACGAATTTTCCCATGGCAATGAGTTTCCATCCGCATTTCCGCGCTTCCTCCTCCTCCTCCTTCTCCTCCTCGCGACTCCCTCCACGTGCGCCAACCGCCAGCGCGTCCGTGAGAGCTAGAGCTACAGCTACAGAGAGAGAGAGAGAGAGAGAGAGAGAGAGTACGGAGAGCCGCAGTGCACTGGAGGAGACCGCGGTTATTGTGAGGGGCTCGAGAGGGTAAACGCAGGCTCGCGCCCGGGGATTAAACTCTCGGAGGGAGCGCAAGGATATATAATCCGACCTCCGAGCATTATTAAGGATCTCGAGAGCTCGCACGGACTCCCCCCGTCCGAGGTCCCGCTCATCCCCGAGCCGGCGACAAAGCGCACCGAGAGAGACTAGGCGCGACTAGTGCTCACCGCACTCGCACCGGGACAATGACTGCGTCCGAAGCCAAAAAAAAAAGAAAGAAAAGAAAAGAAAAAGAAAAAGAAAAAAAAGCAAAGTAGCAGTACACTCCCACTTGAGGGACCCAAGAGCGAGTTAGAGAGAGAGAGAGAGAGAGAGACGGATCCTTTTTCCTCTTTATTCATTTTGTCTCTTTGCTTATCCTTAGATGCCCCTCTTCGTCGCCAGATGGAAGTCGCTCGAGACAATCGAAACAATCGTGACAATCCAAACAATCGGGACATCCCGCAATAATAATAATAATAATAATAATAATAATAATAGGCGTCGATGGCTTATCTATCGGCCCTTTCGGCGAGTTTCGAATCTCCGTTACCTCGGCCGTGCACCAAGGTCGTATCAAGCCTTGCCGGTGAGACGAGGGAGATCGGTGCCGATGATAGGCAGCCTCGAGGAAGGCCTCCCCGTCTGCTTCGACTCCGAACCCCTTTCCTTAGCAGATAAAACTCACGGTTCGATATCGAGCAGATAGAGCTCGATATCCAATGCATCGAACCCTTACCTCCCCCTCCGTACTTCTTTATGGATGAGTGAAGACGTTTCGATGATCTATCGCCGAAAATCGGTAAATTTTCTTAATTTGCCGGACGTAATTTAAACAACGCGTACTATAAGCGCTCCCGGAACATCATTAGCTCGGGAATTATAATTTCATTTCGGTAGTATTGGAAAGCGCGTCAACCGACTCGTTCAATTGGCTACGACGAGTGAGTGAGCGAGAGAGAGCGAGAGAGAGAGAGAGAGTTTGACGAGATGATTATAGCAAAGGTCGAGTAATCGCGTATAAAGTTTTCAGCTCTAGGTGTAACGAACGGAGATGGGGCCGAGCTCCAGGAGGTCACTTTTACGTACGAATATCCGTATTTCAGTGGATATCCGTTAAATACCAAGCGTAACGGGGATCAGGGGGGGGGGCCACGTGACCGATTTGGCGGAGGTGCGCGGCGGGCTATGGGAAAGCGTTGCGATCTATCATCGGAAAATTAAGCGTGTCTGAGTCACGGGCAGAGGGAGGACGGGACCGGCGGCCGACGGGTTCTATCGATCAGAAATGTGAATCGGCATTTCAGCAACAGCGTGACCGACCTCTCCATGACGAGTGCATACCGTTAACAATGAAATAAATTATCGCGCGACGAGGCACGCGTCTCACTATATTAACTACGTCCCACATTCGCACATCTGTGTTATTATTGATTTTCTCTCCCTCTCTCTCTCTCTCTCTCTGTCTCTCGCTCTGTCTCTCTTACGTCCGAGTCCCTCTTACAGCATAAACGTAGTAGTACCAAAGGCCAATTTATTTGCTTAGCCGTTTACTTTTGCAATAACCGACCAGTCAATCCCGATGTATCGTGCAATAATTCATAATCGTGATCCATAAAAAAAGATCTAATAAATCCGTTGGGCTGCCGGGTTGCCGTTCTTAAAAAAATACGCTCAATGACTCGCCTCTCTTATCCCTGCCCGTTAATATACCGATGGTTTAACAAAAACGTAATTAGAAAAGGTTAATTGGGTAATTTTATAACTTTGCGGTTATAGGGGAATTGCGCGAGAGTCGTGTCCCTGACAAACGAAATACGCAATGACGCTTCATGGCCTTGTCGCGCGTAAGGGATGCGTTTAGGAAAAGGCAATTTTCGACCTCTCAACTACGATCCAATAAAGTTGTCAACTAATTCGCTCGATCGACACCTCCGACTAATCATTACCATTACCAATACCAATGAGATAAGCATAAGAAGTTCGTGTACGCGTTCGTGCGTCCGTCGGAAGGAAGACTCGAGTGTTGGCCGTAAGCAACAAAGTTGTCTTTCTTGCAAAGTCGATGATACGTTGATACGACGCAGCTCGGCTATTCGGCAATCGGTAAAGTACAGCCTAAAGCTTTTCTCATATTTTTGCATATTTCTCTTTCCCCCCCCAAACCCTCCAACCCCTCCAACCCCGTCCCCAATAACCCCCCTCCCCCCCGTGTCCTACTCTTCGTAATATCGAATTCGTGGCTGAATTTCAAAATCGGAAATCAATCTTACAATACGAATCTTGTTATATATAACAAGGCAGAGTGCGGATGTATAACGTGAAAAAAATTAAAAAAAAAAGGCTCTTTATACGAATGCGGGATGGTTTGAGCTCGATTTGAATGTCAAAGGTTTTTTGTAATATTACATTATCTCGCATTATCAAAGCATTATAACAATACGAGTGAGTGGGAAAAATTGTAATTAAAATATGCCCGCCTCGCTTTAAGGAATCCCGGGCATTTGTAATAATTATGAAAAGGCATAATATTACTCGCATACGTACATATGTATATGTGTATATATATTGTGTATATATATATATATATATATTGGACGTACATCGTATACATAGACACATATTATGTTTTAAATCCCTTAAGCCGCGAGTTCGGTTCACTGAGCCATAGTTTTAAGCGAATGAGCAATAGTTTCACTCGTCGGGATTTGATTTACAGTGAAATTTGAATAGGAAAATTTCTAGATTAAAAAGTACAAGTGCATTAATTCTAAGGATGCCCGTAATAGTTTTAAATAACGGGGCTTGCGGCCACGATTGCGGACACGCGGCTAAACGGCACATCGCAATTTTAATACGTGCGATGCATTCCACGGAAATTGGTCTAAGGGCGGGAGGGCGGAGGGGGGTAGAACGAAGAAGGTTATTGGTAATCGAGAGCCCGGGAAAGATGCGTCGGAGTAGAGCCGCTAATCGACACTTCCCGCCCGGGACGGAGAGAGGGGAAAATTGTTGGGGAAAAAATTGGCATGGACGGTGGTCCCCGTTACCGCTCCGGGTGAGGAGCCGGGATACCGGGAGAGACGGATCCGGGAGCCACGTGACGAATGACGCGACCCGGGACGAATCGCGCGAATAATATCCAGAACTTGATGTCTCCATTGCCGAGCGGGCAGAACTAAGGGACTGGGGAGGGTGGGTGGGTGGATTGGGGGAGGGGGGACACTCGCCCCGAGGATCACGCCCATCGAGCTCCGCTCCGGAGGGACGCGCGACAGATTTATAACTCGGATAAGTCCCGCTGTCATTTTCCACGCTCAATTCGCGGCGTTAGAGCGGCCCTTCTCGCCGAGTTGTCTGGCTGCTGCCGTCGAGCGACGAGTAAGGGTGACGGGGAAAGGGGTCCCACTAGGAGGCGTGAAAAATCAATGCGAATTTCCATTAGAGCCCGGCTGCCTCACCGTCCGTCCTTCCTTCCTGCTTTCCTTCCTTCCTTCCTTCTTTCCTTATTTCCTTACTTCGACGGCTGCGGATCCGACGGACGGACTCCTGACCTGAACCTCACCCGCTTCCTCACCCCCCCCCATCGGTCACACGACTCGGTCATTTACGTAACTTTTCGCTATCGCTTGCCCTCGCGAAAGCCAATATCGTCTCCGGATTCGTACAATTATTCGTAATTGCGCTCCTTTACGGAATACCAAGCCTAAACGTCTTTCCCTATTTTAATAAGAATTTCTTTCCGAAGGGAGAATATTTTTTATTTATATATATATATATATATTTTTTTTTTTTTTTTTTTTTAAATTTCGATAATACGCATGCCTGAGCTTTCATTCCCGCCCCCTCCCCAATTTCTAGTACTATTACAAATAAAAATGGTGCGGGGGGAATGGGGGGAGGGGGGACGTGAAATCGGTAAATTTCTATTTTTCGACATTTTATGCACAAGGCATATTTTTAAAATAATAAAAATTAAAACAAAAAAAGTATATGTTACCTAGGAACTATTTTATATTATTCCTTTGAAAAATCAATATAACTGGAACACAATTACAATTATATTCAATTTTTTCCGTCTAATTAATACGACGTTGGATATATAGTATTTCATTTCAATTCGATTCACTTGGATTATTACAATCTCAAAAGGGCATAAAAATTCAAATTCAAATTCAAATTCAAATTCAAATTCAAATTCATTCTAATAATGCCCTGCCAAAATATCCTCATTACCATGCAGAATCCTCCATAATTATACTGAAAAATTACTAATGTACCTTCACTTAATAACGCACGCGCACGGAATAGAAGTTCTTAAATCATTCTTAACGATACTCTGCCGCTCCTTATTTTAAAAACCAGATACTTAATATATATTCCTGCTCGGCCTCGTCAATTCCAACGAATTTATTCCAATAAAAATTACGTGCTTCTTACAATTTATCTATTTATATATAAATAGTCGTTCGTATAAGTTGGCCGACAATTTCATCGAACGTAGTTCGCCTCTGATTAGTTTGTACTTGGATTCAATGGAAATGCGTAAGCTCAATACATAATTACGAGCAGACGAACAGATCCATGTAATTGATTTAAATGAAATAGACCAAAAGTTTTGCAACAGCGGCACCACCACCACCACCACCACCAGCAGTAGCAGTAGCAGTAGCAGCAGCTGCTGCTGCAGCATCAATAATAATGTAAATTTATCTAAAGCACCGTATAGCAAGCAGAATTAATACAGGTATTTGATTAATATTTTGATAATTAAGAAGAGGTCAGACGGTAATTAAAAGTACTTAATCGAGCATTGGCTGAATTATCACTCAAATCCAATTAATAATTAATAATAATATTCTCATAAATAAGAATTATTGTTATTAGTGAATAAGTACTGATTGCGGAGAATAGGTGAAATGGATCAATGATAAATGCGTCAGAGATGGAAAATTAGAATTTAATTGAAATTAATGTCGATCGAGGGATTGAGAGAAAGGGAGGAAAGTTCGAGTCGACTAGTCGTCGCGACGCCGAAACAAGAGAATTGAAATTTTTTAATTAAAAATACAAGGGACGCCGATATTGGACCGGGATTCTTCGGAGTCGGCCGAAGGCATCATCGACCATTTGGAACGTGGGCGTCTGTTGATCGCCGTCGCTCCTTTCAATATCATCGCTAGAGCTGCGCATCGAGCCGCCAAATCTCACGTAAAGGAGAGAAAAAAAGGCGATGGGCGGACGCGGCGACGGAGGAGGAGGAGGAGGAGGAGGAGGAGGAGGAACGGAAGACGAAGAGAGGAAGCAAAATCCCGAGGACCCGTCTCTCCTCCTCCTCCTCGTATTTTGTACGTGAAATGGGTAACGGAGACGCTGCGACATCCACCCGATACTTGCCGAGTCATTAAGAAAAAAAGAAAAGAAGAGAAGAGAAAAGAAACAACAAAAAAAAAAGAAAAAAGATCTAAAGAATCGACAAGTTGTCTTAGCAATAATTTGGCTGCTAATTAGTCGGCAAAATATCTAAAGGAGCGACTTGCCACTGAGAATTTACATTGTTAAAAAAGCATTTTCCTGCATTCGCTGTGCAGTCGCATTGTCGTCAATATTAACGGCAAGATTAAACGGTTATTTCTTATAGATCCCTTAGACTAAGTGTATTTAAAAAAAAATTGATCGATTATTCGCAGTACTCGTATTGGTAATCATTGCATGAAATATCGCAAGCAAGCCATGCTAAGGTCGTTGATTTAATTAATTGCCATCGACAAAGTCTCCCTCCAAATATACGCATAATTACCGTGCGAATTATTAATAATGGTAGTAAAAAAAAAAAAAAAAAACTTAGCTTAAACTTAGCTGGTACGGGAACATTTGTAATCGATAATGCAAGTCCGCGACAGGGGCCGATGCAGTTAGTCCCTTATGACAATCCGAGTATTTTATTATTATTCCGCTCGAGCGTTTGGAAAGTCGCGTCCTTGGTATACGCGTACGATTTAAGCAGCATTTTATATTCAAGAGCGGGTAAACAATTGATCGGAGGCGCTTATAGATCACTCGCAATCTGCCATAAATAGTTCGTCGGCTCAACTGCTCTGTCATGAGAAGGTTAAGCTTTAACGTTAAAGCATTTTTTTACCCTAAATCTGTCGGAATTGCTTAAGACACCACGGCTCAGCTTACACGACGTCGTTTCTTCTTCTATTTTTTCTTCTTCTTCTTCTTCTTCTTCTTCTTCTTCTTCTTCTTTTATTTATTCACCGAGTCTTTGCAGGAAGGGAGGAAAAGACAGTGAGTCTTGGTATTTCAGTATGTCGCCTGTAAATTTGCATTTCCGAGTTATCGCGACTGTTGTGTCTGGAGGGGTTGGGGGGTTATTGGGGTTATTGGGAGGGTTGGAGGACCGGGAGGATTAACGCGACCGAAAATGATGGGAAATTGTGCTGGAAGAAGGATGCCGGGATACCAAGGAGACGTAGTTGAGCGCATCGCAACGAGTCCGGCCCTCGCCGGCAATGCCGGCCCCGATACCCGCGCCCCGGTCCCCGAGGTAACCGTAGCTCCTGCAAAACAAGTCTCCTCGCATACCAAGGGTATCTCAGTATACTGTTGCAATTTTCTAAGAAGAAAAATGTATTTTAAAATTTAAAAATAAGGTGGCTAGATAGATGCTGCCGGCGGTGGCGACGGAGAAGAGAGTAAGACGAGGTGGGCGGTTGGGGGGGTTGGGGGATTGGGAGATTGGAGGAGAGGCTGCGGTTTCCTTTCGCCGACAATAAAAATTCCTCAAATTCATTCCCTTTCGTCTAACTCGAGTTTCTTATTAAGAAAACGTAGTCTTACGTAAGGAGCTCGCGGCCGGGCTCGTTCGTGCTCGGGCTCAGTCTCGCGCGACACGTAGAGTCCCGCGGCTCTACGAATTCTCCATTGCTGGATATTAAAAATCGTCCCGCTATTTTAAGCGCAGGCACGACAAAAGCGAGAGCGAGTATTCTCAGTCTTCGTGAGCGGGGCGAGAAGCGCCTTCTAAGCTCAACGGCTACTTTGTTTTAAAGAAAAGGGAAAAAAAAGAAGATTATTTCCTCTCGTTAAGACCTGCGGAGGCCTCGATCCGATGCTCGATAATGAGCATTCGTACACACCGTTGGAATCATTTAAAATCATCTCGGTAATAAAGAGGGCCCATGGCCCATTCCGAGCCGAGAGCTCGCGTATGAAGAGCATCGAAAAAATGTTCCGCTCGTAATTAATCGTCGCGACGCACCCGACCGAGAGTAATATTGCCGAACGATATTTCCCACTATAAATAAGGATGGAATGGTATCGGGAAGAGGGGGGAAATAAACCTAAACTGTCAAGGCTTCTCATTTATTTCGAAAAGAATAACGCTTAAAGTAGTGCATTGGAGTTGGGAAAACAATCGGGAAAGCAATGCCGGACCGACTATCGGAAAGCTTATATATATATATATATATATATGAACACGTACGTGTAGGGCAAATAAGAAAGGTTAAAAGAAAGTTTTGGGTGTGGGGAGAGGGGTAATTTCGATCGCCAGCGGACCAGAGTTTAGGAAACGTAAGAAAAGGCGACGCTTAGAATGAGCGATGTGTAGGTGTGACGTCGCGCCCACCGCCTATATACAGCGATGCCCGCGTTATCGGGCCATGCAGGCGTGCAGCGAGCTCGAACGCCACCGAGACTGCGAGCGAGAGGGAGAGAGAGCGACGGATAGCGAGGGAGAGCGAGGGAGAGCCCAGAGAAAGAGCGAGCGAGCGAGAGAGAGAGAGAGAGAGAGAGAGAGGAGTGGGTGAGTGGGAGCGAGATAGGAGTCGACAGCCTCGACGGTGTCGCCACGTGGGTGGCGGTGAGGTAGTCATGACGACCGCAGGCGACCAATCATCCGGAAGTAACGCAGCGCGAGATAACTCTGCATCCAATCAGGTTTAAAGGGGGGCTTTTCAGGCTCGGCTGCCCCTGCCACCGCCGCGACCCTCCCAATGCCCCTTCTCGCTCTATCTCTGCCTCCCTCGGCCACTCGCCCACTCGCCCACTCGCTCTCTGCCCGCGACGTGACTCTGACACGCTCGGATACGTGTGCGGACACACGACTGTGCGTGGGCCGAAATTCCCCAAGACCTATCTCGACACCCCCTACTCCCCCCCCTCGCGTATTATAGCACTCGCGCGGTTAAAGGGCGAAACGGAGGGGGAGCAAAAGAGTATCTAACGATAAGGTTGACCTGCGTTTCCGACACTCTCTCTCTCTCTCTCTCTCTCTCTCTATCTCTCTCTCTCTATCTCTATCTATCTATCTATCTATCTCTATCTCTATCTATCTATCACTGCGCCTCGTTATTAAACCAGAAGCGCTTTCGAAGGACAAAGACTGTCGGCGGCCACACCACCTTACCACCTTACCTCCTCTCCTCAGCTCTTCATCCGGCGGACGCTAATTTTCACTCGACCCGCAGCGACAGGCCTTCGCTTTACCCTGATACCTACTACGACATACCTGATTTCCACGACGCCACGCGTCCGTTATCCCCATGAGAATAAAAAGAAGCTTTATATAAGGAGGGAGAGGAGGCTTAAGCTTCGACATATTCGATTTATTAACGACAAAGTTACCTCCCATTTAATTGATATCTCGTAAATTTTATGAAAAATCATGGTCCCGATAAGATCATTTTGATGTATATTTGGGAAAGGAGGCCTCGCTCCATGAATTTATTTATACAGGATTCTGAGGGTAAGCATCGGCTCGATCGCTCGCTATGATATTACATATAGACAATAAATAATTAGAAGCCAACGAAGCTGCCTCGTGCGAGTTGCCATTTAGGTACGACACGAGCTCGAGGCCACACGGCAGAATTCACACGACAACGCGCGAAAATAAGAAAAACCAAAGAAAAGGGAAGCCTCGCCTCGGCGATATCGCGGACTTAATTGGCTATGGCATAGAAAATCTAGTTAATCTCCGATACCGCCGGCGAGTTCGTTAAAACTATCATTTTGAGTTCCAGCCTCGATAACTCGAGTTGAAAGCTTTTTTTTTTTTCTTTCTTTCTTCAAAGCATTTTATCGAACAATCAGAATTACTTGCATAATAATTATTTAGTAAGTGGGGAGTAATTCAAACGGCCTCGGCGTTAAGTCCTTAGGCATAAATAAACATAATAAGGATAATTCACTTCATCGGTCTGGCTACGTATATTGATCATGAAGCTTGCCTCTACGTAACAACGCTCGAGGAATTTAAAATTCGTATTCAATAAAAATTGATAAAATAACCTATTTTCGCGCAAATCTGAAATACGTCTTTTATTAATGTAATAACGATAGACGGGATACATGGTATTCGTTCGTATAGATTTTAATTGCCCTGGCACTAATCAGACCGTTTGATTTAATTTTTTTTTTTTTGTTTTTTTTTTTTTTTTTTTGTTTTTATCCAACTTATGGTACGACGATCCGGTTAGAAATCTTGATCGCTGACGTCATTACCTTTCATTGTCCTGCAAAATCTGCGGCGACTGTTAACATGAGATTATCGATACGTCACGTTGGAATGTCGTGGAGTTTAATACAGCTTATATGTTCTTAATAATGAACGAGAATTCAGGATTCAGGATTTCATGTTGATAAATTAAGTCGGGACGAAGAAAATAATTTACAAAGCCTTTAATGTAAGATATTTGTAGTGTAAGCAAATACACGGGAGATGTTATAATGCAAGGATTTAGGATGGAGAACGGCTACGGATGATGAAGGGGGTCCTTGTTGAGAGGAAGCTGGCAAATAAAGGAGAAAATTAAACGAGTAATATTTATAGTAATCGAGGGGTGGGGGGTGGCATTAGAAATTGAATATTTGGCTTGATTGGTCTCGGAGCTTAAGGAAGAAAAGGCAGTGAAAAGGCTGGCGGAAAAGGCTGGGGGAAAAGGCTGGGGAAAAGGCTGGGTAAATGCGTGAAAGGGAGGAGCAGAGTTAAAACGTTAAAAATAATAATGGTAAAAAATGTGAGAGGAGATGGGGTAGGGGGTGAGGTGGAGTGGGTTGGGGAGGGGAGGGGAGGGTCGGAGGCGGCGGAAAGCTGAAAATCGGAGGAGGAGACGGACGATCGGGAAGACGAGAGAGAGACAGAGAGAGAGAGAGAGAGAGATAAAAGTAGGGGGAGGAGGCGCTCCCGAGGTCGTTTTTGCTGCGAGGCAGCAAAATGCGGTATACTTATTTCGTCGGAAGGTTATGAGCGAGGGTGTCTGCCGTGATTTGTTCCCTCTGGCGTCTATTTATTTTCCTTATTTCCCGGGCGCTTTTCTCCTCTGCCCCCCCCCCCCCAGCGGGAGGCCTCAAGACGCATAAGTCGTGGGGGCGTCGGGCGGTGGCGCGGTGCCGCTGTTGGTTGCCCCAGAGTTACGGGACGGCGACGGGGGTGGGGCACGAGGGTGGCAGGAAGAGTTTGCGGGCGGAAAGCGACGATAAGACCTCGTGCGAAATATGCGATCTCCGAGATCCCGTTGGTACGTCGTAAGCGCCGCGCCCCGTCCGATTCGAAATCCAAATAAGAGCCTCGAGTAGATCGCATGGATTCGGTCGGCCAGGATTCGTCACCCGGAGACACGAGCAGTAAAGGAGGCCGAGCGGGCCACCCGCGTGGCCAAGGAGGAGGGCCGTAAAATCGCAGGGCCAGCGTCGTCGCGCGGCTTTCGGCCGGTCGGCTCGACCTTAATGCCGCCCTTAGATCCGGGCGCACCTGTTCCCCGATAAAGCCCCGGGACACGCGTCGTCCTTGGAGCCCGGGTGAGCATTCAGCAGCCCCCATCGGGCGTTTATGGGCCGGCAGGCTCGCGATAAGCGAGAGCCCGTAAAGTAAATGTCCCCGGTGCGGTTGCGGACGGAGGGGGCTGCGGGGTCCGTCATCGCGGACTCCTCGCGAACGACACGAGTTTGCCAATGCTTTATCGCGTAATATAAATCCTCCGACCTGAGTTATTAATGCAATTAGCCGCTCCCTCCTCCTCCACCCCTTCGCCCGGACATATCGGCGCTGCTTCGTTTTTCTTCCCCTTCGCGACCTTGCGTCGCTTGTAATCTTCTACGAGGGATTGGAAACTTATGTCGCCCCGTCCGAGGAGTTATCGACATTCCCTTATCGATCGAGCTCGACACTTTATTCATATCCTCCGCTCCCCCACCCCCCACCCCCACCCCGCCCCTAAATCAGTTGCTTTTAACGCACAACGTTTCTTCGTCGCGCGCCATTCCCAAGGCTCGGACACCCTATCGTATTTTGGTAAAATTACAAATGACTAGAAAAGCTATTGGGATGGATCGATAGTAATTGGTGTTGGCAGCAGTGGATGTCAGTGGATCGCGAACTCGGGATGGAATATTTTATGTCACTGGGCACTGCTCCTTCGAATGAGCGTCAGTGCAGCTCGTAAGAAGAAGACGGGGAAAACAAAAACAAAAAGAAAAAAGAAAAAGAAGAAAAAAAACGGTTGTTGGTGTTGAGCGGTGCACCGCGTCGGGCCTCAATTCAAAATGGCTATTGAAAAAACTGTGTCATCGGACCAGTGAGGCTGGGACGTGAAATGGGAAAGAAGGTGGAAGAGCACCAAGAGACGCGAGGGCGGGGAGGAAGAGAAACAATGGGAGCCGGTGCAGCGTTGAGTCTGTCATTATCAGCTCTCACTTCACATCGTATTCACCCGCCTCGGTCGGTCTTGTCACACTCCCTCCCAACCCTTCTTAACGGTAAATGCCACGGGCGGAGTTTTATCAGCCGCAAAATCTTTCGAGCCAACGAACGCGCGTCCATATTTTCCATATTTGCCAGAGCTCGAGCCTTGTCGACGCTGATTTTATTAAAACCAGCAGTTCGCAGCCTCTGTATTTTTCCTATTCCACGAGCAAATGTCACCTTCTGCCTGTCCCTCTGCTCCTTCCTTAACTTTTCCGGTTACTTTTCTCTCTCTCTCTCTCTCTCTCTCTCTTCCCTACATTCTCATTCTCACTCTTATTCTCACTCTTATTCTTATTCTTATTCTCATTATCGCTCTTATTCTTATTCTGATCCTTGTCTGCGATCGTCACCGTTTCCCGTCGATTACGCGGTACAGAAGAAATTCCGAGCCCCGTGACCACCCGATCAGTCCTTCGATCGATACGATTCAAATTGAAATTGTATCGAATCGAAAGCGTCGAGACGGCGCTAAGCAGTCGGTAATTTTGAAATCCACCAGGTGCCTGAATAACGATGAAAAGAAAAAAAAAAGAAAAAAAAATCTGCGAGCTTACCTTCGGTATTATTATCATTAGCCCGGCTAAGGGGGATAAATAATCATAGGGAATAATAATAAAAATGGTAAGGAGAGTACGTTATGTGGAGTGGAGAAAATCGAGAAAATTGAGAAAATTAGCGAGTCACACGTATGGGAGCCGAGATTCGGCTCGCTCGGTTGTGTGGATGGGGGAGGTATTTCCGAGCCCCGTATGTATTCGCACGGGCACGGCCACACGCGTATATGTACGATCACCAAAGGGCTTAAGTAGATGTTCATCGTGAAGCTCGTCTTGGGCTGCGTGCCGGCTCCAAGGGCTTTAATGAGCGAAACGTTCGGTGACGGGGAATCGGGGAATCAGATTAATTGACGGATAAATAAATAGAGGGCAGGGTGGGTTTGGGCAGGGAGGTTTAAATTTTGGATTTTCCGAGCGAGCTTTAAGGTGAGTAGAGAACGGCGGGCTTTTCTTAGGCCATAAGCGAGGATAGATTCGCTTGACGGGAGATAACGGCAAGGCGTATAATTTCGATGACAAGCTAACGGGACAGGAGGAGGGGTGGGCGAGTCTCCCGGTTATCTCGGAGCTTCGACGGTATAGCAAGAAGCAGTCGCCGTTTCAGCCCTCGTTTCTGGCACGTGGATGAGGCCGTAGCAGTGATTGTATTAATTCAAGCCGCCCGCTCTCTCCATCCCCGTTCTCGGCCGCGTTTCTCTCCTTGGCTCGAGTCCTCGGATTCTTCCTTACTCCAAGAGAGAGAGAGAGAGAGAGAGAGAGAGAGAGAGAGAGTGACTCGCTCGGGACGGGACGAGCAAGAGCGAGCGAGATGGGGATAGGGATAGAGCGTTGGTCTCTCCCCCCCCCAGCTCCACCCTCCTCCTTCCCCCCGCCCAAAAGCGCACGACTTCCAAGGCGAAACGAAGCGTGTAGGAGCGAACGTCGCGTATAATGAGGCGAGACCGTTTGTTTTCGTCGCCGGCAGTCCTCGGACGACTATATACGTACACAAAGAGGCTACACGAGCGCTCGGGCGCAATATTTTCCTTACGCCGTAACCACTCTCTCTCTCTCTCTCTCTCTCTCTCTCTCTCTTTATCTCTCTCTGCCTCCTTCCCCCTCGACCCTGTGCTCCATTCGTTCGCTCTCCAAAATTCAGAAGCTGCATAGATTACGGGCCCGGGCGCTGCTCTTCCTCTTGCTCAGCTGCCGCTGCTGCTGCTGCTGCTGCTGCCGCTGCTGTTCCTGCTATCGTTGCCCCTGTCGCCGGTCTTTCGATGACAACCGTCGAGCTCACGGCTTCCGCCTCATTTTCATTCTCCATTTATTCAAAATTTCACTCACAATTTTCCGGCCATTTTACTGGAGACTTTGATTGCGCGAGCGAGGAAAAGCACCCAAGGCCTCCTATTGAATACATCCTATTGAACTCTGTCGCTTACCCCTTTTTCATTTTCTATTATATTTTCATTAGCTTTCCCGTTTAATCGAGCTTTTATTGTCTTCGCCAAGTAATTTAAGTAAATCCGGCGAGCGCTCGTCGTTAGGTCAGCGGCGAGTGACGAGCTTGGACTCGGAGAGTACCCGGGCTCGTTAAATAAAAACCTCGACGGCCAGTGAGACGGTGGAACGGGGGTGGAGACAGGGACGACGAGGAAGGGTACGAGAATTACGGGCGCATCTGTGGGCATCGCGTGCGCTGAAAGTAACGTTTTCGCATGATAAAATTGCCGGACCGTAGAGCCAGCAAAGAGCCATAAAAGCCCAATGAAACGAAGGAGTCCGGCAGTCGATCATCGTCGAGTCCGTGGGAGCGTCTCCGAGCATTGCCGAGCATCTCCGAGGGATAGATACGGGGACAGGCATTTAAAAGCCTCTTGAGCGTAAGTTCGCCGGGGAAGTTAACCACCGACTCCTCCTCGGCTCGTAGCCTCTCCTAATTGAAGGAACTTGGATCCTTGAAGCGGCTCTCGAGAGAACGAGATCCTCCCACCCACCCCCCCCTCCCATTTCCACCCCCCCCATCCCATCCTACAGCTATACACGTCGGCTTAACGATATTTCACGGGCTTGCCACGGGCACACGGCCTCCATCTCCCGCAGCATTACCGGAGCCAGTCTTGCAGAGTCGAGATAAGCCGCTCGTCCTACCCTCCCGCGGAGCCTCGCAGACCCGGGCCTGCACGTACACGCCCAGATACAGAAACCTTGATGGAAAGTGCTCCTTAGCTCCGGCAGCCGAGCTGCGTTTGTCGCTGCCGCGGGCTCCTCCCGATTAACTAATATCTGCTTATCCGGGCTTCGCATCCGCTTCTCTCCTCTACGCACCACCACCACCACCACCACCATCCTCCTCCTCCCTCCCTCCCTCCCTCTCTCCCTCCGCCAAGCCCTTCTCGCCAGCCCCTTGGCCGATCCACGCTGCCCACCAGTTATTACCGTCCTCCTTAGCTTCCTTAGCTAAGGGCTTCCTCCTTAGCGTCGATGACGGAACACCACTACTTTTCACGTTCTGGGATCATTGGGAGAATAATTAGTAACTTCCACTCGACGGCTATTGGTTGACCTTGGATTCCTTTCTTCTCCTCCCTCCCCCTCCTACCCTTTGTTGGATCCGTTGTCGATATGCACCGCGACAGGTGCTCCGCTGCCTTCGATCGAAGCTCGACGATCCCATAGATCAGCTGACGATTAAAATCAAGTTGGCCGGATCATTTACGGGAGCTTTTCCTGCGATTGGCAAAAGCCCTTTAAATTCATGCCGCGAAGGAAGAGGCGTTTAATCTGCGAACGTATCAAGAATTAATGGGGCCACGCTAAGGCATTAATTTCTTCCATTTTATCGATCGCATTGAGCAGCAGCAGTCTTGTGATGAAAACCACTCACCTCTCAATAAATAATGCTCTTTTGTTTTTTTCTCTTTTTTCTCTTTTTTTTTTTTTTTCTTTCCGCGAGTAATTTATTTTGCCCATCGAGTGCCGGCATACCCAACGTATGTCTCGTTGTTATTATTTTTAATAATAACTGGAAATTCTCTCCAGCTCGGCTGTGCTCCTTTATTTGTTCTCGTAAAAGAATAAAGGGAGACTCGAGGTTTTTGTTGAAATTTTGTTCAGTAAATAGAAAATACTCTTTCGGTCTAAGAATATCATTTATTTAAAACGCGTACGTGGGCTTGGGAATTATCGTAATGTTCGGTAAAGAATCAGAGCGACCGAATGAAAGCGAGCAAAACACGACAGAGGCGAGAACAGTGATGACAATGGGAGGAAGGGGCCTGCACGTGTAACAATTAAAATCAATAAGTGCGGCGCGTATCGGGGAAAAATGTTAACATCAATATTAAATGAGATTGGTAGGGCGACGGATGGGAGGGATATCCTTCCTTGTAAGATGTACGCGCGCTTGATGGACATTGGTAAATACAGAAAAGGTGCCGTTTATACGAAATATAGTATACGCCGTTTATAGTGTAAAGGTTAAGGTAAAGGTGAAGGGTAAGATGAATAATCGCGGAGCCGGGGTGTCGGATGAAAGGCAAAGCGACAAAGCGATCGTGAGGATTAGGTGATCGGCGGGGGTAGCGGCCGTCGGCCACTCTCCGTTCACGTCTCGGTGCCGAGGCGGAGGCTATGGCCAACTGATGAGTTAATGAGCGCAGCCACTTTGAACTGGCCAACGGTCCAGCGAGCATGGGAGGATCGAGGACGGAGGCGCTTCCACAAAGCGAGGGCCACTTCCTTACCCGGAGGTGGAGGGCTTCCGTAAGAAGGCCCTCCCATCGGAGTACGACTTCCCTACCACCCCCCCTCCCCATCTACCTCCCTAACTCCCTACCTCCTGTACTTACGTACCGTGAATACATGAATGATCAACGCTACGGATCAATCCTCGTTATGTTTCCGGTAAAGAACGGTAGGGAACGTAGTGTTGTACGCGTGAGGGATCCGACACCTCGCACTACGGTCATTAGGTCGAGGCGGGGAGACTCGGGTTTACCGTAACGCTCGAGGCGAAGGCGTACGCGAGGCGAAGCACTCGATGCGCTTCTGTGCCATAAGTCCATGAAACCATTGCGCCTCGCTGATTTGACGGGATTAAACCCCCGCGCATCTGTAGGGACACAAAAGCGTTAACCTCTACACTTCCTCTTTATATCGATATTTTCCGACCTGACCCTTCTTAATGCCCGCTATTCAAGTGCTCCGGCAATATATTCGGCCACCTACGCTTCGTTGATTTCTTGATTCCTGCCTACGTGAGAGGAGTTTTGCCGGGAGCCGAGCGGACATTTACCAAATGAAATAATAACGAGTCCAACTAATTCTCTCGGGCATGATTAATCATTTGTTGCGCTCGCGTACGGATATTTATTGAGACGCTTACCTTTATACGCTATTGGCTAAATGTTGTACGGGAGCGAGGAAGGATAATAATTGCCGGAGGCATAAGGGGGAGAGGGCTGGGGTAATGGACTACAGCGGCAACGGGCTCATCCACAGAGACGGAGATGGAACAACGCAGTCTCGGGCCCACCCCACACCCACCACCCTACCCCATCCCAGTCGGGTAATGTAAAGAAGACCGAAGATTCGCGCGGCCGCACTCGTTGGCTCGTTATTTCCTGGCCATTCTTACCGATACCTCCGTAGCCCTTGTCGCCGCGATTACGACAATATCAGTGGATAAGTGGCGCTTCCTTCATTCCTGCTGCCGAGCTTATTAAGAGTTTGGCAGCTGGCAAAACCACGTTTACTGGACATAAATGTAATTACAACGTTGACGCCGAGTACGGTTGGGTCGGGGAGGGCGGAGGGTGGAGGGGGGTCGAATGAGGATGGCGTAATGGAGGCTTATCGCGATAAATACGTGGACGGAGTGAACCGTGGACTTTTCTTACGGGAAGAGAAGGTCAGGGTAGAGGGAATAATGATCGGCTTAAGGAAACGAGCTCATAATGGTGATTGAGCGCGTTACTCCGTGACCGAAAGAGCACGGAACCGGCCAAGCTGAAGGCTACGGAAGCTGGCCCCGGGTACGGGACTTCCCTCCCCCACCAGGGTAACCGGTTGCGTAAGCTGTCTCTCGGGGTAGGTGATCCGCCGACGGATCACGGGCGATTAACCGATCGTCCTGGCTTAATGGTACGGCGGGCCCGCGATAATTTAACGGGCCCCGTTTATCCCTCGGGTGGGGGATTGTGGGCACCCGCTCGGTTGGGTCCCGGGCTCAATCGGCTTCCGGGCCCTCGGCAGAGCGGGACTTAGCCGCGACAGCCGCCGATCTGCGGCCGCCCCTTCGCCCCGGATTTAACGCCTCGCGAAACTTTATTACTCGGTCCCTCTCCCTCTCGGCGTAAGGGATTCGCCCCTCGGCCCCTCGGCCCCTCGATCACCCCCCGCCCTTTACCGAGGCCGCGTAAAAATCATTGTCCGCCGAGGGAGGCTGGGCCCCGAAACGCGGATACGCGCGATCGAGCTTTCCCGACGGACCGACCTCCTCTCTTTTATTCCCTCCTCCTCCTCATCATCCTCCACCCCTTCCACCGCCTATCGGCTTAATTGACACCGCTTGGCCACTCGCTCGGACCTCCCTTCCCCACCGTCTTCCGATGCGAAAATCACCTTCCGTCCAAAATATCGCTATCCGACTATGACATTCTTACGGGACAAAAGCCTTTATTGGATCTTACGGCGCCTCGATCCACGGCCGGAGCAAATTTCTTATAACCCCGAGGACAATGAAAAACGAGAGAGATACTCCCGGGTACATTCGTGCCTTAATAGGAAATTGTTGCTATTCCCCTCTGCCCCTGCTACAGCAATGCCAAGGTCGTGTTTGATTTCTCGGGCCATGGATCGAAAGAAAGGAAAGCCCGATGCGAGAGTGAGGGATTAATTGATTCGGAGTGACGTTTTGTCGATGGAATAGATGTGGATAAAGATAGATAAATAGTGGCTGGTGGTCCCGGGGGAAGATCCATTAATAGCCGAGCCCGTGGCCGATTAGCTCCCAAGCATCCCAAGGTCGCAGAAAATCCATGCTGTGGCGTAAATAAATCCGTCAGTGGTTTATTGGATTAGGCGGCGGAGAAAGGTTAAGTGAGCCGAGGCCGATGCAAATTATGATTTCTGTGGGGCGGAGGGGTAGGAGTCTCCGGCGGTTTCGGGGCCAAAGATTAAAGGCCAAGTCGCGCATCTCACGAGGAAGGGAGCGAATGTCCCACGCTGATCTCTCGATCGAAATTAGCTCAAGCCGATGGGACAGGGAGGACAGGGGGCAATACGTGCGCGTGTACCATGCGAGAGAGAAGGAGAGAGAGAGAGAGAGAGAGAGAGAGAGAGACGACGACGACGACGACGACGACGACGACGACGAAATATATTCAAAACACAGGCTGATCCTCGGGTCATTAGGCTCAGCCTCCACGGCGAGAGTCTGGCATTCGTGTTTGCGTAGCCGATTACATTTTTTTCTTTCTTTCTCTCTTTCTTTCTTTCTTTCTTTCTTTTTTCTTTATTTCCTTCTTTTTTTCCCTTTCTTTCAATACTCTGGCTTCCTTTTTAGTAGAGTAGCCGCACTCCATAATCGTCGATGCGAGTGGTCAATCTGAAAGGGTTCGGGGAAGAGGAAATAAATGACGGGGAGCTGCCGATTCGGTCGCGCACATCTGCAACGAAAGAAACACCAAAGTACTCGGCATTATTACTAATGGGACTCGCGCGCGGCCTCCAATCTATCGGGCCTGGATCCGCAGGTAGAGGAGCAGTTAGTTAGAGACCGGGCGTCCCGGGGCGTGACCGGGAGTCGAAAATCCGCGATGCCGCATGTAGTGTTTACACTCGAGATGAGATGCCTCCTAATGCTAATGCGCGTAAAGACTCGCACGGGCGCTAATGCCCCCGACGTTCCGTTTTCTTTCTTCCTCTCCCTGCTCTACCCTGCCGCGCCCTGCCCTACCCTGCCCTGCCCTACCCTGCCGCGCCCTGCCCTACCCTGCCCTGCTCTGCCCTGCCCGGCTCTGCCCTGCCCTGCTCTACCATGCCATGCCCTTCTTCCATGATCTTATTGCTCAATGGCAATCCAATGAAAAGTGTATGACGCGCGCGAGCGCGCGCGCACGCACGCACGCACGCGCCCCCTCCCCAACGGCGGCGAGGCGATTATCAAGCCGAGCGGAGACTGTCAATGTGTCCGTCGAGGCGTCCGCGGTAACCCCGCTGAGCCAACCGCCCCGAGGAACCTACGCGCAAATGCTCCATCCGCGCACTTTGCCCGCTCGCCCCTCGCCGACGGCCCAACCCCGGCCCGAGTCCGGCGTTCCCATCGTCCCGAGGTCGCAGCCGCTTCTTCCCCCGATCGGGACCTCGACTCTACAACAGGTTATCGCCGACCTCGCCGACGTCTTTCGCAGCGGACTCCGTACGAGCATCGTCGAGCCACCCCCCGTCGAACAACAACCCACCCCTCCCCCATCCCCCATCCCCCATCCCGCGTAACGAACCAACGAACGAACGAACGAACGAACGAACGAACCGCGCCCCACTACCCGCGAGGCTAACCAACCGAGCCAGAATCCCCGACCGAACATCTTTTTACCATTTATGCATTAACTTTCGATTAATGTCTCCGTCGTTCCTCCTGACTCGTCTGAATTAACGCAATAGTTATAGTTATAGTTAAGCCGGCCTCTCTGCTACCTCACCCGTAAACACTGAAAATCACCGATTCACTCGTACGACCCTCTTTCGCTCTCTCTCTCTCTCTTATTAAACAATATTTTATTACCTTTCAATTACGGCCTTCCTTATGCTCCTCGTCGCTCCCCCCCCCCACGTCCCCAATAACCCCAGGATGCCACCGAACCAACAACAAAGCAACATTTGTATTTATTATTTCCCGTCTGTACCTACAGAGGACGTCTTCCGAGCTTTTTTTTGAAGTTCTTTGCTCGACGCTCGATTTCATTGGATAAATATCGGTTCGGCGCGATGGAAAACCATTCGCTGCCAATTGCAGTATCGGAAACTATCGGAAGAAGCGGCATTACAGGCATCAGTTTCTTATAAATACAAGCCAACTGCAATTACTTCCCTCGCCTGTGTTTAATTACCAGCTGAAGATTCTACGCGAGTTCTATGGACGAACAGTGAAAGTAAACGCCTGCGATTAGCCGAATGCCAAAAACCCGTTGTTATTGGCTTAGCCTCAGCTAGGCATTCACCGAGGCAAATCATATCGAATAACTGATTTACTCTCTATAAAAATCACCAGCGCCGACAAGCTCCAGAATTCCCAATTGCCCCATTACACGTCCCCTTGATAATTTACATCCTAAGGAACGTCAATATCAATACTCCCTGGCATTTATACCCCACGAAAACAAGTGCTGTTAATGCAATCTCTTAACGGGATGGGACTGATTGATCTCAGATTTTCACGAGTCCGGTAACCCGGACGCATTTTATTCCCTAAGCTTCTTAATTGTAATGCGTTCGTTTTATTTTAATCCAGTGATAATGTTCCATCCTCGCGTTAGATAACGGGCCATCTCGAAAGCCAGTTAAGAATTCGCTGTTAAATTGATTACGGAGGGAGGAGGAGCGGCCGTCAAGTCGAGGGGTCAAGTCAAGTCGTGGGGTCGAGTCGAGGGGTCAGGGCAACCCGTACGAATCGAAAAGAGCCGAGGATTAAGCGGCCGCGTTTAAATCATTGATACTCGCGCGGACGTACGCAAAGCGTATGTAAACGAAGCATGATCCCCGTTAATAATATTTTCCGTGAATTTCGTTCGGCCGGAAACTTTTGTTTGTCTACTAGATAAACACGTACACGCGTACGAGTAGGTGGGGGAAAAAAAAAAAAGTGCACAACCATGGACAGGCTCAGCCCATAGACGTAAAAAGAAGAAAAAAAAATCATTACCGCGTGTGCGCCCTCGAGAAATTACTTTTCGTTTGGCTGGCTACAGTGTGCAAAGCAAGCCAGGAAAATAGAAAAAAAGAGAAAAAGAAAAAAAAGAAAGGAAATAAAAATTAGACCGAGCGAGGAGTGAAAAAGTCAAAAGAAATGGAGGCCGGAGCGAAATTTATAATAAAATGTGCAGAGAACGATAGGTCGGGGCTATCACGGGCTTTCATAGGATTCGACCAGGAAGCTCGGCCAATAACTAAATAAGTAGAGTGGGTAGGGAGGAAAGGTTATATGGGATGGGGGGTGGGGGGTAGGTTATCGGGGCGTAGGTCCAATTTCTCAGTTATTAACGATAATGGTATAACGGCGCCGAAAGCAATTATTATTATTATTATTATTATTATTATTATTAGGCAATGGAGAGGTTGTTCGTGGGGGTTCGGCAAGGGCCGAAGGTGCGCTCGAAAGGAGAGATGGAGAGGTCGGAAATTGATAGAGGGCACACGCCGACGGGGACTCGTTTCCCGGTGAACGGATCTGTTTGCCGACACGCTTCGCATCCATTGCCTTCTGAAGAGGATTGTTCTGGAGTCAGTGAGTCGCGGGCCGGCTCCTCTCCTGCGGCGCACGACACCTTCCGCCGCAGCTGCCGACGCGACTCGCTCGGTATCGCTTCATCGGTTCGCTGACGAAAGCCTCCTTGTATCACTTCTCCACCCCACCCCACCCCACCACCACCACCACTCGCCACCCTCGCCACAATCGCCAACATCCTTCACCTCACCGCCGACCCTCTACTACGTCGCCGGTCACTCAGGCCCGAACGATCCTCCGCGATCGGTCCTCCCGAAGGCTTCTCCCCCCTCCCCTCCACCCTCCTCAAAGGAATAATCACGCATCAACTGGTTCCGGCGACGCGAGCGACGGTATATTTAAATAAAATCAAAGGATCCGAACAATCATCTCCTTATCATTTAACTCTTATTCTCATCGCCCCCTCTGACAAAGCGATTTCAAATTTACTTGGCAGCGCTATTTATTTAAGGGACCGCGACGGCTCTTTTTCAAGTTACACCAACATACTGATACGACCGTTGATTTAAGCAACAAGGGTTTGTCCTGCTTCGGAGGAACAATAGGTCTTGCCGTATTTAATAACCAGCTTTAACGTGACGAGACAAAAAAGGAAAAGAAAAAAGAAAAACAATAACTGTAAATTGGAGCTCCGCGGTCGGAGGGGAAGCTGTATTCGCTTTTATAAGAATGAATCCTCGTGGGTGGGGCTGCATTAGTGTTCGGCTGAATTACAAGACTGTTCTAGGCTGTAAAATGATCGCGTTAAAGAGAAAAGCGCGACTATTAAGACGAAAAAGCAGGGCATACTCGAGGAGTTCGCCGTGGAAGGGAACAAAGAACGTTCGCGGCTAAAAGTCCGGTATTGAATACGTTAAATGAGATTTGTCTAATAATTAAAATGTTTTTACTATTGCCGGCGGAAGGGTTAAAGCGGCGAGTAAGTATGCCGTCGAGGACGTGCGTATGTACATAACATACGGACGGAGCCTCAGGATCTGAAGGAAAGAACAACAGAGTGCCCCACCTAGCGGAATAATTTAATGACTTCACCCTTCTCCTTCTGCTTCTTCTTCTTCTTCTTCTTCTTCTTCTTCTTCTTCTCCTTCTCCTCCATCTCCTGCTTCTTCTGCTGACGCCTTCATCTCCTCTTCCTTCTTCGAGCTTCACTTCTCACCGCAGGATACTTATAGTTTGAGCTGAATGCTTGACAATTAAGCACGCGCGAAACATGAAAGCCGACCGCCAAGTGTCGCCCCGACTTGTTCGAGCCAGCCGCCACCCCCCCCCCCCCATTCCCCTCCATCGCTCGCTCTCTCTCTCTCTCTCTCTCTCTCTCTACCGTACCCCTCACGCTAGCGCACCGCCCGACCCGCTCCCATTCTTCCGTCTGCATTTAAGTAATTATCTCATCGGATCCTTGCCTCGGCTTCGTTATATTTTTCAAGTAATTAAAGAAAATCTGCCGTCCCTTCGAGCCCCGTCTCCGCTAACTGTCCCCAACATTTTATCGCGATAGTATCGAGCCTCGGTGCGACGAGCCCGGCGTCGGCCCTTCTCCTTAAAAGCTCATTAATTTATTCGCTCTGCCTTCTCTCCCGTGCTCCCCCACCCCCCACCCACCCATCCACTCGATCTACAAAGCCCAGCAATACCTTTGTAATATCACGTAATTTCTAATGAAATATCAAACGATCTAGCTCCGTAAGCGTGCGCGCGCGCTACAACATTTGGCGTGAAAAAATTTGTAAAGCGGATTAATAAATCCGCTTTGCTGAAAATTTGATAGAAGGCTCAGAACGGCGTGAAAACTAAAGTCCGAGCCATCCGCGTAACATGAATCGTTTTTTATTTTTTCCATTTTTGAAGCATCCCGTATTCATTAATTCCGTAGGAAAATGGCGTAGGCCTTTATTCCTCGTTGCCTTGTGAACTAATACGTAAGTGTTTTTACACGAAAAGAGCCACCCCCTCGTGCCGGTAAAATAGCTCGAAAGGTATCTATATGTGTGCCGGTGGACTTTTAAAAATTTGAGAGCATTGAGAGGCGATGAGTAAAAGGGGGATAGAGCGAGATATATATATATATATATATATATATATATAGGAGGGGGTGGAGAGAAACAAACAAAAAATATTTGTTTAGCACGGCATTTTAGCGCTCTATGTGCATTGTAGCGCACGTAAGCGCGTCATAAGCATTTTAAGCGTTTTTACCGCGCGTCACTGATTCCCGCTCTACGCGTAATTTACAAAACGTTAGCTGTGCATGATTATTGCGTGTGCGTGACCCCGGCACTGGTACACCCGCGACCAGTCCGAACGACCAGTCTCTACGTCGATGATGCGCTTGTCGCGGAGCTTTCGAAACCAGAGCGAAACGGAAGGTGGAAAAAAAGCTGCTCGCGCGCGGGAATCCAGAGGAATGCGCCAATAACAACAACAATGACAATGGCAGCAATTGTTCGCGTGGAATTAAGAAGGATTTTAAATGATTAGGACGGCCGGGTAAAATAATTTCGGCCGAGCCCTCTCGTGCATTCAGTGCGTTCCGCGCATTCCGCGCATTCCGTGCATTCCGTGCATTGCACAACCGACAGGCTCAATTCTTATAATATCTATCTATCCATTTAATACAATTTCGTTTGGCTGATAAATTTTTACTAAATATGACTTACGGATTACTATATGCTTTCCCGTTTCATTTTCATAATACGTCAATAAAAAGTAACGGCTCCGACGAAACAGCTTCTCTCTCTCTCTCTCTCACACACACACACACACACACACTCTCTCTCTCTCTCACTCACTCCGCGCACATGTAAATTTTATCTCTATTTGCTTTTCCTATAGAATTATTTAACCCTAGAGCTTCTAAGCCCTTGACATTTAGCTTAATCGTAATAATATACAAGTCAAATAAGGGATTAAAAATTTTATTAACAACTTCAATGCCAAGTATCAGATCGTTTATTTTTACAAAATTTTGTAAACTAATGCATTGGGTCGTATCGATTGTTTATAATTAAAAACGAAATATTAATAAATATATAAAACAAAAGGAAAACGGTACGTAAGAGTCATTATTTGTATTAAATTGAAGAAATAAGAATTTCTTCCCTCGCTCAATTAAGACAATTTATTTCTAAGGTCCAAATTATTTATCCTGCCGTTGCCACTTTTATCAAGTCCATTTATTTGATTTTCATAAATGCAAATGCTCTTCTCTTCATAAATATGTAAATTTGATTTTCAAACGGAGACTGACATAAATTTAGAAAAACAAAGGACTGCCTTCGTCGCACAAGGTCGCAATGATTCTCCCCGACTCAAGTACACCTAAAGAACCTCATCCTGATTATATTAAACATTACTTATTAGTATCCCTGCTCCGATGTCTCGTATCCCAAAATTGTCAATAACGTTCTTTGATTTACGTCCACGAACATTTAATACATTAAAACGGGAGTATTCCATGAAGTTCAGTGACGCATTTTAATCTCGGCCTTCTTTCATTGTTTATAACAAGAAACGATACAGTTTCTAACTGATTCTTAATTATTTTAATCGAGAAATTTAAATTTATATTTCAAGTATCGATTAAGGCGTTGCTGCCTTTGTTATAAAAAAAAAAAATTGTGATCTATTTTCTTGTTACGTATATGAAAAACATTCAGATTTCTTCATAATGAAGAAAAAAAGCAATTAAAGCTAATCGATCAATTTTCCCATTTTAATATTAATTTTAATATTCCCATTTTAATAATTAACTAAATTGAGAGAAACATTTTTATAAGTAGAATCTGTTAAATCGATCAAAGTAATGATAAAACTAAAATTTTACTCATATTACGTACGACTCCCGTTTTACGCAATATGTAATGAAAAAAAAAAAAAAAAAGAAAAAAAAACAGGCCAACACCTTGTGACGAATGAGATTCTTCCATTTCCCAGACACTTTTAAGTTTCGAATACTATTTTAACACCAAGATTAATGCAAAAAGATTTTTATAAATATTTTCTTTATTATAGTATAGCATTTCTTTTTTTATACCGAATAGATTGGAAATTTGAAGAAAAAAAAAGTTTCTTATTTTCGTAATATTTATTTAAAATAATAATACAAATGTTTCGTAAATTTAATTTTAACGTTAATCGTATCCATTTTAAGTTCGTGATGCATTTGTTTTTACTGTAATTTCTATTTCTTTTAATAAAACGCGCCCTAAACAAAAATAATATCTTCAACGTCAATTAATATTACCGTAATTTTATTGATTCACAAGGAAATACTTGGTAAGTATTGTTACTCATTATCGATTAGAAGTCAATTTTTTCCAAAAAATTTTAAAAATATTTATTTCTCAGAATATAAATCAGAATATTCATACATAATTCACATTAAAATTATATTATTATATGAACCAGTGCCTAATTCATTATCAATAGATTATAATTAATTTTGTTTAATAGTTATTGATTAGATATTAGTACAGATGACAAGGACATAGATAGAAAGTGATTTTTCAATTAATTCAAATACAGTTTTAAACGTATTGCTTATAAACATTAATAAGTTACAAAATGAGATAATTCTTAATACTTGATTAGTATAATAATCAACTCTTTTTTTTATTATACCTAATAAAAAATATGAAATTGTTGATCTGTCTATGTGTAATATAGGCTTGTAAGTACAAATTTTAGGCTTACGTGCGTTACAATTTATTAAAACTTTAACTGTATTTAACGACGAGGCGCTTAGGCTTTAAGTAGCAATAAAATTCTATGATGATGTAGCATTTATATTGAAAAGAGGAGAGAATGAATGAATCGAAAACTAATGGTTATAAAAAGCGGATATTCCATAAGTAATCTGAATTTACTAATGTGCATTTGATATTCATAATTATATTTACGTTATTCTATATAAAACTTTCTATTATTAACAAATGCGATGATAATAATTATTGATAATATCTTAAAAACGAGCAGCAAATTATAAATTTTATGCTTTAGATTTCTTTTTCCACTAAACTTATTGCTTAATAGTTGATTGATTATGCTATCTATTATCCTCGTTTCATAGGTTTACAAGTTTCGCAAGTTATAGATTGAATAACGACTTATGAGCAGATCTTATCCAACGTAGAATGAAATCGATTAGACGCGCTTGTCACGAACTTGTAATGAGTGTTATCAAACAAACGGTCGCTTTATCGCAGCCTTTACGCGACTGAATACGGGACTTTGTCGTGCGCCAATGCAGTATACATAATTCTTTTAATGTGAAAAGACTTTTTGGATAGAAAAAAATATGAATTAAGTGAACATTTGTACATAAATGTGTGATCTTGGAAAAAGAGAAGTTTTGTTTATGTTTTTTTATTATCACAAACTGGTACGAAAGAGTAGTGAATCAAATTTGTTTTCATGCAAAGCAGCTGAGGTTCAATTGGAGATATTAAAATTTAACGGCTGGATGGAAATACAAAAATAAAAGAGACGGGAAGGGGGCAATAGTTTGAACAAATGCTACCATTGTACTCCAAAACATACTTAATTTGTTTGGAAAAATAATTGTAAATACCTAAAATCAATTTAACTGTTATTATGTGCTTATGATGACATAAAGTTGGTTATTCTGATAAAAAAAGTGTCGAGTATAAGTCCTGAAAAGTATTCGGTCTCTTACGCAAGTCCAATTATCGAGTATTTAATATTATAAATCCCAAAATCTTTGATGATTTCAAAGAAAATTGTCTCAAACGTTAATAAGGGACATAAGTATTTTGAAATAAAGTCGAATGAATTTTAGTTTACATTTACATATATTTTAAAATGCCTAAATAATGTTGTCTGTCAAAAATGACGTTCATTTCTAATTATTAAAACTGAAAAATGAATAATTTAAATTTTTCAAGAAATTGTAAAGAAAGTTTATCAGACTGAAATTAAATGTCTTTACTACAGATTATTCAAGCTCACGAGTACAAATCTAAGAGTTTTAAATTAAAAATAATATTAAAAATAAATAATTGAAATAAAAATAAAATTGCTAAGATTTAAACAGAAACGAATCGGATCGATTTCTCGATTATATAAATGATAATCCTGAGATTCATTAGAGCAAGATTTCTATTGAGATTCTAATAGCTCCCGTGATTTCGTGTGTGTGTGTGTGTGTGTGTGTGTGTGTGTGTACGAGCGCGCGTTATAGCGGCAACGATCCCCGGGCCCGTATAAAAATATTTTTAATCGCGGGCATCATTAAAATCAACAGTCGAAAATGACGTTGTTTGTGCAAGCTCAGTTCCGACGAACAATGCCGAGAATCAGTCATCGCATGGGTAAGCGGCAAATAAGACCGTTAAATTGCCCATGCGGCTAAGGCTCGGCAATAAATAATAAATGTTTAGCGCTCGACGTACTCCGTCGGCTGCTCTCTCTCTCTCTCTCTCTCTCTCTCTCTCTCTCTACTCACTCTATGTATCCCACTCTCGCTCGCTACCCCTCCCTCCCCCCAACCCCCTGCTCCCCTTCGCCATTCACCACTTGGCCGTAACCCGAAATCGCCAGCGACAAGCCCCCAATAACCACCAACGGCCGACCCAATCCCAATCAATGCACTCGCACACCCGTACGCCCGTACGCGCGCCTCATTCTCTGGTCTTTGAAAAGTTAGGTGCAACGCTCGAGAAGCGCGTATTTTACCCAGGATTGGGTGGCCCTGTCGATAATATCAGCAATCCAAGTGGAATCTGAGTGAAAAAGGTGCAGGAGCAGAAGTGAAATAAAAAAAAAAAAAAAAAAAAAATAGGGAGAGAGAGAGAAAGTGAAAGGAAACGGGCAAAGCGCAAACTCGTCCTGATAAAGGAATGAGGAGGGAATCGGGCGCCGGCGTTCAACAAAGGCGACTTGGCCTCGCGGGGGTCCGTCTTGAGCGGGCTCGGGCCCCAATGAACCCCCGACAGGGCGCCTCGCGCACCGAGCCCGTAATTTCAAATCTTCTCAGGGCTTTATAATCGCTGACTCTCAGGAAGCAAACGCGTGCACGGCCGCAGCAGCGCCTCCTCGCGACATTTACCCTGCAATCAGGCCCCGTTCTCACATGGTAGGCCGACAATGGCCCGAGGGCGTGACCGTCGGTAGCAGGGCCTCGTTACCCCAAGCTCCGACCAGGCCCTCGCACTCTTCTCTCTCTCTCTCTCGCTCTCTCTCTCTCCTCTCTCTCTCGCTCTCTCTGCCTTCGCTCACTCTCTATCTATCGCTACGCCTTACCGAGATAAAGTCAATCTACCCCGGGTAATCAGCGTTTGTTTTCGCACTCACGCCGAGGTGAACTTGTTTTTAGCCATTGTCCCGATCGGCGAACGGGACTTTAGTGCCTGGCCACTTGACTGGAAACTCCTCGCGGCTCTCTCTCTCTCTCTCTCTCTCTCTCTCTCTTTTTCTCTCTTTCTTTCTCTTCAACCTTCCTTTCAACTTCTTCTGACCGGTGTCGAACAATGAGCGCGAGATCACTCCGATCGCCCCGATCTATTAACGTCAACGGGTCTTTGAGATTTCTCTCCGATACCTCTCGTTGACGCTCCTCCAGCCTCCCCCCCCCTTCCCAACCCTGTCCGCCCTCCAGTCGCCCTTCAGCCTCAGTCCCTCGATGAAGAGTTCGTACACACCTTCCAGCCAAAGCACCTGCCTCCCCACGCGCACCTCCATGGCCAATCTTCATCTCGCCGTATTCATGCTTGCCGAGTTGTTGTTTTGTTTTCTCCGAAGCCAATTGAAAGAACGGCAGCCTACAACAAGATTTTATAAACTTTACTAATGTGGGAACGCATGTAGTCGCAGTTTTAAAAGCACGAGCCTCTAATGAGGCTGGCCTGGAATTCAGGACTCCTTCGATCCTCCCCTGCGGGCCCACCGGCTCTAAATAAATATAAAATACATCTGCATTGCATCTGGATTTACTTGTAATGAGCGATGAAAATGAATCGTCCCATGGACCACTTCTAAGCGACAATATATGAATAAATGGCGGCCTCGCCCGTAGAATTATTCATAAAGCGGCAGATCGTCCGGGGGCGCACGTCAAAAAATTTTTTTGAACGAGTTTTACGTTGACTGGAAATTGACGTTCCTCGTAAAGAGATTAAAGGGGCGGCGGAGGGGCGGAGGGAGGCGCCCGATACCGTATCCCTTGGACGCTGTGAAGTTAAAATTTATTCGCGAGCCGATAGGGCTGTTCAATGACCCAATCGGAACAAATCGCAGGGAAAACGCGGCTGTAAAAAGTCAAACAACAAAAACAACCAAAACAGCAACAACAAAGAGAGAGAGAGAGAGAGAGAGAGAGAGAGAGAAAAAAATTGATAAAAAGAGTTGAAAGGGGTGGAGGGTATAGAATGAAAAAAAAAATATATATATATATATATATATATATGTATAAATGAAGGAATAAAAGGAAAAGCAACGAAATGAAATGCGATGGAAATGGGAAATGCCGGGCCGCGGGATCTTGGCATGGGAACGGGGGAATGTCGGCAGGGTCGTTATCGGCTGGTATCGTCGAGCCCCGTCGTCGAGCCCCGTCGTCGAGCCCCGTCGGCGAGCCCCGTCGGCGAGCCCCGTCGGCGAGCCCCGTCGGCGAACCCCAATGTAAAAACTGGGACCTGGAGCGGGAGAAACAAAAGGGCTGGGCCGCACACATCAATCATGCGCCAGGGTTGGCTTCCCTTCCACCCGAGCCTCCTCGACTTCGCCTACGAACCGACTATAAAATCTCTCGTATTAACATATCTCATTAGGAGCGCGACCTTCTTTAAAGCCATCGAGCCTCCCCCTGCGTACGATATCGCCTCGGACAGCCGCGGAACGGGGACGCGACCCGAGGACGCGACCCGAGGACACGGCCATCATTACCTCGTGCGGTCGAGCCCTCGTCGATATTGCTCTCGGCAGCCGTCTGGAATTCGCAATAAATAAAGAAGCGCACGCAAATGAAAAGAGGCGTAGCGCTTAGCGAAGGGCAGTGGCGGCAGGGGGAGGGGCATTTCACGCGAGGAGGCCCTCGAGTGGGAGGGGGGGGTTGAGGGAGAGGGAGAGCCCCGGGTCCTTGATAAGCAGACACTTAAGGTCCTTTAAAAGGCAATATATCCAAAGAGACAGGGAGATGAACGTTAATACATCCCGTGAGCACGTGTTCTCTCTTATCGATCGATCTTAAACACTTGGGGCAGTCGGGCGCGTGGCTGTCGGAAGCCGGAGCCAGAGAAAGAGAGAGAGAGAGAGAGAGTGAGAGCTGAAGGAGATATTGCGCGAAGGGGCCGGTGGGGTGGCGGTGGCGGCGGCGGCGGCGGTGGCGTGAGGGGAGGGGGTTTTAGCATTTTGCCGACAACTATTTCTCTCCGGCTCCGTTCGATCGTTTCATTATTGTTGACCTGCGATGCATGGCCTCCGTTTTATTATCTATTTATTGTTGTAGGGACGGGAGGAAGCTCTTTGTGACAAGACGCCTCGTCCTCGGGCGACGATCGAACGATCAAACGATCCTTATCGCGATGTTTTTTTTTTTTTTTTTTTTTTTTTTTTTTTTTTTTTTTTTTTTTTTTTCTTTTTCCTTTCTATGTATTAAATAGTAGGAATCGCGGCTAACGAGTAGGCTAACTTTGGGGATGAGGAGGACGGGGGTGGGGTCTCTCTCTCTCTCTCTCTCTCTCTCTCTCTCTATCTATCTCTCGTTAAACGAAATCCTGTATTATCGAGGCGAAATCGAGGATGAAAATAATCGGGCCTCGCTCGAGTCAATAATAATCTCGATCGGAAGCGTCGAGTCGTGGCGTGGCCCGAGGGTGATAATCGATCCTAAACAGGCGTATCTCCCGGCCCATAAAAGATGACGAGTCCGAAGCAGCTGAAGCCCGAGACAAAACGAAGGAAAACATATGTATATAAGCGGCTTAAGTCGATGCGGAAGTGCCGGGAGGGAATAATCTTCGAGGGCCGGGGCAGCGCCACCCGGGGGATCGGTCGTCGGTCGGCGTATTGCGCGCGGGGTCTGTCATCGCGGCGACAGGATGACATCTCCATTATACATATAAAGAAGGCTTTGAGCATATAAAGTAGTTGGCGGGGGTTGGGGGACGGGATGGGGGGGGGGCTACTACGGACTACGTGGGAGCCTCGGAAGGCTCGAGGAGCGGACACGGATCGACGCGGACGGGGACTCGGAGAGTCAGAAGAGGACGAGGGCCGAAGGTCGTGTGCCACCGAGATATCGAATCTCCTGGCTCCGGCACCCCCGTGCCAAAAAAAAGCCCCCGCGCGCTCACGGACCCCCGCCGCTCACCCCCGACGCATCCTGTCGCATCCACGATCGCAGCCCCGATCGCAGCCCCGATCCACGCGAGATTGTTGACTCGAAACTTTTTAATGACCCTTGCTCCTTTATCTCGCTCGGCCCATTCCCTTATCCGCCCGGTACACGTAGCGCGGGGCTCGGCCTCGCCATTACATCGATACGCATTTCTCCAATAACGAATTAAGCCCAACGGCATTAATAATATTTACAATAGTAATAATAGTTATAATAGTAATAACAACAACAGTATTAATAATAATAGTAGTAGTAGTAGTAGTAATAATAATAATAATAATAATAACAACAAGAACGACAAGAGAAGCAGTGTTAAGTTGGAGAATGAGAAAATAAAGGAGAATAATGGGCGAAGGGGCCCGGAGAATTATAACCGGCCCGTCCGTCCCCGCGCCCCCCTCCCCCGACCCTGCCCCGTCAATTCAATGGGGCTCCAAATAAGTGCATTCGCCGGACCTCCCCCGTCGATCTTTAGCCGTGCTCTCATCCGTGCAATCGTAAGGTCAGTGCCGCGTGCGAACATTTTGCGGTCGAGCCGATTTCGTCCGCGAGAACGCGCACGTCTGCCCCGTCGGCTCCTTCGCTCCCGGGATCCACCTCGAGCTGCTCCTTTTCGGCAGCTCGAGGATTCGCAGGCGGAATCATGGCGGGATGGCGAGAGGGAGGGAGGGAGGGAGGGAGTGACGAAAAGTCGAGTCGAGCCGAAGCCGCAGCGGCGGGACTAATCGAGTGGGCCCTCGGGGAGGCTTTAAGTGGGTAGCGGCCTTCCGGTCACTCGGCCCCGTCTCCTGACGCACCGTCCGCGAAATTGGATTAAGGGCTCGGTTCCTGACAGGTCGAGGTCCGTCGACGTCTCCATTAGCGCGCTAAAGCCATCATCGTCCTCGTGTGCGCGCTCACGCCCGCTACACGCCGCACCCAGTGCACTCACGGAATGCCTCGCTTGTGCCTGCCTCGAGGAGTACGACGCCGTCGCCAGGACATCGAAGGCCGAGTAAAGAAAAAAAAAAAAATTAATAAAATAACGCCCCCCTCCCGCCGGACTCCACAAACTTTTTTGCTTTCTCAAGCCCCGTTTCCGTGCCTCTCCTTTCTTTCCGTCCAGCGGATGCCTCTCACGGATCACTGGGCCCAACCGATGCCTCGATAACAACACAAAAATATAAACGATCGGCAATTGTTGTCCCGAGGATACTGCGGACCTTCGGGGGCTTCTGCTCGCCACCACGTCGCTCGAATTACTTTCAATTTTACGTTTGCTTAGGAAAAATGGATTACGACACCCTGATTACTCCTATTGTCCGAGCAAACTCCCGTGATTCGGAACTCTCTCTCTCTCTCTCTCTCTCTCTTTAAACCTCGGTCCGCCACCACCGCCGCCGCCGCCGCAGCCCCGACCCGCCCCACCCCACCCCACTCCTTCTCCCGCTGCTCCAAGAACGCCAGCCCCTCTAAGAACGGGACGGGGTTATCCAGGAGTTAGCCTCTAAGAGCGTTGTGGCCTCGAGGTGGAACCGAGGCATTACGACAATGCCCGGGCGCACTCCCGCCTCGCGGCTATATAATTTCAGTCGTCATAATCGAGTCCCCGGCTGACCCCCGGGTCTTCCTCGGCCGCGCAACCGGGATTACGCGGGCGCCGTACGCTGCCTGGAACTTATGCACTCCATCGAATGGTTTTGGCTGCGGACAGGAAACGGACGAGCCGGACCTTCTACCGCTTTTCGCTAGAATTCACCGTCAGCTACGTCGTGGCGACAATGCCGAATCCGGGGACAATGGCGCAGCATGGCTCCCACGAGTGCCGGCGAATGGAAAATCGTAATTGTAACGGAAAAATATTCGGAAGTACGGCTCTGCGCGATTCAAAGCGGCGGCGGCGGCGGTGGCGGTGGCGGTGGCGGTGGTGGTGGCGGTGGCGGCGTACACACGCACCCACGCATCCACGCACCCACGCACCCACGCATACACAGCTAGCCAGTAAAAGTATCTCTTATCCTCCTCGTCCTCTCCCACCCCCACCCACCCCCGTCTCGACGCTCAATGCGGGCAGCCATAATATTGATTGTGTCGGTAAACTTTCCGGCAAATCCTCTTCCAAGAGAACTTTTAAGGAAAATAAAAAGCACGTGGGGGTAAGAGGAATCCAGTAGCGTTTTCTAAATGAAAAGTTTCGGTAATGCAAGCAATTTCCCTTGCCTTGTAGGGCCCACTTGATGCTGCAAGCCACTGCAAATGCCTTTATTCCTCATTTACAGCGGATTATTTATTATTCATATTATATAGATCAACGAGCTCCCAACAACTAAAGCGTCCCAAAATCTCAATAGAATCGATAAGGAACTTGTGAATTGACAAAACTATGCAGAATCATGCGCACATGTGCCCTTAATTGCACTGTACAAGTAACATTTTACTTGGGGAATGTACACAAAATTTGCTTGTGTAAAGGAATTCTATTGAAATAGAGGAGAAGAAAAAATTTGGGCCCATAGAAGCGACGCGAATCAGACCGAAATGTAAGAAATAATGTCAACAGGTACAATAATAATTTATTACAATCTAATACGATAATTTCGATTTTTTTCTCATCGTCTAAGGTTCAATTAGATATTCTAATTCATAATTCGAATTATAATTGACCGTTATAATTCTAAGATGTGGTATGTACTGGCGAATGCAAGAGCGATGCTGATTAATCGATCGATAGGGAGAGTTGCAGCATTTTGAGATAAGAACGCAATTGAAAGCGCCGTTTAGTGTCGGAAGCGGGGACTCGTGAGGTATAATGATAATACAACGAGATGGACCAAGCGAGGAAAATTCGATATATCGATAGCCAATGAGGAGGGACACGTCGCTATAGGAAGAGGATAATCTGGCTGACGAGGAGGAGGGGGAGGATCGGACCGCGGTGGAGATGCCGTGGGGCATGCGAAAAGATGCGATGGAGCGCATACTCTAGCAGCGGGGGTCGGGCCTTAATTATAAAGCTTATGAATAATAATTGTCGTGTAGTTGTACCAACATTGTGTACGCATGTTTTTGCGCTACGCCCCTGGTACTGTTCGGCGCCCCGGGTACTTCATTCTTTCTGCCGACTGTTTACCGGGGCGCGCGCGCGCGCGCGCGTTCACTGCCTCCGTGGGACTGACTCACGGGCCCTTATTAACCGACCTCACGGGGTCCTCACTCTCTCCTCCGCTTATTCGCGCGCACCTCCTGCCTCATTGTGCCTCCTCTGCTCTCGTTCTTTATTTCGTATCTCGCTTGGCCTCCCTTCCCCCCTCCCTCCCCCTCGCCCTCTCTCTCACTCTCTCTCTCGGGCCTCGGATATCGGCTGGCTATCGACTCGATGCCTCCCGTCTCATAGACTCCTTTTTTTTTTCTTTTCCTTTTTTTTTATTCCCGTTTTATCGCGTGAGAAAAATCGGGCTTCTTTTTTTTTCTTTTACTTGCCGACTTTCCCTTCCTCTATCAAGATCTACGTGCCATTCATTGGCGGCCGGCAGGTGTATCATATCTGATCTGCACCTTCCTTCTTTCCTCTGCAATATTCATTTCGCTAAATGCACGCGTACAATATAGAATCTATTATAAATTGAAATTTTTTAACTCATTAATTACGACATTACGGTACTCTGCTATAGGCTATGGACAGAAACCCATGTATGCCGTAGCTATGTTCTTAACATCGAGTAGTTACTCGACGATCAGATACTTTTATTCTTTATATTTAACAGTTATGAGAGACTAGTGAAAATTTTATTGATTTTGCCTCGTCGCGGCAAGGGCTCTTCGTAAGGAATTCATTATCTAACGTCACGGAAAACGTCCGTGACTCGATCTCGAATGAATTTTTCAAGCATCGGGGAAACCGTCCCCGATTTCATTGACTTAACACCTTTCCATTGATAATTAAATTAAACAATACATACTCCTTTAAATCAAATGATTACTTGGTAAGAAAAAAATTATTTCGTTGATATGGATTCTTACAGACTAATTGTCAGAAAACAACTAACAACTCTGGGATTTGATATTCAACTGCTTAATAATGCACATTGACTTCCTGAAATCTCCATCCTTCTAATTCAATTTAAATTTCTTTTTAATTGCTTATTATTAAATATATATATATATATATATATATTACGTATATGTGTGAAATATGTCATATTCTAATTGCCGTTCAAAATATTCACTCCTACGAATATATTAAATATAATGATAATAATCACGATAACAATTTAATCAAACTCTCAGACTAATCTAAATATTTATACGTTTCTGATACTTGTCATAGAATCCGTTATTACACATTCATGTTTACGATATGGCGAACTTAAAAAATATGAATTTAAAATAATTTGAAAAAAAAAAAATAAAAGATGAAAAGAACGTACACATTTTTCTCCACATGGAAATATATATTTACATTTATAAATAATGTAAATGTGAATTTGAATATATCTATATCTTGAAAGAAGCATTTAACTCATATTTCACATAAATATTTTCAAATGATCTAAATGTATGTATCGATAAATATTTAATTTATATAAATGCTTTAAAAATTTAACGAACAACCCACCGCCTTGCGCGTAAAAATATCGTTTAATTAATTTAATGTTTTATTAATACATCAGCGGTTAAAGAATTATGGGAATCCTGTAATATTGTTAAATTCGCACTGATGCAGCTAATGAACGAAATGCAAAATCGGTTAGTATATAATACTTGAGAATTTTCGCGAGAGCGAGACACGTTATCTACATTAGTGTTAAGCGAATAAAAGAAATAAGGGTGGATGTAATGCAGGAAGGAGGGGCGGGTGAACAAAAGATCGAATAGGTAATGATTTCTAAGTATTGACAATGAAAAGTAAGTTGATTGAACAATTGCCTGAATTTCGTAAATTAAAAATCCTTTGAAGCAATCGAATTACCACAAAGAATGCCGACCGAGTTATTCATAAAATTCATCGAACTTTGTAGAACCAAGAAAAAAAAAACACTTGCCAATAGCACTTTGTCCTCCGCCCCTCCCCCCACCACCACATCACACCACACCTCCCCCCTCTTTCGATAACTCTAAAAGCGAATCTATCGCGACTCTCCTCCCCCCCGCCGTGTCCGGAAACTCGATAGCCAAAATATTGAATTTACTCGAAAAAGAAAAAAAGAACTGAAAAGGATAAAAAGCGTATTCCAGGGGTCTGAATGGGGGGAGGGGGGACAATTGAAAATAAAAAGCGCGAGAGAGAGAGAGAATAAGTGCGAGTGTGGCAGAAAAGAAGGATGAGGCGACAAAGAAGAGCGTCAGCCTCATTCCCGACTTTTTTTTTTAATTTTTTTTTTTTTTTTTTTTTCACCTTCTCTCCCGTGTCTTGACCTGGCTTTCGAGTTCCGTAAGTTCGTCTTTCCTCTTTTAGCATCGACCCTTCCCTGCCCGCCTTCTTTTCTCGCGGATGGTAAGAGAGCAGCGGAAGCTCAGTTTTTCCTCCCTCTCCCGCGCCTAAATGTCGAGGATCCGACGGCTCGCGCGATTTCCTACCAATCGATTTTTTACGTCTTTCGTCAATTAACGACGTTCGGCTGCCACCACCAGTGGAAATGTGTTTTAACGAAACTCAACTATCTCATCCTTCCCCTCCCCCCAACCCTCTATCTCTCTCCATTTCACTTTCCATGACATTGATGGATTCGCTGTACGAGTACGGGAGAGGCTTAAGCGAATTCTTCCAGTGTCATCGCGTATTTCAAATTTTTCCCGATTTTATTTGAATTAAGTAACCAATCGTTTTATTGTCCTTGCCTTCCAAAGTAATTTTAGCCTCAACGTAACCCTTGCCGTTGTCCAAATAAAAGATCTTCTTATAAAATTTTAACTATATAAGCGTCCTCATAAAAAAAATCTCGTTCAAACAACTCCATGGCATACATATTTTCCCTCCTCTTCAACATTACGAATTTTATTTCTTCGACATTCGCCTTTTAGATGTACTTTAATCTTCAATTGACGTAATTAATATGATATTCTACAGTATTTCGATTAATATTAAATTCCAATGTAAATATATATATTTATTTCTGAATTAAACTAATGATAAATTGCGAAATCAATAAATCTTGTCTATTTCTTATCAATATTATCATCCTCTTTCCTATACTCATTGTCGTCCGTAATTGTAAGTATTCGCTCTCTGACTTAACGAACGTGACATCGCCGATTCTACGTAACTCGAGTACATTCGTATAGAAAGATTTAGACGTGTGTTTCCGTAAGGTAAGAAATTGTTGGCTCATTAATATCACGCAACGATGTTAAAGTAAATTTAGTTAAAATGTCTTTGCTCGGCATTAGATGTCGTATTTATAATAGCTTACCGACGTAAGTAACAAGGGAGAAAATCGAGAGCGCAGTCGTACTTTAAATATGGAAAAGCGCGGAAATGTGGATAGACGTAGGGATAGGCATGGGGAGCTCGACTTGGCAAACAGAAGTTAAGTCGAGGAGTCGCGTGCTCTGACAACGACGCCACGAAAGCAGTAGGAAATCTTCCCGCGAAACTCCCGGCGAGCCAAGTACACCTGTGATTATCCTCCCTCGTCCTTGGCGCACTCCGAGTCTGGCCCCTCCTCCGTCCCCTCGCCATCCCCTTGAAACCTCATCTGCAGGGAATGGAGTGTACGCCCGCCGACGTCCTCGATACCAATGTGACGAGGACAGAGAGGAGGAGGAGGAGGAGGAGGAGAGAGAGAGAGAGAGAGAGAGAGAGAGAGCCTCCTAGAGCCGTCTATTTGCCGGGGTAATCAAAGGGGGCGAATGTAAGGATGCTCAGGGCATGGCATACGTATGCAGGAGGCCGACGGGAGTCGCGGAGCTGCATTGCGGCAGCCTACGAGCGCCGAGGAGAGTTGGCTCGCGCGAGTGCAAACACCGGCTTTTGTTTGCCGGCGCGAGTATCGTTACCCAGGATGCGCTGCCAAGGACTTTGGACGTGTGCTCGTCGTGGAGGCGTCGTCGGCGCGGGACGCTGATGAGGAGCTCGCGATCGTGATGAGACGAGTGTAAACACCGACTGTAAGGACCGACCCGGCACTCGTACGCCGGTCCCCAGCATCTTTTATCACCAGCTGCGACGGAAGCCGCATCGAAATAATGTCGATTTCGGTTAAGTGAGCTGTCGCTGTTCTCGTTGTTCTTTAGTTTATCAAAGCGATCGTCCCAACTCGTGATGATGCTTTCCCTTCGTGAATTGTACATTATGAGGTACGAATTCGTAAGAGGCAGTGCTGGTCTCCCAAAAATTCCAACTTCAATTCCGACTGGCTCGCATTGTTTCATTAAATTATCATTTTCTACGGGAGCTACTCGAGTGGGAGTAACTTAAGCACAACAACAAAGACCATAGAATTACGTGAAGATGACGTGTTTTGTTACGTTTTTTATCATACGATTACTACTTTATTATTTTTGCTTTTTAATTATTTGCTACCAATTACTATTTGCTCGCAAGCTCTTGTTTATTAAGAGAATGAAAGCAACAATAAACCGTCTGGTTAAAAGGTATTTTAAGAAAAGGGTTACGAGGATGCGTTTATCATTGGTTAGGGGATAAAGTACATGAAAATTCAATCATCGCGGGGGGGCAATATAAAGTGCGGCTTAGTGGGAGTTGTATTGGAAGAGGGAATGGAAAGGGAATAGGGAATGTCGGTGCAGCTACGGGCTAAAGGAAATAAGAACGGCCCGGCATGACGGAGTGCGGTGGGAGGGGAGGAGGAAATGACGATGCGAGAGACAGAATTACGTTAATGAGGGTGAGCGAAGCGCCGTAGACGGAGGAGCGGCCAAGAATGCGAGTTAAGACGGTAGAATGTTGGAGACAAAAATCATAACAATCTAGTTAAACGTTATAAGGATATCTCGCGCTAAGAGGCGTGCTAAGTGTTGCATAAAATTAAATTGCACGGGGAGTTGAGAAGTTATTGTCGATCCTACTGCTTCCGCTATCCACCCCTGACCCCTCTGCCCCCTCCCACTTCATCTATTCCGCTCGCTCCTTATTCGAATCCCGCTTCCGCCTCGGCCCCTCTCTTATCTCTCTCTCTCTCTCTCTCTCTCTCTCTCTCTCTCTCTCTCTCTCTCTACATATAGAATCATTTAGAAGCTAGTCGGCTACTACTAACAAACTTCCTCTTCTTTTCACGACATTTCACGAGCTTATTAGGTGTATTAGTAACATAATACTGACAATGTTCTTAATTAGCCATATTGTGTAAACTGAGAAAGAAAAGCACTCCCTAGTGATTAAAATTAATTCTTATTGAGTTAAAGGCCTTAAAGCAAGAAAAACAACGTTTGCATTAACCGAGGATTAAATAGCTTTTCTATTAAAATTCGGATTACGCTGGTTAAATAAAATCTGATAATATCAGAGTCGGCGTAGCTAATTATAAGACTACGGAAAATCCTGTTTCTTCCGCTTAAAATTCTTGACAGAATAACGACATAGGTAAGAGAAAAGAACGGTAAAGCGTCTGAGCAGGCTTGACTGCTTGTGTGGTAGTAATGGGCTGGCCGGTCTAACGAGTGCACCGAATGCACCGCCGAATAATGAATGATTATAAACCGAACTCGAGGGATAATTCACGAGACGCGTATGAGTAAAAGGCGCACAAGTTTCGGCGATTGCTTGGGATTGCTTGGGTTGGGGGAGGGGGAGTGTGGGAGGGGGGAAGTGGGAGGTAGCAGCAATATAACGTCGGCGCCATTGAAAGTAACAAAGTTCCGGGAGGCCCGTAGCTAAAGCGCATTATGCTTGATCGGAGAACGGAGAGCTTAAACGGTTAAGAGGGACGATGTGTAGCGCACCACCTCACGGATTTACGGAGAACTGCGACACGCAATCCGAGATCTCGCAAGGACTGCGCCAATTCTAATTGAATTGAATTTATACCCGAAATAACTCTATCGGCAAAGTTTTCTCAGATTCCTGAGAGAGCGCGCGCGCCTCCTTCTAAGTCTTCTAATAATCCCGACTGAGAGGAATCCTTAATTCCAGGGGATCTGGGTAAGGAAGCCGCGTTTAGAGTCGCGGGGTGAGGCGGCGCGGGGCGGGGTGAGGAGAGACTACCAACTCATGGATAAATCATCATCCATCGATGAACGCACGAAATCGTTAAGAAATTAATGCCCGAGCCCTGCCATCCTTATTTACAATCCTTTCAATATACGTATAGATCGAAGCTGACGAAAATAATACCAAATAAGAGACGCGTCTCTTCCCTTCTTATCGATATACTCAAAATAACCGGTCTCTGGGGCTGCTCTTCTTAAGGGATCAGGGGTTCGGCGAGATTTAACCCCGTGCGATGCCAAAAAAAAAAAACATCGGCGCAGTACGCGGAAGGAAAAAGGACCTAAAGGAAAAAAGCGGTCGGAGCCGGAAGAAGAAGAAGAAGAAGAAGAAGAAGAAGAAGAAGGGGGATTGGGGGTAGGACGGGGGGTAGGAAATAAACGAAGAAAATTGGAGCGATGCACAAGTGGCAAAACAAATGATCCAGTCACACACATGAACTCGGCGTCGCCTTATTAGTAAAAGAGAAGCCGGGAGGATCAACGAGGGTGCAAATGACGGGAAATGCTCGGCATCCGGATGGGGCGAAGGGCGAGGGGCGGGTGAACGGTCGTTGAGGATACGGGAAGGAGGAGCGAAAGAGTCGGAGGAAAGTACGATATTCATATTCTTGGCAGAGCTGCCGTTGCCGTTGCCGTTGCCGTTGCCGTTGCCGCTGCCGCTGCCGGAGCCTGGAGGTGGTCCCGCGTTATCCTCGCGGGTGGGGCGGGACGGGACGGGACGGGGGAGTGTTGCGTGCATCGGTGCACGGGAGAGGGGAGAGAGGGAGAGAGAGAGAGAGAGACAGAGAGAGAGAGAGAAATAGCGGTGGTGGTAGTGCCGCTGCCGCTACCGCTGCTGCATGCACCAGTGCCAGGAGCGTTGAGGGCACTGGTGCAGACCAGTGGTCCGACGAAGAAGGCAACCGGTATTCCGAGCCCGTCCGTATACACCGAGCCCTGGCACGCCGTCCTTGTAATTCGTCGGATCTGCGCGAGTCTGCGCTTACGTGTTGGTCGCGGCAGTTATTCTTACCAGTTACTCCTATGTATTTTGAACCACACACGGCCCCCTCCTCCTCCTTCCACCGAGCTTAAATAGAAAAAGGCATTCCCAAAAGCACGCTTCCGAAATCCAATGTTGGCTTAAAGTCCTCGGTTTCCGATCTCGAGCGGACGGGACGGGATCGCTTCTCCTGCATCCAAGGAAGAGCAATTCGTGGTTGAGAATAATTTATGAGTGAGAAAACGGTATAGGGGAGGGGGAGGCGACGATAAGCGACGCCCATCTTACAACTATTCTTAGATAATAATACGCCTTCTACGTACAGACTATCGTTAGCGCGACAAACCTCTAATTCAATTCTATGCGCAATTCAAGTTTTTCGATATTGAATAGAAACGGTTTTGGCTATCAGTCGAATAATTTACGTTATACGTTACATTAACTGTTCGCATGCGACCGAACTTGTAAGCGAATTTTCGCCTTTGGCGCAATTAATGTAACTCCGACAATACACCTTCTCCAGTATAAAAGAATTTTTTTCTCTAGTAATCAGAGTACCGATACTATTTACATATAATATACAGTCTTTGAATAAATTAGTTAGTCCTTTTTTTAAAAAGCCGACGGTCTATTGCGGTGATCGCATCCATTCGTTTTAAAAATTTATTCTAAAATTCGTCCGAGTTTAAAAAAATATTTTTAAAAAATCGTAGAAAAGACGAAAACGTATGAAATATACTTTAGAAATCGTAGCGAAACCGCTACTTGACGAAATATGTATTAAAATTGGAAATACTTATCTAACACCTGAAGTTATAAGCGAGAAAGGACGACTCCGAGTTATCGTAAAAATAAAATGTCACCGACACACTATTTCCGGGCAGTTTTTTTCTTTCTTTCTGTCTTTCTTTCTTTTTTGTTTGTCAGTGTCGCTATGAAAGGAAGAACGAGGATAAAACGAGGATAGAACGCGGATAGAAAGAGAGAGGAGGGGGGGATTTTCTTGCTCTTTTCATTCTTTTTTTTTGTTATTTATGATTTTTTTTTTCTATTTTCCTTTTATTTTCATTTATTTTTGTGTAAATGCGGAGTCGTTATCATGTTCTATTGAGAGTTTCCCTCCTTGAGGAAGCCGTCGCCTCCTTTTATCCCCGGCTATCTCGCTCGAATCTCCCTCCCTCTCCTTTTTATCCTCGATTTGGCGCGGGAAGAGAGAGAGAGAGAGAGAGAGAGAGAGAGAGCGAGAGGAAGACAGCTTCTCATCTCCGTCTCCGCGTTCCTCTTTGGCCCCCGGAATATTTCTTATCCCAGCGCACGTAACCCCCGCCTAACAAGCTAGCAAAGTTTACCAATAAATTGTATGACGGCGAGGATGTAGTAGGTGGAAAAGGAAGCCACCGGAATATCGTGGAACGCCCCAGCGAACTTGCACTCGTTCGTTTTGAGAGCGCGTGCCGACGCCGAACTCGTATTTCCTGCCTTGGCCTTGTTCTTCTCCTCGAGGATGCGGCTCCGAAGAATATATGCGCTGGCACCGGTGCCCCAGGCGGCTTTCCGAACTCTTTCCTTTTCCTCCTGGTAAATAACTGCCGCTTTTATGATTCTTATCAGGAGCTACTCTTTACCTAATAACCATTGCCTTCCTCTATTCCTCGCCCTTTCTCCCTCCCGTCCTACCTTCCTTCCTTCCTTCCTACCTTCCCTCCTTCCTTCCTTCATTTATTTATTTTCCTTTCTTTATATATTTTTTCGCGGCCCGACGTGCGACTTATCCGCGTTCTCGGACTCTCTTTTAAAATGCTGCCTCAGCCTATCTGCGCTCACAAAGAGCTCGTCGATAGATATCGAAGAAAAATAAACGCTGCCCCACATAGAAAGTCTTACGTAGCCGGCATCGAAGCGTTAATATCCACTATCTCTCCCCCCCCCAATCCCTCCCGCCCCCGCCCCCTCCCCCCCGCAACGGATCATATTTTACATGTCGCAAGAATCAATCAGTATTAGGAGATCAATTGATCGTAATATCATAATTTTTTTGCATTATTTATCATAAAGAATTTTACCGACTCGCTGACTTTGAATTCAAAGAATTTCCACCTTCCCAACTATTCGCTGATGTTATTATATTATTATATTCAATGATATATTATTTAAACCACTTTTCGAGTTCGTAATAAAAATGTTCTTCATTACAATTAGCAAAGTCGATACATCCCCTGAGCTATCAATAACATTTAACGTAATTACATATTATTCAATTATTATTATTATTGTTGTTATTATTCTCAATCGTAATCTTTAAGCAAAATAATATCCTGGATTTATTACTCGATAAATGAAATACCAATACAGTGTTGTAATGTTCAAAATACAATTTTAGCTGGACGCTTTTCAGCAATTTCAATAACTATTATATTCCTTTGTAATACTATAAAAAAATATGATAAACATTTACTCGATGCGTAGTCTTGAATACCAATTTATGAATTATTAGTTAATAAAAAAAAATACGTGTCGGAGATCTCTTTAAAATTTGTAAATTTGAATTATAAGTTTTGATATGTTATTACTTGAAATTATTGAAGCCCTTATGTCGATTTAATTAATATTTTACGAATATGTAATAAAAGCAGTCAATCAGAGATTTCCATTTACTGTATCATTAATTTTATGAAAGGAAGCATTAAGTTTTAGCTTACATGTAATCGATAATGGAATCTTTTTATCTAAAAAATGGTCTGCGTAACGCTTTTGTTAAAAGAGTACACGAAGAGTCTGTAAAAATAAGTAAATATTATCAACAGTTCAACGGTTCGACATAATTACAGCTGGATCATTTATTTAGCAAATAGCTATAACTTAACAATAAATGTCTCTTTAGCGAAATAAAGTTTAACGATAATCTAGTTGCCGTGGTTGAAGAATCGGTGAGCTCAGGTCGCATTCGCGATAATTAGCTATCATGTTGAGTAAAATTTTATGGTAATTGTTATTTTGCCGTTTATCGGAAACGGCGCGAAAGTAGTTGAAAAGTGAAGAGGAAGCCGAAAATATTGGGATCGCTTTGAAAATTCGGTATCCAGAGGCAGAGGCTCGGGATCCTTGTATCTCAGTGATTAAATTTTATAAATTTAACCCTCGTGAAATCGGGGCCATTTATCGCCAATGCACCTCAAGGCCTTTCTTTTCGAGCGTCATCCCGTTCTTTCAATTGATTCTCCTACTAATTACATTCGTCCAACAATGTATATAATCCGAATGTAGTACAACTGCATCCTTTGGCAATAACAGACAATAAACGACATGGGGCGCGGCTAATGTTGGCACACGCGTTCACGCAAACAAAGCACACTAGAGACTGTATGTACGTGGCTGATTTCTCGCTTCGAATGCTATACATAAAACAGATCTGCGAGCGACAGAGAGAGAGAGAGAGAGAGAGAGAGAGAGAGAGATTACGGGCGAAGGGAGGGTCGAGGGAGGGAGAGACGCATATAATGTTCATTGGCTCTCGGAGATTTCATAATGGAGTCACGTCACATCCGTTACACAATCATAATACTAATACGACATAATGACCAGGGTTACGGTAAATGTGTACGGTGACCTCAGTGATAGTAGGTTCCTCTGGATGTTGACAAACCTTGCAGTAGACCCAGTTAAACGCACTCTCTACACTTTATGGTGATGCAAAGTAGTTGTCTTCGTTTCCCTCTTGGTCACCCGCCCTTCCAGTAGTAACATCTCTTATGCGATCAGGCAGAGGCTTTTTCGTTCCCCGTATATTTCGTTCATCTATTCCAGGCGATGCTTTCGACTCATAACCAATATCCTAAAGTCTTTGTCTTCAATTATCATCAAATTTTTAATAACATTGTGTCTGAAACTAATATACTTATAATTAGAAATAATGAAATAACGAAAATAATATCATGTTATAGTGTATTATGTTCATTAAATATTATTCAATAGTATAATTAGTGATGCTTTGACGTTAGATCGCGATTGCTTATTACGCGTTTACTTAATACGTACCTTGATCATTATGGATTGTAATTGTATTGAAAGGAGCAGTTTAGCGCTAATGCATTTGCAAGAACGAATAAGAGCGATTGGAAATGAAAAGTTCCAAAGCCGATTGATAAATAATATTAAACGAGGAACGTCGATAATTGCGTGAGAAGGCGGAATTTCCATGAGATAATACCCTCGAGCCGGCGCAACTTTATGAGTCTAGGAAATAGAAAATAAGCGTTTAAGGCGCAAGATGTCGCGCTTCGCGGCCATTCGAACCCGTTGAACTCTGTAATGAAGTCAAGCTATCTCCTGGGCAATGCCAGTCCCCGGCTTCGTAACGAAAGAAAGTAGAAAAATAAATAAAAATAAATAAATACCCTTATCGAGCAAAGCCCCGGCGTCCTTGCAGAGCGAGAATTTAAAGAACGAGCTCGCGAACCCGTAGCTATCGGTCGCGATGCAAACCTCCCCCTCAACCCCTCCTCCTCCCCCAATAACCCCATAGCTGCCACGGTGCAACGAGGCCTCATCCTCAAATTATCCGATTCACTGGTCTCTTCACGCCGGAAACCTTCACTCGAGCTCTCCGTGCTTTTCTCACCATCCGACCGATCCGTATTTATCCCTCTCTCCGGCCACATCCTCGGCATATCCTCGCCGACAAGCAGTCGATGGCTTCTACTCCCGGGACCTGTGAAAAAAAAGCAATTATTACCTATACGGCTTACGGGCAGATGTAAAGTCCGTATACTCCGATCCGTTCTTCTTACTTCATACATTCACGAGACGCACGAGACTCTCCTCGTCTATCAATCAATCACTACAGCCTTTTCATTCCGTGTTCCCAGTTCTTATATCAACCCGCCCCCCCCCGCCCCCTCGCCCCCATCGTAAGCACAATGGCGTTTAATTCAAAGTTCAACGGGCATACATCGGCTCGCTTTTCTTTTCAGAAAGGCGGAGGAGCGATCTCCTCCTTCACTCTAAAGTGCGCCAAAGCCGTAATAAAAGGATAAATGCGTCGCGGCGGTATTTGCGTGTCGCAAATCGGGAAGATATGCGGTCCAGTGGTATAGCGTTCGGCCCCTCGCGATAACGGCTCCGGCGGCGAAAAGTCCTACTGGAAGAATGGACGTAGCCGCGAGAAAAGCGCCGAGGGATTGAAAAACGATTTTAATGTTGCACGAAGTGCTTTCCGTCCGCACTTGCTGCCGCCCTCGCTTTTATACATTTTATCCGTATATCAATATCTATATATATATATCGACGGGACGACCCTCCCTCCATAATATTTTCCTCCTTCTCGAGCTTCATCTCGCAGTTGTGCATTTTCGTAATCTGTATTTTTGCTCCTCTTCCTCTTCGCCGACCCTCCTCCTCCTTCTCCCCTCCCCCTCCCCCTCCCCCTCCGTACCCTCGATCTCTTAATCTTTCCATTTATTCTTTTCATTCTTGTGTATTTTTATTTTATCCGAATCTCAAATTCTCCTCTGAATTCTAAGAAATGCTCCTTCTTCTTACTCCTCAATACTTTTATGAAAAGTTCTTACATAATTAAAGGAAAAGAAAAAAAATTCTACACTGTATTGCAATTTATTTCAGCATTATTATTGCAAAATTTTTTCTGAATATATTCAAGTACGAAAGGAAAAGGCGGTTTCAATTCTCATTCATTTTTTTTTCAATATTTTCTCTCACACGATTTAGAAAATATTTAAAGATTAATAAATTATTTTTACATCTACATTTTTAACGAGTCGCACCTAGAGTAAGGCTTCTAATAGTACTTGATAAACCTTATTCGTATATTTATTTCTTTATTCTTCAATACAATAATAATGGAAATATCAATTTCTTCAATAACACGATCAATTATATTTTTAATGAGATTTCTTTGTACTCTATTGTTCTGATGAGTTGTGGGTGAATTTAAAAAGTCTTTCGTTATACTCCCCCTTCACGAGGTCCCGAATCATCATCAAAGAATTAAATTATTTGGCCAATTCAATTTCTGCCAATGAAAGCGGCAAATTTAATAAAAATGTAATATTCATCTTCTAATAATAATAATAATAGTAATGATAATAATAGTAATGATAATACACAGCGTCGAAAATTAGTATTAATTCTAAAAGTTAAATTAATGTAACAAGTATAAGAATTGAGAGATAGAAGCAAAAAGGCTATTTTTAGCTAACCTACAAATGTATTAAATTTATTGGAATAGTAAAGAGAAAAAGGTTATTGTAGCCTTACGAATGTCAATATGTATACAAAGATTGCGGCCTCCGATTCCTTAATACGAATTACAGCATTGAATAATACTAATAGCAACGAAGAATCCATCCAGATGTGGCACGGGGAAATGGATTTCAAATATTTGTAATTGGATTTTTTTGTTGAAAGCAAACGCGAAAAATTTTTTCTCTCCTCTCATGACTTGAATTCGATCTTCCAGTTTATTGTTCCGACTCTCAATACAAGATTATGCAAAAGGTTTGCGCTGCCCTCTGACTCATTTCCATCCTACAGAAAGTACTATCGAAATATCATACGCAATAAGCTACGTGAATTATTAAGGTGCTTATCATTCATATTCAATTAAGGATTATTTCGAACTACTATTGTCAGATACGAAATACTTACGAAATAAATATTTTTCTCAACTGTTTTACTATAATATCAACTCATATCAGTTTCATGATATAGTTAGATAATATATTTAAGTAAATGAAGGATCAATAACACGCATGTTAGACTTTCCAAACCGCGTATGAGTGTACCTCGAAAAATAAATTAAAACATTACGTCAACGAAGGTGAGAAATTATATCGATTTTTATTGAATATAACAATAACATTTTTAAATTTAACGATTCTTACTGTCGATATCAGATTACATTAATAATTTCAATAGATTAACGTTCACTGGAAAAATTGAATTTGTCAAACTTAAAATCCTATCCTCGTGCTGGACCACAAAACATTTTAGATTTTTCCTGAAATTTAAGTTTACGGAATATCTTCATTCGAGCCATCCGCAGTTAATAGGATTTTAATTTTAATTGGACCGAGCAGATAATAGCGACATAAATATTATAATAGAAAATACAATTTAAGTATATTTTTAGAGAATGAAAAAGTATATACTTAATGCAATGGAAACTGTCTGCAAAGAAGTAAAACGATTATAATAAAAACAAAAAAAAAAAAAAAAAAAAGTAAAAATTAGTATAGGGTGTCGAAGTGGGTGTATTAGAGATTGTAGACGGGTTTGAAGGGGAAAGGGAGTAAGAAAGGCGATAAATGGATTTATGAAACATCGTAATATTGCCAAAGGTTTGTAAAAAGCGGATAATGTAATGTAATGGTCTTTTAGGTGAGAATGATAATGATAATGAAACAATGGTAGTTGTTAAATCCATAAATCAAATTTCTCTCGGCCGAGGTATTACCAAGGCATTATCCAGAATTAAACGAAACCGACGCAAATGCGAGAGAAAAGGGGTGCGCAAGCAAGAGATTTTCATCTGAGTCCACGTGATTGAATGCTCGAGAACGTAGTCGCAGGAGCGCGAGGAATGGAGGGCGGGAAAGCGGTCGAGCGTCGGTGTAATAACGCGTGTGCACCTGCAAAAGGGAGGGCGAGGGGGGGGCAACGCGTTCCCCCCCTTCCGGCAGTGTCCGCGCAATCGTACGACCGCAATAGCTGGTTGGGGGGTAAGGGGTAAGGGGGAGTGGGAAAGGGTGATGCGGCCGCGGGAGGGGGCGGGGACGGAGGGACGACGATTAGCGACCAGACAATCCCTCTAACCCACACCCTCGGAATATCCGCGTGACCCTTCCCGCTAACCAGCGCAGACCAAACCGATCGGGCGTTTGTTTGTCAGGACTTTGGTGAGCCGAGTGTGGCAGAAGGACGAGGAAGAGGAGGAGGATAATCGGAGATTCGACGAGTTAAAGGCATCCGAGCTCCGTGACTGGGAGAGGGCTACTTTTTTTTCATTTTTCGAGGGGCCACCACAACTAGATCCCCGCTCGTTTATTGAATTTATCACGAAAATCATATTATTTACTGACCAATCGGAATCGAGCTCGTGCCTACTCGGCCAATGTATTGAAAGGTCAGAGATGTATCGATATAAATACAGCGTCTACGACGATCAGAGGAGTAAATTATGGATAAAGTACTGGATCATCGGTACTCGATAATAAAAACGGGTTGGCTGATCGGACGAAATCCCAGAGAAATCCATTAGCATAAGTTCTTTAACAAAAAAAAAAAAAGAAGAAGAAGAAAAAAAAAGGCTTAAGAACTCTGAGGAAAATGCTTATGCTTGTTCACCTTGTGGAGTACCAGCGCTCCGGCACTTCAAATGTATTTCGAGCTTTTCCGTCCTAATGCCTCCGCACGTGCAGAAATACTGGACCTCCGCAACGCCTGTTTTTCTCACTGATGCTCGTCCGCAGTACGAAAAAGGGCAGCGTGCGTAAATGTAAAAGGCAGAAGAGCGCGGCGGTCTCTCTGTTCCTTTCAATGCTCTCCGGACGCGGGAGGGAGGGAGCGAGGGTTACCGGTCGACCGATCGGCCCTTCGACCCCCGTAGGAACCGCGATATCCACTACAATATTTACGGGGTTGGCCGCACGAGCGAGCAATTTTCACTTAACCGAGTTCGCTCCGCTGCGCCCCAGATGCGCTTAACGAGAATCCACGTGAAAATGAGCTCGACCTCTTCCTACTCCTCCTGCTCCTCCTGCTCCTCCTGCTCCTCCTGCTCCTGCTACTACTCGTCCGCCACCGATAGCCTGTCCACGACTAAGTCTAAATGCGTGTAAGGACGCATGGCTCGTCCAGCGACAACAAAAAGAGAGTGAAATTTGTCGATAAGAGGTAAGAAAGGAGCCGTAAAGAAAAAGAATAACGTGAGTGATAGGGAGAGGGTGGGGGGAGGGATGTAGAGGGTGAGGGGGTGGGAGAGAGGTCGTGAAAGGGTCAAAGCCTGGCCCTCAAAGACCGCGTCGAGGAATTTCATCCCCGCACGCGAGTGCAGACGAGTACATGCGAGTACATGCGAGTACATGCGAGTACAGCGAAAAACGGAACGAAACTGAGACTCAAAGGAGACTTTTTTTGCTCCGTTGAAATTTAAATATAAAACTAAATTTACCCTCCGTGCATTCGAACTCGTGTTTCTATAGCCCTTCGCCTTTATCTACAACATGATAAATTAATGAAATGCTTGAAAGGCTCGACCATTATATTCCATGCTCTCTCTGTCATCTATAAATACGGATCCTTAATTTCCTTGGTAATCTGTATACTTGATTCTATTGCGTTTAAGCTTATTGCATTAACATGAGTTTCCTCTGTTCTTTCATATAATCGCTACGTTGGAATCCAGAATTCACAGCATACAACGACGTATAACGACAATAAACAAATTTTTAACCTTGTTTTAACATCGTTTTAATAAAACTTAAATTACAATGTCAATTGATTATTATTATTATTATTATTATTATTAATAATAATATTATTATTATTTTTCTTGAAAATATTATTATTTTATATGAGTCTGTTAAAGGAATCGAAAAGCGTTTAATTAAAAGAAGTCATTGGAATCGAGCTCTTGTACAGAAAGCTGTGTAAGTAATTATATAAGTAAACGATTATTTAACTACCGTCACCATAGCAATATTCATAAAAGTTTTGTAAAGCATTACATATAAAATTATAAACTGAACTTAAATAATTCCTTTATAAAGTTTTAACGACGTCTTATTTCAATGAATGGCACCTTCAAGTCATTGCTTAAAAAATTCTTACTCCATAATGCTATACTGAGAATGTAAATTATAAACCTTTATTTCAGCCATTACTCGAAAAATTAAAAAGAAAGATTTGACAAAATATTACGAGAAGTTGCGTTTTACGAAATTAAGTAGCTTTCAGCATACTTTCGTTGGAGCGTATTTATAATTAAATAGTAATAAAAATTATGCATAAGAGAGATCTCTTATGCATCGGAGATCGAATAAATATTGGCTCCTTATTGATTGTACGCTAAAATCGAATGTAAATAAACTATAGGAATAAAAGAGAGCATTTAAGGGGAGTATAAATTATAGAGCGAATGCGTGAAAGTATTCCCAAAAGTCTGACATTCTGTTATAAAAAAGTGGAAGAGAGCAACGAAGAACTAACTAGACGAAGAAGAAATTATTGGGGTTGGTGGGTCGGGGGCGAGGCGGGGAGAGCCAGATGGAGATGAACCAAATAAAAAAGCTTTCCGGTTTTTCGTTAGAAAGAAAATCAGAGCGCTGGATAGAGGCGGGAGAGCTGCGGCGAGGTGTGTGTGTGTGTGAGTGGGGGAGTGAGTGAGTGGGGGAGTGAGGGCGGCTTGGGAGTAGGACGTCGGGAGTGAAAAAGAAGAGAGTATAAACGAGGGCCACGAGACGTTTAATAACGCGACTTTGGATTTATAGTAATACTTTTATGAAATAATGTTAGTGGCGGATATTAAGGTAGACACCGTGAGAGAACGTCGACTGGCTAAGAGCCATGCACTTGCGAATCTACGTCTATCATGTACACGCACACAGGCGCGCTCTCCCCCTCATCTCCAGGCAAAAGTGACTCCTGGCTGTGGGTTGGATGGGAAGGTGAGGTAGGGGTAGGGGGGGGAGGCCGCGAGGGAGAAAGGGACGCGGCGACGACTCTCGTCGTCGGAACCCCAGCTCGCCTCTTAAGCCTCGTAATTTACGTAACTTCCGCCGAAAGCTTCTTCTCGCGCTCCACTTTTCCACTTTAGAGCCGATGTTTATCGCTGGCTTGTGTAACGAGAAAATGGGCGAAGATAGAACTACGCCTTCCTTCGTACCTCCGCGTCCATGTGGCCGTTCGCCAAAAGTACAGGCGCGCCGTGGTAATGCTTTCCCAGATCCGCAGGTAATTTGTAAAATTAGAAAATGAAATTCTAATATTACAAATGATAATTATTACTATTGCTTTATTAAGTGAGCGGATCCGGGGGCTCGGAATACCCTCGATGATGCCCATTATCATCATACTTGACTAACTAAGCATTCGGATAACGGGACCTTTAAGAATATTATGAATTTTCATACGAGTAATAGGCGAGGATTGTGAAATTGGCGGTACATCGTGTATGTATAAGAATTTCAAAAGTCATGAATTTAACTTGCCGAATGAACCGAACGAACGGAAGTATTAATGTTCTCCGAGTGAAAGCAATCAATAGCTAATAAAATGTGTGATTCTCCTCGAATCACTTAGTCGAATGACTTGAGAATTTTAATGCGCTGTCCAAGAGGCTTCGACAATTGATTATTATTCCCCTTTAAGTCGGATAAGCGAGCATTGCAGATATTGCAACGGAATTTTAATTACCTACCACCGCTGTATCCGCGTTTGACTAATCTGCGCGCATTAGACGAGCGAGCATGACTTTTAATATAAATTCCGGGGAACAAAGTCTGTAAATAAGAAAAACGACAAGAGGTCATACGCTCGTGCATTAAAATGAGTGGGCACGTCGTTGGAAAACCAGTTCCAGATAAGCATCGCGCACCAAAACAACTGCAATGGCTGAACGAACAAGCAACACACAGAGAGAGAGAGAGAGAGAGAGAGAGAGAGAGAGAGAAAAGCGCAAAAAATTCTTTAACAGTATTGACAATTTTCATTAGTAACGTCGCTAGAGTGAACCATATATATATAAACTTGGAGTCACTGCTATTGGCTTGTAAATGTCTACTCCAATAACCTCGCGCAAAAAATGACACTTTTAACAGCCGCAAGGCGCTTCGCATTAGCCGTCATGTGTAAAAAGTAAGAACAATGATTGCAGCCGTAAGGTAGATATCGCGAAAGGCAACCAACGTCAAAGGCAGCCGAAGGAAGAAGCGCGCGCTCGGAGAGGCTGATATGCACCGGGAGTCGAGGTCCCCGAGGACGCTCGGCTCGTCCTCCCGTATAAATTTTACATCGCATAATAAGTGCTCTTTAATTAGCTTGGCTCCGCCGAGGCAAAATACTGCATGGGCACGACGGCCCAGTGGATGGGCGAGATAAGCGCTGGCGTGGGCGGATAAGGGATTCGAAATAATTATATCGGGAATTCACCGACGCTCGCGTATCTGTTTCTGATTATTAATTAATATCAACCGACACGATGGCGAGGGTTAGCCGATGCTCCGCTAACGTGCATAACCGCCCGTCATCCCTCTTTATCTACCCTCCTCCCCCTTCGTGGCCCCCTCCTCGCCCCCTCTCTCTATCCCTGTCTCCCGTTCACTCTCTCCCGCTCACTCTTTTACTGTACTACTTTTTAGCACGGTTCGATGAGCTCACCCTTCGAACCGATGAAACTTCTAAGCCTTGTATGCAAAGCAACAGTGCACAAGACGTTTAATGCGAAGCAATTATTATTATTATTATTTTTTTTTTATTTTTCTTTAAACGATCGCAGTCTTGCCGGGAGGCAATTCTCATAATTAAACCGAATAATCCATATTAGGGAAAATTATAACGATAGAATAATAGGCTGCCTCTGCTTAAATATATATAAATCAAATTGTCCGATGCACTCGAGGCAGGCTTTTGTTATATACATCATTTACATTTATGTAGGTCATACTCTCAGGAATAACCATTCAATGATTATAATTATTTACATTCAAGTGTATTCCCCATATATATATATATATATACACACACACACACATATTTTCTTTTCTATTTGATGATTGAATAAATCAAAGGGATACTATAATATGTTTCTCTATAACGATTCATTATTTTCGAACAAGCGAATAGCTAACCAAATTATTAAATTACTAACCGCTTATGATAACGGAAACATTTTTCTTTATATCTTTAACCTAAACATTAATTAATAGTCAATAAAAAAATATTGTGCCCTTATTACCTTTTACTACTTATGTTATTAAATTTATGACACAGAAAATAGTTAATTTTATAAATTTCAATTAAGAATCTTAATATTTATAAAAGGCATAACTTACAAAATTATTGAGAAAATGATAACATTAGGCAAGATAATAAAATCAATAAGGCTTGAAATATTAAATGAGCAAGCTTCATTTGATATGTTAATAGAACATCGTTATTAACAACAAACGTCCACTTAAATTATTCATATAATGTATAACGCTACTCAACTTTGTATACCCAACTTAATTATTTGTATCATCGTGGATAATTAATTAATTTTATGATCGAGTAAACATTGAAATTCATTATTCTGTTTTGATCTTCTAAATTTAAAATAACTGTTCAAAATACTCAATTTATAAATACAAATGCATATTATATTACAGTAATTATAATAGATTATTATATTTTTTTAACGAAATAAATAATTAATTTTAAAATTTGTATAGCAACTATAAGCTGAATAAAATAAATAAATATTTTATAATCATTTTATTTATTGCACTTGCGTTATTTCGTATATGACAAAGATTCTTATAACTAATATAATATATAACGTATAAATCATTTCAAATTAAGAACATCAATATAGATGAAATTAGCTTATGAAAATAATTTTATTTATCCTTTAAAATTTATAAATTCAGAATCTTATGAAGTTTAAAATCACATAAGATTGTTCATCATCCAAGATAAAACTACATACTCAGATTACATAATTCCAATAAAATTCAATTGAATGTCAGTGCACATAATAAATTCTTGTAAGTCAATTTAACAGGATAGCATATTTCACGTACGATTTACAATGCATTTAATAATATATATTCTTCCTTGCAGAATATAATGCAAACTTTCATAACTTTCTTCAGTTACACCAAAGAGTTAAAATATAAAATTTACAGCAATTACTTAACGACTTATGATTAAACAATATCGAATACTTGTTAGAAAATAATATAAGTAATATTATAATATAAGTGAATAATAATATAAACCAATACGAATTAAGAAAGAAAATGAATTTATCAGATATAATTTAATAATAAAACCATTTATGTAAATTATGCAAATTTATAAAAGTTCTCTTTATTAATAAATATTAAAGAAAATGATATAATAGCGGTTTATAAATTTCAAGCCACGTAATTATGTATACGTAACAAGTTGTGCATGTTACAATATTAATCTTTAATTGAATAATTCTATTTTAAAAAGTACTTATTACGTGATACATTCGGTTGATGAAAAAAATCTGTTTCACTATTTGAAATTAATAAAGGAAAGAAATTATAAAAATTAAAAATTTTTGAAGCCGCAGTCGGTATGTTCTTCCAAGAAAAATCAATCGGTAAAGCAGTTATCAAAGTTGTCGTACTCTGGTATATCAATAGATATAGTGTTCATGCCTACATTAACGACATAGTACTTAAGTCGACAATAATAATATTCAAATTAAAATGAAAATAACTATTAATATTTTTTAAATATTTTATAAATACTTATCTGGAATAATTCACTATTCTATAAAAAAAAATCTGTATCCTAAACATTAATTATAGTATATCTTACTATTAATGAATAAGAATTAAAAATTACATAGAGATTTATTTGAAAAATATAACTATAACTATGATTATAAATTTATTAATATAGTTTTAAAAACATCGGCATTATTTTACGAGACACGATAATCTACATAAATAAGCTCCAAAATCAATAACTACCAATAATCGATAAGCTATATAAATAAATATAAATGTTGTTATAGGAAAACAATTTACAAATCATCTGAATAATATATTAAACACGTTTAAAGTCTATAAAAGTATTGGCTTAAATAAGTTTATCTACAAAAAAATTATTCTTTATTTTTTTAATTATAATTATTAGTAAATTAAAATAATATATATATATTTTAAATATTATTCAAATATCAATTCATGGATATGAAATTTATAAAACTTTTACTTTATTTTCATTACTTTTTCGAGAACATACACTCAAACATAATTTGTTAATTTCATTATTTAATAAATAACTTACAGTTTCTTTAATTTTTATTGAGGTTTTATTGATAAAATTTTTTTTATCTTTTTTTGTTACAGGCGTAATTGAATATATTTTTTAATCTTATACTAAAAATTGATGTACAGAATGCGTGGGGTCTTATGGACATGGCAGCCATTCCGAAAAACATCTTCTAATTTAATTAATTTAAGATGAAATTATTAATAATTTCATGGGTGTTATTAATTTGCTTTCTTATATAATATATATCTTATATAATTTGTACTATTCACTAGACATTTTGAAATTTTGTATTTTAACGACACTGGAATTCATTTTGTTTTTTTTTTAACGTTCGATTTTTAATTAATAAAGAAATTCTTGTGGTTTAATAATTTAAAGTATGAAAAAAGGTTAATTACCGTTTAAAATTAATTAAATATATTGAAAAGCTATTAAACTATTTAAACCTTATTTAAATGAGAATTATATTTTTGAGAATGAGAATTGAATATAATAGTTTATTTTTCAGTAAATGCAGGTTACATATAATTTATTAATAGTGTATACCTTTTAAAAATATGAAAACTGTATACCTCAATTCGAATTAATAAGATTCAAATGTATTCGAGTCTCACAACTGCTTTCCATGAATCCGCTTTTCTTTCTTATTTTTCTTAACGTCTTGCTTGATTTATTCATACACGAAACTAAGATAACCCTCAGCTAACTACATGGTTTTTATTTTAATTAATTAGCCCGACGTACTTATAATTTAGAGATTTAAAATTTAATATTGAAATGTGAGTAAACGTGAGTCTTAGAAGAATAAACGAATCGGACGCTTGCAAGTGCAATGCAGCCATAAAACAATAACGAGACTGTGACTAAGAATGTAGGGTATGTAAACTATTTATAAATAAATTTATTATCCTTACTGAGTTTAATGACTGACACAAGGAGTTTGCGATTGACTTTCTTAGCCGTTATTAGACGTTATACTGTGTTAGTCGTGGCTTCATTTTTTTTTTTTTTTTTTTTTTATGGATAAAAACCTTCATTAGGCATTGTTATACCGATGTGACATATCACAAAAAATGAGGAGATTCGCTTAGGAGTGAGGCGACTTCGTGTGAGTGACATACGCGTTTCCTTCAAAGCCCTCTGTTTCTAAGGTAAACATTGACGTTCTTTTCATTTTAGTATAATGTCTGTTATGCGAGGAGACACTTGGTGACCTCGAGACGGACACATCGTTATTCCGAGTCCGGGCTTGCTTGTTTTTTCACTCCTTGTTCTCTTCCACGTTCTTTCTCGAGCAGCAACAGCAGCAGCAGCAACAGCAGTCCGTATTTCCTTACTTTAAAGTCTATCTTTATGCAATAGGTGCATTCAAGAGTCACTGCTCGTGTGATTTATTAGGTACGTCGTTCGCTCGATGGCTTTCATACTTGTTTGCGTGCGCATTTCCAAAGTTATAAACAATTACTAGGAGTTCGCGGTCAAAGCTGAATACCCTTCGATCACTGATCTTTATAAAATCAATCTCATGCTTATGAAAATCGTCGTCGTCGTTGTCGTCGTCGTCGTCGTCGTCGTCATTTCGAAAGCAGTGGAAAATAAATAGATTACAACGTTATATTCGAAGGCTTTATCGTTATAAGAATTGGTCGGTAGTTTTGAAAATCGTGTTGTTTTCGCCATTCGCGAGGGTGAAGTTTTCCTTCCTAATATCAGGACACTTATCGTATCGTCAATTTAAGTCAAAATATCAACTGAACTGCTGTTGGAAAATACATTTTTTGAATGGGAATACTATTTATACAAGATTTTATATACGAATTATTTCATTATTCATAATTAACATTATTTGCTTGCGAATAATTTCATTTTGTACGCTATTTATTATATTATAAAATACCTTTAAGTTGTTTCACAATACTTGGTCTCGTCTATGTATTATAACTTGCATCTATTTAATATTGTTCTTTTGGAGAAACCCCCTTTTCTATACATAAGCTGTTATTAATAATTACTTTATTTAAATAAAATTAAACAAATATAATTTAAAGTATTTCGTCTGCATAAAGCGTCAAAGGATAATGAGCACGAAAAGGAAATCATTTAATGTTAAACTCGCTTATTATTTACAACTTGCGTTTATATGGCATCGAATTCCGTATAACTTGAGCTTGCTAAGCATTGTAATCAATCTGACTAAATTAACTGTACTTCAAAAACTCAAAAATTATAATGGCTTTTAAAAATTTTTATACACCTACGTTTTAATAATTCATTTATTAAATACATATGCGTTTATTAGGTATTTGTTGACAAGCCTAATAATTATGAAGCACTACAGTCTAGGGATTATTCAAACATTTATACAGAATGTCGGTGCTATTATTTTCTGTCGTACCGACAGTAACATAAACTTGTATTTATCGATAGGATTCCATAATTTATAGGTTAGAATTACCTACCGAAGAAAAAAATTTCGTTTTTTATCTTTGATATATCAGCGTTTATGAATTGCAATGATAAAAATTCTGATAATACTACTAATGAACATGCTTTAAAATGCAATAATTCATATAAATTCCTAATTAAATACTGATATAATTTTCTAATTTGGTTGTATACTTCAATTATTATATACTTTCAATTACAATTTTTTATTAAATTATATTCTTACATTAAAATATAGAAAAGTCATAATATATTATATAAAACGAAATAATGTCTAAGCTATTATGAAAAAAATTAGTTTTATATTATGAAGCCTTCTTTTTTAATCTTTATTTTCTATTTCCTTAAATATTCTATAAGTTTGTTGAATTTTCTTCGATTATAATAAAAAAATTATGATCAAATCAAATGTAAATTACTATTAATTATCATAAATTATATTATTACTTTCGGAGAAAGGTTAATTTAAATGTTTTTACTCTCCTTTAAGTTGTCTGGAAAATGATGAATGCTGGACGATTATTTAAATGTACAAATTAGCCGACAGATGATCGCTTATCTTATAATTATGGAATAATCATAGTTCATCAATTCGTTAAAATTATTTCTAAATATATTAAATAATGTTCTCTTTCTTTTTTGTTTGATTGTCTATTATCAATTTTTAACAATAGTGCATAAATTATTATATAAGATTTATTCATCAAGGAAAAAATTAAATGAAAGATATTTATAATTTTTATTGATTGGATATATATAAAATAATCCTGTAATAAAGCGAGTCATTTTATTTATCATTAAATGTAAAAAAATGGAAAATATTTAAAAGAATTATTTGAAAAGAAGCATTTGAATTATTACATGATTTTATAATAAAATCGTTAAACATTTTTGTAATTTAGTTTTGTCTCTGAATCGATTGAATACTATTTCAACATTTGAACGGTTCCATTCTCAAGTATTGGACATTAAAATGTTTCAGAGACTACATCGGACTACTTACCAATACTAATGACATAGTGCTTGGGCTATTCCGTCCAAGAATCTAATTTAATTTTCTGATCTGTACAAATGTTAAAAATTTACAGTATTTCTATCATTACGTCAATTCTTCTAGTACGATTATATTATTTATTTTACAAAGACAAATGTAAATACACTAATTAAATATTTATAAATTATTAATTCTTCGATATAATAGTAAATTTAATTTGATTTTAATTAATGTAAGTATTTTGTAAAGGGCTATACAAAAATTGTGTTTGTATGAACATTGTATACATTATTATGTACACTAGATTTTAAATTAACATTATTATTATTAAAACAAAAAGCCTGAGAAAATATTTTAATTCATAAATTTCTTTTAGATATTTTATGGTATTTCATATTGACCTATACAGTTGCAATTATATTTTTTATAGCAAATAATGTACAGCATTAGTTTTTGAGATTTTATGTAACATAAAGTTTATATTCGAAACAAGAAAATTGATTGCACTGCCCAGCGATCTTACACGTTGAGTGTCAAATTACTTGAAAAATTAATTATTGAAGTTAATCATGTTAAAGTAAAATTTGTAAAAATGTTTTGTCAATATATGATCGAATCATAGATGTGTTTTTATAAGAGTTGTCTTTAGTCAGTATAATTAAGGATATTTAAATTCCTTAGCTCGTATTGGTACAGGGATAGCAGTTATACGCAATAAAAGGTACATTTGGAATTTCTTTAATTTCCATCGATATCACAATGCGTATCGTAAATGCATTACAATTTTTTAGCAATCGAAGCTTTGAATCTTAGGTGTGTGGACTCCATAATGTTTTTGTGATAAATTGTTAACAGAATAGTCAATGCTCGGTGCTGACATCTGTTGTATCTTATTGGTAGATTTATCGGTGTATACAAGCATAATAAGAGAAAGCACAAAACAAATGACAATTGACGTCATTTACTTGACATGATAACGGTGGTTGTGCTGCACGGCCATAATAATTCATTCTTAATTGTTACGAATCAATTACGATTATAGTTTAACGGATGCATAGATTTTGAAGTAACGGCACTGTGCAGGCCGATCGTAAATTAAATGGTTTTCATAATTTTTTTCTTTGGACACTGTGATGTTGTGATTGGCCACGAACCGTAAGAACGTCTCTCGATAATGTAATACAGAATCGGTATTTAGTAAAAAATAATCTACTTTGTCGATCGAGGCGCAGAAGGCACAGACACGCGCGCGTGCACATTCGCAACATATGGACAAATAATGAAACTACATATTTCTGTATTACAAAAGGACACTTTAAAAGCCGAGTGCGGTGGCGGCGTCCGCGTTATTGGGGCAGAGGGTAGGGTAGGGGGGGAGGGGGGCCGTGAAAGGAGACCGAAATATATGCAACCGTTGCTGGTATAAGAGCGTGCGAAGGAGGAAGCCGAAGAGTCGGGGGCAGGGAAATTCGAGAAGGTACACTTTTCCGAAGATGTGCACGGGACGTGCATTTGTCATGAAAGTAGACGAGGCGTCGGCGCTGTATTAACTTAAATTAATACAAAAAAAAACTTGGTTGCTCCGTAAATGACGGGGCAGAGACGCACCGAAGCCCTCGGAGGAGTCGGCGGATCGCGCGATCCAGACGCGGATGGGCCGCGATACCCTGCTGCTCCTCTCGATCCCACGTAGCATCAGCAAGCGGTGCGAGTCCGCATAAGGGAGAGGGGCGGAGGGGAGGGGACGACTGACTAGCTTAGCCGAATGACGTACGATACGGGCGTGCGTTCACGAGTGATTTCCTAAAAAGAAACACGAATCTCCTGATTCGTAGACGCTTAAGTAGGATCGAGGCGAGGCGCGTGTCTCTCACTGATGCCGCCCCTGCCGCCCCTGACGCCTCCACCACCACCGCCACCATCGCCACCGTCACCCTCGCCGCTACCGCCCGCCCGCTACCGCTGCCTGCTGCTGCTGCTGCTGCTGCTGCTCCCGTCGTCCCTCCCCTCGTGCCCTGTGCCCTGTGCCGCTGTCCCAGCCCGAGCTCCAGCCCCGCCGCCGAGGGCCAACGTCACCCTCGCTCCGTCTCTCTTGCAGCGCCTCGCGCGCGCTCTCGCCCACTTGAGAGTCGAGTGAAAGAACGTACGTTGAGTTGCCGCCACCGCCGTCGCCGCCCGACGGACTTCCATCGTGCGCGGTGTAGACGACCTTTTCGGGCTCTCTCTCGAAATAGAAGAAACAAAAAATAATCAAGGAGGAGCGGACGGAAGGAAGAGGAAGGGAAAAAATAAGCGGAGAGGTGGTATAGCCCGGTAAGTCTCTCTCGCGTGCGACACGACGACGGACTCGTTCACGGAATTCTTTTCCCTTGTGCGCCAACGTTCCTCTCCTTCGTCTCTCTCTCTCTCTCTCTCTCTCTCTCTCGCCCGCTCATCATAGACACGCAGTCTCCCTACCCGTCGAAGGGTGTTTCGCGTGCCCGAGGGTGCTCTGCTGCTGCTACTCCAGGTCGCCGCGACTCTCCGCCAGCGCGGACTTCCGTCTATTCTCTATTTCTCTCTCTCTCTCTCTCTCTCGACATGCGTGTTTTTGTTTAAAAGTGCTCTCGGCCCCGCTCACTAGTTCGCTCGGTCGGTCGGTTGGTCGGTTGGTCGGTCGCTCGCTCGCTCGTTCGCTCGTTCGCTCGCTCACTCGCACCGTTGGATTTGAGACTTTTATAGCCGTGTGAATGTTATTGACTCGCTCGTATAGCATGCGCGCGATCCTATAAGAGTCTAATTCTTACGCTCGCTCTTTACTTCGTCAATTAGTGCAATTGAAGTCTTTTAATTGGAAGGCTCCTCGTACTCTCTTGGGCCCGCACGCACTTGCTGGATATACATTAATGGCTTTGTAAATACAGATTTATTCGCATGCCTCCTCGATGTCACTACCTTTATTCAAAACTCCACGCTCATCTTCTATCTTTTCCAAGCTTTTTATTCTCACTTACTCACTTACCCCCTTCTGCTCATTGATTTTTATTAAAACTTCTTAGCTCCCGTACACTTTCAGCTGCTTCCTAACGACGATCATTCCGCCTTCCTTCCTTCCTTCCTTCCTTCCTTCCTTCCTTCCTCGTTTCCTTCCTCGTTTCCTTCCTCGTCTCCTTCCTCGTTTCCTTCCTTCCTTCCTTCTTGCCTTCCTTCCTTCCTTCCCTCCCTCATTCCTTCCTTCCTTCCTTCTTTACTTACTTACTCACTTATTTCAAATATTACTTGTCCCCTTCTCGCCATTCAGAACTCAGTCGAGAACCTCCTAACGAAATATACAATTTACATCCAACGTTTCTTTCATATTTTCTTTACAATCAATTTTCACCTCATAATACAGAAGCTGCACCCACACGCGTATGCGTGGACATACGCGCTTGTGCGTATATTCATACATACCCACCCGTCCACCCACTCACTCACAAGCCTATATATACATATATGCGTGTGCATATAAATACGTACGCACACGACGACACGTTTTCTAATTAATTCAGTAGACAAGTACCAAAAGTATTTTTATTTGTTTTCATCTTATGGAAAATCTCATTTAACTTTTAGGAACAACATCATGAGTTCAGGTAGGCCGATCAAGTGTGTCGTTGTTGGAGATGGTACAGTAGGAAAAACTTGTATGCTAATTTCTTATACAACGGACAGCTTTCCTGGAGAATATGTGCCTACAGTGTAAGTCACTTTTTAAACATTATATCTCACTGCCTTCAAATACTTGAGAGATTTTATTTATTTATGTGTTGTTATGAACACTGTATTTTATGATGTCTATTAATAGTCTGTCAGAGCAAGACATCCAAATACTCACAGGAAGCAATTAATTTCATACTGTCTTTTTGTCTGTTGCTCTTCCAGCTTAATTTTATAAATATGCTTTTGGAATGGCATTTATGAATTTTTTATATTATCTTTCTAAGCATTAATACATGGAGTTTATTGTTTATCAAGTCTATATTACTTTATGTATATATATATATATATATAAATACTTTTTGTTTTGTAAAAAATACTTCATAATATATTATTTTTAAGTAATTCAAGTGTATTCATGCTATAAAGTTAATAAAAATAGCAGAATTTCTATTTTATATTACATGTTAATTAAACCATGCTTTTAGGTTTGATAATTATTCAGCACCCATGGTAGTTGATGGTATTCCAGTAAGCTTGGGACTATGGGATACAGCCGGCCAAGAAGATTACGATAGACTACGACCACTGTCTTACCCTCAAACCGATGTATTCCTAATTTGTTTTTCCGTTACAAGCCCATCATCATTTGAGAACGTTACTAGTAAATGGTATCCAGAAATAAAACATCATTGTCCAGATGCGCCAATGATACTTGTTGGAACAAAAATTGATTTGCGAGATGATAGAGAAACATTAACTGCATTAGCAGAGCAGGGACTTAGTGCCATTAAACGTGAACAAGGCCAGAAATTAGCTAATAAGGTAAATTCATTTTTTTTTTTTTATAACATACGATAGTTATTCTTAAAACTAAAATATCAAAGGTCAAAAATATATTATCCGTAATTGTTTGTTATTGTTTCGTTAGTTATGTATTGAAAGTGAAATGTATAACTTCATGATTAAAATTTCTGCTACCAAAAATTGTTTGTCTAGCATCATAAAAGTAATCGTTACATCTAGTAACATGAAAGTATTAAGAAATGTTGTTCTCTAGATTCGAGCTGTTAAGTATATGGAATGTTCTGCCTTAACACAACGCGGTTTGAAACAAGTTTTTGATGAAGCAGTTCGTGCAGTACTTCGACCTGAACCACAAAAACGCAGACAACGAAGGTGCAGCTTGTTATAAATTGATTGGTTGAGAGCTGATAGGCAGGCAAGAACAAAATTATACTAAAGAAACAAAATAATTTAAACAAGCATTTAAAACTTTATTTTAACTATAAAAAAGGGCACAATTTTTAAGGTCTAATAATGTTTCAATGACGTTACTGTTAAAATAGTTTACAGTTATATCTTTGCTATTTTGATTAGTTTAGATTTTCTCAAGTATAAGGAAATCTGTAATGCTAGTATAAATTCATGAGTATTTATAAAATTCTTTATAAAACTACATTTTATAAAGTATTTAAAAATTGCTCATAATTTATAAATATTATTCAGAATATAGAACGTTCAAGGAATTTTGAGAAAAATTTTATTTTTTCAGAATTTCTTTGAAACCTTTTATAAATATGCCTTTAAATTTCATGTAAAAAAAATCGAAGTATAATAAACATTATTCGAGGAATAGAGTAATATTTTAGATCAAACGAAAGGAATCTATACCACTGGAAATTATATAAGAAGCACAAATTATTATGAGTAGCTGTTTGTTTTAAATATAAATTGCGATCGTTTAGACTAATTGTTCGCAGCTCCGAATACAATATGCTTAATATTGGATTTTTTCATCGAATTCGCGAGTAATATTGCCATATACGTATATATATATGACTTCAGAAAACGCCATTACCAATATTATTAAGAGAACTTTTCAAATGTAATAATATGTTGTTGTATTTTATATAAAAATTAATGCAAAATAATTTTCTAAAAAAAAATCTGATATCACAATCTAGTTTTGAAAGTTTCAAAATAAATTTCAAAACATTGATAACTATTTGTTTATAGTTAAAACGTAGTTTTTTTTTTGTTTAATATAAGTAAAATTTTAATTAATAGAAAAATTTTTTTAAAAAAATGAAATTTTTATAATTTCAATTTCTGCAAAGAGTAAAATATATCAAATAAGTTATTTTATCTAATTGTAGTAAAAAGTAAATACTTCAATGTAATATAAATATTCAGTATTAAAATAATTTGAAACAATAGTACTTTAATTAAGAAAGCATTAGTGGCAAAAATCTAATGTTCATAAGTTTACTTTATTACCTAATTACATTTGAAACTGATTCTTTTATAAATATAAATTTATATATTTTAAGAGAGTATGTAATTACTTAACTTTGAAGTGTGAAAATGTTTAAATGTGAAAGTAAGTACTGGAAATGTAAATTGAAGTCATCGTTAAAAAACAAATTGCCAAATGGCAGTTAATGGACGATGTAAAATGAGTACACGGGTGTCAGTGTGCGGTCTTACCTCATTATTTTACAAAAAATACTAATAATCAAAATAAAGATAAATATTATATGTAAATGAACTAACGGTTCTACGTACGCGTTAAAAGAGAGGAAGTGGATTCAGTCTTTCAATTAACTTTAGTCTTTAAAATATAATTTTTTTCTTAATATTTGATATTTTAGGCCTTGCTAATAATGAATTTTGAATATATAATCAATTAAGATTACACGCGTTATTTACTCTTGTATTTTTATTATCTTGCAGGCAATTATTTTCAAAAATTATCTTTTCTATTAATGAATTTAATTACTTTCCAGTCATTTTTATTCACACAAACAACTTTTTTTTATATCTTTAATATTAACAATTTTGTTTTTAATATATAATTATTAATACTATATTTATATAATGAACCTTTTTTCAAAACTTAGTAGATGTTGATTTTATTATTATAATGAATAACCTTATTTTCGTACTAAATACACTATTTTTACTATTTACTACGTTACACTGAAAACTAGTAATTTCATTGTACAGTTTACCCAATGAAAATATAGTCAAATCAATTTTGTTATATCAACGTCATTATAATTATTATTATGGGATAATCGGGTTATTTTGAGCATTCAATGATTCATTACTTCTCGACTTTCATAAATATTGTGTGTGAATATTCCATGTTAGTTTAAAGCTTTTTTTTTTTTTTTTTTTTAAATGCATTAAACACAATACAACTTTCAATGTGCTTGCTATTGATGTTATATGAAACAAAAGCTGATAGTAGTCAAAGATTATTACGTTTTTTATTAGTAATAAAATACAAGTTTTCAATATTCATAAACTTTTATATAGTTACAGGACTGATCAATACGTTATATTAATTATCATTATTTCTGTTTGATTTAAAACAAAAATAGAATAAATTAATTTTCAATGGGTTCCACGTACTAAGTGTCTGATGTTCTTTTTATAGGTGTATATTAATTAATATGTATATTAATTAATATACATTTATATATTAATATTAATTAATATATAATTTGTATATTAATATGTATTAATATGTATACTTTAAAGTATATTAAAACGAGTGTATCTTTATTTTAAATACAATAATCTAATAATTAAACTAAATAATAAGAATAATTTTTTCTGAACAGTGGAAAAAATTATTTTGAAGATTTTTCATTACTTTGTAAGAGTAAAACAATACTTGTTCTAATTAATATTATAAAAACTGTATATACCAATATTTGATATAAAAAAAGATTGTTTTGTTCCTTTTTTTTGTTCCTATAAAATTTTGTGTGTTGACTTTATAGTATAGAAAGGCTTGAAAGAAAGATTAAGTATAATTTAAAGGCTGAATCCTGTAAACTATAAAATAAAGCGGTTCGAGGAAGTATTATGCACAGATGAATAGGGAAGAAAGGAAATCATAAAAACGCCTAATATTGTTACCGAAAGAAAAACTAACAAATATTGATATTTACCGACCGTTGCAACAATACAATTTTAACTGTTTAAGACATTAGATCGTAAAGGAAGATAAAAGGTTAAAGAGCCCAAATTCGCGAGGTACCTAAGATGACGCTGAACGAATATTCCTCGACATGCTATTTTTTTATATTACGGAGACTTAGGATTAGTCAAAGAATTGAGCGAAAAGCGTGCCATATGCTTTCCAATGCGAAGAAACGGATGGTTAAAAAACAAAAAAAACGTAAGAAACAAGTATTGTGTGCTATGTTCTATTTGTGTATAATTAATTGCATAATGTAGAGGTTGTGGGAGAAAATATGAATTTCGATTTACGGACAGTAAAGCGAAAAAGAAAACTAATGCCTATGAGATGTCGAATAGAATAACTGACGCTTGTTAGATGTATATAATGTAGTATAGTAAAAGCAAAGAAACTCTCTTTATATTTAAAAAAAGAGAAAGACGAAGAAGACGAAGAAGAAGAAGAAGAAGAAGAAAAGATGTCTCTTTGATGGATTTTTTATTTGATATTTAATAAAGTCTCGCAGCTTTGTGTTTAATCGTAAATACCGAGAAAGAACGCAATTTATAAACTGAGTATTTATGACTGAATTTTACATAAAATTTTTGATATTTTTTTATCTTAACAAGCAGTTTATATGGAGAGAAAGATCTGTAAGCCAGCAGCTAAAAAACCTTGTATCTTAAGTACAGCTCTTTCACGCGTCTAAATTATTATAATCAATAAGTTAAGTGCTTTATTTTTTGTTTGTCATATGCGTAACGGGCCTGAACGCCGATACTTTTAACAGATCATTTTCGTTTTATTTACACAAAATAATATATAATGTAGAATAATTTTGTAACGATAAAAGCACGAAGAATGCCTTTTGTTTTTTAAATTATTAATATCAAGCTATGCCATATAATACATAATAAAGCTGGTCTATTAATGTGTCATTTCGTACATTTACGAATATTAAAGGATAAATAACGCAAGTTCATGTATTTTTATTTAAATCGGTACGATAATGCACAAGAACTTTTGAAGTTAAAGTGCACTTAAGATAAGAGCTATTGGATCATATTGTATCATCGTTACAGCAGTAATTGCCATGATCAGTGCTTTATTCGTTTTAAGTTTGTTTCAAGGTAAAAATCAATAATCTGAAATTGCTGTAAACCAAAGTCTTTTGTAATGTCTACAATATTTATTTCGTCCTTTTTGTATAATGCGCTGCCTCAGATTATCCACGTAGCAAACTGTCGATTGTAAGATATTCTAGTCACTGAGAAATCTGTTAATGACAATTTTTTTTACATTCGTATTATAGAGACAGGACGAAACGATAAAGAGAAACGTCGGTGATAATAAGGGTTTAAAAAATAAATTATAAATTTTGTAAAATTTACAATAGTTTTAAATGAATTTAATAAATAACACCTTGTTTTATTTCAATATTTAAAGAGTATTTAGTTAAATATTATATTATAACTCATAAACTTAACAATATTTAATAATTATAACATTATTATTTTTAAATTTAAGTTTCGATAACTACATAATTTAAGTACATATAGGAATTAAAATTGGATATATCTAAGTATTATATAAAATTAAAGTTGTGACAATGAGCGATCATAGTAATAACACAAAGTAAATTCATGAAATTTATGCCAAAAATTATAAATTAAATAAATTACAATTTGATCTCCAGAAATACAAATTACTCAAGCTGTTTTTGCCCAATAGAAAATGTGGGATGGAGTCAAATAAATCTAAATATTATTTTGTTACTATTGAAATTCGTTTAATCGAACATTATATCATTATCTGTTGTATCAAATAAATTTAATTCATTTTCAATGTTCTAATACAATACACGTACATCTTCCAATTTATTAATGCTTTTTCGTTCCTTAACCTTTACTGATTTCCAGCTTAATTAATGCTTCTACAATTATATAAAAATTATATTTATATAATTGTATATTTATACCATTCCATTGAATGTTATATTAAATTATAAAAAACAAAAATATGCCTTCAAATTTATGATTTACTAATACATAAGCTTCATAAGCTTTTCCGCGTATTATCTTTCGTAAAAACTGTCACAGTAAATGTAACAGTTTTTCTTTAAAAAACATATTGTCATCGGTAATCATCAAACGTAATTCACTGAATCAAAAAAACAGTGATCCGAATAAATGCTTTATTAAAAAAACCCTGCAAATTCTTTCAATATATACTAATCAAGAGAATAATGGTAAAATAACGCACGCAATGTATTTACTTCATATAATGCCATTTCTAATTTATTCTAGCATTTTCTGACAATTCAATAGATTTTAAAATAAATACAAATTCCGAAATGACGCATTTTATGTGTACTGAAATTTCAATATGAATTTTACACGAAGAACCTTTTTGTTTTTGTTTTGTAACTATATAGTAACCTAAGTTGAATAACGTTATTTTAATTAAACTTAATGAAATTAAAAATTAAATTAATAATTAAGAAAATCTTTATTACGCACTATTTAAATGATATCTTATAATGACTAAAACATTATTTCTTTAAAAATGTCATATTCAAACGGTCAATTATCTAAACAATTTGTAATTGAAAGTAGAAAAGAGCTATGGGCTCCATAGCTCTAATTATAACAAGTTTATAACACAGTCAATTTTTTATTCCAAAAAATATTCTAAATTTATTTAAGATCCGTTCAAACGTCATTAATTTAATCAGTATTATGAAATTAAGAGAGCAGCGAATAAAATAGCGTAATCTTTAATATCCTTATCACCTATAAGATAAGTTGTGTAGATACAGTAAAATGTAAGGAGGATTGCTTAAATACGAAATTCGAGATGATCTATTCTGAACGTTGAAAATTAATACGTTTTACGTATTATTTAATCTCGTATATCTACTCATAATTAACAAATCCGAATGTATTAATTAATTTTGGGTAAATATTTCATTTAACATCGTTAAACTCGTTTTAATGAACAGAAATGTGTGACTTTGTCGATTCCCCTTTGAATAACTCTTAGGAAAATAAGTTCTTTAAACGGGTCTGAGACTTCTCATAATGTACTTAAAGCTCTTCGACTGTAAGCAAAAAAGTACACTTCAAAACCTGCTGGTCGATTATTTTTTGCCCGACACTTTAATGAGTACATCCACTAAGGAAGCGTCAGGATAGAGTGATTAATGCAGACGTCTAATTACAAATTCAAGAATAAAAATATTTATAGTTGTATTATTAATAATGAATCAATTAAACATATTTATCTTCAATTTATCGCCTCTTAAATTTCAAATTAGATACCTTTTTTTTACCCGAATACAATGTTACTCAATATAAAAATATTTAATTAAAAATTCACTGGTATCTTTTCTGATATCTATTTAAATCCAACCGTAAAAACGTAATACATTAAGTTTCTTAACTATCAGAGAATTTCATTATTTTATATATCTAACATAAATTTCTAATCTTAACTGATTAATCGAATAATAATATAATTAATTACGCGAATGGAACTTTATGGAGGTGACATATCTTATGCTATTAAATATGCATCTATTACGTAGTGCAACTGTTAAAGTACAATTTGTCATTATCCAATTAAATTGATCTATCTTTAAGAATCTCAATTACAAAAATTTCAATTAGAATTTCAGAAAATTGCCTCATAGAATAAAATGTGACACTTCAACATTTTCTACAATTATACTTATGCAGACATTCTTACTTGGTCAAATGGTTTTATTTTACGTTTAAAAAAGATTCGAGCGAATAAATTTGTAAATATCCAACATATAATATGGCTGCTATAAGAAGTTTTTTTTTTGTTTTAATTTTAATGCCATAATAATTAAATTTTGTTTTAAAAAAATTATTAAAAGTTCCACTATTCGATAGTAAAATAAAGTAATTCTTATAATACGAATATTTAAACCAAGTATATCTTTTATACAGTTTATTAATTAATATTTAATGTGATTTCTTAAATAATAAAGATATTCGATAATACGAATCTTACGTATTCTGTAACATTTATCATGATTAAGCACAGTTACACACTCTTTATGTTGATAAATGTTATTTTATAATATGCAAACAGTGTACTAATAAAATGTCTTTGTTTTAAAGATGGGTTAGATAAATTACTTACGTTTGAATCGTGTCGTTATTGTTTTTGAAATTTCTGTAGGTCAAGAGAGAGAATTTGTAACTTGGTAGAGTATAGTTTACGATATAGTTTTAAAAATTTCTAAACGAAGGGACATTATTTATACAAACTTGTATTTATTTTCTTTAAAAGTCTAATCGGGGAAATCATTAAATTTAACACAATTTTTCTAAACAATTTTTAATTCAATGTTCAACGTGAACTAATTTTTTGCATGTGCAGGAAAATGAAACTTACTAACGTTATTAGTCACGCGATATGAAAGTCTTTATAAAACTGAAGAAACTAAGTTAAATTATAGAAGCTAGCAAGCTTTGTAATAGTATAAAAGATGTATAGAACTTAACCCAAGACCATATCTGACATATTCTTCTTGTTAATAAATACTTATTATTTATTAAAGAGTTCTATTCATTCAACAAATATTGTAATAATAAATTACATTTAGAATAACATTATTTTTATGTATTATTTACATTTTAAATGCTTACATTTTGAACTTCAATTTCCTTGCCTTTAATCAATGAGTTCAATTATAGTTTGTAATTATTTTTCTGAAATTTATATTTTCTTTCCAAATTCTCGATAATTATAATGCTCTCTCTCTCTCTCTCTCTCTCTCACACACACACAGGCACACAATTCTCGAAGTCTTAAACACGTACTTACTTATGCACAAGTTATTTCATTTGATTTCCTTACAGCTTAGATATTTCTTGTCCTTTTGCCCATTTGTTGTTTAACGGAATTAAAATTTCCAATATTTAGAAAATGGAATTCTCAAACGACGGAATAGAAAAAAATAAATGTTTTTTCTCAATCAGACTCATTCCGAGAAAACTTATTTCAAGAATGACAGTAAAAACATTCGAGAGACTTGCGAACAAGTGTTTCTAGCCATTTCAAAACGAATATAAAATTCAAACGTAAAATAAAGTAAACGCATTGAGAATAAATACTACAGAGTATATCAACATTATCAGGGAACAAGTGTCATACGGTCATTCGGATCTGACGACATTAAAAACACTTCAGTTTTGTAAAATACAATGTAATATAATAAGGATTTTGTTTATTCCTTAACAGATTCTGAAAGTAACGATTGTCAATGGCCTTGTTTTCGTGAAAAGACAATTAATTTTAAGCACGAAAACAACATTAAACGGTCATGAAAAATGGGCAATGAACTTTAAACGTTAAAAATTTCTATATAACAATACGATTGGGAAATAGTAAAAATTTTTAATACAACTTTTTTTTCTTCTTATTTTAATTGGTGAAAGTGCAAAAAATAACGGTAAAACACTTGTTCACTTTCGGGAAAGTTTCAAATAAGTTTTTTCTTTATTCGTTTATTAAAATTAAAAGAATATTTTAAGATTTTAACCGTAAGCGCTTTGTTGAGTATGAGTTCCTTGTAATTGAAAGTTCTTAAATTTTAACGTTATTCGTCTGATATTATTAATTATAGTTTCCGTAGAACTTATTACATACATAGAACATTGCTGGTGCTGTTGAAAATTTGTTAAAGCTGATTTAAAATTATTATTCTAGCAAATTTTTAACAAACGAATGTTCTAACAAACAAATGCTCTATCCAACATCCCAACTACATATTGAATAATACTTATTTGTTCTTACTATTTTAATGATAATGATTAAATTGCAAATGATAATTATTTATATATTAAATAACGGGTGTACGCTCACACAGCAGAAAGACGGTAAGGAGCGCGGAGCGCGGGAGGGGGGAAAGAGGAGATAGCAATATATTTTTTCCGCTGCAAGTAATAATAAAACTATTAATATTGCGAAAATCTATGCAAGATGACTATGCTATTTACTACATTAGTATTTAAGGTGAAATTGTAAGGAGCAATATTATATTGTAGGGCGCGTATGCAAGTTAACCGATTATTTATTTATTTATTTATTTATCTATCTATTTATTCTTTAGCTAAAAGTGAGAACTGAATTTATATAAAGAATAGCTAGCTCTATGTATACATATATATATATATATATATATAAGGAATAAGGAAGGTAAAAATAGGGTTCTAATGTTTTTCTGACCTTTAGTACTTCGAATGGCTTTCTTGTCGTTGAAAAAATTTCATTGCCTCATTTGCTTTTTATCCCGTGACGACACATTCCGTCTATAGCTTTCCTTCAGCTCGTTAACTACCTACAAATACAGACCTTTCAATGACGATTCTCCTACATTAGCAGCAATACGAAATCGTTCCTTTTCCATTCAACTGCATCCGTTTATGAGAGGAATAACGGTTATTTATATTTACATTTTTATCTGCAATTTCGTCGATAAATTTCGCAAGACGGTCCGGTCCAGGCATTCTGCAATTACGACTCGTGGATTATCTGGTGCGCGCATATTTTACGGAGAATGCGTTTACACGTGGTACGTTGTTGCGCGGGTGGAGCCTACCGATCTAAGAACGAGTAGTAATTTAGCTGGAAGGGGCAGGGAGCAGGGGGCAGGGGCTGCTAGGGGGGGAGGTAGGGGAGTGACATGTCCTCGCTCGGGAGTGAGTTAGACTTTGTGGGCCGCGAGCGGCCAGGCGCCGCCAAGAACCTCTAAGCCAGGTAACATTGACCTTTCGTAACCCGGGAACTTGGTTTCGCCGAGATGGAAGAGCCCGACTACTGCCGACGAGCTCTACCCAAGCTACCTTTGTATATATTTGTTTTAGCGACGGCGCGCGATTGTGTACAAGAGCATGACAGACCTTTGTAAATTTCGTGTCCTTTAACTCTAACGGCTTTTTCCCCCCTTCACCGCGACGAAGGAGGTTTTTTATGCTAGGGTGACTGCCATTCTGGCAAGGTGCTGTCTCTTCCTTCCTCTTTTACTCTCAGAGAGAAAAAAGAGTTTCTATTTCTTTCGTTCTTTCTTTCTTCTACTTCTACTTCTTCTGGTTCTTCATATTCTTCTTCATATTCTTCATATTCTTCTTCATACTCTTCATATTCTTCACATTCTTCTTCTTCTTCTTCTTCTTCTTCTTCTTATTCTTCTTCTTCTAGCCTGATTATTTAACGATTCATTCTTTTTTTCTTTTTTAAGCATTTATATATTCATCAAAAATGTATTAGCATCGTTGTTTCTTCATATAAATCATTTGAATCTCTACAGTTTATAAATAAATAGAATTTTTGTCTGCTGTTTGTACTTATTCAGAGTAAACCGCACTTTGTCCTTGTAACGAAGGCTAATAACAAGGTTTCTGTTTCTCAAGCAAAAAAGATTTTATACGTATGCATGCGCATACAAATACATATGTATATTTACTAGCAAGTACGAAAAAAGTCCAAGTAATCAACTTTAGAAAAATGTCTGTTGTTATGATAGGAAAAAGTTTTTATTTACGACCTATCTTGGATTATTTATTAATAAATAGATGCATTTCTTTTCTTTTATTATCAATATCTAATCTATTCTTGTACGAACCAAAGTTAATAAATCTAAATCTTCTGTTCGGTTACTATCAATTTCAATCTCCGTTTGTTGTTGATTATTATTACAATTTTATTTTAATGACTCGAATACGAGGAGCCGGTCTCAAAAATATTATTTCGCAGATTTTTTCCTCCGTCCTCCGTAATAAATAATAAATAATAAATAATAAATAATAAATGAAATTTGAATCAACCTCTTTCGATTTAGTCAAATAGATAAAAAAATTTCTTAGAATGGGTATACTTTTGCAGCCTTAGATCGATTCGGTGAATTTTTTAAAAATTTATTCCTACTCAAGCTTTAATAATTTTAATAATTTTAACTATATTCGGATTTTCTATTTGTAAAATTTTTTCTTTATCTTTGGATTTTCGAAATTGTTTACTTTACGAAGTGAGGTAAGAAAGGTATGCGATTGATTATCTTTATTTACATAACTTTTAAAATGACCCAGTGAATGCAAATGTAAACGTATTCTAATGACAATAGAGATTTTCAACAAGAATGTTATTGATTTGTTTTGTTTTTTTTTTTTTTTTTTTAAAATGGTTTATTTATGAACGTTTACTTAAGAATGCGACTTGGTTTCACTAAATCGTTAAAAAATTTGAATATTCATAGGTACTCTTCTACGTAATTAATAAAACTCGTAAAAGGATCGTAAAGAAACGCCATTATATAATATTGTGATGTTTGCCAGCGCATTGAAAACTAAATAAATTTGCATTGTACAAAATATAAAACGGAATGGGTCGAAGCCGTTTAAGTAAGCCGCGAAATCTGAGCATGTTTAAATGATAAAAATGTTTGTAATGTTAAATAATATGGCTAGAAAGGATGATTCGGAGAAAAAGTTTCAATACAAGACAAGCATCGGAATGGTTAGCTGGCTCCGTCTCGTCTCATTACGAAGCGCAAAGGCAGGTATTAAAATGCAGAGCATAATAACGCCAATGAAGTTGCACCCCGCCGCCACATCCCCCTTCCCGCCGCCATCCCGCGTCCGCACCTATGTGTCGCCCGGCGAATTCATACACGGCCGCTACAGAGACGTGCTCCTATATGTGTATATATATATATATATATATACGTAGGTAGAATACAGAGAGTGAGTGAATGACGAGAGAGAGAGAGAGAGAGAGAGAGGGCAATAACATTCGTACTTTGCGAATCGCCCGCAGAAACTTCCGGCGCGCTCGCGTCCCTATCCCCACCCCGGCCGTATCACACTTTCATAGTCCAGTACTCCCAGGCCGGACACTCGACTCCCATCTTACATTTTCCTTTTTGCCATTTGGCTGTTTCGCGTTGGCCGGTCAGTCGGTCGGTATCAGTGTTACGCTTCCGTCAGTGGACAAGAGTGGTGCGAGACGCTTCCCTGCGACAATGTGCCGCCGTGGGCCCGTACCTGCCGCCGAGGCCTCATGAGAGTCCATGCGATCCCGCAGGCGATCCGACCATCATCACCGAGACAAGAGATAACGGGTCCTCGCAGCCGCGGACAATGTACGTTCACTCAAAAAGCATAAATAATAACAGCTTGTTAGTAAGTATGTGTCTCGAGAACGATCGAGCGAGCTGGTGGAGAAGTATGTCTCTGCCTCTGCGTGTAAGCGCGCGCGCGCGCAAGTGCGAATGCGGGAGAAAGAGATATATGGAGAGAGAGACAGAGAGAGAGAGAGAGAGAGAGAGAGATTGAGCGAGCGAGCGAGCTAAGGACGGGGTTTCGTGGTTCAGGGGACACGGCGGTGGGGGGGGGGGATAACAAAGAGGGTTAAGAGGAAAAAGAAGAAACGAAAGAAAAAAAAAGAGGGTTATTAAGCGTGTCCAGGTGCCGGTTAAAATTTTCACCCTGGGAAAGTTGCGGAGAGTTGAGGAGGGAGGCGGGGTTTATCGAGTAAGGGGATTAAAAAGGGGGCCGCGAGACTGCGGATGAAAAATACGTATAAGAGCAGACATGGGAACAGGTTTTGCTTTATGCACGCACAGGGCCGGCGGAGGAGATTGGAGAATAATTTCGGATGGTTTGTGCGCATCCTCCGCCGCTGTTCGCCGCTCGTTCATCGCTGAGCCGTTCCCCGTTCTGTTCCTCGTGCCGATTAGGGCAGCAGCACCAGAGCAGCACCAGTAGCAGCAGCAGCAGTAGCAGTAGCAATGGCCGCTTGAAGTGGAGAGGAGGCGACGGTCGAAGAAACCTAGCAGCGGAGAGCTCGGGACGCGGCTGAATATAACGAGGCTTATTGTTTACTCGACCGGACATTCAAAGCACACAACGTTCACACGGCGAAGGAGAGTTGGTGGTGAGTGAGTACACGTCAAGATCACCGGCTTTTCTCAATAATATTTACAGCTTCGCGTACCATTCCCAAGCGATCCGACCAGTTAGTAAACTTGCCGTTCTCCCTCTCTCTCTCTCTCTCTCTCTCTCTCTCTCTCCTCTCTCATTCTATCTATCTATCTATCTTCCCTATCTCCCACTTTAGCTGTGGGCGTTTATGGCGCGTGCACGATGGAGCTCCCGCGTACGCAAGCGACTATAGAATGTTCCACGTTCTATGCTCTCTCTCTCTCTCTCGCGCGCGCGCGCTCGCTCGCTCGCTCGCACGACTCTTTTTAGTAATCGACCGTTACACGCTCCGGGGATTTAGACCGATTTTGTAATTTTTAATTCAAGGGTCGAGGATAGTGGTCGATTCGGCATTGGCTAGAGCGGTCGGGGAAGCGACGATGAGACGGCAGAATTTTGAGAGGGTTAGTAGCGCCGGGGAAAATAACCTATTTGCCACGTGCACGAGGTTAGAAATTCGTATTTCAATTCTTTCAAGCCCTTCCCCTTTTCTCGCTTCATCGGCAAAGAGTCTAGCGGTATTCTCCTGTTCACCGACTTCGTCGTCCATCAATTCATTCGCGGCCCTACCTATCCGGAAGTAGCCGCGTTTTCCTTTTCTATACCCGTCTCTCCTCCCCCCACCCCCGCCATCTCCCCCCTCTTCCCTCAAGCACCCGTAGCTCGACTTTTTTCTCGACAGTTCACGAACTACGATATTATTTTCTACAGCTCGTCGACGAGCTCACCTTTTCTACATCGTTTATAACTACGCTAGCGCATGCATATGCTTGTTTGGCTAAGGAAAAGCTACACGTGCCGACGCCGCCGCTGCCACCTCGGCCTTGTTCTTATTAATCAAAAATGTATTTTCCGCCGATGCCTTGGACCGAGCTTGTATCCGCAACCTTCTTTCTCCTTTCCGCCGTAAATTGTTGTCGATAATGGTCGATCGATACACGTGCACCACTTCGTTTCTTTTAAATATCCAATTATCCAAAAGCTTCAATAAAATCATCGGCCTACATTTAATTAGTACGCCATTAGCGCAATAGAAAATAATTGCAACTTCCAAGTAATCGTTTAAAGCAATCATTTAATTGAAGATATTTTCGCAACTAGATGTATCGTAAATTATAACATTTAAACGTATTTTTTTCTTTGCGTTCCCTATGCTTTGAATTTAAATTTCAAACTCTTTCATATTTAAATTTCTCAACCATTCTCTTCTTACTGTTCTTAAATTCTTCTTATTTTTTTCTTTTCCTTTTATTTTCTTCTTTTTTCTTTTAATTTCATGTATGCGTCAGCCTTCCCATTTTAAGTTTTAAAGTCAACAAAATAACACTTTAAGTAAAGACGACTTTGTGTATTTATTTTAAAGAACAAGTTTCACACAAATAATTATAATGTATTCAGAGTTTTTAAAATGCAAAAGCTCCACAGTGTTGTCTAACTAATTAACTAACTATTATATGACTGAATAAAAAAAAAAAAAAAAAAACTAAACCGTTACATATCTATTGGTGCATCCTCTGTCAAATTTATTGATATAATTTTAGGATTAAAATTAATTACTAGTAGTGTATTTTTGGCATTTTGTTTTTGTAACTAAATTTCAAATATTTAATTAAGGAAAAGTATAGTCTGAATGGACACTCAAGAGAGTCCTTTGGAAGTCAGAGGTATTTCAATGATCTCTGACTTACCTGATCCATCAGATCTTCTGGAAATCTCTGAACCTGCAGAAATCAGCCCGTTAACTTCATCATTGGATCATAATCTTACACTTCACGAAGATAATCTTTGTTCCGATAGCAGAATGGGTATTGAAAAATCATGGTAAATACATTGAAAAAATAATTTAGATTGTATTTTTATGTTCAGAAATTACATTTAAAATGTAATTGATTTATCTTTAATGTTTATAATAATCTTAATGTTAATCTCTTTAATGTTAATAAATGTTTAAGAAATATAATATAATTATAATTTTATTAAAATATTTATTCAAAGAATGACCAACTATTAATGTTTAAAAGATATTTTAACAGTATAACCTCATTTTAAATAAAAAAACTTAAATAAATTGTTCCTAATTTATAAATAACATTAATTATGGATTTATAAATATTTTATGATATCAATGTTATCTGATTAGTACATATTAATATTTTTATTTTATATTTTAAAAAATCAATTATTTATTAAAACAGATGTTTTTTACAGGACTGAAGCAAATACTTCAGCTTCAAACTATGCCATTCCCTTGCACCCCCCATCTTCTGAATTGGATACAGATCCATTACACGACTCTAGAAATGGTATTGAGCATGGACCTTTTCTTCCCTCAACGACAACTGAATTTAATAATTTATTTTCTGATACTGGTGATAATCCTGATGATTCAATTATTGGTAATTATTGGACGTAATTTTATAGGTTATATTTATTTATAAAATAAATAATTTAAAACATTGTTTTCTAGAAGTAACCGCACCAGCTGGTGTCTGTGGACTTCGTAACTTGGGTAACACCTGCTTCATGGCTGCTGGATTGCAATGTTTAACTGCTACATCACCAGTCTTACAACATTTTCTTGAGCTGCAACAAAGAGGTGAAAAATTACCTCCACCTGGCTCATTAATGGCAAATTTTAGTTCATTATTGAGCAAAATGTGGTCAGGAAAATATAATGTACTTCAACCAACTGAATTTAAGCAGACCCTAGGTTTATATCACTCACAATTTAAAGATTACAGACAGGTATGCTTAGCAAGCAATAACACTTACCATTATTTATAGTATAATCATCTAACTTATACATTATTTATAATTGTTTGATAATTGTTTAGCATGATTGTCAAGAATTTTTAGCATTATTACTGGATTCTTTACATGAGCAAATGAATATAGTAAAAGCTAATAAAAGTTGCCACATACCTATTGCAACTGCAACTACTGCTACTGCTATCAATTCAAATCAAAATGGCGAAAGAGATTCCTGTTTAAGTGCTACATTTACTGCCACTAGCAATTCTGGTCTAATGGATAGTTTTGATAATCCATCACCTGAATGTCCCAACAGTCCAAATGATACCATGCCTGGTTCACCCAGAGGTGTGTATCTTAAAAAAATATTAAATAATAATTATATATATATATATATATATATATATACATATATAATTATAAATAGCAAATGAATATTTTTCTTTGAAAATCAGATTCTTATATGGATGATTTGGATAGTACAGCGAATTCTCCACACAGTTCTCCATTAAATGACGACGAAGAAACTTTAGATTCAGATGAAGTAATAGACAGAAATTCTAGTTTTATTCATAATGGTATGCAAGAATTTTCAAATTATGAAATTCACCTTGATAAGTTCAACGACATTGATAAAGACGCGAAAACGAGTAATGCAAATTTTCTTATAACTTCTGAGGAATGCAACAACGAGATTCATTACGACTCTCAGAAATTTCCAAAGGAAAATACTCGGCAGATAATTCTTGAAAATACTAACTTAATGGAAAATCATGACTTTGATAATAAAAGTGTTAGTGTTAAGAGAATAAAGGAAGTTAATTGCCAACGAAATAATTGTAGTCCAGAATGTGGTATTTCATGCAATTCTGAAACTGAATATGAAAATGGTCTTGAAAAATGCAATGTTAAGAGGATGCGACTGGAGGATCAAGAGAAAAATAACAGGAAAGATAGAATAGGTTCAGCTGGATTGCAATGTTCAAGACTGTTACAAAATTATGAGAATGGTTCTATTGGATCACAAGATGAAATAGAGGCTGAGAAACATTGGGCAAAACACTTACGAGCGAATCAAAGTGTTATTGTCGATACCTTCCAAGGACAGTTTAAAAGCACGGTAAAAATTTTTTATATGCTTAAGAAGCAATTTGAACTAAATCGTATTAAAATAATATTTTACCATAAGAAACTACAATTTAAAATTTTAATGTAATTAATTGATGTTTAATTAGTGTATTTAAAGAATGTTTATAGAGAAGTTTTTTAAAAACCTACAAAATTTATAAGGTTAAAAACGCCCTTTTTTAATTCATATCATTTACAAAATTCTGTTTGTAATTTTTTTTTTTTTTTTTTTTTTTGGAGGTAAATGTTGATATGCAAGTGTTAAGTTTAGTGCATACCGATAAATGTCTCCCATAAAAAAAACATTTACATTTCCTGTCTATTTTTAAATTATTAAAATTAGATCTCAAAGTATTGTAACATACAGAAATAGTAAGGCTCTGTAATTCAATAAATTTATTGGCATTTTTTAAAAATTTCAGGTCGTATGTGCGATTTGTAAACACGTTTCGGTAACTTACGAACCATTTATGTATCTTTCTGTACCTTTGCCCCATGCAATGGAAAGACAATTTTCTATAACGTACATTCCTGCAAACCAAGAGTCACCTGTGAGATGTGTTGTTTCACTTAACAAACAGTCACGTGTAAACAAACTCAAAGAAGAACTGTTAAAGACACTTGGCAAAGAAGACATACCAATATCTAAACTTGCATTGGTTAAAGTCTACAATAATCACATAGTTAACACACTGGTAATTTAACTTTGTAAGATAACTTTTTGTTATTAATACGCTTAATTTTATAAAAAGATTTTTGTATATATCTGGAGGGTTTAGAAAATAGCTCGCTAGTTAGAATCACGCTGCTATTGATACTGCCCTCAAAAAGAAAACTTGTTTTTAGTAGAACATTTTTGTAACTTCGAGTTTTGTTACAAAGCTACATTCTAAAGTACAAACTTAATTTATCTTACTAAATGAGTAAATGAGTACTGAGCATTTACGATCCCGAAATTGACAATAAAATATTGCTTATTGTTAAGAAATCTTGTATCTGCAGTAGATAACTAAATGTAATAATTTTGTTGTTGGAATAGGAAGACAATCAATTATTAAGGAACATCGTAGATATAAATCATTCTATCTATGCGTTTGAATTGATGGATACTCCAGAGTCTTGGGTTGAAGTCGAGACGCCTGTCAATGATCGACTCATTGATCCCAGTCAAAACAACGTTAATGATCATTCGATTGAATCTAACCCAATCGGTGTCGGTGAGATGGCGCCCACGAATTCAAGTTCAGAAAATACGTGCGTTATATGTCTTGAGAAAAATGACCCGAAGAAGCCTTGCGAGAAATGCTTTGAGTTTTTCATCTGCGATGGCTGTATAGAGGTATAAAATTTTATGTGTACAATGGAACATTGGCCTTAAATTATTTTAAATTGAATCGACATCGAACAATTGAATATATTGCGAATGCACATAACTTGGTTATGGGGAATCAGGTTACTTTTACGAAGCAATAAAACAAATTTAATTTGATACGTTCATTGATTCGTTGATTCGTTGATTTGTTGTTGTAAAGAAATGAAATCGGATATCCCAATGATGAAATTTTGGCAGTGTCAATCTTGCAGTAGGGGTGCACATATCAGGTACTTGGTTACCATTTATATCACCTCGGGAAGGTCTGAGAAAAGGTCGTAAAACGCTCTAGCCGGGCGATGTCGTAATGGCATGCGCGAGAACCAGAAAGAGCTCGAACACGTCCATATAGCCGGGGATGCTCATCGCTCCTTAACGGGGTGTGAGCGGAGGTGGCGTTTTGTTTGGGATGGAAACTCGCGTGACCAGCTTTTTTAGTTCAATCTGCAAGCCGAATCAAATCTTTGATCGGAACTCAATTCAGACTAATCTGATACTGCCACTAACTGAGGGATCGTTTCTCCTACGTCAAATTTATTTATTTATTTATTTTTTTTATTTATTTTATCGGCTAAAGTTTCAGTAATATTATGCGATACGAAATTATCGAGCTACTTTGTTCTTAAATTACAATCAAATTAAGTTTAAAATTAGAATGCAGGGCAAATTATTGTATACTTTGTAATTTGTGGCCTTTTTCGTTTAAATTCGCTAATATTGATTGCTTTGATAACGAAGGGTATAAATTATTCTCATGAATTGACGTTGTAAGGCGACCGTAAGACCTGACTTTCTAATTAAACGTTCCGCGCTTGACGCGGAGACGGTATTTATCCACGCTTTGAAGTTTTTTTTTTTTTTTTTTTTTATCTATAAAATATTTAAGCGCTAATGCAAGACAAGCCTTGAAAATATTAAGCGATCGTATTGAATTTGTTGCTACTTGTTATCACGGACTTGCATTTAAGAAAAGAATATATTGAATAATGATGTAAAGGTATGATGGCGGGAGGGGTGGGGGGTGTGGGTGGGTGGGCGGCGGTTGGCATACGGCGCTAGACGGACGAGCGAGAAGAGTATGTGGATATTTATTTACGAAATAAGGGAGGCCGGGCCACTGATCGACCGATCATCCTACAGGATTATTCTAAGAACGAGAAGATGAGCAAGTGTCAGCACTGGCAGATCGAGTTTACGGCGGCTTCCTTCGTGAAGATGGGCCAGTCGCAGCGATCGCGACTCGCCATCCGGATACTCAACGTCCCGCTGGTCATGCGATACGACTCCAAAGAGACGGCCAACAACCTCAAGGGTTCCAAGCTCTTCGGCCATCCGCACCTGATTCAGCTGCCCTCGAAAGTTGACGCTCGATATATCTGGGAAACGGTGAAGAGGGTCGCCTCCCAGGAGTCCGCGTACACGCTTCTTTTTGTCACCGGAGAGGTTTGTATTTTCTGTTTGTATCTCGCACCCCCCCCCCCGATCCATTACCTTTACACGTACAAATTTTTATTTACAATTATCAAGGAGCTTGAAAGCTCCTCTCTCTCTCCCTCCTCCGCGAGGATGCACATGTATATATGAGCATTGTCCATCACGACAACCGTAGGTCCAATTTTTTTTTCTTTTTCCTTTTCTTTTTCTTTTTTCTTTTCTTTTTTTTTTTTAACTCGATTTAAAATACGCGTGCGAGTAATTGTTAATGTAAAAAATGATTACCATTAAAAATCAATTAAAAAATTGATGGATTTAATATTTTAGTCATAAATATTTCGTCGGGCGTTGCGTGGGTGGGACTAATTAATCATCAACGTTCGGCAATAATTTCTATTTTCACAAACCTTTGCGCTATTGCTCTTTTCGTCCCGTAGATTGGCCATCGTCGGCTTTATTACATACGCAGCTTTATATATATATATATAAAAAAAAAGAAGAAGAAAAGAAAAGATTTTACAGATTTATGGTTCGATCTTTCGTTATTAAGAATTTTTATCCTCTTTGCTGCATTCGAGTCGGTATACCTGTAGCTCCGTTTCCACATAAGGTCCGTAGAATTAACGAGCAAACAAGAAAACAATGTAAACGCGTGCGTATCCATCCACCGTGTATTGGAAGTCATAGGAGACTGGTCGTATATTATAAACGTCATAAAAATTTAAAAGCTCATAAATTCAGACGTTTCGGCGACAACGGCCGCGATTCGAAAAACCCCACCTACGTCATCATTATTGTCAACTCTGCGTAACCATAATTTTTGGATGGTTAGTAGGAATAGTTTTTTGCGCAAAAATACCATTTCCCCATTTCCCGTCGTGTTTCTCCATTTAACGATCCAAAACTAATTAAGAAGATTGTTCAATGCTTGATTTATGCGAACGCTGTGCTGCATCGTATGCGAATAAATTCCATTCTTCTTACTTTATTTTGGAATCGTTGGGTTTTCCCCATCTGCTGTTTGTAGTTCTAATACGCATTTGATTGTACACCGTTTGTTACCCACAATTTTCCGATGAAAAACAAATGGTAACGTAACAATATTAAACGTTGGAGCTGCGTGAAGTATGCGCTTTACGGAGAAAAGGAGCAGCAGCTCACCCATTGAGTGTGTGTGTATTAGTAGGATGCCCAGGCGAGCATGACGAGCTAGAGGAATGCGACTTTATCGCGAAGTAGTAAGGAACGCGGGGCGGAGATTCATCAGGCGTAGGAGGGACGACGAAAGAAAAGATGGTTTGCTTTGGTTTGTAGGCGCGTGCGTGCTAATGCCAACCGGACTTTGTCCCCTTTCGCGGGGGCCACGAGACCACGCGAGATTAATACAACTAGAAACAAATCCTAGTCGTATTTTGACCCGCTCTTCCTATGGGAATGTAGCACGTAAAAACCGCAGCGGATTTCTTGACAGTAATGTTATTGTCGTTGAGGCGGCTTTAATAAGAGAATCTGTACGGCGGCGTGGCGTCTTTCACGCTCTATATATCTCGCACGATTCGTTCGTACTTCATGTTTACTTCGGTTTTCGGTGGAATGAATGTGTTTGTTCGTGTGTGTGTGTGTGTGTGTGTGCGCGCGCGCGCGTGTTTAAGATTGGGGCGGGGAGGGCCGAGGCCGGAAAACTTTACATTAATTTTTATTTAGGTTAGTGTCGGTGCAAAATAATAAGCCCTGTAAATGAGTAAAAATAATAAAGACTTAAGAAGTACTAAGTGAATAATAACGGCATTATTGAGAGAATAACAGTTCTATTAAACTAAAAAACAATTTGGAAACGTAACGGCGTTGTTTAAGGTAATTTTTTAAGGGGATGGAGAGGAGAGGAACGACGGATGTCATAATTAAATCCTTCTTGTACGATTTTAATTTACCGCTAGTCGCATGAAGGCGTACAAAAACTTATAGCAAATTGCAAGGAAGGAAACTACCACTGATACGCTTGACAAATATTGGGGATTGACTAACGTAGAAACCGGAATAAGCTGGATCGGTATAGTTAAATACGTGGTAATTGATAACGATAATCTAGGGGGTCGTTATTTTCATTGGCCGAATTAAGGGCCAAGATTAATAATTATCCCGCGAGGTATTCAAATTTATCTGGATTTAGTGGACTCTCGCGTTATCTTTTAAATAATATTCCAGATATTAATAATTAATCTACGCATATATATTTATATGTATCGGAGCCTCGAATTCGTATAAAAAAATCCCTACCAGAGAGCGAATAGTGCAGAGATCAATTTTATCGATCATTTCGCTGTGAGTAGTTTGCTTATTCCGGCAAGAGGGAGTGGTAAAAGAAACCTTGACACTGGCCAAGCCACGTGACTGTTGATTATTAAAGTTGAATATTGACTTGTAGCGGAGGGGGGAAAGCAAGCAAGCTTGTACGTTGGCATTAGAGGAGGTGAATGACCAGTGCCTGTCCTCCCATTTCTTTGAGACTTGCGCTGTCGCGACTCTTGGAACTCTTCGAAGCGAAACCAACAGAACGGAGTATGTTTTAAGATTTTTTTTTTTTTTTTTTTTTTTTATTTGCTCAGCGCTCTGCCAAGCAGAAAATTCAGGGAAATAAAACGCTATTAAATAGTGGTCAAGTGCAGTTATTTCAGCTTAGAAACAAGGAAATTATTTAAGGAGAGCCAAGCCATCCATCGCTTACATTGATAATGTATATATTTTAGCAACGGGGCTCTTGTAACTTTCGAGACGAATAAATAGTTCTTAGGAGCAATAGAGTTGCTTTATTTTATTTTAAATATGCCGATAACTCCGGTAACTTATCGATAACTCGATATTTTGCTAAAGAGGCATGCGCGTGATAATACGTGGTAATTGGTCGAACCGACTTTCAACTGCCCTTTCTGATCCGTCCCTTATCCACGTGAAACCTATCATATCTGTTTTCTTCTTCTTGTTTTTGTTCTTCTTCTTATTCTTCAAAAAAAAAAAAAAAAAAAAAAAAAAAAAAAAAAAAAAACTAATCAAGTCTCCAATGTTTGTCAAAGTATTCGAGACTAGCGGTTCATTGAGGTTAACAATGAGGTTATTAAAGCCAAATTGTTTATACCTCCCCCTTTTCGTTCACCACCTTTTGCTTGCATCACTTCACGATAACGGGATTATGAAATTTTCAAGAAATAAGCGTTATTATTAAGCGTAGTATTATAATAAAGCGTATAGCACGTGCTACAATGCCAATGGGGTTAAACAGTGCCATTATTATATGCATTTTTAATTAGCTTTTAAAATCAATTATGTACTCATTTGATTGATCACTATGGCTATTTTGTGCACAATAAGAAATTACTGTAAATACATTATAAATTATAATTATATTGTTTTCCTTTCAAGATAATAATCGACTTTTAAATATTTGTATGCAATATTCATTAATTAATTACCATTAAATGAGAAATAATGAATAGAATATATTACAGTTCCATTAAAAGGAAATAACGTAACAATAAAATATTATTTCTTACATAATAATGTTGTTGTCGATTAGGTAGATTATGTATATACATATAATTACGGATTAGAGTCGATTTGTTCATTGTAAATTATTACTGCCATCATAAACATAATTTATTACTGTTTCACTTAGTTTTTTTATGGATATAGAGAAGATAAGTAAATGACATTTTAAAATCACTTTTCAATTCTCGTTTCAATATCTTACATAAGAAGTCACGAAGAGCGTTAAGAGCGACAGGAATGAATGTATTGAAAATTATACACAACAAGCTGCCAAGTAGAATAAGCGACGAGTTGTATTTGAGTAATTGAAGGACTTTGCACAAGTAGAAGTATCATGAATACTATTATGTCTTAACGAACTTTTTTCAAAACACCACATTTCACCCGCTTTCCTAAACAACAGCACATTAAAATTAATTTACAGCTAAACAACAATTAATATTTAACATGAAATTTGTTCAGGGCAATCGTTGTTCTCGATGTAATCTAACGTGTTGTACGGGCTGCGAAGTGCCAAAAAGCGGTAAAGTGGTTATAGAAAGTGTTGACACGTTGGCTGTTCTGTACGTGGATAACGTTCCTAAAATACCGCAACCCATCGATCACATTAGCGTTAGCAAACAGAGGCCGCATCATCCGCTGTCACTTTACGATTGTTTGCAGGCATTTAGTCAGAGGTGAATAGAAGATTATTTTTAATAGACTATTAATGATAAGATTTTTTTTAAATTAAATCTGTCCGTTATTGAATGTCCTTATTGCAAGAACGATGATTACTTTTTCTTTTCCTTTTTCTCTTTCTTTCTTTTTTTTTTATTTTTTTTTTTTTTATTTTATTTTATTTTATTTTTTTCGTTCTCATCTGATTAATATTTATTATTAGAATTTCGATTATGCATATTCTTTTGACACCTTTCGCTTTACGTATACTTGCTTACTTCTTAAGTCATTCTTCGATAATGAAATAAAACAAAATGAATGTACAAATAAATTAAACTTTATGCTTTTGTATAATTTAATAAGAGGGATTAACATTTATTTTTACAAGTGAAACTTTGGATGAGCTTAATCCTTGGTACTGTCCAAAATGTGAAAGGAATCAATGTGCAACTAAGACGTTAACTGTTCATCGATATCCTAAGTTCCTTATAGTTTATCTTAAAAGGTATGTCAATACTTTCCTTAAATTATATACTTTTTATTCCTAAATGACGAAGGCAATTACTAAAACATAAACATTTATATTAGATTCGTGTTCTATGAATGCGTCAGTATGAAACTTGATGACAAAGTGACCTTTCCCTTACTCGGATTAAAGTGTGGCAAACATCTTTACGATCTTTATGCTTGTGTTTGTCACTTTGGTGGTAAGTATGAGCAATAAGTACCTCAAACATTTATTTACTTAGCTGAAATGGGCTTTTGGCTTAATTACGTGACTTAAGGAAGCATTGCAAAAATTCCCTTGAAATTGTAACATTAAAATCGAGACATTAGGGAAGCATTTTTATTTTATTGTAAAGTAAATTGACGACTTGATAGGTAAACTGTCTGATTTTTTGTAGGAGTATCTGCTGGACATTATACGGCCTACGCGAAAAATCCTGAAACGGATACATGGCACTACTATAATGATGATGTAACAAGCAGACAGAAGCCTCAGGAAGAAGATTTTAGCAACGCTTATATTTTGTTTTACAGTCGGCAAGGTGCTAGTGTAAAACAGTGCAATATTTAAATTGACAGACAGAATCGAATGCAAGAAAGAAAGAAAGAAATATAGATAGATAGATAGATAGATACATAGATAGATAGATAGATAGATAGAGTAAGAAAGAAAATTATTAAAGACATCAAATGACTGAACAAAGAATAGAAATACGTCATTAAGACTTTAAAGATCTCGCGGTAGATCTTCAACTACGTAAAACGAAATAAAAAAAAATGAAATATTCAAATTCGTTGGCTGTGTATAAGATATAGAGAGATTCGGAAAATGATTCGCTTCAGGATGCGTTTTTTATTTTGATAATGATATTATCACTTATCGGAAATAGCGGTAGCCTTGATAAAATTGTAAACTTTTGATTTTAATGATTCGATATATTTTTTATCTTGATATTTCAATTGATAAGAAAGTAGTAATGTTTATTCCTCGTATATCATATAATTATTAAAATAGTATTTTTAAATATAAGTTCACTAAGTATTAGAACGTACATCGTTAAATAAATTGATATACAGATTAATTTTAATTTAAATATACTGTTTAAATAATATTAAGAGATAGCTTACAATTTTCATTCTAGTAACATTACCGAACAATCTGTTGTTTATTGGATTACCTTCTAATGAATGATATAAACAATTAAATTTTTAGTAAAGCAATGAAATCACTTTAAGTACGGTTTTGATGGAATTAGTTTCATCAGTCGTCGATCTAAATTTATGAGATAGCGTGAATTGTATTTATCTACATAATGTTTAACGTTGTCTTTCTGCCTCATAGATTGGCCGATGTACCTGTATAGTTGATAACACTTTATTTAACATTCAAAGTATCTATTTAAACTTTTGATGAATGTCCAGTAAACTTAACTAACAAGATTAATTTTAACTAGAACTAATAAAATTATTAATATAGGACGATTCAGAAAATCAAGAGCTGTTGTCTGTCATACATAGATATATGTCGAGATATTATAGGATTTAATTGTTCTCAATTTTACGGAATGCCTTTCATCTCTGGGCAGTAGCTTTATTCTTCATTTTCATTAAACTATAATTTTTATAGTCTTCATCGTGAAGATGACAAGTAAGATGTAATTTCGAAGATTTCTTTGTATAGATTAGTTATTCTGTATTAATTATGGTGTATGTAGAAACTTTAGCATAAGCTCATTTACATTTCACTTATTAGGTTTTTAATTCACAATCATGTATATAATACAAAACTCAATTGTTGGTACTTCCTCATATCGTAAGACAAACCGAATTCGTTACATTATACTTGTAATTTTTTGAAGTTTGTGCTGCGCACAAACGTTTTACATTGCACCATATGATTACTTAACAGACATAACAAATATCAAGTCTTCAAATCGTAAATTACAATTAGTAAATTTTTAATACACATAAAATTTCGATAATTAGAATTTTTATATTGTTAATTAAAAATTTATTGATAACGACGATATATGTGCTTTTGAGGGCAAAAGCGTACTTTGAAATCATTTGTAATGACTCCATGAGTATAAAGTAGATAGAGAATTAGTAGGTTGTAAAATATGTTCGTCTTAGAGGGTACGTTGCTATATAGGATTCGTTATTGCTTTAATTGTATCATATTTACATTAATTGAAGCATGGTTAAAAATAGTAGAAATAATTTGTTTCGTAAATTATAAGGTGAAATAATAAGTTGCAATGACTCGTACCGTTTAAATTATAGTTACTTAAGTAATTATTATAATTTATCGATCATTTTAATTAATTAGATTTAATTAAATAGTTATTATTTTTTACGTTCATGGGAAAGAGCATCAATAGGCGATTGTGCATAATATGTTAATTCCCTTTCGGCCTATAATCCAAAGAACTAGCTTTGTAGACAATATTCATTTGGTGCATAGGGATTCAAGATTTGATCACATGAAACATATTGTGAGATATTGTTGGACTATGTTTTCGGGTATTCGCTAAGCCTTCCCGGTAAAGTAGCATATTAACTGGCGGTTTATCAACATTGGTGGCGCCACACAATGAAATTTAATTTTTGTATATGATTATAAAATTATGCGAATACGATTCGCAATACTACGAATTTTTAAATCTAGAAGAAAAATAACGCATCGAGCGCACAATTCGTCATAACATAACGCTAATGGAAACCTTAAAGTGTAAAAGTGTATGTACGTTAGTTAAACGTAGTTTATTCGAATATTCATTGTCGAATCAATTTTATTATTTTTCTTTCGATTTTCATGCGGCAAAGCATGAAATGTATCTTAATTCATCAGTTTTCAAAATTTGGATTATTTAAGCTGTTTTAAAATAAATTTATGTAACTTATGCTTTTATTTGTGGAGCGTAATTACTATCCAAAAATGTTGTTATACTCTCGCGAGTAACAATTTCTAATGTGAAATTAAAAAATTTAATATTTATTTTCTATTTAAATTATTTTACATTTTATTAAGCAGTATCCTGTATTTCTTATTCTAATGCATTTTCAAAAGCGGAAATAAATTAATGCCTCTCTACCATTTATGGTACATGAGGATATTTATAATTATAGAAGCAAACAGTTAATTCAAGGTGAATTTCTTCAGTTTCGGTTAATTTTTTGTAAAATGATATTAAAATTTGAATACTAGAAACAAAATTTTATTCAAAATTTACATTTACAGACAATTAAACATTGTGTGATTTAAATATTATATTTATGATTTATTACCGAATTCTCAGATAACAGAACGATATAAAAAAAATATAATTTTAAACAAAAAATATTAACCAGATAAATTTATCCGTTGAAGTAAAATTCAGGATTCAAATTTTTTTTTTCTTACAACTTTTACTGCTTAAATGAAAATTTACTGTAATAGAGATAAAGATTTTATTAATTTTAAAGAATCGCTAATTATTTTCTCGTGCGTATGCTTTGAAAGATATAATTATACGGTCAGAATTGGCAGTGAAGTGTAGTGGTATAATTAAATAATCCGGTAATTAATGTATTTTGTATAGGGCTTAGAAATTTTTTTGTCATCGACCATTCTCGTCGTTATGATTTTAAATAATAAGAGCGTGTAATCGATTATTTGACCTTATAATTTATTATAATGAAATGAGTGGTTTTTCTATTACCAAGTCGTGCTCATCGTTAATATGTGCAATAAGTGTTTGTGCGTGGTGGTCGTCTTCCACCTTCAGATGATGCAGGGTTCATTCATGGTTATGGTCTTCCAGTACTGAATTATAGTTTAATTTAAATTAGCACAAGCATATCTCAGAATCAGGAATTAGTTTCCCTTTCAAATTGACTAACTAATGAATTTACTTTTATGTTTTTTAATGTTTCAATCTTTCTAATTACTAATTCTAATTCTCTTATCGCCTCAGAAATAATATTTTGTTTTACATTCTACGTAAAATCTATATGAAAAAAAAAGTAAATATATATATATATATAAATAAATAAATAAAACAAAAAAAAAGAAAGAAAAACAGTTTATACCAATAATCGAGCCGGAACGTCTTGGACCTTTGCATTCGAATCGCCATGTCGCCCCAATTTCATCTCGAGCGTACATTTATTAAGTTATAATCTGGGCTTTCATTCGTACAGGTAGACTCGTTTAGGACTCGGAGAAGACTCCCTCGGGGATCTGATAGATGGGAAAGGACAATGAAAAAACCAATCCCTGATAGATATGTATATATATATATACACACACACACACACGTTATATCTCGTACAAGTCTCATGTATCGATTCGAATAATCTTCTCGTAATCGCATGTTTCGTAGGTCGCGAGGTTATTTACATCAGAAGTGAGATGTTTTTTTAGAAATTGTAGTCTTATCTGAGACACGAAGCGCTCGATTACCAAGTTAGTGGGTTCTGTTGTAAATTTATGGATCCTCATTCCTCGTATCGCTACTGATTACCGCTTGTCTCGCATCATTCGGTGGAGCCGCTAGACCGATGCCTGGCGTATCAGTAAATAAACCTAGCGGCGCTATGTTGAAATAGAGCGTACTATACCATTTATATATTCACTAAGTAGGTATATCGTAAGCATAAGTAAGTAATTGTAGATCATACGCGTTCTTGGAGAATTAAGTAAGTTGTAGCTCCAATGAATGTTTAATGGGGCATGGTATTGATGTTCCAGATACAGACTACGTGTAAGGTGATTAACGAACAAAAAAACAAAAACAAAAAAACAAGCAAAAAAAGACATCAATGTAGAGAGCGTTTATTTTCGATTGATTGCTCTTGTCTTTCCGCGCGACCGTCTGCGACGACTTGGTTCCTTACGGTCGGTCGGTTTCGGTTTTGTTCGTCCCATCTCGTCGCGTCGCATCGCATCCAGGGTGCCGGGCACTCTTCTCCTGTATGATTCTCAGCCGATTCCAGGCCTGAGCCTCACCGACGACCCTCGTCGTTATCCAGAGTTCGGAATTCTTTTCTTACCTTCGCTTATACTTTAAACTACCCGCCCCGTAGGACGCTCAACGCGTCGATAGTATCCTAAGAGATTCGCATCCGACGGCTACGTCCAGGTATTTCCAGGCTCCACGTGACGACGCCACGTGATCCGATTCCATTGATCGTATAGCGTAATCGCGACCCTCTTTCGTTCTCTTCTTACACCACCAACCACTTACATTGATTATAAACTAAAGTTCGTTTATAATCACTGGATATGTAAAATATAATAACCATAAGCTGAGAATATTTTATTACTCGCGAGGTTTGTTCCTTGTAATGGTAGTAATTTAAAAAGAAAAGCTTCCTAAGGGAATTTTCTCCTTGTAAATAATATTCTTGTAGTTGCAAGTCCCTCTCTCTATTCCTTTCTATTTTCCCTTTGATGAAAATTATTCCTATCAGCCTATTTAAGTCTAATACTGTGAGCAACGTATTGAATGATATCAAAAATTATATTTCAAATTACTGTTTTAATAATTATAATGACGAGGAAGACGAATTAAAATAATGTTAAAGATATTATAAATTATATTATTTCATTGAAATCAAGAATCGGTGTTTATAAATAAGGCAAGGTCTTTCTTCTTTTTTTTTCTTTTTTTTTTCTTCTTTTTTTTAAAGGTCTTCGTTTATAATTTATTATGTTGACACGAAGTGAAGTTGTTAAAGCTTTTTCGAAGGCTGGTTTAACTGGACAAACTTCGACACGTTATGTGAAAGCGAGAGATAGAGAGAGAGAGAGAGACGTTCTGTAAACATTTATGGCAACACGTTCGTGTGTGCATCGTGTGCGAAAAAGCCGTAAATGTAGATACGGATCGATGAATTACCCGACATTGTAAAGAAAAGAAAGAGAAAACATAAATCAAGTATTTGACAGGAATGCGTATACAGTTTTTAAATGTACTAAACGTAAATTGTGCTGGGTGGGTGTACCTCGCGCACTGTTCCTCTGTCGGTATTGTTAATTTGTTTTTTGATTGTTTTTTTTTCTTTTTTTTTCCTCGAGTTAGTCAAGCGTTTTTAGAAAATTTTATTGAAAATGGGGGGAGAAAAAGTGCAATAAAATCAGCAGAGAAGTTTGTTTTAAGGCGAAAATGTGAAAATGTCTAAATGAATTTGTACAGTAGGAAAATAAAGACTCGGTGATTCTGAACGAGCATAATTTATTAGAAAATAAACGATGAACGTTGAAACATTTTTATTATTGTTTTGTTGTAGAATAATTTTAATAACCACTCCTTTAAATTTTATTATAATTTAAAACATTTCGTTTTTGTTGTTTGTTGTGTGTGTGTGTGTTATTTTTTTTATTTTTTTTTATTTTTTATTTATTTATTTATTTTGAATATTTGGGTATGAGAAGCAAAGCAAGCAAGCCAGAAAACGTGTATCTTACGCACTTTTATTACAAGGAATGCAGCTTAACAAATACACATTAATATACATAATTATTGTGTCATTATGAACTAAATCGCATTGTATTCTGGTGGTGTGAGGTGATTCGTATTTAATAATATCTGAGTTAAAATAATTTTTATACTTCGTCTGGGAGGATTTTCTTTGTTTTTTGTTATTTTTTTTTGTTTTTGTTTTTGTTTTTGTTTATAACTACAACAGTCGCGCAATTTTTAATAATCTAGTCGTCGAAAAATTATTATGCCTTTGCAAAATATTATCGAAGCAACGATTACAAATCATATTTCTTATAATGTTGAAATTTACTTGAAAGAAAATAAAAATTTAACGTATAATTTTTACAGCTAATTGTTTATTTACATTTTCGTTAATTTGGTATTCAAATTAAAGTCCAATTGAAAAGTAAATGAATAATGTTTATTCTGGTAACAATATTGTCATTGTCGTCACTGTCGTCGTCGTCGTCGTCGTCGTCGTCGTCGGCGTGGTCGTCTTCGTCATTATTATTACTATCATTACTATTGTTATTACTGTTACTCTTATTATTATCACTATCACTATTACCATTACCATTATTATTATTATTATTATTATTATTATTATTATTATTATATAATTTTTATCCTTATTTGTATTATTAGATGAAATAATGCACGTAAATAACAAACAGTTGTGGATCGTTTATTAAGCAATGACTAGACAAGAAGTACACATAAACACAATAAAATGTCGAAACTTAGATACTTATGGGGAGTGTATGTAGTTCTAGTTAGGTTGTATAAAAAGTTGTAATTTCCAAATGAAATCGCAACTTGGACACATACACGGCGCATAATTTATTATTCTTATTTGAGCGAATGATAATTAATAGCCACAACAGAAGTTGTTTGTTCACTTGCTTACACGTACAAGTCTTCCCTTTATAAATATATAACTTCGGTATCTGTCGGTAAGCTAATAATTATACAATATCGATCATGTAGCAATGCGTCTTTCCAAGAGAATATCCAAGAGAAAGAAGATTGTGAGGGGAGCGGGGGCGAGGGGGGGGGTGGAGAGAAACGAACGTCGTTCTATTTGAGAACGTTATAATAATACCTTTCGATGAAATTCCTTTGCTCGTCGGGATCCCGTCGGGATTTACATGCTCGAGCGAGCGAGCGATCTATTCATTGAATGCGAGCGACACTTGCCCTCATATCTAATAATCAGCCTTTTCTCACTTTCGCTTCTTCTTTGAAAGCTTTTACAAGTCGTTGGCCGTGTCGTGTAGTAACATTAACAAAATAACTCTTCGCTTCTGTACATTCGCCCAATACCAACCAACTGATTATGAGATATATATATTCTCTTCTTTTTATGTTATCGGAGCTGCAAGATTTCAAAAGCCGCCGTTCCTCTTTCCCTTACGAAGAAAGAGTCAGTTTATCTCAAGCGATCGATCGATTATTTTCATTTCCTTTCTCCCTAATTATATATTGTATACTCATTTACAACATTCTTTTATCTACACGAAAAATTAATTCGCGCTTCTTCTATTAATTAAACTTTCTTATTATTCTCTGCATTACGAAACGAATTCATTCGACGAACTTTAGATTTACTTAATCCAAAAGAAGAAGCGTATTAAAGTCTGCGCAAAATGCCAAATTTAATTAATATTTCATTATCGATATTGATTTACAAACCACGTGATTCGCGTATCTTTCTTTAATAATTCAATATAAGGACAATTATTATTGCCCCGTATTTCATGAATTTTCTGTATTTAATTTTTTCCCTTTTTAATTCTCGAATGAATTCGTGTTAGAAGAAATTTGACGCTGAAATTTTTAAAAAATATCAACCTCTTAATGATCCATACGTTATTATTGTATAGGGCATGAAAAGTATTTTGTCTTCGGTATATGCAAATCGAACAATTTATTTGATACAAGGATTTTGTACATAAGATTTTTTCTGAGAACTCCCATTCCTTTTTTCTTTCCTTCTGTCTTTCTTTCTTTCTTTTTTTTTTTTTTTTTTTAATTAAATAAAAGCTATTTCTTTGGTTCGTCGTGTAAATACAATTACGGAAATACGTAGTAAATCGTTTTCACATTCAAGAGTACACAATACTTTTCAAGATTTATTCTTCTTCGTCTCTCCCCCGTCCCTCCATCGCGCCCTATTCATTCATTTATTTTATAAATTTTCTATCGTCAACAATGCTTTCAATAAATATTTTTCATGAGCAAATACAAAATGTTCGTTCTTCGTATCCCTGCAAACTACAAGGAAATATATCCTATCATACGCTCGTTTAACGGAACGTTATGCAATCCTTTCATTTTATCCAATGTTAAAAATATATACATATACATATACATATACATATATATATATATATATATATTTTCTTCTGCTTATACACTGTAAACAATTTTGAATATTTTTTAAGAAGATTAAATGAGAGAGACGATGGAAGATTTATTATAATGATAATATTACATATACGTTTTTGTCATTTTTTCAAACAGGCAATTTTTTTTTATAAAAATGCTATTGTTAACATTTTCATATATCTATAAATATATTCGTAATAATACTACATTATCGCTAATTATTGTGTGTGATGGGTCTTATCAAATATTTTGTATGGAATAATTTTTCGAAATGTGTAAAGCCGTTCGAGTGTTCCGTGGATTTTTCCGAATATTTGTAAATTTATTTTTACACTTAGTACTGCAATGCTCGTTGGCATAGTTGAACATACAACGTAGACTGTGAAAAGAATTTGCTTTAAAAATTTCATTTCACTCCCATTAGTTATAGGAGTTTTACGGTCGACATGCGATAATCAATGGCTATTCATTAAACAAAAGAATTATCTTGAAAATAAATAATAAAATAAAATCTTGTATGTAAGTATTTCAAAGGCGGACACGTTGTATATTGTAATAAATAAAGTTGCAATTATTTTTTATACAATGTAATATTGTGATATTGTTTTGATAAGAAGTTAATGGTACTCTACTCTTGAAATAATTAGATCAGAACATTAGACATTGGGTTGAGCTTTTAGTAAATGCCTTGGAATGTGTTTGCTTTATTTTATGTAGTGGCGTAAGTATGTAGTGCCTTACGCAGCTATCTAATGAATTAATACTAATTAATTTCTAATCGTAAGCGTGGAATTCTTACCATTGCGAATGTTTAATAAACCAGTTGAAAAGGGCAAGGGCAGAGCAATGGTATCGTGGCGAACGAAATAAATTTATTCAAATGACAATGGCGGTAACGTTATAATTCTGGAAAGTTCCCTAAAGACACGTAAACGTGGTATTACGTGGTCGGTACTAGATTCGTGTACTCGCGTAGTAAATTTCATAAGTCAAAGAGGCCCAAAAGCTAAAGTTTCCGAACGGAGTCGGAGAGATCTAGCGGCTAGAGAGATCGGGAATATCCTTAATATCCTTAAAGGGTGGCCTGGCGCGACACGTCGCTGGATTTCGTGGCTGCGTGCACGCGCATTGCTAGGATCGCATAGGTCTTCTTGGGCTCCTTGGGCGTCTAATGCAATCAAAAGTACGGAGTGGATTATCCGATTAGCGCTATATTCTATTACGTGGCTCGGCGGAGAGGTAAGTAATCGAGCGAGTGGCATGATTCTCTTTGCATTAACGGAGGCTCGTTATTTCAACGTTCGATCCGAGAGGGCTCCTCTCCTCGGCTCGGGATTCTTAATGCGTGGGCACGGTGAACCAGACGATCATGCCCGGGTGCTCGAGTCCGCCGATCTCGCAGTTGACGGTCCGCGTCTCGCCGTTAAGGACGAAGAGGGCCTCGTTCGACGGGCTGACCATGTACCGACCGAAGACGCCGCTCTGGACGATGGGCCTGTTGGGGAAGCCCCACTTGGCGAAGCTCAAGGGCATCGCCTTGCCCACGCCCGTTATCATCTCCACCTTGCCTAACGGACACGGACACAGATTCGTTAAGATCTTTTAGCGCCCAAGCAGCGTCGATAAAGCAGAAATCGATGCTACGAGCGCTTCATAAGAACTGGAGGGGGATATATTTTTTTATGGGATCGGGCTCTTTAAGAGCTTTCGACTTATTTGCAATCATTAAGTAAGAGTAAATTATTTACCTGAGGCCAAATTGAGAAAGAGAATGTCCTCTTTATTATCCATGGAGGATGCGTAGAGATCGTAGCCGTGGGTCGTTTGCGACGGGTAAAACGTTATGTCGCTGATGTTCAGCGTCGTTTTGACGTCGAATGCGAAATTCAGGCCAGTAGCTGCGAATCATTAGGTGCGGATGATTACCGAACGGCCAAGCGACAAATGCGTACAAATGTGTATAAAGGAAAAGGGTCAGGAGAGGGAGGGAACTTACGTTGGATCTCCTCGACGATGAGTACGACGCCGTTCTGCTGCCTGTCGAGGGTGACGAGGTGGCGCGAGTCCGGGGATACCATGGGCTTGCCAACGAGCTCGGGCTTGTGCGCCCGCACCGTGTCCGTGAGGTAATCCAGGAGGAGTTGGCCGGTGGCGCGTCCCGTTATCGGCTCCTCGCACTGCATTACGACAAAGCCATCTGCGCGAAAATGCGGGGCTTCCGTTAGACCCGGAGCGGCTTTATCCGCCGCATAGGCTTGGTTAGCCCTTGAGCGGCGTCGGGTTACATGATCCTTACCGGGTGACTCGGTCAATCGATCAATCCACCCACCCCGGCCGACCGACCGACCGACCTCAGCCCACGATGGAGCGCTTCCATGATTTTTTTTTAAAAAAAAAAGGGAAAGTAAGGTCGGCCCTTAAGGAATCCGTAGGCGCCCGCATTGTGGCGAAACTCGAGTTAATGGAACAAGTTGAGGAAAATGTAACCGCCCTGTGGATTTTCACTACTACTACCCCCATCGGAAGTTAGCCAAGTTCTCGGGAGGAAGAGAAAAAAGTTTGTCTCACTTTTCAAGCGGCTCCAAGCGAATCAACCCCCCCCCCGCCTCGCCCGGCCCGCCAAACCACCCGAGCCCCTCGAAAACTACGCCCTTAATTGCCCGAGGGCTCACTTGCTCACGGAGCCAAACAACATTTAGGTAGATACTCATATTAGCACCCCCGTCCAAGGAGGGAAACTACCTTGAGACGTCTTCGGACCCACGGAGTACGGAAATTTGACCGGAAGTTCCGCCTCCTTCGGCGGGTTCCACCTTTCGCGAGCTTAACTTTTACTGGACAGCGTGCGCCCTTTCTTCCCCCCCCCCGCCCTCGCTGCTCATCGACGCCGAATAACGTAAACCTGCTCTCCTTTCTCGAACCAAGCTTGCGAATACGTGTATACGTATGCAATACACCCCCCACACCGCGACCTCGCGCTCACCGTGTACGAATCATCGGGCTGCAGGTTTATCGTGGAATCCAACGACTCCTGACTCCTTTTCCGTTTAAACTTTTCTAGCGTCTGGACAAGTTTCGTGCATGTTGCTCGAAATTGTGAAAAATGTCGAAAACTTTAGAGAAAAACAAGAAAAGATTTCCAAAGTTATTCTTATTTGAGGAACGTGTAAGATCGTAATTTTTGTACGTTAAACAACATTTTCGACGTAAGTTATTGCTCTCATCCTTTGCTCCAAATGTCCAAAGTTCCTTAACAATTTTGAAGTATTAACCCTCCTCCCCCTCCCCCCCGTAATATTACCTGCATTTCAGCGATTTCGTGTTATTTATCTGAGCGCACCGTATCTTTTACCGCCTGCAGCATTCATTATAGAGCCTTTTAAGCGCTCTTTGTATAAACTCACTCGTCGAGAAAAGCCGTCGAATGCGCACAACAATGTAGCGTATAACAATATTTTTAGTAATTATTTAGCGAAAAGGCCTCGCCTCGATATGAATAACAAGGAGAGTGAAAGAATGACTGTTGGGTGAAAAATGGTTTAGCGGATCGATAAATATTAATCATAGTGTAATTACGATCGACCAAGACAGAAGACAGACATAGTGAGACATAGAGAGAGAGAGAGAGGGAGAGAGAGAGGGAGGGAGGGAGAGAGAGCTTTACATGCAGGTAATTAGAATATTCGTTGCCGAGAAGTTTTGTCATTAATTTTTAAATTAATGTCCATACCTAATGGGGGAAACTTTCCCTTTAGTAATAACAGCCTTGTTGTAAAATAATAGTTGCAAATTGCGTGTGGGAGCAGAGGTAATTATGAGAGTGTATGGCTCGTAAGGCGTAGTAATGCGTAATGATTAATAGCTTTGTTGCCGAGTGCCAGCCGAAAAGGCTTTGGATCCTCGGAAAATCTCGAAAACGGATCGAATATAACGAACGTTCGAACTCTAGTACTAGAAACATTAAAAGTATCCCCACCCTTAAAAAGTGCATCAGGGGAAAGGATAGGAAAGGATAGGAAAGTAAAGTAAAGGGGTGGCCGTTGCGCCTGCATACTCACATAGGGCCGGGAACTGTATGTGTGCCGGTACGCAGTTGTAGGGTGCGAGGTCCGCGCTCCGGGTGTACCTCATGTTTGCCAAATCGAGCTTGTACATGCCCCGTTGGTTGGTGTGCGTCACGTAGCCGTACTTGAACACGTGGCCAATGTCCTGTAAAATCGATGACTCCCCTCGTTAATCGAACATGCGTCGGGGCTCTTTTCCTACCTACCGCCCAGCTCTCAACCCCCAGAGTCTCGCTTTTCGCATTTTTACGGGGGACACGTACACGTCCCATGCGGTCTACGCTTCGTTTCCTGCCCCTCGTCTCCCAAAATGCACATCGCGCCCACGTACGTAAAGATTAATTAACAAAAAAAAAAAAAAAAAAAAGAAAAAAAAAGAAAAAAGAAAGATGCTGGCGACGGGGAGGGGCGAAGGGTATGGGGGTATGCTAATTATCGCTAACACGGAGCCTGAATGTTAATTAAAACAGACTTTGATTCTATCGTGGGCGCTCGGTGTCCGTTATCCTCACGTTATCCTCAGGTATTGTCTAAGCTCCAGCGTTATTCGAAACTAGAAAGTCTGACACTCGAAAGTAATCGATTAAAAAATTATCGCCCCCATTAGATACTTGTAATTGGCCTCTACCGGAAGTAGAAGGGCAGCAATAGATCGAGAGCTCGGCTATTCGACGTATAATCGGTCGGCTGAAATTCTCCTCGAGCCGAATCGTTGAGTGAAAGCTTAGGCGAAGGGAGCGGGACGTAGGTGGTACCTGGCGCTCGGGGATGTAGAGGCCGCGCACGAGGTCGAACTGGCCGTCGATCGGCTCCGGATGGACGGTCCTGTGCTTCTTCTTTTGCGCCGCGTCCCTGATCACTTGTATCGTCTTCACCCCCGCGTCGGTCTTACTCCTCCAATTGAGGAGCCAGACCTGGTCCAGGGCGGGCACGTACTGCAGCTCCACCGGATATTTGTCCGTTGTGACGACCTGCGGCACAGGAGAGCGTCGTTAGTCGGTTCGTTATAACGGGACACGGGACACGGGGCCGCGTTTGGCGCTAATAGACCCCTTCGATCACTCTTACATCGACGACGACCATCTGGATCTTGCTAATAACCAGAATCCGGTCCTTTTCCGGCTGCGACACGTACACGTAACGGTTGGCGACATTGATCGCGCGACCCCACGAACAAGGCACTCCTTTTTCAGCACACACGTACTCCTGGAAAATCGAGATTCTCCTTCAGTCACGCTCCATTATTATTATTGTTGTTATTATTATATAAGAAAGAGTTAATTAAGCACGCAGAGCTCGGAATTTATTAATAAAAACAAAAAAAAATAAGGATATCAGGTGAAAATAAATCCTTTTATTTTCATTTCAACTCGTGCAAGCGTAGGTAATGATGAGGGGTTATTGGGGTTATTGGGGGTAGGGAGGGCGGGAGGGTTGGGAGCGGAGCGCAAGGCCTAGGTTTTTAATATTTTTTCTGACCGGGTGGAGTGGTTCGCAGGCGCCACGTGCAATATATAAAGTGAAATATTCCATTTTCGAGCTCAAGTACCTGCGTTCCGGGTATAATGTCGGTCGACTTAATTTGATGATACAATCGACAAGCCGATGGCTCGTACACAGATATTCCCCACTCGTGGAAGGAGAAAAACCTCCGCTCCTCGCTCGGCGCCGCTGTAAACATTAAGTCATAATTTTAAATTAAATCCCATTTAATTATTATAATCAGAAAGAAAGGAGATGAGCGGTAACGTTGTCTCTTAATGAGCTTTTATCCGCAGTTGCGGGTAAATTGCCATCCCCCCCTCCCCCGGTTCGCTTAAACATTACAACCGCAAAATCAACTTGGGAGTCGGGCAGGATTATCATCAATTACTTTTTATTTATTTATTTATTTAATTAATTATTTAATTATTCCCGTAAATGTTTACTCCGCTTTCGCGTGGGCGTTAATTAGCATTTTTATAACATTTAGGAGCACGGCTCGTATTTCGTATGACGGCCGCATTCATAATGCATATTTCACTTAGAGTCCAATTTTACTTAATAGATTTAATATTTAAATCTTTATTAAGTTTATTATGATGACTTAACCGCGTATTATAAGGCCGGCCCCGTGTAATTTAAATTTACAATTAGCTATTGCCGCTTTCGCGCGTCTCCGTTAACTTTTATTTTCAAATGTTAAAAAAAAAAAAACGATAAAAAAACGATAAAAAAACGTGCAGGTCTTCTTTGAAATCACGCATACGTTTCGTGACGATATGATTTTTTTTTCTTTTTTTTTCCCTTTTTTTTCTATACTTTCCGTGCAGTAAGATGTCGGCGATAGGATTTCCCTTTATTTCCCTTCCTACCGGTCCCTGAAATCTCCGCTTACCCTTTACCTGTCTCTCCAATAACGCCAGGATGTTCATTACTGACGAATCTCTTTCTTTTACTGTATATGCCTACGAGAGCTTGTGAGATATAGATCAGCTAAGGGCGCGACCGCCGGGAATAGACCCCAATAACCTTTACACATAAAACGCAACTTGGTATCGCTTTTTTTTAAAAACAATTTGTAGATCCGTTGCATAAATTCAAGATAAGCTTGAGCGGTTGCATTAAACAAAAAATAATATTGCAGTTGTAATACGAAAGGATCGGTTTTACCGAACGAACGAAGCATAAGAATTGCGGGCACGCGATGAATATAACTTTTACGTGGGTCGCGACAGTAAGTGACCTCGTCGTTGTACGATTATACTTACCATTGGTATATTTTTCGATAAGCGATAAGTAAGGCGATGATAATGTATGCTAAAGGGAATAAAAAATGTCATGGATTTTAGAAAAGGCAGATGATGGTAAACGTATTGAATATAGAGTCCGCTTGAAAGGTTACATGTACAGTTTAGGGCTTGGATTTTTAATGGAAAAGAGACGAGAGGACGATAAATTGAATTATATTAAATTCGTCATTCGAGCGATTAGTCATTGGGATTAATGGCAACCGAAATTGCGAATAACATTAATTAGTGAGAGGAGTTGCGTATTTATTATGATTTATCGAAAGAGAAACCAGACCGAAACTGCTAAATCGTATATAATGATAAAAAACGAACTCCTAAGCCAAATGTTGTTTGTGTTGATCCGATCGAGTACGTTCGTTGCCTGCAAAAAAAAAAAAAAAAATGCGGTCGAATAAAATTAATCAATTCAAATTCACGTCCCTTGGCAAGGGGGGGAGGGGCACAGAAAATATTACAATCAAAATAATAACGGAGTCGGTATCTTTGATTGTATTTCGAATATTCCAGACAATGTTTATCGCATGCGCTTTGTACCGACTTTCGTAAATCACTTCGCGTAAATCAATTTTTAATTATACTTATAACTCCCACGTCCTTGGGCACGTGGGACTCTTAATACTAATTGATTTTTATTATCATTTTAATGGAATAAGCTTCGATTCGAATAAAACTTCTCTGTTTATAAAATGATAGGGATCCACATTTTTTTCGCTTCAAACGGTTTATTTTACGTAAATCTGTCAAAGCTTTTCACCGCCCAAATAAACAAAATACCTCAATATTTACTTTATTTCCTGTAATTACTGATCGGAGCTACATCGGCAGGGATCCATCGGTAGTTTGTCAATCATCATGCGATAAGTAGTACGTTTTGTGCAGTACGTGTAATATTATATCCAATAAACTAATTAATTTCCGTGGCATTCGCTTGTTGTTTGAAGAAAAAAAATAGTAGTAGTAGAAGTAGTCACTAATTTCGCTGACCTTGTACAACGATTGTCGCTCTTTGTCAATTTTTTTTTGTTTTTTTTTTGTTTTTATCAGGCTACAAGTGCAGGGAATGAAAAAATTAAAAAAATGTCGTAAGCATAAAGTAGATCGATCGTTGCAGGGTGACAGCGAAAGACTCTGTTCTCGATTAATGTCATCGAACAGACGCTGATTTCGTGGTTAAAATAAAAGAGTAAATGGAGACCTTTGGGAGAGACGCGTAATTACCCGCGCAAGGGTTCATAACGTTCATAATAATGGATGAATTATCTTAAAGAATCCGGGGTCTAGATCTTCCCGCATTCAGGAAGAGCGAAACTCACTAGGCGTCGGCTGCTCCTGGACGACGAGGCTGCTGATGTCCCGGGTGACGCCACCGACGCTCGTCGCCTGGCACATGTAAGCCCCCGTGTCCGCGTAGCCGATCGACCTGACAGCCAACCTCGTCCCGTTCCCGACGACCTCGAACTTGTCCTCGTCGCGCTCCTGCTGGTGAAGCGGCTCGTCGTTCTTGAGCCACTCGACCCGGGGCAGAGGCTCGCCGACCACGTGGCAGCGCATCGTCGCCTCCTCCCCCGGGCGCTTGGACTGCAGTCTCGGCGTCACGCGCACCTCCGGTATTGCTTTGGAAAGGGGCATAATAAGCGTTAGTTGCCGGATGACGGTCACGAGGCAGCCTCGTATCCCGATTCCTGGGACTCGGAGCTAAGATTCGCTTCATACATTTTAACAACGTGTCGATCTACAACCAATGGGTTTTAATAAATCTTTGAAAGATCTAAAGATTGGTTAGGTATTGAGATATGGCATTGAGATAATCCAGTAGAATGAAATTCATCGACTCCTGAGTCGGGAAAAGTTTAATTAGAAAAGAAAGTAAACACGGGCACAATAACAAAGTAATGAGATAAGCGCGGCGAACGGGTTATTGGGGTGTGGGTATACTCACTGTGAACCGTGAGGACGTGAGTTTGAACGACGTCCTTGTTACTGAGAGCGTGGCATGTGTAATTACCGGCATGGACGAGCTGCACCCTCGTCAAATAAAGACTCCCGTCGTTGAAAATTCGTATCTGCAAAAGCTTTAATGCACATTTGTCCCTTTTTTTTTTTTAACGGCTTCGTCCCTTTAGCGGGGACGAGCGCCCTTTCTTAACGCTTTTCCAGCGCTTTCCCAACGCTTTCCCAACGCTTTCCCAACGCTACAACGCTCTTTAACGCCCGCTTTAACATTTAAGGGGCGCGATCACGCGGCGGTAAGCTGAAAGAGCTCGATCCGCTAAGAGCTTATTAGGGATTATTAAACAATTTACTTATTGGCTTATTATTGGCCATTTACGACCGAGACCCTGTCACTTCCATTATAATAAATTACATTTTACTATGGAGACTAATTTTTGGAGAATTTTCATGAAAATCATTGTTATTCTATCCTCGGAATACCGGGCTTAGCCATGTTTTCGGCAAATACTACACATGTACTGTACGTGTATTTATGTACTTTGCGCGTGAGAAACAGTGACTTTTGAGAAAAATAAGAGGAATGCCAATAAAAACGAAACTGATATTATTGCTACTGTCGGCCGAGTGCATTTTCCGTCTTTTGTAGGTTCGTTTTCCGATGGGGGAACGTCGATAGGGGCATTTTATTAAAACACGATAACGGCTGTTTTCGCGCGAGCGTGTGTCGGTGACTGGGAGCGGGGTGGGCGAGAGGAGGAAGGTGGGCAATTTCCTTTTACCAGGCGTCGAGCGCTCGTTGGACCGTTGCACTCAACCGGAAGCAGAAGCTACTTGGAGCGGAAGCGCGCTGCTCCGTTCGCATCTAGCACGGAGATACGGAAGAAGCTGGTTGATGGGCGGTAGGGAGGGAGGGATTGAGGGGTAAATTGTTATCCAGGAGACGGGTGCTTACCTCGGGTTCGGAGAGCGCCTCGAGATCGGCACCGTAGCGGCGCCAGACCAATGGCGGTGGCGGTGTACCGGTTACGTCGCACTTAATCTCGACGTTGTCACCCACACGGGCTGGAATATGATTGATCTCCAGATTCTTGTCCAGGGAGACGACCGACACACCTGCGGACCAACGATTATACCCTGTAAGGCTCGAGTAGGACTCGGGCCCGAGGCTTCGCTGCGTTTCGTTAAGCATACCCGCCCAGACCATTGACCCTTACGACTCTCATACACACATACAGGCTAACGTCCCCATAATCTCAACGCCTCTCCTCTCCTCCGTCGGATTTTCTAACAACTCTACTGTTACTTGGAATAGGAAACGAGCAGGAGTAGGTCGAGTTCAGAGGGTGGAATTAATAATTCAAGTTTTCACTTTTTAATCCTTTATTGGGAGTTTATGACAATCGTCGTCGCGTCGGACTTTTCAAGACAATAATGGTATCGTTGATCCTCCGTACTGCCTTTTAACGCCTCCAGGTCATTAGGTCGTCGCTTATCCGGCCCCATTCCTCGCCTCGATTGTTTATTTATTTTTCTTCGTTAAGGAATCGGCGACGGCCACGTGCTGACCACCTTGCGCGGCTTCAGCCTGGATCCGAGCCTCCTTCGCTCGTTTTCCCAGGCTATAGCCCCTGGCGACTTGGTCAGGCTATAGCCCCTGACGGCGAGCACAGGCTATAGTCCCTGGCGACTTGGTCAGGCTATAGCCCCCGACGGCTGGCACAGGCTACAGCCCCTGGTGGCTCGGGTGGACCGTAGTTCGTTTGTTATTTTTGTAATCCCGCGCGGTCTTACATTACGCGCGGCGATTTCTCGTATTATATTCCGCAGTTAGAACAAGGGGACATTGTTCTAACACTTCTACACCCCCCGTGGAGGAATCATTTGTTTATAATTATATTTATATTTCGTGGGCCGTAACTTCCCTCCCCCCGTACAAAATGTTTAATTTTGTACTTCGTTCACGCTTACGAGCTTGACCAACTTATGCGCCGGGCGTAAGAAATCGCCTTTCGGAGTTCGTATTTTAACAACTCTCGCCTACTGGTTCCTGCCCATAAACACCTCCATTACTGTCCCTTTAAGCCAACAGTTACGCGACAATTGCGTGTCCACCACCAGCTCTACATCCCCTTTCTCCATTGGCTTTGTTTTTTCGAACCATTTCTTCCTAGGCAACAGGGTCGGCAGATATTCCCTTATCCATCTTTTCCAGAAACAGTCCGAAAAGTATTGGGCTATCTTCCATTGCTTTCTTAGGCATATTGTGTATTTGTTGGTATACGTTGGCTTGATTCCACTGGATGACGAGCCGATGAGAAAATGATTTGGAGTCAGCGCCTCCAGATCTCCGGGTTCCGTTGACACATGAGTCAACGGCCGTGAATTGACGGTGTGTTCAATCTCTGTGCGTACCGTGTGCAGCGTTTCCTCGTTCATTACTTGCCCTTTGAAAATAATGTTAAGTGATGTTTTCACTGAACGAATTAATCTTTCCCATGCTCCTCCCATGTGAGGGGCGCCCGGAGGGTTAAAGCGCCAGTGAATATTTTCCTTGTCCGCGAAGTTTCGTAGCTTCTCCGGATCTATTTCTTTCATCTCCTTCATTAATTCGCGGTTGGCTCCTTTAAAATTTGTCCCATTGTCGCTATATACAAAGGCGGGGGTACCTCGTCTCGCCGCAAGTCTTTGCAGGGCCATTATAGCCGAGTTCGAACTCAGGCTCGTCGCCAGTTCTAGGTGTATCGCTCGGACTGTAAGACAAGTAAATAGGACCCCCCATCGTTTCTCTCTTCTCCTTCCGATCTTTATGGTCATAGGACCAAAATAATCCACTCCACAGTGAGTGAACGGCCTCAGCTTGAACGCAACGCGGCCGGGCGGGAGCGCGGCCATGAGAGGGGTTTCGGGTTTTCCTTTGTTTATCCTACAGGTCAAACATCTGCCAGTTATTACTCTGATCGCTCTTCGAAGCCCTATTATGTAATACTTCTGTTTGATTTCGTTCACGAGAGTCTCGTTGTTCCCGTGAAGGAGGCGCCGGTGATATTCCAAAATTAATATTTTCGTTATCTGATGCCGGCTATCCAGGATTATTGGATAGTTGTTAAAACTGTTTTCGCCTATTTGGGTCACCCGACCGTTCGCTTTAAGGACATTGTCCTTGTCTATGAATGGGTTTAATTTGGCGACGCTGCTTTTTTTGTTCACGCTCGTCCCATTCCGTAACTCCTATATTTCTTTAAAGAAACATTCGCCCTGGACTACGCGTATCAAGTATAATTCTTCGGATTTCGCGCTTTCTTTCTTGCGCGTGATTCTCGCTCGCGTTTTCCATCTTTCGGATACTCGTCTGATTCGTTTAGCCCATAACTGCAGTCCTTTCCACCCCAGCACACTAAACGCCAGGGGGCAGGGTTTTTGTTCCGATGTGACCATGTATCCGCACACCTCGTTCGCCTTGACCTTGTTTACTTCCTTCTTCTCTGCGACCGACGTAAACTTCTCCCTGGGCCATTTGTCCTCATCTTCCCATAGGAAAGAGGGCCCTTTAAACCATCGTGAGTCAGGCTCCATCGCCCCGTCGTTTATGCGTGTGGCATCATCCGCTGGGTTCGAATTGGTCGGTACCCATCGCCACTCTTTCACTCGTGTCAATTCCGCTATTTCTCCAAGACGATTCGTGATGTACACGTGTCGTTGTTTCGGACCTGATCTTATCCAGTTCAGTACTACCGTTGAGTCCGTCCACAGCATTCGCCTTTCTATTTTTAATTCTAATTCGCTTTCGATGTATTTAAGTAGTCTTGCACCTAATAGCGCCGCCTGCAACTCAAGTCGTGGAACTGTTAGAGGTTTCAATGGTGCGACACGACTTTTCGCCATTGCTAACGCGACCGAACAGTATCCGCTATTGTTCTTTATTTTTAAATACGCGGCGGCCGCGTACGCTGCCAGGCTCGCATCGCAAAAGACGTGTAGTTCCGCCTTGAATCCTTTTAATTTTCCGTCGATCATGCAGCGAGCTATCGCCCAGCGTTCCAATTTCTTGAGGCTGGCGGTCCAGTCTCGCCAAGCTGTACACTCTTCTTCCTGAATCCGTTCGTCCCAGAGGATTCCACTCTGCCAGATCTTTTGCATCAGTATTTTCGATTTGAGTGTGAAGGGGATCAGTAACCCTAACGGATCGAAGACCGACATTATTATTCTTAATACTTGTCTTTTAGTTGGGATTAAGGTTTCACTCCATGTTTTCTCGGGGAATCTACATAATTTCACGTCGAAGGTTAGGTTATCTTTGCGCGTATTCCAGACCATTCCCAATACTCTTTCGCTATCTCTTTCGCTTAGTCGCATCGCGGTATTTCCGTGGTTTTCTCCTTTTTCCACGTCCGCGGGTAGTACTTCAGGGAAATTGGATACCCACCCATGCATTTCAAAGTTGGCCATCTTGTTTATTTTTATTACATTTTTTACTATATTTTTCATCTCTTCGACGGAATGGTGGCTTGTTAGGAAGTCATCCATGTAACTGTCCCTAACTATACTATTCGCTGCTAGCGGCATGTCGTCGATGTGTCTTCTCGCGTTTTTGTTTTTTATGTACATGGCGCAGCACGGCGAGGATTTCGCCCCAAAAAGCAGGCTTTTCATCTGAAAGATCTTTGGTTCTTCGTCTCGTCGTTTACCTCGCCACAAGAATCTTTGCGCCTGCGTGTCTTCTTCTTTTACCGTTATTCTGAGAAACATATCTCTAATGTCTCCTTTGCATGCCACGGCGAATCTCCTGAATCTTAAGATGATTCCAGGCAGAGATTGCAGTAGATCCGGCCCCATATCTAATTGGTCATTAAGACTCACTCCGTCGGTTTTCGCCGCTGCATCGAAAACCAAACGTATCTTACCGGGCTTATTGACGTTCGTGACGCCAAAGTGCGGAAGGTACCAACATCGCGCGTTTCCTTCGTCGTTTTTTGCTAGTTTTGCGTAACCCGCGTCTATAAACCGCTGCATCTCTGTATAATACAATTGCGCATATCTTGGGTCTCGATCCAGTCTTTTTTCTAGGGCAGAAAGGCGTTTTCGCGCGGTGGCTTTCCCGTCGCAATTCGGCGGGATCGCATTTTTCCATAATAGGCCTATTTCCCAGTGGTCTCCTTTAAATTTGCTCGACTCTTCTAATATTCTCGAAGCGTGGTCTAATTCAGCTCTATGTGCGGCCTCGCCGCCAATTCCTGCATTTTCTAACTCGAAATACTCCTTCATCATCTTGTCGAGTCGCGTATCCTCGCTCTTATTTTCCTCAACCGTCAGTCGGTCGATTTCGCTCTTGCCCCCTGCGAATATTGATGCATGTTTCTCGGTTGGCCTTTCGTCTACTATTCCATACAGTGTCCATCCCAATAAACATCGTGACATCGCTAATCTTGTGCCCTTTATCTCCTCCACCTCTCTTGTCACGACGTTTTGCCAATTATCTTGACCCAGCAACACTCGCACATCAGCGTCATAAAACGGTTTCAAAACTGGGTGATATTCACGCGTCCCCAGTTTGTTTATTAAGTCTTGCGGGATCGTTTGTTTCGGCAGATTTAGGTTATTTATTGTAACGCCGATTATATTACTTTCTTCTCCGCTCGCTCCTGATATGCGAAAACGAACCTTTAAACTGTTCGAATATAATTTCGAGTTATTTATTCCTTTAATATTAATGGAAATTTTGGCCCCTTGTATTCCTAATTTGCGGATGAGGCCGCTTTCTATCAGTGTCACCGTGGATCCTTCGTCTAGGAGCGCGAACGTATCGGAATATCCCCGCGGTCCTAGAACGCGGATCGGGAGAACCTTTAACAAAACTTGTGGTCCCCCTAACCATTTTATATTATTCACCACTTGTTTCTCCGACGGGCGTGCGGGCCATTCCCGATCAACGCTCTGCGTTCGTATATTGCCATCTTCCCGCTTATTTGGACGTAACAATCGGTGGTGTTCTTTGCCGGACGAGGATCGGCGGTTACTGCAATCTCCCTGCCGATGTGCTGGCTTTAAACAAACATAACAGAGTCTTTGCGCCTTCGCGAATTTCCATCTGTTATTTAAAGCCTCACGCGAAAAGATCCCGCATTCTGTTATACGGTGCGTATCGCTTCCGCATCTGGCACATTTCCTTTCGGCGACATCATTCGCTACATCTTCCCGGTTGTGGCTTCCGTATCCAACGTACGCCTTTCTGGCGTATTGCGTATATCTTCGCTCGGGTGTTAATTTTCGTTCGTCCCCCGCGCGCTCTCTGGCGTCTCGGAACACCGATCGGGCTGTTAATTCGGTTCCCGTTTGAAGAAATGCGCTCAACTTAATTAGTTCCGGGACATTTTTTGACGCCGAGGCCGAACATCGGTCGTACGCATATTTAAGCGCCGCGGGTAACTTTGTCCCTATTATTTGGATGAGGTCAGGCGCATTGAGGTACGGCACGAGCTCAAGCGATTCTATCGCTGTCGTTGCGTTTTTTAATTCAGTCGCGAATTGAAGCAGGCTGATCCCCCCCTTTCCGACGGAAGGGAGGAACCTGATGTTACGAAGAATCTCTTCGGCTATAATTTGCTTATCGGCACCGTAGCGGCGCCAGACCAATGGCGGTGGCGGTGTACCGGTTACGTCGCACTTAATCTCGACGTTGTCACCCACACGGGCTGGAATATGATTGATCTCCAGATTCTTGTCCAGGGAGACGACCGACACACCTGCGGACCAACGATTATACCCTGTAAGGCTCGAGTAGGACTCGGGCCCGAGGCTTCGCTGCGTTTCGTTAAGCATACCCGCCCAGACTATTGACCCTTACGACTCTCATACACACATACAGGCTAACGTCCCCATAATCTCAACGCCTCTCCTCTCCTCCGTCGGATTTTCTAACAACTCTACTGTTACTTGGAATAGGAAACCAGCAGGAGTAGGTCGAGTTCAGAGGGTGGAATTAATAATTCAAGTTTTCACTTTTTAATCCTTTATTGGGAGTTTATGATAATCGTCGTCGCGTCGGACTTTTCAAGACAATAATGGTATCGTTGATCCTCCGTACTGCCTTTTAATGCCTCCAGGTCATTAGGTCGTCGCTTATCCGGCCCCATTCCTCGCCTCGATTGTTTATTTATTTTTCTTCGTTAAGGAATCGGCGACGGCCACGTGCTGACCACCTTGCGCGGCTTCAGCCTGGATCCGAGCCTCCTTCGCTCGTTTTCCCAGGCTATAGCCCCTGGCGACTTGGTCAGGCTATAGCCCCTGACGGCGAGCACAGGCTATAGTCCCTGGCGACTTGGTCAGGCTATAGCCCCCGACGGCTGGCACAGGCTACAGCCCCTGGTGGCTCGGGTGGACCGTAGTTCGTTTGTTATTTTTGTAATCCCGCGCGGTCTTACATTACGCGCGGCGATTTCTCGTATTATATTCCGCAGTTAGAACAAGGGGACATTGTTCTAACACTTCTACACCCCCCGTGGAGGAATCATTTGTTTATAATTATATTTATATTTCGTGGGCCGTAACATCTACGTTATTCCACTTTTTACTCCCGATTACATTTACCTGGATGAATCGCAACTCGATTCTTTTGAAAAAGAAACCAGTCTAATTTCAATATTTTCAACTGATCCAGGTCAGCGAGCAAGTGCAGAAGCTCTTTATCGGTCAAGTTTTTATTCTCTCCCCTGTCCTTAGTCGATGCGCCTTACAACCAAATATCAAAAATTTGCCAAAATTTACCGTGGCTGTGAGACTCTCTCTCTCTCTCTCTCTCTCTCTCTCTGTGAGAGAAAGAGAGAGCGAGAGGGAGAGAGGGTACGTTTAGCCTTGATGGGAGTGGATCACGCCCTCCGTGCCGAACTTACGAAGCAGAGCACATGCAGACAGATTAAAGCCAAGTGTAGGAAAAAATAAAAGGTTACCATGTAGCTTACTGTATAGCTTGCTGAAAGCCAGGTAGAACTCGTTAATGTTGAGCTTCCCGTCCCTGTCGGAGTCGTCGAAGCCGATGATGTGACCGAGGGAACAGCCCTTGCTCAACTGCTCGAGGTCCTCCCTCTCGGCGACTTGCTCGAGTTCGTCGCGCTCCAGGTTCCCGTTGTTGTTCTGGTCGTAGTGCGAGAACATCAGGCTCACGAGATACTCCTTGCTGTGGTTGTCCTGGGCCATAAGCCTCGCGTGGTTGTACAGCAGGAGATTGTCCTACGGCCGAAATGTATTATCTTCTCTCTCTCTCTCTCTCTCTTTAGTCGACAATTACGTAAACGCAGGACAAACCTTCATTATTTCGTATTCTTGGGCCGAGCAGTCATCCACGTCGTAATTGTCATCGATCAGGTTCTCCTTGCTATCGTACTTTGCTTGATTATTTTCTTGACTGTACTGCTTACGAGTCGGGGGCGTAGCGCTTCCGAGTGGCAGAGCCTTTGGCGTTTCACGATGTTCATCTACGATACACGATTCGTTTCAATATTCATTACGGATATGAATAGCTATGCTTTTTTTTTTTTTCTTTATCGATCGATGATCGGTGGCTCACGTCTCATTTTTATTGAGGAGACTTATCTGCCGTTCGATAGCCTTAATATCCCTTGGCCTTTCATTCCTTAAGCCAATGCAATCACATTATCCTCCCATTGGCCCCGCGAGCCTTGCAAAATTACGACTCTACGCGTTTCTTGCTTAAAAAGAAGAAGACGAAGAGGAAGAAGAAGAGAGGAGGAGGAGGAAGAAGAAGAAGAAGAAGAAGAAGAAGAAGAAGAAGAAGAAAAGGATACATAGAATAAATAAAAAATTGAAATGGAAGGAAAACAGACGAGTGGAAAAAGTGTTTGTCGATGGTTTCCGCTCCGTAAGAGTTTGGTGAATCGTACGTGTCCTCCTGGTCAGAGCTGCTCTGCGCCCGACTCCGAAGACTCGGTCGAGATGCGGTCGAGATGCGGTCTAGATGCGGTCGAAATGCGGCCGCACGATTTGCAACGAGGAGAAAAATCGCTGGTAAGGGATTCGGCTCGAACCTCCTGGGAAGTGTTTACCGCATTGCCCACTGATCGGGACTCCAGCTTCCTAACCTCTCATCGCTCACGCACATCCACGTTCACCCGGGCGTTTTCACCTCACGTGTATGCACATGTCCCCTCCCCTCCCCCTGCCTTGCTCCCAACATATTTTATCCGTCCGTCGAACGAGCCTCTTGGCTTTCCTTACTAACGCATACTACGATCTATTTTCAATACGAAAGCAAAGGCGACACTTGCACCTTTCAATCTGTCCAACGAATTGATGCTAATTTATTAATCGTAACGATGCAATGAAAAAGGCTTCTCTCTGCGTCCAACCTTTCAAAAGCGATTTTCAACAAAATTCATACGCGCAAAAAGATTTTATAAGATTCGAATTTTAATTAAAAACCACTGGGCCGCTGCGCGCTGCTCGTAACTCCGCCGCTACGCGTACCTATAGGGATTAGGGGATCCGGGAAAATCTCGCCCGAGATCTCGTTAGGCCCAAGGCAAAAGGATACGAGCCGGGGGGGGGGCTTCCCCGAGCCTGCACGAGCAGGTTCCGGGCGATACCCAGGGTCGAAGGAGGAAGCCAATGGGGCGGAAAGGGTTGGAGGAGGAAGGCAGTCCCCAACAAGTCGAGAAAGAGACCACTTTGAAACAAGAGAACCCGCCTTTGTCATCGCTAAGCTTAATTATCAAATATATTTGCAATTACGCTTAACGAAATGACGCTCTAAGATCGCGAGGTTTCAATTAAATGCAAATTTTTCTTCTTCTTCTTCCGAGCGTTTCTTTCAAATAAAAATACCATAAAAATCCGTTCTCGTTCCCTGCATCCCAATACAAACATGTACATCGATATTTGAGTTAGGTTTGGTGGTCTGAGTCAGCGGAAGTCACTCGTTGGTTCAGATGCCGCAGTCGAGGACAAAAGTCTCTCTTGTCAATAATTCTAAAACGTTTTTCTAATATATATTATGTGATTTGTGGTTAGTTAAATTTCCGGAAGCACAAGGTGTCCACGTTCGCAAAGGAATTTTCGCGGCAAAGCTCGTATTTATAAAAAATTTACATCGTCCCGTGTAGTATTAATTAAAGTTATTGACGATGACCTTTTAAATATAAATTAATAACGTCGCTTGAACATGGCTTGCGGTATTAATGCCCCAGAAAACGAGTGAAAATGTTGCAAGAAAAATGTCCGCGCCATCGATCATTACGAATCGCAATTACGGATAATTCCATGCGAGTTAGCGAGGTCAGGCAAGGGATGGATTGTTTTTGGAGTTCCGAGCGCAGTCTATTTCGTCGTACGTTATCGCTGAACATTATAGACCTAAAGCTCGATGCATTTTCCGAATTCGATATTTTATTTAGGCTAATAACGGCGACGTGGCTTACTCATAAGGTTCGCACCAAAGTACAATGCAAATTTTATCACATCAGCTCCCCCAATAACTCCGTTGAGCATCGCGGAGAGATAAAGGCCTCGGGTATCGGGAGTACCCACCCAGCTCAACCAACTTCCCGGCACGGTGAAGTGGGAGTGGGGGAGTGGGGGTGGGATGTGGGGGTGGTGGTGGTGGTGGTGAGGGAACGTGGGGGGTGTGGCGATGACGGTGGTGGTGGTGGTGGTGAAAAGCCAAACTTCTCTTTGTATAGACGAGGAGTTAATGCGTCGGGGGAGGCGGCTCACTTGGATCCCCGTCTGCGGGATCGTTGCGCCGCCTTGCTAATTATCCATGTCGCGGTGCAATTACCGGCGGATATTACGTTGCGTGTGCCGAGCCGAGTAGACGAGGCTAAACGAACGCGGCTCTCGCGGCTCGTCATGGAGATTCGATTTCCAGAAAAAGCCTGAACGTCCAATCCTCTTTGTGCTCATCGCGCGCGACTATTGGATCACTTACGATCCTCTGCCAATATCCTCCTCGAGATTTTTCCTCTCGTCGTCGTTTCATCGTTCAGCCCACGAATACCACACCCCACTGCCACAATATCGTCGCTCGGCCTAAGGTGAATAAAGAGAATCACGCGACTCTTCCAAACTCTCGGTAAAATATAAATGTAAACCTGTATTTACTATTTATTACGTAGTATAGTTATGCAACGTTAATACACGTGCGGTACTTATAGCATTGGTTAGTAAGTAGTCAAGCTTAAGTAAGAAGCGAATCGTTCCAACCTCTTACGGATTCTATGAATGTATGAATGAGCTCTGCTACAAATGTACGGCATAATGAGCATACACCGAGCTGCTCAACGTGTGCTTGGAGATGCTCCTACCGTGACAAAGGTTACGATTCGCATAATAACGTATAATATATATATGTATATATGCACGTCGGAGGGGAAAGGAAACACGGAGCGAGCACGTGAAGCATTAAATACGTACGATCAAGGTAAAAAACGTTGTTCGGCCCAACTAAGCGATTGAATTGCGTGCTTGAGAGAGAGATGGAGAGAGAGAGAGAGAGGGAGAGAGAGAGAGGTAATTATCGAGACATTCGGCGAGTATTGAAGCTGGGCAGTGAAACGGTATAAAAAAGAGTTGACGAGTAAATGCGCGTATCCGCTGGTAAAAGTCGAAGGTGGCGATAGGAGGACGGAGGCTAATGAAAACGAAATGCAATTAAAAGTTTAATACGAGCGCGTCAAAGCTCTCACTCGGATCTTTTAAGCCTTTGCTCGTCGGGATGCTCGGATGCGCTCGGAGCCGGGAGCGTCCAACACATTTTGCCACAGAAGCTACCTCTCGGTCGCTCGCGATATCGCATTAAGCCTAAAAATCACATTATTGTTATTATTAGCCGGGCCATGGCGCACACGTGCATGTGGGAGTCGCGCGGGAGTCTTAAGCACTTAGCGGGTGCGAGCACTTAGCTTCCTCTTGAGCGAGCGCGAGCCCATCTTCTTTGAATTACGGTCCCGAGCCCCTCACCCTCCCCCCCGAGGGAGCGAGTATCGAGTCATGCACAAAGTAGGTTAGCGCAAATTTCCCCAAAGTTTGGAATTCCTCGATCCGGGCTTATAATTCTTTGACGGGCCGATTTCCCCCTTTAATCCCTGCTCCCTTTTTATTTTATTCGTACCTTAGAGCACGCGCTAATCGAGAATCGAGGAGTCGATGGGCCCGATAGATCCATTGATTTCAAATGAAAATCGAATCGACGAAACATTAGCCCTTCACCATTACGTCCTTTACGTGGATAAATTCACAAAAATTCCTCCCTTTAACTCAACCGTCGAGCTTCCTACTCCGAAATGTCTGTATTTCATCACCTATAGCGACGGCAACTAATGCAATAAATCAGTACCGCAAACTCTCTTACATCTTCTTTCTGGCCAATGTAATCAATGTTTTTTTTTTTTTTTACAACGTATAAGATTTCGTATTCTACTCTATTTGTAACGCTTTATTTCGCTTCTAGTGCGTATTAGACGAATTTTGCATTTGACCTACAACAATCGTAATAGCGCGGAAACAGACTCGTCATATGATGCTAAGTTAATTAATAAGGGGATAAAGTTTTCCTTTCACGATCCAAGTCAATGCTAAATAATTCAAGATCCTGAAATTATATTTAAATGCGAGAAGCCGAAATTTTATAATCTACTTAGCGAAAATTCAATGAATTTTATTTGATTCGCTTAGAGCTGGTAATGCAGTTATTTTAATTGGCCACAATTTTTCAACGCATTGCATAGTTATGGGGGATTCCGATGCTTCGGGGAGGACGGGGGGAGGCGTTAGCTTTAAACTTTTATTGAACTTATGTAATTTAAAGATGAAAAGGCATAAAAATGTCTTAGGCGTGGGTTCAGAAAACTTAGGGACGCATTGGATAATGAAATTGAATATGAAGTTTATTTGAAAAATCCAATCGACCGCTGACATTTCGTGGGCAGCATTTTTTTTCTCGTAGAAAATAACGTATATTAATCGTAACTTAATCGTTTGCTTTATCATATCGGATCTGGCGTTGTCGACTTTGAGGTAAAGATTTAGTAATTCCTTGATATCAGTTTGTCAATTTCATTTCTCGACTCGCGTATATGTAAACCACTGAGTCTTCGTTTCGAAGCAGTTCAGAAGATGCTGAAGCTTATTGGGGAACGATCGAAAATTTCTCCCGTCCTTCCCCTTTATCTTTCACTCTGAGATAGCGCGAGTGAGAGGTTTATTATTTCGACCTCGAACGTATGAAATAGAAAACCGACAACACTTATCAATATTTTTATTTGCCAAAGTTTAATTATTTTTCAGCATAATGTGGATGCAGTGGATGTAACGAAGCTTCAGTGTATATGCGAGCTGAACGGGAAATACCGGGGAATAAATTATTAAAATTTATTATTCTAAGAGTAAATTTTAAAAGTATTTATTATTGAAACGCTAATGTAATGTTTAATCGGAATTTTATTAGTTGCAGGGCGTATAAACTTTAAAGGCGATTCGACAATTCGTTAGAAACTGAGAAATTAACCAAAGACGTGAGTTTGGATATATCGAGTTCAGCAGTTTAAGATGTAAAAAATCAACCGACCATGATTTATATTTACATAAAATATATTTAATTATTAATTTGACGCTTATTTTGCATTAAAAGCTTATTTTATTATTATTATTATTATTATATTTGAGATTTAGTAGAGAGTGAATATTTTCTTAAAAAAAAAAAGAAGAAGAAAAAAAAGAAGTTTATCAGGAAATTTTTGCAACACAATGTATAAAAAGTATTTTATTAGAAATATTTCTGAGCTGTCGGCGACATAATTAATAAATTTACGATGGAATGAAATATAAAATAAAATGCTTGATAACTTGTCAATATTTGTTATTTCTCTTAAATTAACGACTCGAGGTACGATATTGTCATGACCTCTGAAATATAAATATGGATAAATGCATTTTAGAACGTCTTTTTTTAGTTGGCCGCTCTCGAGCTGAAATAGCTCCCCTGACCCCCGCCCCGACCCTATGCCGCCCGTCAGAAAATAAATTACCTTCCTTATATACACGTACATAATAATATCGATTTACGTGAAGAATAGTATCCTCCTTTCTCTGAGAGAGCTGCTGTAGTCTCCTGTCAAAAGTACTTGGAATACGAATTCTTTGATAAGGCATAAAATAGAGCGATTACAAGTTTATTGATGTGTACACTTACGTGCATTGATACGTGTACGTACGGTTCTTTGTATTTGCACATGCTTCTTACAAAATGATTAAATTCCGTTGCCTAACATTTCTTCTCGAATTTATTCCCACACAAGCATTTTAATTATATTTCAATTATTAATTCTTTTACCAATTACTTTACGTCTTTGATATTTTTTAATATACAACCGTTGTTGTTATAGATATTTGACAATATTCTACGCACTGTTTTCTTAATAATTATATTGTATTCTAATTAATATTTAATTCGACTTCGAGCTTAATTATCTAAAGTTAACTATTCTTAATATTACTACATTTTTTAATAGTAATGCAATTAACAGACGCAACTACAAACATATATTTTCCAGTAAGTATTTTGTTAAATAAATCTTATTTAATCATTCGAATCTATCGTAAGTGATCGATATAATTATTTTAATACGATTCATTCGTATATTCAGTATATTGAGTTATTTATTAGAATTTGTATAGATGAAGGATGTTAAGTTTTTTTTTTTTTTTTTTAATATTTAGACAGATTATAAATGATTCATGAGGTTATACAATACCATTAATAGATAGTGAATGCGGAAAGAAATTGCTAGATCATTATTATTATTTATATACTTATTTCATGACGTGCGTATCGCGATTTAGCGAATCGAGCTAAGTAAATAAATGATTTGTAATGGCACTTGTAAGAAAAGATTCTTGTTTAAGGATTATTAATTTTGACGAGCGCACTTGAGTGCGTAATATTTAACTTTTTTGATAATACTGGTTTAATATAGAAAATTATCTGACCACTCGAAAGGCTATAATTTTCAGGAGTTCATTCGTTAGACAATATCTGTAAGCTTCGCATTTCGATGGTTCAGCGCTTTTTTAAAACTTACTTTCTTTAATTCGACTTTTTCTAAGACTAACTTTTACTATCCGCAAGTTTTCTTCTTACCGAGTCATTTCTATGTAATTTGCATTATAAATTCCATAATCTCATAGCCTTTTGTGCAAGGTATCGTAAATCTGAGCTTCCGGGCGATGCTCACGGTGGAACGGAGTTGGGCAAGAGTAAGAGCCTTAAGCAATTGTCTAGTATTTGTTATTTCATTTGTTAAAGTCTGAGCAGATCCGAAATGACAGAGAGAGAGAGAGAGAGAGAGCTGCTTATTGGATTAGCCGCAGCCTCGACTCTATTTCAATTCCCGATCCTGCTCAGCCGTTAAAGTCACTTATACCCATAATCTAATCGTGGCTTATTAATACGTGCTCTCGAATAATTACAATTAACCGCATCAAGGAATTACGTATTTTACGTTGGTACCATTTTATTTTATTAGCCATTACGGCTAAACTTATGCGATTAGGGACTAAATTACCAGTACAGAAGAAAATTTGGCAGCCGGGAGGAGTGGGGCGAGAGAGAGACAGAGAGAGAGAGAGAGAGAGAGAGAGAGAGAGAGAGAGAGAGAGAGAGAGAGCTCCATTAAGATTATTTACTAACGGGTATTTAGTAAAGGGTATTTACATCTCCTTTCGTTCCCCTTCCAATTTTACGCAAAACTTGGTACGGCGTGAGAGCGAGCGATTTTAGCAAGGTCAGTAATAACGTTCATAATTCGTTAAATTTATTTGACAACGCTGCCTATAATTTTGTCATTCAAATACGCCTAATCGCATTGGAAACTTTGTAAAAGGGAATAGTTCTAAGGCACGGCCAGGGTGAAAAAAGTAAAATTTGTAAAATGTAGATTTTACCAATTGTTCGCGGTCGAAGACTCGATTAGACAATTACTTCCAGTCGATGGGACTCGAATCCATGAATTCATTCGACTCTGCCTCTCTATACGTACACGCGCCCGCGCGCATACACGCAAGTAGGTAAGGGAGGGATCGATCTCCATGGGTGGATCACAAAAAAAAAAAAAAAAAGAAAAAAAAAACTCCTTCGAGCCGGATTTGAACCAGCGACCTATGGATTTCTGACTTATGAACTTAACAACTACAGTCCACCGCTCTGCCAACTGAGCTATCGAAGGTTCTTGTCATTTTAAATTGGCACAGATTCCTTCAGCGACTTTGGCAATCGCGCTATCGCGCTAAAGTTTCGCCAGAGCCCGGCCGATTATCTTTGGCTCCGGCCCGATGGCCGATGTACGAACGCCCGCTCGCGTCGACGCCTTGCCCTCGCCGTTAAACAACGACGATCCGTCAACGTCCCCCGTTGCATACTCCGGATGCATTCCGTAAGGAACTCGCGTCCTCGTCGACCTAAAAAGCCAAGCCGATTATAAGGATCATCGGAAGACACGATATTGTCCATAAACGGCTTCGAGATCCTAATCAAGTCGAGCCTGCAAAAGAATCCCGTAAAGGCCTGACGAATTTTACTTGACCCGCCCGGGATACGCGACGATATGAGCAAATGTTTCGGAAGGCTCCGATTAATTTTCGCTTCAAAAGTTTCCGTGTTATATGCTGAAGGTGTAATGAAGGTGTCGACGAGCACGTGGGCCAAGGATTTATGGAATCGGTGCGGTGGAATCGTATGGAAGGGAGGAAGGGAGGGCGGGTCTCACCTCTGTGCAGGCAGCGCATGAGGCGACTGGCGGTGAGGGGGGTGCCGAGGCTGCAGGCGCTCCGGTGCAACTCGCAGTGGTTCGCGTAGACCTTGCCGTCACTGGCGCAGACCGGCCGATGACGGCGAGCGCATCTCCTGGCGCAACCGCAGACCCCCTGGCTCCCGTCCGGGGACGGCCGGCACTCGCGACCTGCTCCGCAGTATTTTCCCGCGCAGGCTTCTGCAACAGAGCAACGGAGACAGAGGACATTCATTGGGCTCTCAAACATTTATTTCGCAAATCGGGGATTGACTTCCTTTCCTCCCCCGTCCCCTCCCGCTCTCAACCTTATTATACGATATATATCCTAATTAGCCAACCATTCCTTACTGCTTCTCCAAATAGTTTTACCGACTCTGTCGATTATTTACATATGCTCGACGATCGCTATAAATTAATTCAGCCGATAACATTGCGTCTCATTCGTTTTTGCTTAATATATACATTGAATTTTGTATTTACAATTTTTTATTAGCTACACGTACTGAGCGCATAGTAAGCTTTCGTGGAATTAATGCTTCGAATCACCAAGTACAAAATTACCCCTCGTTTCAATTAAATTCTTTTTAATATCTCATAAAGTAAAGGAAATTCATACAAAGAAATTATTTACGCAAATAAAAGGGAATTTTGTTGATTCATTGATTATTGATTCATTGGCATTTTTCTATATCGAGTTTGTACGATACACGCGTTATCTTATATTATTTCGATATTCTTGAAATAGCGGAAGAAAAAACTTTTTTATTTTTCAAGTTGAACTACTTAAGAAAATTTCATCAATTACAAGAATCAAGATTTCACGTAATCCATTAATTATGGCAATTGACGCAATTTATAATATAGACATGATTTTTAAAATTTACAGTTCTGGAATCGAAGTAAGTAAAAGTTTTACATGCACCTGTAATTAAGTAGATTTACATTGTAGATCTAAATGCGCAACACCAGCAAATACTTGCGAACCGGCGAATCAAGTGTCAAAGCTTCTTTCTTTCTTTCTTTCTTTCTTTCTTTTTTTTTATTTAGCTTCTTCGTTTCTTCATATCATGACATTTTTCTTGTTATCTCTCTTGATTCCAGTCGGAAAACCATCTCACATCCCCCCCCCTTTACGTAATCTTTTACGTCTAGTTTCCCACTACTCAGAGCACCATAGTTGTTTTTTTTTGTTTTTTTTTTGTTTATTATTTTGGAAGCTTGTTGAACTAGTCACGAATCGCTATTTTCGTTTCGGTCAAGTCTTTAAGGCTTTGGCGCGTTTCGAAACATCCTCGCGCCACATAAATCCACGATCTTGTCTCATTCTTGATCCATTTCATAATGCGCTTTCGGCGATTCGATCGCATGCGGGCGTTAGATTGAGAGGCTCGAGGAAGAACGCCATTGTATTCGTGACGAGCAGAAAAAGAACGATGTTCGTGGCCGCGGATCCGTCGCCTGATTTATCCCCTTACGCGTTAAATACGATAAAAAAAAAAAAAAAAAAAAAAAAAAAAAAAAAAAAAAATGCAGAATAAGTATATATTTATTTTTGGAAGAAAGGGAAGCGACGAATAACATTGAATGCGCGAAGAGGTAAAGAATAAACTTCGGGAGACGAGGAGGGCGAAAAAGTTTAGAACACAGTTCAGTCGAAAGTCGTATGCGAATACACGCGAAAAGAAGAGCGAAGGGAAAATATGCGATGTCTAGTAGGAACAGAGTAGGATAGATCAGTCCTTATGCCGGCGAGGAGTTAGCGGGGCCTCCACGTCCACACACGGACAAAAATGAATTATAAAATTATTTATCTTGCCTTGGAATATCAAGATATCTTGTCTATCGAGAGAAAAAATCCTTGCGTAAGCGCTCAATTTGTAGGTAATTCATCTCGAGCTCTCAAGCTTCTCTTGAATCAATTATCGTAATTTTAGTCCGTCATTGTGTCGCTCCGCTTCGAGATCCTCGAGCCGTTAAATGATCAATTTTTGTTTATCTGCCTTGAAGGATTTCGCACATCCGACTGCCGGTGGTCGATAACTTTAATTTTCTTTCCAATAAAATTAAATTGTCGCTGAGAATTTCATCGACGATTCGATAAAGGAGAGAATAATAAAACGAATTTATTGATTGGCCGCTACTCGGGGTTGAAAAATGTAGCCAACGACTGTATTAGCCAACACAAAAGCTTAATAAAGGATTCATTCGAGCAATTAACCGCTACGAGGGCAGAGCCGCGCAGTATAGACGTTTCACGAGAACAGTGCAAAAGAGAAGAAAAGTATATAAAGAAGCGATGGGAGTTTCATAGGGATCCCTCCGTCGTCCCTCGCCCACCCTCGCCGCCTTTATAGATCAGCGCTCCCGGTCACTTGTTGCGCGAGTTTCGCTTGGTGTTCGATTACCTCGGTATTTTCTTCGGCTCCGGAGGAAACGGGCACTCCTCGAGCTTATTATCGTGCTTCTACGGACCGCCTAATGATCCATCACTATTGTTTTTAGAAGTATCCTTAAGATTGGAAGACGTAGTACGTCTACCCGTACCGATCCCTTTCATCATTTCTGACGTCTCGATCTTCATCTTTCCCCACTATTGGCCCCCACTACTCTTTTAAGTGTATTCAAGAGAGTGCAGAATTTTTTTATTTATACAAATCGAGTTGAATCGATTATTTCGCGGGAAAAGCTCAGTCGCGGGATCGCGTATTTTCCTATAGGTTTACTACTAGCTGATGAAATTTCTAAAATTGAATACGCCTCAGGATTCGTATTTGCTTTGATGTTTTATCGCTCGTGGTTTACAATAACTTTCGGAAACATCGTAACGATAAGGAAGTTGCTCGCTTCCCCCACCAAGAGCTGAAGACATACATCGGCGGCGCATACATTCTTATTTAAGAAACCGATCGAAATTCAATTAATTTCCCCGATAGAAGTGCGAGCGTCTATTTATAATGAGGCCCCGTCAACAATTTTAAACGTCATCGTTACTTTCCGAGCATCTCTCCTAGCGAGCCGAGCTGTTCGCGAAAATGGAAAAATTGATTGACAAATTTTACGACCCAAACAAGCAGTCCTGCCAACACAAAGCGTGAAAGTTTATTACAAACAGACAAAAAAAAAGAACAAAAAAAAAACCGAACGAACGAACCCGAAAGAAAGAAAAAATAGTAGAATGGAATGAAAAAAAGATCGCGCGCGCGCGCGAGAGAGAGAAGGAGGGGGGCGGAGGGGGGGGGAGTGGAGACGAGGCAGCAGTGACAGTGAGTTCGATCTCTATGCTAATTCCAAAGTTAGATATTGAATTCGTGATGCTCGACGGGTAACTGCCACCAGGCTCGTACCATTTTTTTTTTTACTCTACGTAGAGAGGTATGGGTAACCACCGTCGGCCCTATTCAGATTCTTGGGGATAAGCTAAACTTTTATTTTCCCGAATATCCCCGAAGCCTTTCTTCGGCCGTGCATATGTCTTTTTTCTGCTGCCCCCTCCTCTTCCCCTCTCCCCCTGCCACCCGATAAACTCGTTTCCGGGAGCAATGAAACACGTGAATCCGAAGTTGGGAGCGTTAAGCCCGTCTCAATCAGTTTAATACTTTGACGAATAGAATTACTTCCAGAATGTCTTTTCTCCTTTTCGCTCGGCCATTCTCGAATCCACGAATTGTCGTAGCCAGTACTACTTAGCACGACCTACTCCTACTCACATACGTAACATTATCTTTAAAACACGTATTCTTATCTCATAATTCGTATTGCATAACGTTTTGCTATAAATGCACGAAGAGCCGTAGTAATTTATACATTCCATCCAATCACTTTACCTTAATTTAGTCTTCGCTTGCTTATTACCACTACACGTCCACGCACACGCACCGATCGCCTCTACTCACGCTCGCTTTCCCTCAATTTAATATTATTATTTTCGTCCATAATCAGTAAAATTCCTTTAAAGTTCACCATACCTAATTGTACATACAAATTATACATGTCGATAAAAATTCTACAAATAAAGTTGACTTTAACGAAACAAATATAATCGAGTCGATGAGTCGTATTATTGTTTATTGAGAATATTTTTCATTTATACTCTTTTCATTCGCTTTCGGATATTTTTATTCCTTAAACAATATATCTACAAATAGATGTGCCAAGCAGATAAATAATCGGCCGTTTTTATTCTAAAAGTATTTTTAATTCAATATTATTAGTCCACGGTAAATGGATTAACATATAGGATTAACACAGGCTTAAATATCCATCGAGCGTATAATTTTCAATTTATTGCGTAAGGGTCATTTATTATCACGCTCTCGAAGCTGTCATAAAATAATGACGTATTAAGGGATAATGGCGCCTCCAATTGTCTGGCCCACTACTATTCACAATATCATTAGATTTTTTTAGGTAAAAATTTTTTTTTTTTTTTTAAATTACTTTCGCTTTTTTTCTAAAATTTTACTACCTACCCATACACTTACAACTCAAGCAGTACATAATTGTACCTTTTACGTAAATGGAGATAGTAGGAGCAATAATAAAATCCACTCCCTAAGAATGGCAAATATTCGTTATTCGATATAACGGTAAGGATTCGCTTTTAATATGCCCTGCAGATTGTGCATGGATATATTGCATTCAATAATAAATTATCGATTGTTCATATTCCGTACGTAATTATTAATGAAATGATTTTTTTTAGAGTTCACGAAAATGAAGTCGTGCGTAAGAACATACTTTTAGCGTTAGAGAGATTCGAATACATCGTCTTATAAATTAATGATAATTGGTTGGAATTTTAATCGAGTTCTCAATACGAGAACCGTATTATATTGAAGCTGGAACGTGTGTAGTAGAAAACAATGTGAAGCGCCCTGTCATCGATAAAATTAAAACGGTTCTGTCCAAGCGATACATTTACTTTTTCTAAAATAACGCTTCTAATGGGTAATTGTCGGAGGAGTGTACTCACTGCGAGCGATATAATCATCGCCGAGATTCGGAGATCGCGGCTGCGTTGCAGAATCCTGAATCTTTTCTGGCTGCTCGGTCGCAGAGTCCGAAGCATCGGTCGCAAACTCGTGCCGATGAACCATGACGTAGTGATGGCGTTTGCCATGCTGAAACGCAAAGAATTCAAGTCGTTAAGTTGCTGACACTTGACATGTATACGTGTAATTTAAAAGTTAGTGGGTCCATTTCATTTTTAGTAAATTCGTCCATCATTAGTACAAAAATATTCAAATGTTAATCGTTATTTCTTTCCATGTCTATCATGTACATATTTATTTATTCAATTTATGCTCTTTGTCTCTTGAGCGACCCATCACTGCAAATATTACAGTTTTTAATTACAGTTTGTTAATAATAATTGAAGGTGATTACGATATAAGCGATGTATAATGTACTGCTTTGTGTATAATGTATAGGTATACGATGTAACGGTATAACTACAACTCAATATTAGAAAGAAAGGCGTAAATATAGAAGGGCATTTCAAAATATTTAGTAATTATTTGCTCGCGATATGAGGAATGGAATTCTCTTACCGCGAAAAAGGGACAAATTAGCCTCCAGATTGAGATTCCGCCGAGATCTCAACTTTTAATTGTGCCTATCCGTTTCTTATTTTAAAATTTAGCAAGGAAAAGAGGAAGTAATGCCCGATGAAAGTAGCCAATACAAGAATCCTTTCAAAGACATGAAAGTACGTATTCATGATTTTGATAATAAGCAGATGATGTCTGACGGATGATGCATTGAAAGAATAAATAGGATGCCATACGGAAATGTCTGCTTAAATAGCGCTCGATTCCCTTTAAGGACTAAAGACTTTAAAGGCTTATATTTTAAATAAGAGAAAAGCAGTTAAATCGTTATTCTATAGCACAATTATAATTATTTAACGTAACTTACGTAAGAAAAAAGTTCTTACTTAGAAAAAATTTCAAATTACATTCTTCTTTGCCTTACAGAAACTGCATTCAAAAGAAATTATAAATTAAAAACCGCAATATATAATGAAAATTAAGGACTTTTTAAGGGGGGATGTGTTGTTCTTTTTTTTTTCTTTTTGAAGGCTGCCGTGGCTTAAAAAATGTCACACCCAGAACTTGACAAATATGAAGGCACGCAGTAGAGGGGAAAATACTTTATAAAGAATAAAAAGGTATCTTTCCGAGATTTCATACATGAAATTCATTTAAATTTACATTTAACTCGAAATTTGTTTAAATTAAAGTCTGAAATTATATTTAAAGTTTAATTAGAGCTCGTGTCAGTTTTTTTTGTTTTTTTGTTTTTTTGTTTTTTTTAATTTTAACGCATATTTCACGTAATTGATTATAATGCTTAATTGATAAAAGGTATAGGGAAATTACCTCTCAAAGACCTTATGATATATCGCTCACAGCATACTCGAATCAAAGCTAACACTCAAAGATAAAGTTTACCGAGCCGATGAGTTTATAGTTACTTTGGCCTTCTATCCGCGATAAATTTATTTACGAAATAAGGTTATTGGCTGATTTATTCACTCTAAACGTTTCACACGAATACAAGTTAATAAATATACTTTTATAAAAGCACTTCGATTTGACTCGTGCTCTGTCACACTCTTCTACTTCTAAATTTTGAATTTGCATACCCACGGGAGAAGGTATCACGGTCATTAATTACTGCATTCTCTCACCTCCTGTAGGTTTTTATTTTTCTCCAGCCAGCAACTTTTTATTGTGGAACGAAACTTTGATGTAGCACAAAGACCAAGAGCTTTGGCAATTTATCATTCAGGCATCGTTCTATTTAATATTATTTATAATTGATGCCTTGTTTCTTGACTAATCACTTATACTTTTCCAATGGGACATCGTAATTTTTTTTTAATTAAAAACAGTTCGTACAAAAATTTTTGTAATAAAGTGTGGATTTCCGTAATGCTTAAATAATTTTCAGCATTTATTCATTTATTCGTCAAGATTTTAGAATTTATATTTAATTCTCAGCACAAGTTTTTTTTTATTACTTACATATTCCTTGCATTTTTTAAATTTTACAGAAAGTTTAATTAAGACACTGGCTATTTCAAATGTATTGTATAAAACTCATAAAAATGCATCCAAGAATAAGATCCAATGTTAAGAATTTTATAAATAACGTGTTTCATGTTTAATTTAGACGTTAAATAAAGACAAATTTCACGTTTTTTTCCCCTTCAAACGCTCAAGTATCTAGTGTAAGCATTATATTCATTTTACTGCGTAATACGAAAAACCTGTGCAGCCATTTATCTTTTGTCAATTCCGTTTTATTTCAAAAGCTTGGATAATTTTTTACTCGACCTTTACCTTAAATTCATATTTAAATAGAATAAAAAAAATATATAATTTTAATACACTCAATCTAATTTTATTATTTGTACTTTGGGTTTGTAATATAAACACGCACACACGTATACATACATTTTGATACAATTTTTTCTATATTTTCAAACGCACTATTTCATAATACGTTTGAGATAGTGTTGTAAGTGCGTTAATTTTATTGATAAATATAATTTAGATGCTGAATATTTCAAATTCAATTTTACTTTCGATATTCATTTTATAATATTGAATAACATCACTATATTAATAATTACATTTCCAATATTCGTTATTTGCCTAAATGATTTGAAAAACCAAAAACACACAAAACGTAACGTTTTACAGAGCAGTATTTTTAAGTGATTGCGTAAATTTAGTTTATGTACATTTTTATTAATGTTTATTAAGCAAAAACACATTTCGTGAGAATGAGATTAAATAATATTTAATTGAACGTTTGACGTAGAAATAAATAAATGCCACCATAAGATTTGAATAAAACGTTTATTTCAACACAATAGCGCATAACGAAAGCTATAAAATTATATTGAAATTTATATAAATAATTTTCCACAATTATTTTAATTATAATCAATGTTATTTTAGTATCCACTTGAAGAGCGGATCTTAAACAAAAAAAACACAAAATAAAAAAATTAGAAGCATAATTCAGTAAATAAAAGGAATAACGTACCCGAGGAAATTATTTCGAACTTCATTGCTTATTATTGATCGTTAACTGTACATTTCTAAAATTAGCACAACGGAAATAATTAAAATTTATTTATCGTCTGATGTTTATAAATCTACTAATTTTATTTTAAAAATTGAGATACAAGTACAAATGGGGGATTGATTTTTTTATTTTAAATTTAAAAATTATTGAGCTAAAAAACTTCACTGAACAGAATTTGTAATCGTGATTGGATATTTAAAGTTTGAATTATTGAGTTAACGAAGTCAATACGAAAAATCGCATGTAAATTTATAAAAGTAGGTAGGATTTCCACTTATAAATTAATTTTGTTTCTACTACATGTGAATTTAAAATGTAAATTATAACTATAAATTGGGTATAGTATAAGTACACAAATGATATTAATGAATCGAGATGATTTAACGACTTGGACATTTGATTATTTTCCTGTAAATCAGAAACGTGTCAGTGCATTTTAAACAAATTATTTAATAAATATTTTCAATCACCTTTAATAATAATAATAATAATAATAATAATAATAATAATAATATAAGCTATAGTATTGATTGATAAGATTATTGATAATTTGCCAATATGGGGATTTATATGATATCTCCGAGCCTATACTTTTAATGTATGTGTATACGTGTTAGGATAAGAGGATTCCTGTGGATAGTTGAGGGAGGAATATTTTGGCACTATCGGTTCAAACAATTTCAGTTGTTTCAGTTCAGTTGCTAATGCCTATTAACTGGATTAATTTCATTAAGGAATCCGTATAAGTTAAAGAACTTACAGTTTCGTATTGAATTTGCAATAATCGTGATCGCGTTTTTGTCGTTTCTTGTATTTATCGAGTCCCAAGTAACGGAATCCACACACGTAATGCAAAAAGATGTTAAAGTTAGTTAAAGTGAGCCGCACAAGTGCACATAAATGGCGCGGATATTGCGATAGGCGTGTAACTTTATTCCATAAAAATGTAAATAAGCCTGGAGGCGTAGGAGGGTGTTTATGGTATGTATGGTAGGGGGTTTAGTATGCGAGTCGCGTAAAACGTTGCGCCTCGGTTTAATTTTTCGGGTCGGACCGGCGATAAACTTCCAAGTACGTGTAAATTAAGTGAATCCTGATTGCAATGGGCTCATCGAGGCATTCGTATGTAAGGGAGCCGGACGAAGGAGCCACGAAGCACTTTAGGAACAAAGAAAATGAAGAGCGATGAAGATCTCTCGCAGGAAATTGACTTTGACATACGGAGAGTACGTGCTACGGCGCGTTTCCCCCACGTTGATAATCAATCCACGATGGCTCCTCCTGAGCCCACCTGCCCAGCCAATACCCTTCAATACATTGTCCAGAGCTATTTCTTCGTATTGTAAGAAGATCCTTATTACGGTACGTTCTGTATAATGGCGGTAACCTAGCTGGCTCCGCAATAACTCCTTGGCCGAGTATAGAGCATTTTTAAAAAATCGCTTTTTCTTTACAGGCAAATTCTAATCAGATGTTAAGCGTATCTCGTCCGACAGAAAAATCACTTCGAAATAATATCAGATGCTCGAACGTCCTTGTACGTACGCGCTTTAGTAGAAAATGGCAATTGTAAGCTTCCAAAGTACTCGGTTCTCCCCCCCCCACCTCTCTCTCTCTCTCTACCACCCACTATCTGAAATTTACCCTCGGTGGCCTAAATCTTTGGGAATGCTTGTAACAAGGATGTGGAAGGCATCGAGAGCTCCGGGCAGCCAAAATCGTATGAATAATGCAGGCGCATTGATGATGGAGCTTACGGATCCGCAGTTTGCAAGCAAATCAAATATTGACCGGATATAGTAAATTAATTGCGCGCCGTCGGTACAATAAAAAGCCTGCCCGATACGTTTTTTCATTGTCTCGGTACCGAATCAGTCCAATATTCGCCTAATATTTTCATATCCGTACTATTCTAGTACGAGTTGAGAGTACGACTGCACGGAGATGCCGAGAGGCTAATGACGAGTACTGCCCTAAGCCTTCAGAAATAATTGAAACTGACAATAGTAGCGGATTATATGGAATAATAGTTAGCGTCCTCGTACTACGGATGGGTATAGTTAATAGAGCGACCGCAATGCAGTGTCGGGGAATGAGAGCGGTAATAATAAAGTGTTACGTTCGTATCAGTGGCGTTTTAGTTCCCGAGTACCACTTTCCATTTAGCTGAAACATGAAAACCAAATGGACTCGCTGCCGTCGAATGGACCACTTGATGACGCTTACCCGATCCTCTCCCCCTGTTATTTCGCGATCGATAAAACTTCCGAGTCCTTCCATCGATATACAACGACGCTCATTTACATCTCCGTCCTAAGTGTAATGGATGCGCGCATAAATAAATAATTACTACCAATACATGCGTACGTGATCCCGTCACGCCCTAAATAATCTACGTAAAGCTGCGTTTCGCGACATTTTTACCTTTACTAATAAATTACTCCCTTACCTTCGCGCTCCAGTAAGATATATATATATATATATATGCACATGTGTATATATGCATATATGCATATATGTATATAAATACCCTATTCGGATAACGAGAACGTACGAGATTTTTGTAATTACAATCGAATGGAGCTTAACTCGTCAGTGGAAGAAAGCATTTCAATTAACATAAATTACATTAAAGTATGGCGAGGAGGAGATATTTCACCAAATGTCTATCTTTACTAAATGCTCATTGTGGTGCCTTTCACGAATTTCTTTTTCCTGCAGATCCATTTGACCTCTCACTCCCTGGAGAAAGAAGAGAGAGAGAGAGAGCGAGAGAGCAGCTCGAAACGAACTTTCGAGCTGGCCAATCGTACAGGAAATGGCCGAATAGAGCCGCGTCTAGTACTCGCATTACACAGTTGAAAATGAAATAAAGTGTCTGTATACGTCCGTGTGGCTGCCTCGGCGTATATATATATATATATATATTTCTCATTCGGCTCTTACTCCTTTCCTTTATCGTATAAATCTTTCCCCGTTGCTTTACTCAACTAAAATCAACGTCGCTGGCCACACCGATGCGGGGGGGGGGACAAGATGCATCATCTCCTTGGCTATTTTTATCCATTTCACTTAGCGATTTCCTTTCAGAGCCTCGCTCAATGCCAAATCAACGAATTCACAACCAACTGTCAAAGTCACGCCCGCCGAGACGTAAAATATTGCTTCATAGTTCGACTAATTTCACTGCCCTCTACGTTTTCCGGGATTTCCAATCCGCCGCTTAATTGAAAATCAATGATTTTTTTTTTTTTTTTAATCCATCCACATTAGCCTTTTCGAAGAATGTATTATTTCGTTGGAATAATGGGAATAAGAGCGCGGTAGAGCGAGAGAGAGAGAGAGAGAGAGAGAGAGAGAGAGAGGAAGCGGGTGGTCGAGACTCGGAGGTGGCAAGTGGAAAATCGAGGCGGCCGAGGGAGAGGGCGAGGTCCGAGATAGGAGGGGAGAATTTTTCAAGATTCGATCGTGCGCCTCCGATAATAGGCGCTTTCTCGCTCTCGGTCCCCTTCTCACTCGGGGTCCGTCTCACGTCACGTCAACTAATCGAGTGGACGAGTGGAGGAGACGAGCGGAGGACGCATAAGTGCCTGCGGCACCCGGGAGAGCGGCGACTCACCCGTAGCCGCACTCGATCCCGGTGCGGGGGCGGCGGCCATCTTGCCTGGAGCTGACGCTAATGGAGCCCTGGCTCCTTTTTTCCCCTCCCCGGCGTCGTCTAGTGCTGCACGAGGAAGGATGAAGGAGGGGGGAGGGGGGGGTCCCGAAAGCCCGAAAGACCACGTGACGAGGACGCTTCTCCAGGGTGATCGTATATTCTCGTCCGGGCTCCGGGAATTTCCTAATAATAATTACAAGGTGCGTTGAGTGGGGCACTCGCGCGTCCCGGAAATTTAGCGAAAACCGCCACGTCGAATACCCGAGTTATGGCTGACGCTTGCTTTTATGCCGCTGCTCTCAACCACAAGTAGAGCCGGCTTTGCTTGGGGCGAGGATGTTATTAAGAACCGAACGAGACTTTCGGCAGCCTGGCATTGCTCCATAATACCCTTTACTACGTACTTGCTCGCTTTCGATCAATGACGATGACGTTCATCAAACTCCTTTACCTGTCGCCCACCGTCTGTCTTTCTTTTTTTCTTCTCTTCTCTTCTCTTCTTTTAAATCCCCCCTCCCCCCCCGCGCTCTCATTGTCGCTGTATTATCGTGCTTATGCACGACATACTCGATCGTCATTTATTAGTTTCATTTAATCAGCAGCTCGAGCGCTATATTAATCAGAGACCCTAACGTCCTCGTAGCTTTTAGCCTTTTCCGATCCCATATATTATACGGGAAATAATGGCCATGGCCGTGGCTCCGCTTACGGCCACATTTAGAATGAGAAAGCTCTAGCCATCGTCGAGTCACTCGCCTCCTCAAATGCCTTTAGATAATGCACTTGCTTTCTTTAGAGCTTGCTTTAAGGATACTATTCTTTTTCGATGGCCTCCTTTTTGAAATTGCGCACAATTCGTTTTACTGCGTATTAAAGGAGTTTTAGAATTTCGTCTTGGGCGCTCGCGTTTTTCGTGAATCCATGTATTCCCGGCCGCCCGCGCGCCCACACACCCACCCGAGCCGCAGACAAAGTATTTTGTATCCGAATATAACGTTTCTCGGCCGGCTGTACTTCCAACCGGGAATACTCTTGCGAGTACTTATTGGCGAATGAGGCGCTTTCCGCTTTACCCTGAATTACGAAGCTCCTCAACGCCTTACAACAATTTCGAATAAACGATCGCTGCATAAATCAAGAAATTATTGTTTGCCTCGACATAGTTTAAAGAGGCAGAGTCGTAGAAAACTTTGGTGCGCCATCTCGAAAGCCCATGGGACATTTGACACATTACGTTGGATTTATCGCAGAATAAGTTCATTGAATTCTTTTCGGTTAAATATTCAGTGCTCTGAGCGAATATTAAGAGCTTCGGGGGTCTATCAGGGTATTTCATAGGAAGCGCGGCCCCGGCTTATTATTTTTATAAATAATGGCTTTTATATTTAAGAATACCTCAGTTTCCGAATCAGTGGTCAATTGTTTGTTTATTTATTTATTTATTTATTTATTTATTATTTTCTTTCCCTTTATTCCTCTCGGATTTAAAGTTCTCGGACTTTCGGTTCACCGTTCACCGTTCACCGAACGATGAAATGTTTTTCAAAAAGTTTTCATTCCCATAGAAAGAGTCTGAGGGTCTGAGAGAGAGAGAGAGAGAGAGAGACGACGGCGCATTCGAGGTAAGGGAATTAGTTGCAACGCGGGCTCTCGAGGTCGTAGTCGATAATTTCATCCAAACGCAGTTCTTATCTACAGCAGGTAGATCGCATATTTGTAGATAAGGTTTGCGGGCTAAGGTTCCTCGTTCAATTGCTAAATTGCGTAAAGAGGCGAGGTCGACTGCGTTTAAAATATTTCCTCGTTCCCGTTGCCAAATACGGATTAATCCGTATATCTACATTGCCGGGGCTATTGCGCCTTCCAGATCCAGATGCTCGGGCCGATAAGGTTGGCCAACTTATAGCCTAAAAAGCCCACATGGAAATGGCCGTGGCAAAGGCCCACGGTCGCGGATAGATAGGGAATTTTGCAGGTGAATGTGGATGAAAAGGGGCCGATCGAGGTCCAACGCGTATAATTGACCTCGTCAGCTAAAGCTCGGTAGCGCCTAGGGCTCGACCCTCCGCCGAGGGGGGCGAGGCGATTGTGGTCCCGGCGGGAGGGGAGGGAAAGCCTTACTTTACCTCGTCTTGGGTGTAACGAACGACGGGGCTGAAGGTCCCAATTATTTATTCGCCAGGCTCCTCTACGTCGCGCGTGCGTCACTCTTATTTATTCCCTTCTTCTCCCGGGGCTCGCTTACATTACCTGCTCCCCGCGACCCGCCGCTGACCTTTCCTTCGTGAAACAAAAAACCAATGGCGGCTTTAAATAGTGATTTGTTCGACCGAGAGAGAATTTCGTATCCTACGTATAAACGCTACTTTGTCAGCTATAAACTTCCTCTACTTTTCCTTCCTTCTTTCTTTCTTTCTTTCTGTCTTTTTTTCTTCTTCTTTTTTTCTCTTACCAATAAATAACCTTTTACTGTTTTTCCTTTTTCCTTATTTTTTGCTTTGCTTTTTTATTTCGTTTCGTTTCGTTTCGTTTCGTTTTGCTTTGTTTTGTTGTTCTTCGATTTTGCTTTTGTTTTTTTTTTTTTACTTTTGGCATCTCCGAGTTAGCATACTACGCGGCCCCGTTAAAATTGAAGCAGCAGACAACGACGCAGCGGAAAATGCTTGTTCTTTCCTCGGCACGGAGGAATTTAATATCTCGATGATTTGATTTACTATTCGATAATGGCACGATAAATAAATTAGGGCTTTCATATTAACGTTTTCGACGTGCGCCAAATGCACAACTAGAGATACCCTTATATTTTTTTCCCTTATACTTACTTGGGCCATTCAATGACGCACAATTTCATCGGAGGCAATTCAACGTCTTTTTCGTACGTCATATTCTTCGTATTTTAAGGAAATACAACCGTCACTCGATCTCAATTACTCATTAGCATGTGAGATGAGCTTTTTCAGCACATTGTACGTCTTTGAGCTATGAATTTTCTACGAAAGAAGGAATCCCAGTGTAAATTTGTTAAATTTCCTTAGCAGGGGTTCCTCACCCTCCCCTGCCAACCCCCGACATTTATAGAATCATTTTATCACAATCTCACATTTTTCTTTCTTTCCTGCATCGCATCGATTTCGGCTTACTCGACATTTTACGTCGAGGCTCTTACGTCAGTATGACAATTTGCTGCGCCAGCAAAGACTCTTCATAAGAGTACTTATTCGCCTTGTATTTTTACTAAACTACGTCAATTAAAATTAGGGAGTCAAAGCCGGGCCAACAATGTATTTAATACATTTGTTATTTAAGCTTATAGTCCATACATCATCTTCCGTTATTCTTTTGTTATTTTTAAAAGTAAAGTTTATTGTCTGTTGTTTATGATAATATCATATTCGTTTGTCTAGGTATAATTGTCCATGTTATAATAAGATTTTAATTTAAATAATTAACGAAGATCTGATAAGCACAAATCGTAAATAAACAGAAAGAGCTTCGATGACATGAATAGCTTCAAAATCAAAAAAAATTATTAAACCATAAACGGTGTTACGTGTGCTCGGTAGGTAAGAATTTTTTAGAATTTTTTAAAATTTATCAAATTATGTCGTTAAAAGCGTCGAATGGCCTCTTAAATGCAAATTAAACTAATGAGGTACGCAATGCCGAGGACAGTTTCGGACACTGCAGACGCCCGTGATAAATTCCTCCGACTGTTCGGAAATATTTGACCAAAAATTCTAGGCTCATTAATGTTACCTTTATGTCTCTGCATCGAAATTCAGCCTTTTCACATAAGCGCAGCCAAAAGCTTTGCGTTTTTTATCTCGCTTTTCATAAAATACTTGGGAATACTTGGTCGCCTTATCCTAGAAGTTTCAAGAATCGATGCCACGAGAAACCCCCTCCCCCCTTCTCGCAACTCTCTCTCTCTCTCTCTCTCCCCCTCCCTCGGTCTCTTTCATTCCATTTCAGTTATACGCTCTTTATCTTCCAGCATTTTTCGTCGAGCTTTTCTCGATTGCACCGCTGCGACGTGATTAAAAAAGACGAACGACCCGAGCGAGGGAAGCTGTTGATTTTGTTTGCTAGGAACCACGTGGCCTTGTATTGCCTTGGAGAATTTTGCACGGGACTGCTTTGCATCTGGGCTCCCTCATTTCCAACCTCTTCCTTCTTTTTCTTCAATTTAAACGGCGAAAGCTATTGGACGTAAAAAAGGTGCTCATGCGTGATCTATTTAAGTTAATTGGAATTTTATCGTAAAAAAATGTATGTCTAGGCATTTAAGTGGAAATAAACGAAAAAGTGTAACGATCCTTTAATCCATTATCACTTGATCTATTATCGATTCTTCTTTATTGCATTATTGTAATTTCAAAACAACGATCGCATTAACATTTTATCTACGAGTGCCTTTAATTTATTCCATTGGTGCACACTAAAAGAATTATTGATGCTGTAAAATTACTACTGTCCTTGCGTATCTATGTAAAATACGTTATTTGCATCGACAGCTCTGTATATCCAAATATTTAATAAAAAATAATAAAAAATAATTTAAGAAATATGCTAAAATACATTGTTTACAACAATTTAAATCTCCGCCTATTAAAAATTCTTTTTGATTCGTTCATAGAATAAATCTATAAGTGCAATATTCGATCATTCGTTTATTCTTTTCTTTGGCTTTAAGGGTAATATTATTAATCAGAACGATTATTAGAGAATATAACTCTATTGAAAAATAAATACCAATTTTCAGAAAACAGTTTAATATAAAAGTGAAAAAAAAATGAAATACTGGAGTATATATATATATGAATACATACAGAGAGAGAGAGAGAGGGGGGTGGAGTTCCGGGTACGTTTCAGATCACGTATAAAAGCTATTACTTTTACTGTAATCGCGGCCCTATTTCGGTAGCACGGCGAGTTGAGTAAAAAATTTTAATTTTCTTGTTTACTTTAAATGTATATGCAATGTCGAATGGTTGCAAACGCTGCGCGGAAAATTATGTATGGAATAAAAATTTTTCATCCCTAAATTAATATTATGTAATATCGAGTCTGAGAGTAAAATGTGGGAGGGTTGACTTAAAAAAATCTTAGTTTTACAAGTATGGGAGCCTATATTCACACCACTTGCTTTAATTAAGACTTAAAATAATCAGAAGAAATTTGAAATGTGACACGTAATGTAATGCGTTGGAATTCAAGAGGGAAAGAGGTGTAGACACCGGTAGACTCGGTATCGTATCAGGTGTTAAGTAGATGCAAGAGCAGCATGTAAGAATGTTAAAAGAACATAAAAATACAGGTAATTACGTTTGGTACGTACGTCAACAAATACAGAAGAAGAGACAAATACAGAATAAGTCAGATAAAGTCCATTGTGTCAGTATTGTCACGCGTATTATTTAATTATTACCAATATTTGTATGTAAGAAGAGAAATTATTTGATTTATAATGAAATCGGGCTTTGAGAAGTTACATGAAACACTTTTTAAAGATCAGTTTTATCAAATCGTTTTCATTACATGCATCATTGGCACAACTTAATGCATAATTACAGCTTTTATTCTCTGAATTCTCGAATACTAAGAATACTTTGGCTTCTTCAGATTCAACGTTCGCAGCAGCGTTCATATATATATATAGTTGAATTTTATGCAAAGCATAGCATACAAATTAATATTACTTGTAAAAAGTAAGGGGTATATGTCTCGTATTTAAAATTATCAAATCGTATTAATATTTACAACGATTCGGTCGGATTGAATCGAGAGGTTCAATCTCGGTATTGGGGTTAGTATTTTTACTATTATTTATACGAATAAGGTATTATAAAAGTGGCAGTGGGAGGTTTAAAAAGTTTAGGTAACGTATATAAATATCAAAGAGTATTTTTTTTAATGAATGTAAAAATAAATTTAATCTAAGATTATCATTAAAATACGTATTTAAAAATGGTTGTAATTAAAGTTTTACCTTACCCGTAACGTAAAAAGTTCTGTAGGATAAATTCTAATAACTATTGAGATATAAAATTATTAATTTATTGTAAAAATTAATGCAATCGTTATTGTAATTGGTTAAAGAAAAAAAGAAAAAGAAATAGAAAAGAAAATAATGTGGTGTATGTAAGGGCTTTGTCGGATCTATTTTTGCACGACAATTAGAATATTTAATATTTATAAAGCCAGATTCGTAATACTGCAGAGGAACAAAAGTTTTATTCACCGATAGGGAATTCCCGAGTCTTCCTACTTACATGCACACGCACATGCAGAGATACATACAGATATATGTATACGCGTGGTTAACGCCGATAACAAAGTCCATATCAATAGAGCCGATGTTGAAACTTTGATTTAAATTGAAACGATAGTAATTTTAGCCAGGCCATCGTATACTTTCTCAAAGAAAAGAGTGAAAAAACTTGCGAGAATTTTCATTGTCCGTCTTCTCCGCCACCTCTTCTGTTAAATATGTATATGTATGTGCGCGCGCGCGTATATATATATATATTTATATATATGTACGCTTTTAATTAGAAGAATTTAACGGACGACGGTCCGTATATGGCGGAATAAGAAGAGTATGCAAAGACTTCTCACCTCACCTTCTTTCCTCCTACAAAGCTTTCATCTATTTCTCTCCTTATTTCTTACTCCGCTTGGATTTTCCAGCGGCGCCCTACTCCCCGAGTGATAAACTTCTTTTTCTCGGCACTAGAAACTTGCTGCTCGACGGGAAACTTCCCCTTTGATCGAACTCTACGATACAGCGACTCTGATCACAGATCGATTGCCCCCCTCCGTCCCTCTGCCCTACCCCCTATCGCTCCCCTCCTACCCCTACCCCTGCCCCCCGCGCTCTTCCTTAGTTTCTTTAGTTTTACTAGGGCAGCCAGGATATAGCGTTTTTTACGGGCATTATTGCCGAGCCGAACACTAAAATAATTTACTAGCCTATATTGTTACGTGCTTTTTCACGTCCTAAACTACTTATTCTTAGACGTTGATTTGTTATACTTGTCACGATATCGAGACGTTTTTTCGAGACTTTTTTCCTTTCTTTGCTTTTTTTTCCTCTCCTTCTCCGCCTCCCCCCTTTTTTTTTATCATCTAACCGGGTCGCGTTAGTCTCTATAAATGAAAATTAAATATTTACGCCAACCAGCTGGAAAAGAATTTAGTTAAATATTTTATTTTTTTTTTTTTCACGTACGCTGCAAGACTGCGACGGGCTCCGTTGCAAATAAAATTTAACCGAACAGAATTTATGCAAATTCACACACGGCAATCTAGTTCCCAGCAATTTTAATAAAGTTTAAGCGATAGCATGAAATTTTTCTATACGTAAATAACAGCGTCTTACGCAACACGTAACTATTCGTAATTTCAAATTAAATAAAAAAAAAAATAAAAAAAAAAACTGTCTGTTGGATGGAAAATAGAAGATTGCGGTTCTTTTAATGCATTTTAAGCCCTTTTCATGCCCTCCTTCCTTAGATCCCTTAAATTTTCTTTTAAGAAATAGTAGCAAAATAGCAAAAGTACGTTGTTTGTCATGACAATTGATATTCAGAAATTCTTAAATATATATATATCGATATTAATTCTAATGTGATGCCAACGAAACGTTCACTTACCAATCGACTCGATAAATCTAATTGTAAAATAAATTATTTGAAGAATTTGAAGTACGCTTTTCGTACCTTTATCGATAATTTTTATTCGAATGCTCCTTTACTTTTCATTTTTTGTTTTTCTTTTCTTTTTTTTTTTTTTTTTAAGTAAAAGTCATATTGATTTTAAAAGTAAAAGAAGTGTACAGCTTTCTTGTGTCATTCACAAGTTTGTACATAAACTCGATTTTAACTTTAAAATCAATTAAGATCTTGTTATAAAAAATTCAAACGAAAACTTATTCTTTCCATTTTCTTTCTTTTTTTTTTTTCGTTCATTCATTCATTCATTCGTTCATTCGTTCAGTCAATGTATCTGTTGTTTATGCAGCGGGTCCAATAAATGTAAAATAATATTTGTATATTGAGAGAGATGTAAGGTATTTATTTATCTTCACCGATATATTTCTCTCTCCTTCTACTCTCTTGTCTCTGTATCATGCTTATCTACGATTTCATAACTGCGTGACCCAAAGAGTCGAATCCCTTTAATAGCAATTAAAAGTTCTCGGCGACACGGTACTTACCTTATGTTCTTGTAAAAGATACGTAAGATGACCTTCAAAAGAAAGGACAGCCATTTACGAACAACAGATATGTGTAAATAATTGTTATCTTTGTCTGTTGTATAATAATAGCTTGTATGTGGCGGAAAATAATTAAAAAAATTAATAATGAAAGTCATTGCTTTGCAAAACGTATCAAGAATATTATTATTTTCAGGGTTTTTATGTTACTGATTATTTCGTCTATTTTATTTATTTACTTTTCTTTCATTATAAAACTGATAAATCTGTACATAGTCCGTGTAATCTACACGATAAGAGGAGATTTTTCGTAACGAGCGCAGCTTCTTTTCAAGATTAGCAGAGTATTTAAGTAATAAAAAGTATGTTATCCGCCGTAGATATTATTACGATTTGTATTTATTTTCGTATTTATTTTCCTATATAGAAATGGACGTTAATCGGTCATGTTAATTCTATTGGCCAAGAGCTCTGGTGTACCTAGTTTCCCATGCTTTCCCATCCCCACCCCCGCCATACCATTGCAATAATATCTATTGGAACGATTCCTCGACGTAGAGCACGTACTCTACGTACATGCGTGTAAATTATTGATCTTCGAAAATCATGTATCTTTCGGACACAATGCATCGCTCTAGTTTCGTTTTAACAAGGGATGCGGAAGTAGAACTCTTAATTAAAGTAGTCGGTGCACTTCAAAGCTCTTGCATTTAAAAGAAGGGTGTCCAATTTGGAAGTTTGGCCAAGTTCAAGCAAATAGTTTATAGAACTTTCCTTTCAAGTATCCGCTGATAATTATTTAAAGTTTACTCTTCCGATACAATGAATTGTAAATGAATCAAACTCTTGGGATTTTTTTTTCTCCTCGAGTTTCACAGACTCGCGCAAGTTTATTTGTTTCTTCTCTAGGCTCCTCCGTCCGAAGCCATTCGATCCTGCATTACTTTATCGACATATATTTCGTTAATAATAATTTCATTTACGGAGTTCTGGCTCGGCGGCGCTATTGCTCCCGAGATACATTAAAATGTTAAACAAATGATATTCTAAGGATACATACGCTATTTCGATGACGTCAGGATTACGCATGGACTGTCGCGATGACGTAATCAACGCTTGTCTTTTAATTCCATTATACGAGTTAATTGTGGCCACCGAATTCTAATAGACCCACAAGACATTAATTAATACTATCCTCTATTAAAATTAATTGATTAATTAATTTTCATCATATTAAGCTTCAAAAAGTCATTAAAGCGACAAAACATGATTAATTAATGTTTGGCAATCTTACAAGTACGTGGTTATTGTAATTTTCTTATTATCAATGGGAATAATAAAACAGGCTGCGCGGTTTAACAATAAAACTAGAATATATAATTTTCCTCTGTTTTCCTTTATTATTTCTTTCTAAAAATCCATTTATCCCGTCTTTTATGTTTTCGTGTTGTTTGTCGGTTCCTCCGTCATTAAATTTTCGGTCAATTTCCGGCAGCTTTACCGTCTCTCTTGCAATTACCGAACCGTATGTTGTGGATCCCCACCGGACCCATTTCTCATTTTAAAAGCTTCAATAATTTTCGGCAGTATTAACACGTCTTGACATATTCATTTGAAGAACTCTATTCAGGCAGTGTTCGCCTTCCCTGCCTCAATACCAATCAATTATTTGGGATTTCGACAATCTCATAGGCGCCGTCACATCACCATATTTAAATCTCCTCAATATTCAGAATTATTATTAAACCACACTAAATAACTGCTTTGTATTAATTATTGCAATAAATTTATAGACCTGCCCTTACTATTAATTATTTTTTACAATATTTACTTTTTAACAATCTGTTTTATTATTACTACTGTTATTGTTATTATTATTATTATTTATTTATTTTTTTTTTTTAACCTTTTCATTACAATCGAACATTTTCATAAGAATTCAAAGTTCTTAATAGAGCGATACAAGAGCACATCGTGTAAGGTTCTTATAATTTACCAAGGCTTTGATAATTATATTTTTATAGGACATGGTTTATCAACGACATTTATGATAAAACTGTTAAGGATATTAAATAGTGGAAAAAGAATAATTCTATGCAAACAGATCTTTTTTCTTTTTGAAGAATAATATTAGAAAATTTATAAATTTATGCGTTTATTAGTTTATTATTATTATTATCATTATTATTATCCATGTCAGAATATCGTAATTTAAGTAATAAATGAAAAAAATTGCACATTACGTATTTTAGATTTTATTTCTTTTAACATCCACAATATTTATAAAACTGATTGAAATTAAAGGGCATCATTTAATATTCATTATTGACAGAAATTTTTGCAAATCACTTTTTTATTTTCTGACGGCTTATGCCGTAAGTCGAAAAGATTTCATATCTTTATGTATAAGTGTATAAGTGTTGTTTTTTTCATACCACAATTTAAATCTGGATTCGGCTTGGAAAGAACTTTGTGTATGTTAATAGACATTTTTTTATCGATTTATAAATGGTCATTAATATTAATAATTTCAATTGTTCAGATTACTGTAATTGCGCATTGGGATAAAGCTTTATTTCACACAAATTTATATTCCATAAATGTATAAGAATTTGAAAAATACAAGCAAGTAACGATTAAAACGAACCAAAGACTATTTCGGAAGGGATTTCATTTGATAAATCGTAAAAAATATATACGCATGTATTTTTCTTCTATTTTTTTCTGTAGTACGCCACTGAGATTCCACGTAAGATGGCCGAGAGTTATCTTCATGAAAGCTCTTCATTCAGTCTTCGATCTTCTCTTGTACTGTGCACACTACCAGTATTATCTTACATTTTAATCATACATATTTATTGACGGCTCCAAGTGAAGAATCGTTCCTGTTTTTTTTAGTAATCTTAATAAAGTATTTATTGACGCATTAATTCATTCTCAATAAACGTAGTGTTGATGCATAGGAGGGGTCATTTTGAATTTTTTCTGACTATTTTAATTTACGCATTCGATTCGTAACAGCTAAAGTAAACAAAAAAAAAAAAACACCGAATGTTTAAATAATAATTGAGCCGGTTCGGCTTGCATTGATGTTCGATACTTACGCAAATCGATACATAAATACGAGAAACATAAACATAAACTTTTATAGTGTTAGGAGCTTTGGAAATTATATTCGACATAGTTTTGAATATTAATGATAACATCGTTCATTCAGTCGATCGGACATTAAAATAATATCAGAATAAACAACGGCAGGGCATGACTTGTTTGACCTTTACAAAACGATAGTTAATATTATTGTATTTATAACTTATTGAATGGCAGTTAAAGCAAAGAATAAAGAATAATATTAAGGTTAATGTACTTCGGCATTGGTGTAATAAAGTATCGTAACGTAATCGGCGTATTGTATATACAGAGTTGAAAAACAAAACAATCACTTGGTATTATAATTCAACGTGATTTTTCTATTGCTGAAATGCAATTACGGAAAGGAAAATTTGAAATAAGGTAAAAGTAATTTCTACTGTAATGGAATTAAATGTAGCTTAAAAACAACAATGGCTACAAAGGAATGGTAAATTAATATTTTTGAATCCGAGTAATTGAAGTAATTAATAGTCAGGGGCTGGGAGTTCGCTGGTGGAGGGGGGGGGGAGGTACTCTTGCCTCGAGTACGTTTTAAGCGAAGGCGCGAGTAAAGGGAATTCGTAAATAATGCTTTGTAACAATTATCTCTTTTGAGTAGAATATTTCCCCCTGGCAAAATTCTATTAACGCTTAAAAAGCCTTGGAGCCGTGAAATTTTGTATCCCGGCAGACGAGTGCTAAAGGCCCGAGCGGAGATAAATCCATTTCTGTATCTTAACGGGCCCCTCTTCGTTCAAGGTCAGAGCCATGTTCCCGCCGCTGATAATCGCGCTGAGCCTGCTGTTAATGGTTCGGAGCCAGCCGACGTCGTCGGAATTAACGGCCGTCTCCTCATCCACCGCCTCGCCCCTCTCCACGTCCACGTCGACCTCGTCGATGCCCTGCGAGAACGGGACGATAGCGCCGCCCCCGCCAACGTCTGCGCCCTGCAGCCCGCATATGACCGTGCCGCCGGTGGTCCTCATGCACGGGAGCTACCAGTGCATCACGGGGGTGGCCTCGACGAGGCCTGCCCGCGACGACTACCTGTACAGTCCCGGGGTCGGGGCGCACAAGCTGCACACGCGCGCGGCCACGTGGAACGACGCCCGGAAGATGTGTAACGACGAGGGCGGCCATCTCGCCATCGTCAACTCTCTCACCGAGGCTCACGTAAGTCTCTCCCACTCGTTATCGTCCGAGCGAAAAACATTCGAGTGGCTCAGGAGCAGCGGTCGAGCCCCGCGTCCCCAAAGACCCTCTGCCACGATAAATCCATGATAAAACGACTGACAGGGGCACCGCGTGGGAGCGAATCCCACCTAATCGCAGCAGCATCCCTCGTACTCTCGTATCCACCCCAACCTGTTTTTTTCCCTCGAAATTTTTACCTGAAGCTCGTTTAAATGTAGGGGCGAACGAAATTAGCTGCATGTCGAGGGTATGTATGGGCGGAGAACGGGGGGGAGGAGGAGGGGGATGTGTGTGGTGGCCACCAGCAGAATATCCGAGCGAAACGGTGGTAAATATTACAATACAAGGCTAGCGGAATATGGGTAACTCCGTGGCTCTCCACAGTGATCAATAATTTATCAGGACTGCTCGAGGGTAAGGGGGACGGGCCTAAATTTCGAGGGCTTGTTAGCTAAGCGAATGCCGTATCCCCGTACTTAGGGTGACTAACGAGGGAGGCCCCGCCTCGGCGCGTATTAATGACTCAATCAAACGGCTTATAAAGTCTTCCTAATGACTGCCACAGGTAATGAGGGAGATCTTCGCCAAGGCCGGAGCGGTGAAGGGCGCCGAGTACACGGACATCGCCTTCGTTGGAGTCCATGACCTCTACAAGGAAGGCGAGTGGGTCACGATACTAGGGGACTCGATCTTCAAGACCGGCTACATCAAGTGGTCGGACAAGTATGGCGGGCAGCCGGACAACGGGGGCGGCCGACAGAACTGCGGGGGTTTCTTCAAGGACGGTGGTCTTGACGACATTAACTGCGACTCGCCCTTCGCCTTCTTCTGCGAGCTGCCCATGACTTGCTTCATACATTGATACGAGCTTCGCTCCCCGAGGCTTTATATTTCTAATTTGCACCCTCGCCGGCAACCCCCCCACCTTTTCCAATTTACGCCCGTTTACGTACATTCCAAAAATCAAGATTTAAAAGATTCCGTCATTTTTTTTTTTTTTTAATTTAGTATATACAAAATATTACAACCAAATATATTTACAATTTTTATTCTACAGCCAATATTGGGTTATTACAAGACCGAGTGCATTTATAAACGTGCATACGATTATTATCAGTGTGTTTTCAATTTTCAATTTAACTGATATTTGCGTACATTTTTCTTCTCGTAATTGTAATTTTTATTACATGTACCGTTAATTGAGTTAAATATTTTTCTCCATGAAATTGTATTTGTTTATTGTTGCTCTCTCTCTCTCTCTCTCTCTCTACTCCATTCGCTCAAATTAAATTTTTCCATTTATTCTAACTTTTCTAAATTTTGCTGTTGCAGAGGCTAACTGATGGTTAATGCTCAATAGCACAAATACAATATCATTTTTCGGTTCATTACATTTCACTCTGGAGAATAAATTCATTTACGATAATAAATAATCTAATATTGCATTTTATACTTCAAAGGATTTTTCCAAAGGAATTGGAATCGAAAAAGCGGATTAGTCAATCACCTTTTAAACAAGTCATTGTAAATATTATGAATTTTTTTTATTAATTATATACTAAACTTATTAATAAAACCGAGTGATTCTTTACCCGAATTGTTTATATTTACATAGTTCTTAAGCTAATGTATTATTTTATTGTAACAATTTTCACTTTCAACGGATATTTATTGTTTTTAAACATAATTAATGATGAATTTATAATGTATTTCAACGTGTATTAATTATTATTCTCTGGAATTTATTTTATATACGTAATTCGCGTTGCAGAGAAATAAAATTTCTTAGCCTAAATAACAAATGGTCATGGCTACTTGTGTTTATTACTTACTAATTATAAATTATTTTTAAATAACTTTGTTTTACGCATCTTTTACTTTTTAATACCGTAATTGTTAAATATAATTCTAAATTATTTTTTTATTATGTGATTCGTAGAAATATGAATGAAATGCAATATAGTACATCTTCATTTAAGTTTTACTAACTTATATAACACGAAGGAAATGATGATCATAACTACCGACAATAAAGATACAACTCTTATGAATGTTCGTAACATATTTTACGAAGATATTTCTGTAAAGGCAATTTGATTAAAAAATTCTAATAGATAATATTGCTTAATATGTATATAAATAATAATAATAAGAGGTGTGGAACTCGATAAAAGACAATATCTTTGCTAATACACAAGAAAATATTTTATTATTATTGTCAAAACTTGTATTTTACTCTAATATATTTAAAATTTGTTTTTTAATTGTGTATATTTTTGTGAAAAAAATTTGATATGAATTTAAATTTTTTCTATTAATCGTATCACATTTCATCTCGGTTCTTTCATTGCTCTTATACATCCATGTATACTCATATAGGCATACAGGCATAAAGGCATTCATAAGTTTACGAAACTCATACTTACGATGTATTTATTATAAAGTTGATCGGTACTTATTTAATTTACTCGTAAAATTCCGCTCTTAATTGTAAATAAATAATAACGATATCAGATGTCAGTGAAAGAAGTTTGAAATCGTTCGATGATTTTAAATGGATTATTCAATACTTGGTGAAAAAGTCGCTGATTATTTATATGATTAATGAGCCTTCATATACATTTTATAGTTCACAAATGCAAAAGTTTTGAAATACGATGAAAAATAAAATTTTAATTGCAATGATATAATTATTGCAGCTCATATAAAGTTAGTACACTCTAGGGCATAATATCTTAATACTAGCAATATTTTAAGAGATGCCGGATATTATATTTATTAAAGTCGTAATTTTAATAAGACGCGCATCTATTTATTTTACTCAAATGGAATTAAATTATTTTAGCTCCCCGAGACTTTTATGCTCACTGTTTGAGGCTTCTTTCTAATTAACAAAATTTTTATTAATTTACCGAATACGAAAATCATATCACGTTTCATTTCAAATTTTATTTATTATATTATTGATTTATAATTCATTTATTTTCACATGTCAAATACCTCGGAATTTTTATTATTTTATTATTCAACTGTTTTATCTAAGTATCAAATCGCTATTTTTGCTTCCCTGCATTTATACGCCAATAATTGTCAATTTAGATTTAGCGATGCATCTCGTCCGTAGGTATTGTCAATAGTAAATTTTTTTATAAATTTCTTAATAAAGAATAAATATCACAGTTGATCAGAATTTAGGGACAATAAAACGTGGACAAGCCTAATAAAATACTCATATGCCAATAAAACACAAGTATTAAAGTTCTTTTATTTTTACAAAGCTCAAAGATTTATTTGCTTCTAGACATTAATGTTCACTTTGTTTTTGCATTATACGAAATTTACTCGACAATAATTAAATCAAATGAATTTATAATGAACAAATGTCATTACCGATGTAATTAGAAAAAAAGGCAAGGAAGATTATTTCATTTAAGCTATTAATCTTGCAATTATTAATTAAAATTTGACGTGAGTTGACTATTAAAGTGAATTAAAGCCCATTTATTTCCATCTGCGTTCTTGTAATAATGTTAAAAATTTCTAATAGTCTTAGCTAGCGTAGGAGATAATAATTTTTTTTGTATAACGTCGAGGCAAGTTCGTAATAATCTATTTGGGCTAGTGAGGTGCTTCTAAGGGCTCCGTTATATAGATTAAAATATCTTTTTTCCGACGCAAGGGAATTCCGAGATGATCATTAGAAAAACGAAGATTCCTTCGCTATGCGCAGGATTTATAAAATTATAATTGTAAATTTTTCGTCCTATCTCGGCTCTGCGTAAAATCCGTATCTATATTACGAAATTCTAAAATCCCTTACAGCTCGAGCCTATTCGGGCTACGTCGAAAAGTTAGTAATGAATATAAAAAGAAGAAGAAAAAATATGCTCTGCGAAGAAGGCGTTTAAAGTTTTTTCTAACAATGCCAAGAAAATGAGCACCGCTTATACACACTTTCGCCGCTGCCAAATCAGCAATTCCGAAATATCTGATACAAACTCCATCGCATTATACTCGGAGAGACTTTTGCTTTTTTAAAAGTATTATTTTGAATTTAACGATACGAGCATCGCTTCCCATTAATGAGAATGAAACTTTCAAAATTCTCACGTCCTACTCTCCGTATCGCGTTCTTTCATTAAAACCGAGCGATCCTCTCTCTTTTAAAGACATTATTTAAATATTTTTTGGAGTTAGATCGCGCACGTTGAATATATCTCGTCAAGGCTACTGGAACAATAATCGATTTTCATGTAATTCTTACGGCTTTCGAATACGGATTTTAACAGATTTCCTTTAATTTTGGCAAGCGATTTTTTTAAAATCGCTTAAGAAGCTCGTCCGTTAATAAATTCGCTCTCCCTCTCTCTCTCTCGCTCTTGCTCTCACACGAACAAGTCAGGATTGTCGATAAATCGATAAATGCAAAAGTGTTTATTGGAGTCAATCGCGAAACATTGAAGAAGAAGAAGAAGAAGAAGAAGAAGAAGAAGTCAGAAAAGTTTATAAATAATTCAAAATATGCAGTTGCTATCAATTAATTTGTCGCCGTCTAAAATGACTAAATGTTCAAATAAATTTCCGTTCTATTGCAAATTGTTATTTTTAATTTTACCAGTAACTGCTTCAATGGCCAATTGAATTATCGAGTAAAATTGAATTTGAATTCTTCCTTCCTTTGCATATTTACAAGGATTAAAACGCGGGAATTCACTTGATAAAAAATTTAGAGTATTTACTTTGAATTTCATTACTCCGGTCCGTCCAACCATTTACCTGAAGATTTATAACTATGATATTTTATCTTACGTTGTAATTACTTACTCCAAATGGCAGCGCTACAGGAGATTATACAGTGAAAATTATGTGAAAATGTACAATAAATGTAACGAGCAAAATTGTTTACGTTTCAAGACGTTCCGAGCGCGGCGTATTTATTATTATAATATGTATAATAATACGAGCTTGGTGGGCGTGAAGGGTAAGGAGAAAGACACTTGTGTCTCGACGGATCGTAAGGGGAAGTCGATTATATGGGAAAGAGTAATAGCCGCGAATGCGATTAGTTGGTAGCGAGTCAATAAATTTATTGGACAGCAGATATCATGAATGGCTCCCTTGGCCGTGTCATCGGGGTGATCCTCGAGTGCGCAGCCTAACTAGCGATAAGCTAGCGACGAGGAAGCTCCGGCCGTACGTGCAGGTCGAGCCCGCGGGCGTCCTGGAGTGAGGGGCGAATCTCGTGACCAATGGGAACGAGCCGTCTAAAGCTCATCCGGAGCTGACCCTGGGGCCACTCGAATCGCGCGGGACCTGGAACGACGCCAGGGCTCCGAATCCGCGATTGTTCCTCTCCGGGAATCTCCGGGAATGGGGCTAGACGGATAGGACTGCTGCTCCATCCGGTAAATTAGTCACGCTTATGTTAATGTTCCGATGGGTCTCGTTAATGCCAAACCCCTACTTTCTTTCAACAATCAGTCCATTCGCTCCCGGAATTTCGAATTCCATGACTGTTTAGTGTTGCGATATCAGATTGGCTTCCGAACAGGGATTAAGCGGCAATTTGCCCGACCTAAGGATTTTATTCACAGGCATCCATCGGTCTACGTACAATAAAAATCTCCGCCTGCACTCCCCTCCGTCTCTCGACTCTATACATAACCTATACTAACTTAACATTATTATTATAACTCTGACTGTTCTTGGGATTATAATATCTTACTCGTAAAAAGGGACAGTGATTTGGTATGCGTTGTAATAAATGACCGAGCAGGAGAATAATGCCAGTAATAAATACATTTTACATACTTAGTTAAAGTCGTCGTCGTCGTCGTCGTCGTCGTCGTGTCCTGTCTTCCTTGAGCTTCGTTAAGACTGTGTGAGATGCATTCATGGGACAGTTTGCTCATTTTATGAGGCAATAGGAGTTCGGTTCACTCGATGAGATACGGAAGTCAATTGAGATTACGTGTCTTTAGAACGTCGAAATTCGCTAGATGAAATACAGGCTAGTTATCATAGTAATAGTCTTTTAGCCCTCCCGTGCCAACTCGCTCTCTCTCTCTCTCTCTCTCTCTCTCTCTCTCTCTCGCTCTGCATCTCTTCGTAAAGTGGCGAGCAATTCCCGGAAAATAATAATGCCTTTTTCGAATTAGATGCTTATCTCCTTTATAAGCTTCGGTTACATCTTCTAAAAAAATATATACTACTTTTATTGTTATAGCATGCGCGCGAGTGTTTTTTTTTGTCTCGCAGCCATTAAATGCAGAGCTTTATCAAGATGTCGGTCGCGTGTCTTTTTTCCCGCCAAAATACAAAACAGGGGACGTTTCCGGCAATTTTTAAATTAGGACCTCACTACGGCCGCTGACCACAACTCCCTAAAGTCCTATAACTTCTTTAATTATCATCTATTATAAGCTCCTGGAATCGTTTAGTGCGTGTTCTCGATAATTACCGATTGTGTTAATACATGATGAGTAGCGTCGGGGAAGATGGAGGCGCAGCTGAGAAATCGGCAATGTGAAATCTCAAATTCGTCAGAATTTCAAGGTTTAAGGTTTTTTTTTTGGCATAATAATCGAGCACTACTCTTGTTTGGCTAATCGACTCTATCGATCGCACATTTTTATCCTCTAGCCGAATGGAAGCATAAGATTTTTACCACGAAAATTATAATCAGTTAGTATTTATATTTTAATTATATTTTATCTTTTATATTCGTACACAACAACGACTTTCAATACGTGCATACATTGTCTATGCATAGCTTGTGTATATATTGTGCCTAAGCTCTTTTGGGTTAAATATAAGTTTCTACGCATTCTTCCTTCAACTAAGTAACTTGAGATTTTACTTCTTGGAACTCGGACTAGTCGAGTTAATATTTGTTTCATAGTGTCTTATACTAGTGTATTATACGTGCGCATAATGCTGAATACTACGGCATATTCTTTTGTTTATATATTCTATGTGCAAACTATTGGCAAAAATTTGGGGAATCTCAGGATTTAAAGTCAATGATTCGTCAATCATTACCGACTGAGTAAGTAATAAAGTTTTGAATTTTTTTTTTTAATTCTTTAATATGTGGTCTTTGTATCGCTTGTTAATTTGTCAAATATTGTAATGAGTTTATGTACCTTTTTAATCGAAACTAAATAGTTTCACGTGTTTTTATATAAATCACACATTTGGAGTTACAAGATAATAATATCTTTTTATGAAAACGAATGTTGATAAACTGAAATAAATTAATGATCGTCAATAATGTATAAAAAATGTCAAATTATAAGAGGCCTCGTCGTAATGGAAAAATATTGTTACTCGTGAAATTTATAGGATATAAAAAAGAGCCATGAAGCTTCATGCAGTCGATGCACTAACACAATGTAAAATTTGTGTTAGTATATTTAGGTAAATTCTCTTTCATACGGTGGCTTTCAGTTCTCCTTTTATTACGCTTAGATAAATGAACGCCACAGTAGATATAAATATAAATTTTAATTCTCGTATTGAAAAATACGCTTCCACGAAGAATAAACAATACATTGTAACATAAAGAAATCAAATAAAACGGATGAAAAAAGGTTTTTGTAAAGGAAAACAATTGTTGTTTTCATTTATATTGACATTTTCGCTAATAGATACGAAATTGCACATGCTTGAAAAGGAAAAATAAAGTAAATGACAATTCATGCGGTTAATGTAATGAGGCAAGAATTTTTCACAAGCTTAAAAACATACGGAATAATTGTTAATAATTTCAAAATAAAGTTCTATAGGTTATATATAATAATATTGAGTAATCGAAGAACGCGAGGGCCTAACATATAATTATCGAAAATGAAAAAAGTCCCTTTATCTTTTTGTAAAAGATGACGAGTGAAAGAATTCGAGGCATCTCGTCTTTTCATTTACTTATCGTCATTTCAAGCATGATGGAGCTAAAAAATCGTCGAAGCTCGGGGCTGGTACGAAGGCGAAAGGCGAAGGTGCGTCAATGCCCGGCCATTGCCTTGGAACATAGATCGCCGTGTATAAATCACGTTTGCTCAGAACATATCGTATCGGCGACAAGTATCTAGCCGTAGATAAGGACGCTCCTGAATCCTGCTACTCTGCAAATTTTCGGGCAGCATTGTGCAAAAAGGCGGTAAGTCAGAGACCGAGGGGTCCGTGTGACTCAGGGCTCTGTTAGTATTCATCTGACGAGCGCGAGGGGGGGGGGAGGAGAGGCTAAGGGATAGTAATTCCGGAGCGTGTCTGTCAATAGCATCTGTAATATTTGTTGAGCCCTAGGACGGAAAGGACGTCGATACTACGCTCCTTTGTGAGTCACGAAATTTGAATATTTATTCTATCGGTTGGCCGTGCGAATTAAATTTTGCGAGAAATGTATGCAAAAGTCGAAAAGTATGTCACGTAATCCGAGGCGCGCATCGACCAGTAGTCCTTCATTTTTCCGTTCCGTCTCTATTTCTCGGCTAATCAAGTGTAAAAACAAAATTTCGAAATCCGTAATATCAGAATGTTCTCTTTCTTCTAATTTAATGCTTCGATTATCAAAGCTTTCAGAATTTTAAATTATGACTGTCAGATATTAAAAACTTGGAATTTTTATTTTATTCCGGACAAATGTCAATTTTATTCTATACTGTCCTAGAAATTATATTCGAAGCAAGTATAAGTATTTTTTACAGCAAGAAAAAGAATTTTGAAATTCTTCCTTTCATTTTTCAATTGTATTTACAATTCTAAATATTCCATTTTATTGAAGAAAATTTCCGCTTTCCCCTATCCTTTATATCTCTATGCAAATCATCTATATTATTAGTCTATTATTATTATTATTATTATTATTATTATTATTATCAGTCATTTTATAAACAATAAAAACAAATACATTTACGTAAATACGTTTATGTATTAGATATATTATAAGGTAATATATATATATATATGTAGCATTGCATATAATTATAAATTTTAGGTATTTTATTTTATTAGAAATTACATTCTATGAATATAAATGAGCGAAAATAATTCATTCTCGAATTCCGAAAACGTATACTAACGTGTAAAGATACGCTTTGCATTGAGCTTTTTTAATACTCTATCGAAATTCTTCGTCGCCAGATACTTTTGAATTTAAAACAGTATCCATTCTAAATATTTTTTACATTAAATATTTACGAATTACGTATATTGTGAATTTAATTTCGAATATCTTAATGAAAATTAAGATATTTTTTTTTGACGTATTATTAAGTTGTACAAGGAAAATTCATTAAAAAAATTTCAATGCATGTTACAAAAAATAATATTTTCAACAAAGTAAATGTTAAATTTTTGTATGTTTATGCTTCTTTTAGTAGCTACGTAAATACATATCATTAATTTGACTAATTTTATTTACATAAAATATACGTTACACGTGGGTTCATAAAGATTTACATGGATTTCATTGATTTGCAAAGCTCTTGCTGATTAATTATTTTATATTATTTGTATATTCACTCTGAAAACAGTTATTTACGATTTTTAAGCTTATAGAATCTGCTCAAATTAAAATACATTCAATTGTGCTCGAAATTTAACATTAAGTGATTGAAAATTGTGCTCGATAAATTGTTAATATTATTTCAAATAGGATTGTACGATTCGTGGTTCTCAAATTGTACGTAATTTAAGATAGGGAAGAAGAATTCCAACAATTTTCATACAAATGTCTACAAATAATTAAATCGCGCGATTAAGAAAGATGCTTGAGAATAACAATGCAAAATAAACATATTTAGAAACAAGTTATATTACGTTGTAAATTGGTATTATGCGCATGCTTTTAATATAAATACGCATGAGAATGTAAATCATTTGTTATTAAAGTATAGTAATTTTAGTTGATAAATATGCATATTTATTCCGTATTTTAATGTTCCTCGAGAAATTGTTACAGAATGCAAGAGTTTATAAATTATTTATAGTAACAACTTCGATGATTTATAAAATTAAGCTCTCGATTAAATGAAGGAATGTTGATAAAATGGTGCTGCTCCTTGAAAAATATATTTCATAGAGGGGGGAATCGAGTAAGGGCTGAAAGGAAATGAGAATGAGACGGCACTCAACTAAAAATGTTGAAAAAAGAGCATAAAAGAATGGCTCTAGGTCGTAGTGGTCGTAGTGGTAGTAGTGGTAGTAGTAGTAGTAGTAGTAGTATTATTTAGAGAGTAGGACAGGTCGACAGGGAGCAAGAGAAGAGAAAATATATTTCATAAGAAGCCGATTTACTGTAGCCAGATTGGCTTGGGACTGAACCTGAAATTATGAATATTTAAGAAACTCATTGTTCAGTCCACCGGTTTGGTAATCTTTTCAAAGTCCGTGAAAAAAATACACTGGCTGCGAATTTTTTCCTCATTTGTGAAAGTTACTAAAGTGGAAATAAATTAAGTACCACTAAATGAAGGGGGCGAAATTGTTAAAAAGCTCGAAAATTTTATTTTTCCCAGTATGTTAATAGACGCAATTAATTAACTATTGAATAATAACCTTATAAAAAATATATCTATTGTAATGAAAAGCTTTATAAATCCCTAACCTTAATCGAACATTAAATATGCTCTTATATAGTAATACACTCTAATACATTAGTAAATGTATTTTATTAATATAATTTCAAAAAAAAAAAAAAAAAAAAAAAAGCTCAACTTCAGCAGCTATAAAGTATTCATTAAAATAATTAACATAAATTTTCATACTTTCACAAACGCTGAAATATTAAAATGCAATTCACAAATCATTATATTTAAGGTAATGAGTCGTTTCCTCATCATTATTTAAATATAAAATGCCCTTATTTTTCGAATTAATAATTAAACACCTTTCGCAGGGGGGGCAGAATTATTCCGTGCCGCCTATTGATTTTTTACAAGCGATTTTGCTAAATCCCATTGTTATTCGAAGAACAAATATTGACAATTTTGTGTTTAAATATGTCGGAAACGAAGGGCAATAATTGGCCATTGAAGTTTTATAAAGCGCTCGCCGTTAGGGAAAAAAGCGTAATTATTTTTTAATCTGAGAGTTCGGTCGAATGTTTCATGCTTTGCATTGCCGTCCATTATTTTCCTAAATAATTACTCTTCAAGGACTCGTCAAACATTCGTGTTCTCCCATTGTATTTTTCCATCTTACTGCTAGATTCGCGAGATAATACATTTTGTCATTCCCTTCGATTCTTTTCTATTCCCCCGAAAGCATCGACGAGATCTACATTTTAAATAAACTCTTAGATGCTTCTGTTTCTCTATCTCTCCTTATCACGTTTTATTATCGGCTGCTCGATACTTTTATACCGTACCGAGTCCGATTTTTTACTTGTCGCTTAAATTTAAGCTGCTTTTAAAAGCAGGCATATAAGTTAAATCGTATGCAAAGTATGTGAGCGTTTCGTCAACGATTTCGTGTTAATTAAAAACATTTGACCGTTACTTGACCATACATTTGGCCAAGGATAATATAATAAATACAATTACTTTAAGGCATCGAATCTTTCGAGTCTTTGTATTAAAGAGGCTGCTGCTCGTCTTCCACGAGTAGGTGGATAGAAGCAATATCTGGATGATGATGATGATGATGATGATGATGATGATGTTGAATTATTCATTTGGTGAAGCGCGTTTGGTTAAATCAACACGTAAATACTTAAAATGATAAATACTTGAGTAAAAATATACAGAGAGGGTAATAATGTTTACGGCTGGTAAATAAAATTTCTCTTTATTGCCAAGTAAAGCGTCGAATCTTCCAGAGTCAATAAACTCAATTTCATGATACGGTCATTGGCGGACAATTAATTAAACGTCGCTCGATTAAGTCATGTGCGCCCCTGTAAATCATCGGGGATACCGTGAATAGCTGATAGGCATCGATAAATGGTACTTGCGCGTAAAATCATTTTCATCCACTACTATCAGAGGCATCGGAAAAACGTATTAGCTTAAGGGACGCAAACGCTAAAGCTCAAGTACAGCTTACTAATCCGGAAAATTTAACTTATTAATCATATTTTATTTCATTGCCCCGATTACACTGATCACCCTTCCGTCAGCCACCTTAAATGCATTTGATTTGTTGAAATACCAATATCTGACGGATTATTCTACACGTTGATCTATTCAGCCCGTGAAGTATAAATTATTAATTTTATGAGTAAAATAATTTTCCTTAGAGGCTGAAACACTCGACGCTTTATTATAAAAATTCTACATTTATACATTTGAGTGTTAGGTAAAAATTGTGGTATTATGTCAAAATGATTTGCTGCAGGTATCGGGCTTCAAGCCGGTTAAAATGGAAATTGTAAACATATACGTAATTGCTTTTCTTTTTTCTTTTTTCTTTTTTCTTTTTTTTTTTGCAATCTTCGCTTTGCTTGTGAAAACCTTTGCTCGTGTACAATGTTATCGGGAAAAGGCGGGGAAAGTGTTTGAAAGTAGACGAAAAATCAAATCGACCTCGATCAGTGCCTCGGGCAACAACGAAACCTGTATGCATATAGACCATTGCACTTATTTATTAAAATCGGGTGTAAAATAAGGGCTTAGAGGTACCCATTTTTATATAAAATAACAGTAAATACAATACAGTTTTTCTATCTTGATTAAATATTTTTTTAAAGTGCATTGCGCATTACTGGGAAATCAAAAAAATCATCTAGTCCCCGCGAGAAAAGCTATGAAATGAATATTCGAACGCTACTTACGGATTTCTTTATGTATAGGTGACCAAAATAGTAAATTATAATAGATTGTTTTAACTTTATTTTGTAATACCCGTTGTAATAAATAACATTAACGAATGATATCTTTAGAATTTAATTACTTTTCTATGCAGATTAACATTCAAAATAAAGCTATAATATATTATTTAATTTTATTTCTTGTTACAGTATTATTATAATACAATATAAGTGAGTATATCCACTTAAAGTCTTTCACTTGAAGTTCAGTGAAAACTGTTTAAAAACTGTTTTCAGATCTTTATCTCTTAAATATGAAGTTTCCGTAGTAATATGTTGCTGTATTTGAATTTAAACTAAAATTCTCTTATAAATAATAGTACTTTCAATCCAATTTTCAATTTTATTTCACGTATATGGATTTCCTTTAAGTGTAAGACAATATATATGCATGCGTTTATATATGTACATTATTTATTGTATATATGTTTTATTTTGTTAAACATGTTTTTTGATAATATTGCCCTCAATTTAATTTTAAGGCACTTAGATAGATATATAGATAGATAGATATATAGATAGATAGATAGATAGATAGATAGATAGAGAGAGAGAGAGAGAGAGAGAGGATCGTCAGAGACGTAAGAACCTTTTCGATGCAAAAATTGATATTATTTACAGACTAGAATATAGTAAACTAATTAATATTTTATTACGTTAAGAAGCAGCGAATATTTTTTAACTATTTTGCAAAGGATGTTGCATATTAAAAATTGTTAATTTACAGATAATATATTACAAGTTTTTTAGTTTAGTTTTGGCAATACAAATTGATATAATATTTTATATAACTCCTGTATGATCTATATGGTAATTTAATAATATTATGTATTAAAAAGATTTTTCCGTTTGTAATTATGGGTTATATGAAAATACTAGTGGTCTTAATTATCAATTTTTTTCGTAAATGAGTATTTAAAAAAAGATGCAAAATAATTTTATGAATCTTATAATATTTGTATTTATTTGAAACTGTCTTTATTCACAAGAATGATTTGTTGGTGATTAAAATGATTGGTCCAATACCATTTTGAACAGTGAAACATTTTATTGATATGTTAGTCGATATATATATATATGTATTATGTAGAGGAATGAAGAGAGAAAAAAAAACAAAAAACAAAAACAAGGTTTATAGCTTCAAATTTGGGCTTTAATGCGCATAGTCGATTGAGGAATAAATGTACAAAGATAATTAGTATTTCTCCGTTTTTACAAAATCTTTTAATAATTCGTTATTTCTGTCTAAATTATTTTATCGCTTAGGAAGAAAGATATTCAAAGAAAATGTAATTCAATACCCCGGTGTACATCAGCTGCAAGGCTCGTATGATCCGTTCACTCTAATGAATGCTCCGTCTGTATCTTTCCATTGTAAAGTACACCTTTAGAACGACTAAGTATCCTTAAGGGAAAATTGACGTTGCACCGTTCAGATTTAAGAAATTCTAAACCCTTCTCGATTTCTTACTCGGTTAGCTTCCCGACTCAAGTGAAAACATCGTTTAATTTATTATGTATGGGTACCTTTGTGCTCATTTATGTCCTGGGGACTGCAATTTCAGCTCCACTGATCTGCCTATAAACACTTTTCTGCTCGTTACGTTCCTCTTTTACTCTACTGTTATTCTATTTAAGAAATTTCCTTCCCTATGTAACCCTATAGCTAAACTGCTATTACGATTAAATGACTTAATACCTGAACAATGTAAAATATTGTAAGCCTATATACATTTTAAGAAATTTTTTAAAATTTGACGATATTTACTTAAGATAATCATACATGAAAACATGTACTACATAAATGTTAATGTAAAATAACACCATCAATGAAATGCCTTTAAAAAGAATATTTTAAAAACACAGCCAATGTAAACAGATTTTCAATGATTTATTATTATTTTATTAGTATTATAAATCTCGAATATGAGATTAAATAAAACAGATCATACGTACTAAATACTTGTAATTTTATTCCAAATCTTTGTATGCATGCTCACCAACGAAATTATAAAAAATATTTTAATTTTTTTTTGGCTATTACAATTCTTTTTCAGGCCAGAATATATGACTTTAATTATGAATGGCTTTAAATATACATGCATGGCTATGAAAAAAGTTGAATATTAATAGAAAATACTTTTTGAGAATATGATCGATTGTGCTTGATAGATATAATTACGATTTTGTGACGTAAAATTTTGTTACTTAAAGGGTTTTTTTTTTTTTTTTACATAATTCATCGTTTTAGCGAATTAGAAAATTAAAACTCTTCAAGCAAGAAAAATATTTTTATATTCCGATTAGATTAAGGAGCTTCAGAGCACTGAGTCTAATTAATGATTAATCTGTGCTCTCATATTTATCTATAATTAGACAAAATTTGTGTCTCGATATTCGAATTATTGGAATTTTTAAAGCTTCAGTATTAAGGAACTTAGGGTTATAAGATATTTTTTATTATAAAGTACATGAGCGTCATAATATGTGTAATTACCATTAAATATTTGTACAATGTTTTTTATGGTAATTAAAAATTATTTAATCTTTTATTTTAAACTAATGAATTTTTCAATTGAATTCAATAGATTATTAGGAAAATCTTTCGTTTCTTTAATTTCAATTTTAATTATAAATATTTAACTTTCATTGCACAGTATTACTTAATTTTAATTATAAAATGGATAAAAATTATCTATAATTTAAAGAAATAAATACTATCATAAAAAGGTTCGATTAATAGTCAGAAGTTTTAATAAATTTTTCATAGCTTTTGGTTAATAATACAAATTTATGTAAAAAAAGAAATCTTTTGAGCATATACACTTATCAAGGAGTTATACAAATACTAAGTACATTTTTACGAATCTTGCAATAAAAATAAATATTTTTCCATAATTATTGAACCATTTATAAATTAAATGAAACGAGTTGAAATTAGAATTCAGAGTAACAAGTAATTTCTTGTAATACAAAAAATGCACTACATTCATCTTGGAAATATGCAAACTATTATGAAAAAAAGTAATCACGAATGTAATTACAATTAATTCGTTTATAGTAATTAGTATTTTAATTAATATTAAATACACATTATTGTTAAAAAAAAAGGAACTAATGAATCTGCAAGTTATTGCGACATTTTTCAAATAAAATTCGATGCCTTGGCGTTAATTTGAAAATAAATTTTGATTTAACGTTCCAAAATTCAATCCCTGTTACCAAATAAGTAATTAAAAGTTGTTAAAGTTTTCCTTATATCTATTATCGTTTCTCTAATCTTTATGTTCAATTTGAATATATCACCGAACCAGATGTAGGATGAAGATAATTCTAATGGAGCGTAAGTTTACTTAGTATCGTGTTATTAATTTCTGCTACGTTTAATTTATTTTGTCAGTCCATAGGATTTTCTCTGATATTCCGAGCTGTAAGTCAAATGTTAAATCGCCGAGGAAGAAGAAAAAAGTAAGAGAAATATTTCATTCCGGACCAGCGAACCCTTTCAACCCTTACACCTTTTTACTAGTTGACAATCCCTAGTGAATTAATTTTTCTTTCTCCTACTCTTCAGCTTATTGCATCGAAAGGCTCTTTTTGGAAACTATTCTGACATCCCTGTATGGGAGTGTCGGCATAAGGTGTATGAGCTTAGGAGAGAAACGAGAGGGTGAGGGCAAAGAGAAGTAACGGAGGAAAGGGCGGAGAGAAAGTTGGCTACTTCTTTTTTTCTCCACCGCGCCATGTCATGATCAAAGTTAAGCTCGTTAGTTTCATAATGGGAATAATTAAAGTAATTGCGCTCAGTGAGGCCCGGGAGTGTACAGTTATCGCCCTGTTATAAATTCATCTTACAGAATAAGATAGTAGGAGCTTTCGAGATAGTTTCTTCTAGAAATTCAAAATTTCTTCAAATTTCACCTTTTCATCCGATACTGTCGAACATACAAGTTTTCTATTATAACTTTATCAATTTTTATCCCTGGATATATATTTTTGCAGCATATGTAAGTGTTCGTGAATCAATCCTCGCAGAAAATATGCATACAATAACAGTATTTATTAAATTACAAGCCTGATTACTATTGTTGTATTAAATATAGAAAATAAGGGATAATTTTGAAAGGCTAGAATTTATAGATTTCATAAATTTTGGAACTATTTCTAACCGACAATTTTATGGATAATATTATTATAATAGAATACTTTTCAAAAATATTATTCTTTCTCTATATTTTGAAATTTTAATAATTCTGTATAAGCAAAAAATGTATAAAGTTATACGAGTTTGGCAACTAATTGGGATCACTAAATCTGATCATAAACGTGTTATAAATCATTTTTAACTTTAAATATTATTTTACAATTCTGAAATTAATATCAGTTTTTTATTACGTAATAATGTTTCGCGAATTTATTAAAAGACAGAGTATGTCTATTTAAACATTAATATTGTTAATGAGATGAGAGTGTCTAAAATACTTGCTAAAGAAGCATTAACGATGATAATAATAAAAAGAAATAGTAATTTTTTTGAAAATTTATATTAACTGTACGAACGCTTTAGCGAAATTTCATTAAATAAAATGAAATAAATGTTTTTTGCTAATGCCTCTTGCTTTAACTTATGCAAACTTTTACCGGCTTGGATTATATTCGCGATATGAGGAGGTAATGATAGTTTTGGAAATCAAGATTATGATGAAATATTAGTTCTATGAATACATTTCTTCTTAAAACGGACTGCCTCTATTCTTCTTAAAAGAACCAAGGGAAGTTTTAAAATAAAAAATAAAAAAAAGGAAATTTAAAAAAGGAACGGAAACGAATGAAAGTCTAAGAGGAAAAAAATGTAGTTACGTTGGTTAGCATTAAAATTGAAACATAAATCCAGGAGATTAATACATCTGCCACTTGACAGTCTCCTGGTCCCTGCTACAAATGTTCTTCGAACTTCGATTTTTTTTTTCTTTTTTTTTTTTTAACATCTTTTTTACTTTTGGCTAAAAAATGTGCTCCAATTAAGTGTTTCATTTAAAAGAAGATGTAGTGGTCCCTGTGCCAAGTAATTTGTAAAATTCACTTTTAGATTAAAAGCTAATATTAATTTGGTGCTTATTAGATTTTATAATTTATACGTGAGAAAATTATTTACCTTGATATTTGCTTTAATCTGTTTTTAATAATATTTTGGCATTATAGTACGCGCATTAAACAAACCACTTCGGGCTTAGTAATAATATTTCTCTATAATCCTTAACATAGAAAACAATAAAGTTATCAGTATTTATTATCCTTATTTATTTATTGTACATTCACTATGTACGAGAATTTTGGAAATTTAAAATGATATTATATCCGTGGAAAATAAATAATTCATGAATTCTTTAAATGAAAAAATTGCAAATGTATCTTATTAAATTATTTTCATGCATAGATGAATAGATTTTTGTCTATAAATTCTGTAAAAATGGCTTTGGTAATGATTAATGGATTTTTCACGTAATATTCAAGAATAACCGGCCATTACAGTGTCGCGAATTATTATTATTTTTTCAACATTGCATACGCAACCGCATCGAGTAATATTTGATTTGATTTCGAATAATTTAACAAGTTGAGCTGAAATCGGTAAGACGCTTTTTTTTTTTTTTATATAAAAAAACTTTAATTAGCCTTGTTTTACGAATCATTAACAATACTGAACGTATGTGCAGAAACATTGTAATTTATCGATGTAGTTAGTAGTAGGTATGGATTTTAAAATTTTGAATTATTTTTCCAATGTGTCCGTTACGACTTAAAATTGAGTAAGCGTTTTTAAAATTTCGTATTTGTTAGGTAAAAGGTACATTCGATAAAATAACGCTATTCCGCGCGATCAAGTCTCAAAGGTATTGAGCTTGATATTCGAATGAATTAATTTTTCACGTAATTGGTCTGTAAGTATTTGAAAATAAAACTAAGGTATTACAGGAAGCGATGCATTAAAATCGGTTTTTAGTGAATAATTGATGCGGCCGGCGTTAGGTTCACACGTCGCTAATGAAGCCATTCCTGGCCCAGTTTTAGCTTCAAGGTAATTAAAGCCGGTTTATAAGTTTTGTGCAGTTCGAACGAATAGCGATAAAAAGGAGTCATTGAAGCGAGAAAACAGTATATTCGGAGCAAGTTCGGCGAGCGATTAGAGATCACTCGATATCCAACTTTCCGCTCATAGGTTTTATGAGTCCGAGTCAGTCGGGCGGTCGGTCGGTCGGTCGGTCGGTAGGTCAGTCTGTTGAGCCCGTTTACCACCGTTAAGTCGCGAATCAATAAATAATACATTCGATATATATATATATATATATATATATATATCGCGCGGAATTAGTGATTCGCATTGAAAATCAACTGCCGGAATATACTTAATCAATGTAGCGACTTCATTTCGTTCTCGCGCTCAAATACATTTCGGAGAAATATTATCAATGGACAATCAACGCCTGTTAAGTAAGTTTATTGTTTATTAGAAGATATTCATTTTCCAATAGCATTAAACGAGCCTTTTCGCAATTTTCATGAATTTCACCGGGAGCAAGTATAAAAAGTAGGTTAAAAGTTGCCCTCTATTACCTCCATTGCAGGCCGGATTAGCGCTAAAATAACTTTATTACATTGGAAGTTAGTCGTGGATACTTTTTGCTCGAATCCGTCGCCAAATAGTTTTATTCAGAGAAACTTTTATATTCTACTTTTCTTTTTATGAAAGAAAAAAAAAAAAAAAAAAGAAGAAAGAAAAAGAAAATTCGCTTATTCCGTTTGAATATTACAGTTAATTTCCAGCAATTGTAAATTACAATTGTTTTTGAGCGAATTTTTTGTAAGACTAGCTGCAGCGCAAGTGATAATCCTGGAAATTCTATCGGGTGCTTATAGTAAGAAGCAGTAATTAACAAAGAAAACGAAAAAAGGCAAACAGCGATTAGGATAAATTTCGAGCGCGAGTGTCGATGGAATTTATAATTGTAACGAGAATAAGGAAGTGATAAATTTTAGAGCTCGGAGGACAGAGTTTCACAAAGTGTTTTTCGCACTTTTCTCGAAAACTTCATTTCCTATAATTTCTCGAGCATTGAAGAAAAAAAAAGCAAGCCTAATCGTCCGTGTAAGGCTCCGTCGGGACAATGGCGTGTCAAGGGCAATAAATAAATGGGCCCGGACCCTGACCTGTGGAATTAATGACAATAACCTCAGGTTCTGACACCCGCTCCTGAATCCTTCCTCGTGCACCCCGGTGGTGCAAAGGCCGATCGGCCACTTGGGCGAGCGACACCGAGCGCAACAACGGCGACCGCTTACTTAATAAACGGAGCAATTAGTCGGGGCTCATAATCTCCTTTCGTCGCGTTCTCTCTTCGTTAATCCTAATGGCCGAGGGTCAGGCAGTCGGCTTTTTGTCGTAGTCGGGCAATCGAGAGGAATCGCAATTTCGTAGCCAGGATGACTGACTAATCGCATTCCGCGGGCTCGAATCACTCACCTTGTAATGGGGCGAGTCCCCGGCGACGAAGCTCCCGAGCAGCAGCACCAGGAGGACGATTAGCCTCGATGCGGAGCAGGCCGCCCTCCTCTTCTCTGTCAGCATCTGCAAACACATTTATATGCCGATTAAAACTTCTCTTGGCCTTAGATCGAGTCACTCACGTCTTTCTTTGACTACTTTCCTTATGGGACTCGGATGGAGTGTCATCATGCAGCCCCAAACGATGCCGCACTAGACCGCGACGAGGTTGGGGGGGGGGAGGGGCAATAGAAGAATAGGAATTTGTAATTATTTCTTTATCGAATGAGATCGTTGAAATAGCTTATAGCTCAAATGAAAACGATAGAATTTTCTTAGAATTTCCGATTACTATATTAAAGTTTCGAATTGCCCTTTAAAACCTAGTTGGCGAAGTATTCAATTATTAATAATAATTCTCGCCCATCTACGAATTCTATCGCGTATTCGAAAAATTATATTACTCTTACGTACATTCACTGTACGTATCATCAAGTCAATTAATGTTTCAGTACAAACTACATAATCACGTTTGATAAATAATAATAATAATGGTAGTAGTAGCAGTAGTAATAATAATAACAGTCATAATAATGTTTACAATAGCAATAACTATTAGTGTTACGACTAGAGTCCCGTAGATCAGCGGTATTATTCGGTTGGAAGCTTATAATGCGGACAATGTTTAAAAGCTCCGTGTGTAGTATCAGAAGTTTGCGCGACAAAATCAAATATCAATTAGCCATTCTCACATTTCAGGGAGGCGCACGGAATCTAAATATTCAAACTCTGCTGGATGAGGCATTACACAGGAGAGAAATATTTCGCATTCCGGGGGAATGTATTTTACTACGATTCTATATGCTGAATGTTGAATCAGTTTGCGATCCCGCTGCTAACAGACACATTAGCGGGGGTGTGTGCACACGCATGTGGCATTCGTGGTTGCACTGACACACGCTTCACTTGTGACTAATTTCCAGATTCTACATTAGCATTCTCTAAGTTACGAATTACTCGGGAGGAGCTTATACACATGCTGCCAAAGTAATTCGATAATGTGCGTCTTCCACATACAGTTGATTTTTATTACAATATTCCCTGCCCCCCCCCCCCGGCTGCCAAACATCCCGCGTGATTAAAAAACTTTGTTCTATTACTTTTGGAAATTTATCTAATAGTATTTAAACAACAATTTAAACAACCAGGATGCATAATTTCCATGAATTTTTTTATTCTCCAAAGCTCAAACCACTTATTAAATTTTTTAAAGTTTTATCAAGTTTCGCAGGATGTATACTACCCGTTATTACTACATATTAATTCTTTAACGTTTCAATGATTCACAATATTTACCAAGGCATGCATGTAATTATACAATTATACAATTGAATAAATGTATTGTGCTAGTAAAATTTTATATATCTTATTTTCTGACACGTAATTTCTAAAATATATAATATTTTTTTTAATCATTCAACTTCAATTCAATTCAACGGTGTCAAATTGAAATAAATTAAAGATATAATAATTGCTTCTATTAACGTACTTTATCTTCTAATTCCAGTATTATAATGACAATTTTTTAAATAAAATATAACTAATATATAACATGTAATTAATACTTGATTATAACAATTCTTATGAAGGAAACACTTGATTCGTCCATGCTCATTAATAATACATTTTCTAGAAATAAGCTTATGCGAGAAACCATTAGCTTATATTTATTAGATACAGTAAATGCTTATTCCCCTTATTGTATTTTACATGTCATTTTGATATTATGATTTTGTATGTTGTAAATATTTAAGTCATTCTCAAAGGGACCTAATTTTTTTTTTTAAGGATATTCTATTTCAACGTTTATTTAAAAATGATTATCAGAATTGAGATTTTATTAAACTTAATTCGTTAAAAGTTGTTATTAAATGTCATTATAAAGATTTCAAAGTTATATTATGCATTCGTTGAAGCAGGGAATAAAAGTCTAGGAAACGTCCCGGATGAAAAATAAAGTTTCAAAGTAATTAGATTAATGATAAATTTTATTAAAACACTTTTCAATATTGTACATGAATGAAATTTTTATCCAATTGAATTGTTCGGTAACGCGCATGTATGTTGAAACTTTTTTCTATTTTAGTTTCGAAAGTACTACTGCAGAACTTCTAAACATCCGAATCAATTTGTCGGCTAGGAAAGTAGAGTCGACGTCCAGCAGATCCTCTAATCCATATAATCGAGCAGCTTCGATCGCTCGTGATCACGTGGTTTACGTTGAATTAAGCCAATTTCTAACCATGCTTTAAAAGGGTATCATCTTGCGACTTTAGTGTAATCGATTTGCATTTACGATGCCTTTACGAACGTTTTAGTCTCAGGTATTTTACGAATTCAGATAATTAAAAGCTATTTTTTATAAATCATTCCTTTACTAATAAATATTGTATATGTATCGCATTGTATTTATATAATTTTTATAATTTTATACAATTGACTGTACATTAAATTTATCAAATAAACTGTTTTTTGGATCTTTGAATTCACTTGGTTTCAGCTTTTTCACCATTTTAGATAGCTCCCTTTATTCCCTAAGATAAAGGGACATTATTATTTATATGACGCATTTTCAGATATGGAAGAAAGCCGGAGACAGTTATTCGCATTATCTTTTATACATTAATTTCCGTTAAATATTGAATTGCTCATTATATTCTTGCAATGCAGTCGTACCCATTAGTGTGATTCCATATACTAATGCATACGTGACCGATGTACTCTTGGGGTTAGGAAAACGTATTTTTAATTTCATAAAGTAGTCATAACCATAAAATTATAGCTCGTTATGAATTCTCAATTTTTTTAACATTGTGCCTTACTCTATTTTATTTCTCCCTGTGTCTATTATTATAGACATACGATATATTATATCGTTACTTATCCACGGCCTTGTCGATATTATTTATTTTACATTTTGATTTATAATTATAATATTATCAATCAATTGATATTGTAATAGATTATAGAAACGTTTTTTTTTCATATAATTTTTGTTTATAATTTTAAAGTACATGTAATTTAAGAGTTTTTAAATGATTAATAAAGTAAAGGTATTCACCTTTAGGTGACGAACTACTTTATATTATTGAATACATTACAATCAGTACTTACGGAGATTAGATTATAAATATTGTGTTTTGAGAAGGTGCGAATGTGAAATTTGCGTCCGGAGAGTAGCGTTGCACGCAAAATTTATAATTCTTGAACATTACATTTCAATTATTTATGAAAATATAATGATAGGGGAAAGGTAAAGAAAGCATTGTATTGCAAATTATTAATAAATATAACGTTTATAATAAAATTAATATTATGACACAGTTACTGTTATAGGTATAAGATCTATGTTTATATCTCGGATGAGTCCGTCCATTCATTTAATCAATTATTTCATTTCTGAGACACGTATAGTGAATAAAATAATTTCTTTCAGAGATATTTAACAATTTTAGCGACTAATATTATTATACAATAAATTTACTAATACATGCTGATTATATATATATATATATATATATTTGTTTATCGATCTCTCTGACTAAATAATGCCAATGGATAAAGTAGAAAATCATGATTTTATTAAAATTAGTAAAAAAAAAAAAAAAAAAGAATTATTAATTTGAATAGCTTAGAGTGGTTATCGATTAGTTTTCATTGGTAATGAATAAGGACAATCATTCTGTCAACATTCACGTTGAGGCTATAATTCAATCACTGTTCATGATACGTATATAGTAAACAAAAAGCATAAGGAAGTGCTTATACAGAGTTGAAAAAAACGTTTTTTGTGTAAAGTGTAAGATGTCGTAATAATTTAGAATTAACTTAATTTATTTGCATTTACGATGAATTGTTGATTTAGTTATCATGTAATGTATGTACATATATATATAAATATTATTATATTAAAGAGACATCGATTTTTATTGTTAAATGGAATAACCTTATAGCGTAAGTGAGCGAAACGAGAGAGAGAGAGAGAGAGAGAGAGAGCCTTTTATAGTTTACGATTCGTGAGATCTCTTAGTTACACGAAACAAATAAATGAAAAGCAAAAGCGTGCATATGAAATAAAAGAAATCGGTTTGGAAGGTTAAAGATTTAGATTGGAGAAGAAACGGTAGAGTTAAAAGATACGAGAGAATCCATCGGGAATCCGATCGGCGAGGGTTCCCTACGCTGATAGAGAGAAAAGTATTGTCGGGGAAGTGGAAGAAAGTTACCCGAATTTTCTATATCTAGGAGAATATGGTATTGAGGCTTTGCTATAGCGTTACACAATGATCCAAGGAATGCGGGAACCCTTCGTCAGCCAAAGGGACGAATGGGTTTCGGACTTTTATGCCGTAAGACCGTACGAGTTTATTCGGTTTCTTGGCAACTAAGTTTGCTTTTTTTCCCCCCCCGAACTTGATACGTGAGAGGCTCCGACGATTTCTTGTGTTTTATCGTCGGAGCCGCTATGGTGGCGTAGTGACGATGCGTCCCTATTGTCACGTGCTTCGCTTTATTACGGGTAATTCAATTTCATATTGCGTAGATGGAGGAAGCGTAGTACCTCATTCTCTTGATCTTACCTTCTATTATATGACTTATTTATGATTATATAATCTTATTATTTGGCTAAATAATTACACGTTCCTTGGTTAATTAGTAAGTTTATAATAAAGATATATTATAGCCAATTCTATACTTATTAAATATTAATATAATTAAAAGAAAGTCGGAGAAAGTTATAACAAGTTCAAAGTTTTCGAAGGTTAAAGAACTCTAAGGAAATATCGAAAACGAATGTGATTTAATCGCCTATTAATTACCTCATACTTTCTTATTGGAACGTAAATTTATCTTTTATTTATACTTTATATGGTAACTGAGTTAATTTTGAGATACATAACGATATTCATCGACTTTCTCAGTATTTCACTGTTAAACAAAACATTGATTTTAATCTTCGGTATAACACAATATTTTCATAACTTAATTTTATATCGGCAACTAATTTTGTTACTAATACGGCATAAGTGCATAAAATAGTTTTATGTAGGAAAGTACTTCATATTTAGTAGTAAACAATTTAAAATTTAAAGGTATCTGTAATGAAAATTTCTATTGTGAGAATAAATTTCCAGGGGCAGTTAAGGAAAAATAAAAGTAAGTTGTTTACCAATTCGTTTACTTTGTTGGTTTATTGTTAGTGTCGTTTGCGGTTGGGGAAAATAAAATCCGAAATGGTTTCGAGAAAGAGTGAAATAGAGATTAGGAAATAATAAATATAAAAGATATGTACGTTAATCGATCTATAAGAAATTTTTTTTTTCAATTTTGTGCAGTTTCGTTTAAAAAAAAAAAGAAGAGAATAACGGGGTAGATTATTGCATTTTTTTTTACCGTAATTAAAAATAAAGTAAGACAAGGCCAGAGCAGATCTTATTCTGTTTTCCGGAGGTGAGAGCAAATACTGGATGTTTTTCGAAAATGCGCTTATCATTATTTATCTACATAAGAAAACGTATTATTATCATGCTATAAGACGTTACATTATACTGAGAATGTTATTTAGTTAGATATAGCGGCTTGTATGCTTTGAAATAAAGTTTAATTGTATGAGAAAATTTAGTGCTAATTTCGTTCATTACGAACGGTGTAATATGTAAATTATATATAATATATAAGCTTACGTCGTAAATAGTCGCCTTAAAATTGTACGAATATGTGAAAGATTATAAAAAGATATATAAAAGTTTTTTTTACTCCAATAAAAGAGCATTATTACAAATTATTATCACGTAAAAATGATAAAAAATTTCTATAACTTGTGGAATAATTAACAAAAAATTCTATTAAAAATAGACTATATTTGTATAGCAAGAATATATTTTAGAATTATATTTGACTTTATAAGTTTTAGAAATAATGATTCATCTAATCTTTGATAGTTTAAAGTAAATTTTTTTTTATCGAAACAGAGTTATGTATATGTATATATGTATATATATATATTTACATGAAAATAAAATGAAAAAATTTTAAAAATCGTTTTTTAATATGCATTTAAATAAATATTACGAATCTGAATATTTATTAATGAAAAGTAAGGCTTTAATAAATAATATTATTGCACGAAATTATTCGACAGTTAAATGTATGTAATATTAAAAAAATGTCAGGGTAATATTTAAAATTGATACCTGCAAATACCATTATAGGGGAAAAAAGAGCTAAAGGATATTTCCCCTTAAGTAAATTATAATGAAGAAATGGCGGTGATTCGGGATTTCATTATATTTATCGATAGCTGCCAATTAATAAGTGTACACGAGGGAAATACTATTCGTTCGTAAAAAGTTACGGAAGCCATTTCCTGCGGGGCCAGATTGTCATATATTATTATTATTATTATTATTATTATCATCATCATTCGCTAATGCCCGAATAAATTAAAACTTGTACCCCCTCGCCTCCGCCAATGAGACTTTTTAATAGTTTTCAACGTTAAAAATTGCCACTGACGGAGTCGAGGTGGAGGTATACTCCGATGCCAGAGCAGAGGAGGAGGTAACGTGAGCGGCGCCGATCATTATGAAAAGAGGAAAAAGTTGAAATTGTAGCGCCGTGCTAATAACGCTCGATAAATTGTGTCCGAGGGACGGAAGTAGCGGAAAGAGGTTAGGCCGCGGGCGTAAATCACCGACGCGTGTAATTCAACGAAATTACACGCGCCCGATAAGAGGGGGTGTGGGCGCGTGGAGGGCGGAGGAGGCCAGGGAGGCGTAGATGGATCCGGACTCGGATCGTCGCTCGTTGATGCTCGTAGGAGTGTTTCAGCATTTGGTCGCCCGGGCATAAATGGATACGTGGATGACTTGGGCTATGACGATCAATTTGGCAACTCATGGCAGAGCACGCGTTCCTTGAGCTCCCGGAGCTTTTACGGAATAACGCAGTGGCCGAGAGAGGGTCGAGCAGGCACGAGATTCTTAAAGGGCATGGGACGCGGTGAGGAAGGAGCCGAGTGCGTCGACGGCTCTAGTCCCTGGGCGTGGAAACAAGCTGCTACGACTCGAACTCCTCTCAAGCTGGACTCGTTCCCCCGCGCTTAAGTAGACTCGAGTGAGTTGCGCGAGGCGCCTGGGAATTCGTTATTTGCATTGGAGTTCGTTCGCATCGATGGCCTCGGCCAAGTCTCCGAGAGGAAGTTTACGATGTCTGGCACGGCTCCGAGTTCTCGCGACGTGCACATCCTCGCGCACACGAGCGCGTTTTTTTTTTGTTTTTTTTTTTTTTTTTTACGCCGAGTCTTTGACTTTTCCGCATTACATGCGCAGGAATCGCTATCATTAATCATTTATTCAGCAGTTCAACGCCCCTTGATAAACGAGCGAATACGAGAAGGACGTTCCGTATCGTCGCCAATTAAGTGTATTACCAAGTCGTAAGCACTGAATTTATTGAACGTTCGAAATGCCATGATAAATTTTTAATAATTCAACAGAACATGACGAGCAGCGCTCGATAGGATCTTATAAATCCAACAGAGATTAGAGCCTCTCCCCGCGACTCACTTTTCTTGTTAACACGCACACGGAATACTCCATACTTTAAAAAGGATTCTTCTGCTACAGAAGAAGTCCGAGGCTTCCGCTCGAGGCTAAATTATAACGAGGTCATTTTTATTACCTTCCCTCCCCATTGCTCGGCAGGGGGTTTCGCCAACCATGATCTCCATGGCTAATCGAGCTAACTACCCTTATGTAATTATAAAAGCACCACAACTTCTCAAAAATCCGCTGGCGAATATTGAGTGCTTGCCTGCACTGGTTGAATATTATATATCCTTCATGGCATCATCATCATCATCATTATTATTATTATTATTATTATTATTGTTATTATTATTTTAATAAGATTATTGCGTAAACGTTTTTTTTTTTTTTTTTTTTTTTTTATATTATAAATGAATTAATAAATATTAAAGATTAAGCGATTTTGCAGTATCGCAGTTTTGAATTTTCGCCAGACATTTTAGATTTATTTAAATTCTGCAAACTCTACCATTTTATAAGCACAATATAACGCCTGCATTTTTACATTCTTTAAATGTCCTCAAAATATTCAGAATTATGTTAATATTTTGAAGAGGCCCTAATATTATGGATGCCTTAGACAAGATTTCCCTAACGCTTATTTGAATAAATTTACGAGATTATTAGGACATTATTATTTGAGCACGTTAGCACGCTTTAACTTTCTTAGCGGACAACTTATACGGAATAAATAGTAAATAATAATAATAGTAATAACAATAATAACAACAATGACTCAATATGTATAATAAAAAAATATTCAGTTTTAAATTATCCGAGTACGAGTGGAAAATGGAGTTGAAAGGGCAAGGTAGTTCCGAGCTAGCCGCGTTATATTATCCGTAAATACCACTTATGTAAGTGCTATACCACTTTACGTAAGTGCAAATCAGTGCTAGAATGATAGAATTTTCAGCGCTTTAGCCGAGGCTCCGATTCCGCGTGCGTTTTCAGCCTTTGAGTAAATATTAAGTAAAACAGTCGGCGGTAGGGACGAAGGGCACGAAATCAATGGCAGGCGGGGCTGCGCTCGGTCTGGTAAAATTCAGCCCTTCAAAACAAATCAAAATCCAAAGGATAACAGTCGGAAGTTCGTGGTCGGTCGTTACGTACCAGCGGCCACAGTTGTGCACCGCTCGCTTCACACACATAAATCTCGGATAACCTAGTAGTGTAAATACTACGGGGGCAGCACCGTAAGGTGCAAAAGGTTTAAAGAGACGATGGAACAGTTAACTTCCCCGGGAGTTAAGAGAAGACTTGGATCTGCCGAGAGGATGGTCGGGCGGAAGTGGTGGGTGGGTTGGGGGGTAGTGGGGGAGATCGTGCAGTCTGGAGTGGATATCTGCTGTTTAGAGCGATTATCAGAATGCGGTTTCGTGGATTTGCTCAGTTATTTCACGCCAAAATATTCCACTGCTCACAATTAACACGTTACTCGCTTATGCCACAGTCCCATTCCGACAAACGACTTACTCAATTGGCTTTATCGCGCTTTCGTTTATTTAACCGCGTCTACGTATTGTTTGTAAATTTCCCGACTTATTATGTAAATAATCTTTTAAATAAAATTAAAGAAAATTCAAAGACTCCTCAGCTCGTCTCCATTTCGATTGTTTGCACAAATTTTTAATTCATGAATACATTAAGGAGAGTATAATTTTGTTTACATAAAATCCATAGTAAAATCTGCCAAATAAGGATTCTACAGTTTCTTAATAATTACAATCAATTATCGATTCTTCCTCGCTGTACAGCAATAAAACAAAAAAATAATAGTTTTCTCTTTAGTAATTAATTTTCAATGGTCGGCTATATAATCTTTTATCATTATTTTTTTCTATTCTTTGCTACGGCAATACAAAAGACCAATAAAAAGAATAGCTTATGCATATTTATGATCATTGTATCGGTACATGAATTAAAAAGGCAATACACATAATGTATCCATTGCACTCGTCGATAGTAATTTGCTTAAAATATCGTGATTTGATGGCGACCGTGTAATAACCAGAAATAAGAGAGACTAAGCTAGAAATTTTCAATCGATAGTAAATTACACGTAGAATGAGAGTATAATTATTATCAGCGTAAGTAATTCAGCCATGGATTTTATTTACAAATTGTTAATTACAATAATCGTTCTACACTTTAATCAATACTGAATGTATAATGCATTTTAATCAGTATCTCTCATTTTATGATTTATTAGATTTTGTAGCGTGTTTTATGAAACAATTTTATAACTTAGTGCATGCAGAGTATTCCCTATAAATATATATTAGTAGGTATATGAATTTGGTTATTGAGACAAATTGTGTGCATTATATTTGGATTGAATTATATAACAGAAAAGATGTATCGTGTGCTTTTAATCACGTAAAATTTATATACGATAAATTATTTATATTATTTACCTTTGTAACGTACAATAATGTATATAAATATATGAATCAATGCTTTGATCAATCACTGACAATTTCTGTACAACTAAGAACTTGTGGATGATGATGATGATGATGATGATGATGATGATGATGCCAATAATTAAATGAATCGAGATAAACAATTCAGAAAGGGAAATTTTAATATTTAAATATTTTAAACAGATAAAATAAAATTTAAGGCGGATACAAAAAAATTTTAGCCGCTGAAATGTGGCAAATTATCCAAGTTACTAGTTTGTCAGTTTACTAGATTTATATGCAGATGCTAATTTGCCAGAGTAAGTGAAGCCTATGTGGCAGACGGAAACGAATGGAAAGAATAAGGAATTATATGCGAGTAACGTGACCAGAGAGTTGAAAAGACAAGCATAAAAAGATTTATTAATGCGAATGATTTGTGAATCCGAGCTCCGATCGACAGCTAAATTAAACTATAATTTCAACATTATATTTTCAGGTCGATCTATTTGTTTTTTTCTTTGTTTTTTTTTCTTTTTCTTTTTTTTTCTAATGATAACAGAGATTATGTTTGACAAGTTTGAAATAGAAAGTAGTTTGTCACGCGAAAAGTTCGGAAACTATAATTTCTCGGTATTATTATGATCAATTGCATTTACTAAGGAACATTTTCTACTGCCGTGACCCCGCAATTGATTACAATAGAAATATTAACAAAAAGACCGACGAGAGAAATAGAATGGGAGAATAATGACAGGCAAAATAAAAGAGGGAGAGGACAATGTAGCGAGGAAATCCTATTTTTCTTCGTTAGGCTATGGTTTAATAAAGTGTTTTACGAGCTTTCTCGTCAGCTTTTCTTTTTTGTTTTTTGTTTTTTTTTTTTTTAAATTGACGATTCGCTCATTGAAATATACTGATAACATGTACAAAAATACCTGCTGCGTAGTAGTAAATTTTTCATTAGGTTTTTCCTATTAGTAGTAAATCATATAAGGAACTGTTCTGGACAATGTAAAATATTATTATGTTAAATTTTTATTAATGTAGACACTCGTATACAATAACCATTAGGCATTTCATTTTATATTTGATATCTTCAGCCTTATAAATTAATACAGCGAACTCGAAAGTATTTATCATCAATTTATATAAAAAAATTACTCGCACGACGCCTTTGTATTTAACGTCGTGTTCGTCCGTCGAGAGCAAACTCAAGTCTCGAAAAAGCACGTTTATTTATATTAACTTTATATCTTATTTAAATAAGATCATATTTTTAAATATCCAAGAATCAAAATATCACGAACAATTGATATTTTAGTAAAATAAAAAAACCATCATCGTCAATGATTGTTTAAGAATTCCTGAAATGTAACATACAGTGAAATTCAAGTAGTTGTTAGAAAAATTCTAAAATAAATCCTATAAATATCGTTAATATAGCTTTGACAGGTACAAATAAAATGTTTTGTAACTAGTACTGGAGACTTTAAATCCTGGAAATTACAAAAGTTAACGAAATAATATTTCGAAACCGTTAGTTTCAATATAAATTTACGCGAATGAAATATTAAAAGGAATTCGAAATCCAGTAGCTTAACAGTAGTTGTAAATAATTCAAACCGATTCTATATTTTCGTAAAGCTTGAATCATAGGCAGATCGACGGATCGACTGATCGACTGATCGACTGATCGACTGATCGACTATTCAGTTATGCTGTTCGGTACGCTAAAAACGTTCGCTGTTAAAAAGACTTTCAAGCGCATAGAGAAAAAAGCTCGCAAGTATTATATTTTCATTTGGATCCTTTAGCCGATTGATGGATTTTCAATGACCGTTACAGAAAGCTTTGAAGCTACTCAACCTGCTGCTTCACCTTCCGACGTAATCGTCAATGAAATACAGCTTACATTTCCGAATAGTACTTATTTAAAGAAATAAATTGCATTTTTACACGGACAGTCGATTGTCCGAATTAGGAAGGATAAGAATCGATGTGATGTGAGAAATCTACGACGGCTGATGCCGAGATTCGGTATCAGTTTTCTGAATAATTAATCGAAGAAAGAAAGAAAGAAAGAGAAGAAAGAGAAGAAAGAGATGAAAGAGAAGAAAGATGCGCTAATCCGAAGAATGGCGAAAAGAGATGGGACGATACGAAACGGAGAATTCGTAAATCCGTATAATCCCAGCGTATAATATGAAATGATAATTATACGAAATAAAAGAGCGACCCGGTAGCGGAGTTTTGTGTTGACATTGGCGGTTAGGACGCCGCAGTCGCTAGACAGTGTAATCTTGGTCTCCGCTTACGGTAAAAGCAGATGCCATACTCGAGAGGGGCTCGGAAAACTGAGTCTGTGCGCTTAAGGTATCATAGTCCATGGCTGAGGGCACCTCATTCGCATTCGGGAGTACAGCAGCGTCTCTCGAGTGTTAGAAGAAACCGGGGAACCTCCTACGGTCGCATAAGCTCACGTGCCTCCCCCTCTATATGCTCCCCCATCTACCTCCTATACCCCCATAACCCCGGCCACCCGCCGTTATTACCTTACTGCCTCACTAGGCCTCCCCGAAGCGCTTCTGCCTCTGTTTATTTTTTACATTTATTATACCATATTTTTAAGCGCTTCATTGGCACGCTTATCGCTCCCTCTTTTTTGCTTTAGCAGATACATTAGAGCCAGTTGTAACTTACAATACTTTTCAAATAAATTATACGCGATCATATAGCTGGCTGTTTAATAGAGAGTGTGCGCGCGTGTGCGCGCGTGTGCCAGAGAGAGAGAGAGAGAGCAACATTTGAATTTTGATTTTCGACTCTGTCATATCATATTCACAGATTATAAATTATTAACGATTGCAGAATCTTGTAAGAGAGATAGATAGATAGATAGATAGAGAGAGAGAGAGAGAGAGAGAGGGGCTCAAAGACTTTATTAGAAATAAAAGTAAAACAGCGACTTAAATTTAACATCACGAAATAAAATTTTGAAAAAATTAGTTTTGCAGTATAGAGTTTTTAATGGTCTTGCAGATAATATTTAAATCTTATTTTATAATTTATTTCAATTCGCAAAAGATTTTCAACGTCATAAACTTTTATGCAAGATGCATACTCGTTAAAATTTTTGCACACCCTTAGATATTGAAAATTGCAAGGAGCACTAGTTTTTCTTGTCTCTTTTCTTCACCTGCTACATCAACTTTTTCCAATATATTCTTCATTTTCGTTATACAAAATTGCTGTTGTTGCTTACTTTATGGAAAAATAATGTATAGGAGTATAGGAGTATAGGTGATGTATAGCTCGAATATCGGTTGTAAATCAAGTGGTCAGATCGAAAAGTTTATATAAAGGAACAGTTTTAAAAATTCAATAGTATTTGTATTTGATATATCGACATTAATATATTCGCGATTACATCATCTCTATAGATACGTATTTTATTAATACTCTCTCCAAAGAAAGCATTATATTTTTGCCATTTACTACATTTATGTGTACGTGTGTATGAAAAGAGGAGAGAACTTTGTAGGTATAAGTAAGATTAAGTAGACGATTTTTTTATATACGATGATGGAAAATAATTTATAAAGTTCCCATCTTTCATAGTAATAAGATAATGTGATTTATTCTCTCTATCTTTTAGATGACAGTACTGTAATCGAATGTAGCAGGCATAAAAAGTTGCAAAAGTGTACTTAAACTTCAATGAAATTTGCTCGCTGCTAATTTGATTTTGCGTCCTAGCGCTCACGGGATATGAAAATTATTTCCTAATATTTCTGTATGACCCTATTCGGATATCTAAAGAATTCACATTGGCGCGATGTATTTTTTTTTATTTTATTTTTTTTTTTCCCCGTTATCCTCGAATCAACTCGATTCAATTATTGCTTCATCGCGTAGCTGCATAATAAAAAGCTAATAAGGGCTCGTCATTAATTATTAATATTGTATGAATGTAGCACGAAGCGGGCTTATTAAAAATTAATTAATTAATTAAAAATCTATTGGGAATCTTAGATTTTCATTGGAGTTACGATGCGCGGGAGTATTGAAAAAGAAAAAAGAGACACTTCCGTAAATGTGAAATCAGTTGCGCGAATAAATCCTGTTGTTGAGCTGCCGAACACGTGTACGTTCCTGTCCCCCCCCCCATCAAATTCTGAATATTTCAGCTCATCGTTGCACTGAAATCGCAACTCTTGGCTTCGGAAATTTCGAATACGAGGAAAGGAGGAATCGAGGTGAAACATTTGCACTCACGACTTTCTTAGTATTCCGAAAGAATAAGTAGACACGCGATCCGACAGTCGTGACCATAATTTACTTCCTACCCGGAATGACACATGGCCGTATTTAGCTTTCTTTCTCTATTCGCGATCCCATTCATCATCGGCCGAGCCGCTCCTACGCGAGCCACCTTCGCTCCAGCCCCCCCCCCCCCCCCCAGTGCCAACAAACCAAGCGTAATCTAAGAGTTTTTGTGTGCGCGCATTGTCAGCCGTAAGCCGATTACCGTGGCTGGTAATTCTTCCCTCTCCCCGACTTTATGCAAAATACTGTATAGGCTGCCTTTGCCAATCCTTTCTCTTTCTCCATCTCTTTCTTATCGCCCATCAACTCCCTTCTTCCTCTCTCTTCTCACTCTCAAAAAGACTATTTCCCTATGTAAACACGGCTTAAGAACATTAAAAATCCCCGTGTATTACGAAAAACGCCTCTAATGCTCTATTTAGAATACATTCTCTGAGATTTGCACGATGCCATGTAATAATTTACAGTCTTTAAATTCTCGGTAATAATTTTTCGGTGAAGCGACAACCGAAAAATTATACCTTACGCTTATCTATACATTACACTGATTTTACACCCTCGACTTAAACTCGATATTTTTTGTGTCCCTCGTGGCACGTACACCGTATCGCGCACACGCGCAGTCGAAGATTTCATTATAGAATATTCAAAATGTCGTCAATAACTCTGTATTAAAATCTCTTCGCTGTAAATAACGTTAATTCGTTAATTAGAGGCTGTAATAATTCAAGAAAAACTATATTAATGAGTTAGAACCTCATTTATTAATTAATAGGACATGGATTTTGTTTATTTTAGTCTTTATGTTTATCGTTCGGTCTTGAGCAGTAAAATGTTCAAGTTCCCGTCTGAATAGAGCGAGTGGGCATCTCTTCTTCATTTATTAATTCATGCGTTCGAAATAGGACGTGAAAAAAAAAAAACAAAATCATAGCACGCTTCGCAATTAGGCGAATAGGCTCCTGCGAATGCGCACGTAAAATGATTATGCGAAATTATAGCATCGGCATCGGCCCGAGACAAAGGGAAGTAGGCCAAATATTTCGAGGGCAGAAAACACTCGTAAAACATTCGTATACGTATAAAAAGTGCTAGCGGCCGGTGAGCAGAGAAGAAGGTGAAGCGCCGAGGGCAAGAGGGCAATACCGAATGCAAAGCTCGAGAGATATTTTACGGGTGTTGGTGCGCGCCCCCCTGTACCCGTGTACCTGTGTACCCGTGTACCTACTAGAAAGGGATGCAGGAGTATAAAAATATATATATATATATACATATACATACATGAATAAGAAAAAAAAAAAAAAAAAAAAAAAAAAGGGAGGAAAGAGAAGCCCTTGAAGCGGTCGCGGGAGTTGCAAGCTCGTGAACCGTATACTCTAAATTTCTTGGACTAAAGCTTCAGCGGGAGCAATAATAAGCCAGGGTTTCGTTCGCTGTAAGCAACAACCGAGTATCCTTAACTTCAATTTCCAAATTGACCTTCTCGACAAGAGGATTATTCAGGTTTTATTTAAGAAAAATTATAAGAAAAATACCGACTTGTCGTTTATTCCTCAAACGTACCACTTTTTGTTTAGGAAATTGCACTACTATTTTATAAACCGTGGGTGGTCTTGGTGGGGGGGGGGTTTATTTTATTTTTTATTTCATTTTTTATCTAAAAAAAGTAGGCGATCCCTCTGTTCAGTTCAGAGTTCCGGTCGAAACAAGCAAGCGCGACACGGATGAAACGAATGAAAATTAAATTTAACGGTTTTCATTGATTATGCGCCGCTAAGCTTTTCCGTGAAGGAGCTTCTTTAGAGAGTGAAAGATGCAAATAATAATATTAATAATAATAATAGTTAAGGAAAATCTAAGGGATTTGGTAATATTCGCGAACTCGGATAATGCCGCGTATGAAATAGAAGTCAGTATTGCTAGTGGTATTGTTTTTATTTCTCGGCTGATTTTCGATGGGCATTCGATGGCACCGAACACGGACAAAGTATATTCACATTAACCCCCACACGTGGAGCACCTCCACTGCTGATCTAGTGATGTACTTTCAGTTGTCGCTTTACGGTAAGATGAAAGGATATATCCGTAATTCTATTCCTTTATCTGTGCCGAGGAAGCTGTTTCCATTCTTCCCCTCCGCCGCCCCGGCCGCTCCACTACTTCCCTACCCGGAATCTCTCTCGGAACTTTTTAGGTGCACTTCCAAGACTTTTTATTTCACTTTAAATCAAGCCCTGGAATCTCTTAGGCATTCTCAGTATATATAACGTAGATTATACACTACTTTAATTATTAAGCTGCAATCTATTTTTTTTTTGTTTATTTATTTTTGCTCTTTTTTTTTTGTTTAATTCACTTTCTTATTGTAATCTCTTTATATCAATCAGGGTTGAAGAGTTTTTATTACCAAATGAATCTTATACATTATGATTTTATTTTATTTTATTTTATTTTATTTTATTTTATTTAACGTAGCGAGTATTTAGAATTATCGCTTGTGTCGTAACGCTCTTCATTTAATTATATCCATTTTAAGCTTCGTTTCTCTGATATTCGACACGAAGTTCGCAGTATTTTCGTACCATTACCAGGCCATTTCACAGAATAGTAATACAGTATCGATTTTTTAATACCGTTATTACCTTTTTTATACTTGTACTGAGTGCAACGGTTAGCTGTAACATCTATTTAGGATATTTAATATAATTATTATCTTTATAGTGTGGTTATTATTATATGAAACATATTTGTGATATAATATCAATGAAATCTGTACACTCACAAATGTACAAAAGTTTTAAATACATTAATCACATGTTAGTGTCAACTGAATTTTTAATGTTATTTAAATAAATGCAAAATGTTATGTAAAAATTAATAAGCGTTAGAAGGGAATTGACACTCCAGAAGCAAGTATTCCAAGGATTTTTGAAGTAAAAGAAACCGGGATCTAAGTACGAGTGCAGCAGAGTTGTAAAGTATTTGTAAAAGTATTTGTAAATTATCGTGGGTACTATTGAATCGGTTGTATCCGGCTCTCCTTAAATGATAGAGAATGGCGGAGTCTTCGATAAAATCGTAGGTACGTCTGGGACAGAGCTTGATCTCATAAAGGAAAAGCCAAGGAAAAGCTCGTGCACGTGCAATTTTCGATTGCACTTATATTGGAGAGCCGGTATGTGATAGTCACAAGTGAGCTGCTTCTACACGTATGTTGAGTCGCTGAGGAGGAATGAATGGGTCACCGCAGAACACGGCGCTATGCATAAGCAAACAGCATGAAATTGTCTAGAGTCGATTCGAAAGGTGTACCGGACCGACTACCGACTACCCTCTTCCCCCTAACCCCTAACCCCTAACCCCTAACCCCTAACCCCCCACTCCTTTATTTATTACTGCACGTTTTTTTTTCCTCGGCTCTACCCCGCCTAAGGGCATTTCAATGCGTGGCCGTATATTTGCTAAAGTGTATCGCCAACAACTTCATCCGTGACGAAGGAGGAAAGGCCCAACGCTGTTCCGGCGCACGGCCGTGTGAGTGCACGGGCTCGAGTGTTGGCCGTGCAGGGTATGGAAGAGCTCAGAGAGCATTTGATAGTCGACGCGTGCTGCGTCTCCCGGGAACGAGGCAGGAGAGGCAGGATTTTTCGCCTCCCTTCGGGATTCTCAGCACGTACGCGCGACAGATTCTATCTTTTTTCTGGGCGCATGTGTTTTTATGAGGGACGGCGAATGAAAATCCGCTCGCCGTGAAATGAAAGGGTGCGACTACTACCTGGGGGCTAGATCTTGATTTTAAATCGGCTTTTACAGGCCTTTTTAACGATCGTTTTATACAACCTTTATTTACGCCTCTTAGGCTGCGAATCCTTTATCAGGCATTGCCAGCTTCATTCATTCTATTAGACTCGTTTGCTTAAAAAAAAAAAAAAAAACAAAAAAACGGATACAACCTTCCCGGCACTTACGTCCGTGTCTCAATACGAATGAATCCGCTTAATACGAATAATCGGCCCCAATAATACGTATCATTCTCATATTCGTCCCAATGGCAAATCATAATGTATTATATTACTTTCACGTTTCTTATATTCACGAAACCTGTTGAATACCAATAACCTACGTCTGATAATCTGGATTTTTATCGAATTAAGACGTTTCGCGACTTTCTTTCTTTTCCTCCCAGACGAAGCACTCTCATTGGCCTCACCTATTCATATACTACTACTCTTTTTACATAAATTCGGCTTTTAAAAATATCATAATTTATAACGATACTCGTAATTAATGTCCACAAATGCGTTAGTAACAGCCACGAGAAACAATATAAATCTTCTCTATGTAAATTTGTTTTCAAATTAAAAGACCGTGAGTACATCTAATCGATCATGCTTCGAAAACTTAATTCCTATTAAATGCCATTCATTCGTTTTACGTTCACAATCAAACACGATCGAGTATGTTTTAAGACGGTATACAAATTTTGCCAAATGGTAATTATATAATAGCTCGGCAAGAGATATTTTCTTTTTGTTTACGCAATTGCACGCGAACGTTAACGCGTTAACGGCAAATCCTTCAAGAATAAATATTCTTAGTTTAAAATCGACGGGGATCTGCTCATAAAATATATACGATTTAATTATTTACGTAAGAACACGATCACGATCGTTACTGGCACGACAATTGCCCAATCATTCGTTTATAAAATTTATTAAAAATGATTCCTCGTTTTTTCGATAGAAGGAACGTTATTAAAATCCGGTTTGAAATATTAAATATTATTCAAACAGAGAATATTTTCACCTTGTCGGAACGGATTATTAAATCTTCCAAGTTACGTTTTTCTTCATGTTTTTATTGTTCAATCGTCGAATTAATCGCCGATCCGATATTTTTTGCGGCACGCGTAAACTATTGTTTCACAAATTTTATTGAATATTGAAATGACTGTACTTTTTAATCGATTTACGCTCTGCTCCCTTCAGTGCATATATGCATTTCGAAAGTAGAATTATCGAAAAGTCAAAAGAATGATTAATTGATGCACAAGCCGAATTCAAATTCCACGAAGAATACGTTACTTGCATAAATAAATTTCCGGCTACTTTCTAAACATGTATATATAAACAAAATATTTATTAGGAATAGTTGTTATTGCACGTAAAATCAAAACAAATATATCTTTACGTAACCGTAATTCGTAAATCCTCGTTTTATTTTAGTATGACGTTGAAGAGCGCCGTTAGTTTACAAATGATATTACCATATTATTCGTAGCGCTATTGACTATTGTTTTAAGTATTATTTCTCCCAGAGTTCGGTATTATATTGTTCAAACGTATCCGTTATCTATACGAATTAAAAACAATTATAACAATAAATTCAAGGGAATTCGGTCTTCCTACGAATACGCTGCAAATTTCCAACAATATATTATTATTATTATTATTATTATTGTTATTTCGAATAAATTTATAATAATTGCAAGTGCGTCAAAAAAACTATTTTCTAATAATAATTGTATTATCGAATGTCGTGGTTCCGAGCCATTAAAGTGATTTCCAATGTTCGTAAACGTTCATTAGATAGTACTGCCGTCAATCACAAGCCCTTCAAATTTTTATTTTTATTTTTTAACGCACATTTGAAAGCAGAGCTCTGAAGCCCTATGATTTTATAAAATCAACGATCATTAATTTTCGAGAAGATTATATTGTTTGGCAGCGGAGCATGCGATCTAAATTCGAATCCTTTTTAATATAACAAGGGCTTGGGCGAGGCAATGTTCAGACGAAGTGATATCGATCGCCGAGCTGATCGCGGCTCCCAAGCATGATTTGACATTAATTACGAGGACGAGGCGTACGAATTGGCATTCCGCTGTTATAACCAAAATAACGATTGTGATTTAGAATGCACGGTATATGTTTAACACAATCGAACGGCTCCCAGAAATGAGCATAGGTTATTGGGTAAACGTCAGATGGATAATGGCCTTCATTAACAGTAAGCCGCGACGCGATACGAGGCGATACGAGGCGATACGATGCGACGTCTCATTACTTATCCCACTGTGAATAATCATGGAGATTTTTATTTATTTTTTTTTTTTTTTGGTATCATCGACGGGCTCGTGCTTCTTTCTCGTCATTCTCATTCTCACCAGCAGAAAAGAATCAATGAGCTCTGCCGCAGCAGGCCTGGATAAGCACACCTCTCGGCTAAGATAAAGCTTTTGACGCTTGACGTTTATCCACTTCTGTTGGCTAACAAATAAATAAAAGGGTGTTTACATGTGCGCCCGATGTTGATTTTTAAAAGGCCGACGCGTAAAGGCAGCTTTGCGTAATTCACGTTTTTTCTTTTTTCTTTTTTTTTCTCTTCTTTAATTTCTCGGATGATAAGAACGTCGCTCGGCATAATTCTAATTAGGGGTGTTTAGACATTTCATTTCATTCGGACGGACAGGAGTCTGAAATATTTTTCAGGGCTATTGATTATTGAAATAAATAAAATTCTTGAGACAGGCTAGCCAACTGTCGGTTTTTAACAAGCGATATCCTGCGACCTGGAGGGGGAAACAATGAGCACATGAACTATCTGCGCTCTCGACTGAGAGGATTGGCCAACTATTATAACCCGAGCGAGCCTCTCCTATACCGATACTCGTCTTGGTGCTAAACACGAGCGAGCGAACGAACGAACGAGCCCTAATGGCGGGGGAGGTGGCGGTCCCCTGTAATAACCGATAACACGTTAATGCGTCAAAGTAGAAATTTCCTCCTCGCGTCTGCTTTCCTTCTCCCATCTGCTCTTTATCCTTATTTCGCCGACGCTCAAAGTTCCCATAGTAGTTTACGGCACCAGCCTATCCGAAAACCCCCATTGTATTCCTCCATTGCCGGCTGAGACAACGTTCGAGCTTCCTACCTACCTACCTACCTACCTACCTACCTACCTACCTACCTACCTACCTACCTACCTATTCTACCTACCTACCTACCTACCTACCTACCTCCCACTCACCCCAGTCGATTCATATCGAGCTTCTTGCGGCTTCTTGCGGCTTCTCTCGCCCCGCCTCGGATATTTCTCTCCCTTTTTTGCTTCGTTCTTCTTCCCTCTCATCTCTTACTTTATAGCAACGCATTTTTTACCGGCATCAATTCTCCTGTAAGCGCTAATCAGAGCATCAGGAGTGAATTTGTTACGAGAATTATGCATAAATGCCCTCGGCTCTAGCAGCCTCTCTGGAGCCTGGGAGTGAGGGGGGGAGGGGGAGCTTGGCAACATTTCAGATACTACTTTTCACCGACTAAAGTCTTACCTCTACTTCTGATTTATCGTCCTTTCAATGGAAAATTACTTTTCTTATTTTACAACTACTCATTAGCCCTTTATTTTTTCTTACTGTCACAACACTCGAACGCTTCTAAATCAATTACTTCAATTATTCGTTATCCAATCTTTATTTCGTAAAACAAAATATTGATTTTTTATTAGCTATTATAAGCAATAATGGAAAATTTTTATATTCCTCTTTTGCATATTTTTAGAGAAAGAGAGACAGGGAGCTTTTTAAGATTTTCGTTATTAATTCGAAATAATATCGTACTTTTTATCATTATGTTCTACCAAAATTTTTTAGACAAAAACTTTTACAAATGATAAATATAAAATAAAAATATTTTTGTATAGTAATTCCCGTAAAATTAGAAAAAATTTTAAAATAAGTTTCTTATATTAACTCTTCGATTAAGAACTTTCGTTTAATAAAAATTAATTTTCTCTCTTTACATAAACTAAAATAAATTCATTCGAATGATAATTGCCATACGAAAACTTCTGTAATTATTTACAATCTAGATATTATTTTTCAAGGACAGTCTTATATTATAACAAGATATATGGCTACTGTTACAACTAACGGCTCACGTCGATAAATATCGATGACATTTATACTATTCGTGACAAATACTAGTAATGAATATTAATTCACATGTACGTTTGGTGCTTTTGTATGGATAAAAAGCGTTTTCTCGACTAGTGCATTACATTAGTTTCAAATTGGAACGGAACTGCTGATATTATGGATCGCAGAACGGATTCTGTCCGATCCGTGGAACAATGGTGAACTTTATATGTAATACCGGAATGAAGGCGAGACACAACTGGCCTCGGTTTCATCTCTGGTCATTAAGCGACTACTGCACTGAGCCGTGGCCTCGAATATTGTAATACGATAGGATTGAGTGGACATGGGAAGGATGTCCAACTCAAATTGGAATATATGGATTATATTACTATTGCCTTTTTACTCAGTCTGCTTGGAAATAAAAATAATATGACCGTATTAAGGAAAACGTTCATTATAATCGTATAATATGAATGTGGAAGCCAAAATTGAATATAACGGACCTGCGTTCAATAATGTAATACGAAATTTAAAGTAAATCATCAAAATTCTCGACATTCTAAATTAAACGAAAGCTGACATGTATCAATAAAGGAATTGCATTAATTTTATTGAATTATTAAGAATAAATTTGCAGATGTATATGCCTTCAATTAAATATAACAGCATTGCTGATAAAAATTTATTATACCGACGTACATTATAATGCCAGACTGAACAAATTATAACAGACTTTATTTCAATCATTAATTCTGGAATTCAGAGCTGATAATTTTTCATTTCGAATCAAACGTAAGCCAACAATTTTATAAAGTAATATCTTGCTTAAAATTTCTGGCAATTCTTAAAAATTTGCAGGTAAATTAATTTAAATTTGTAAAATTCAAATAGTCTTCAATAATTTATAACATTTTTTATTTGAAGCTGCTTAAAAAAAGAGAAAAGTCGCCTTTTTTCTAAATACGTATTTCTGTTGCAGCTTTATAATTTTAGTATTAATTGTATAAAGTAATATGTAATTTATACGTACTAATTAATAATTAAAACCGTTTCCCGACGTATATGTATTATACTGAATGTAATTTATACATTGACTCGTTTTAATTTCATTTTGAAATTCGTACGAATTTAAAACTACTGTTCTTATCGAAATGAATACGTATTGCTTTTATTTCAACATAATTTACATGATATAATATACATTATAGATTAATAAGGTTAATACTTGTTTTTTAAAATATTTATATTAGGTTATTTAGTAATGTTAACGTTTGCTTGAAAAAATTGTGTCATTAAGACCTTCGCGTGTAGTAGATCTTAAATAAATACGTTTTAAAAAATTTCTTTTTATCTTGATGTTAATGATAGTGATGTTTGTTAAATTATTGCAATTGATTAAGTTTATAAATGTTCTTAAAGCAACCGATATGAAGATTTAATAGAATTAGTTATAATTGAATTGAAGTGTCTTCGTTCCTTATGAATAATATAAATTTTTCAATTACATACACACCCGAACAGTTATTATCAGAGTAGAATTACACAGACATTGAAATTTCTATGAGAAGAGGTTTAAATTCTATAACGGTATTTTGTGGACTTAAATAATAATATGATATTAGACTAGATTTAATAAATGAGCTTTAAAATTATTAACTTAGCCTTAATTACATTATCCCGTTGCATAAGAAAGAAAGCTTATAAAATTAATTCCTAATCTCTTAAGCAAGGGGATTCGTTATTTACCGTAAATACATTAAATACGTTTATCAATGACATAATATAATTATTATGTCGCGTATGTACAGTGTTTAATTTTCTCCCAAAGATGTAAGAAATAACGGGAAAACGTGAAGATTAAAAGATAACGGACGGCCTTGCAAAGTTAGAAAACCTCGAGTACGCTCATGTTGTATTTCATTTCCCCTCTCCTCGCCCGGCCCTTATATTCATCACTGGATCGAAGCAAATTTCGATAATAAGCCTTCCAAAACGAACTTTGGAAGTTTCCTCGTATAATAGCACTTACAAGCTTTAATTACCGTATTAATAATGCTGATTACAGCGACATTGACTCGCTCGAGTCAATTACATTAAATATTACGTATTTATTTACAATAGCAATATTTCGTATATATTCGTTAATATTCGTTAGCAGTTAGTATTATTGTGGCTTTGTTGTTATAATGAAGTATGTGCGTGTAGGTGTTGAATTTTATAGCTTGTAATTTTAAAAATTATACATTTTAGAGATTATTATGTCCAAGTGAGACGATCTGTATTCGCGCAGGTAATTTTTTCCTCTTTTACCTCGTGCTCTGCAGGGTATTCCTCGCGCCCGGTAATCCCTTTATCAGCGCGGAATATAGGGAAAAAGCGGCTGAGTGGGAGTGGGGGGGGGGCTGAGTATAGAGAAAGAGCGAGGGCGCAGTGGGTGCGATCCTATTTCCCCGGAACGGAAAGAACGATGGAGCTTCAACAGATAGCTTCCGGCACCGGAGTTGGGAAGTCGTTGTCCAGCCGAAGCCGACACCGACGTCATATCAGACATTTTCCCTCCCTCCTTGGCCCAACTAAGGAAAAGAGTCCGCTTTCACGCTCCTAATACGATAAAGTTCAAAAACAAATTTATTTTTATTTTTACGCTCCCTCTGCCTTTTTTCTACTCCTCTTCATTCTACAATACTCGGAAAACTCAGAAAAATACGATCTTTCGCAATCGGATCCCGACAATGGAACTCTCTGTTCTTCACGAGGATCCGCGTAGACGTTTTAGTTGGTACATGGATTTCTAGCCTTTCACCCCTCCCCCCACACCCGCCCGCGCCCCCTGCCTACTCGTCCTATTTGTAAATAGCCATCTATATAGATCAGCGAGAGCGTGGCCATCTTGAGTGATGCAAAGCCTGATTAATGCGAGAGTATTATTACACTTAATTTTTAATAAATACAACTGAACAAAATAGGACGATATTCATTCAATGTGAGCATACAATTGTATAATTGTATAATTCCATAATTCTATAATTCTATAATTGTAAATGAAAGGACTCTTATCTGCTTTTAGTTTCAATACTTTTCGTTTAATAATTACAACGTAATTTCAATAATTTTTAAATTATCTTCTTATTCGTAAGTACAATTGCTTTAAAAAATGACTCATGATTATTAAATGCAAAGCACTGAATAAATATCTTTGGTATATTGGGGAATACGCTACAATATCCCCTTTTAGTTACTAACTTCCTCTTTGTATTTTCATTTGTACAACGTATGCATAAAATAAGTATACATAAACTTTCCGCGTTTGTAGACATACTTTATCTACCTTTGCACTTGTAAGTACATAAGAATATATAACTACTGCGTATTGAAAAATGAAAAGGGCCACCTATGATTAAAATATTAGAAACGCTTAGAATCCCGAATACATTACCAAGCTGAATTCCTATATTCTTACCTAACACGTATAATTATGTAAAATATATATATAATTTTTTTAATTATTGGATTTCTTGAGGAAGCTTGTTTTATTTTTCAAAATTGTCAAATGATATCTATGCATTTTAGACAGTAATGAGACATAAAATCAAATATCCGTATTTTAAATTGAAATATGTTATTATATTACATAAAATTCAATAAAATGACATTGAATTTTAATGTCTAATTGGCCCAGGACAATAGGATATTACACATACGTATTTTCTATGAGTTTTTGAAAAATATTAAAATGTAATTATGGAATTACGTTTGAATGGAGAATATCGTAATTTACTCAAAATTCCGTATCTACTCATTAAATTAAATTTAATCACTTTAAGCACATCTCAATCATTTTATAATTTTGTACAGATTCTTAGTATTGCTTTAATTCGTCTATCCGCCTGATTATATATTCTTGAACGATACGAATTACTTAATTAAATTAACATTATCCAGAGTTATCTATAGTTAGCCTAAGAATATTCATGTTTAAGGTGATATCTTGTATTACAGAGTCTGAACGCACGCACACTGACACATATCGTTCGGATATAAAGCAGCTTATTAAAAAAACCATTAAAAGCACTTACGTGAAAATCGATTGGTCTTAAATCAATTATATGGGAAATCACCTTTTTCTGTAACAGAACGAAAGAAATGTCTTTCAGTATATTTATAAACACATAGTTATTTATATATATATATATATATACATATTGGGCTAGGAAATGGCTTGGCTCGTAATTATTCGAGGATCGAGAATGTAATTATACGAAACCTGAGAAGTCCAGTCGACTGTCACGGTTGCGCGTACTCGCTATGACTTTTTAGATAAAGGCAATATTTTTAGCTAATTATCCACGAGTCCCGATTGCAGCGCGGAAAATAATAATCATCCGCATCCGGAAAAGCTGCTCCAATTAGAATGTAGAGCAGAGGATCACTCTGTCGGTCAGAAATCGTACGAGGCAGGGAGTTCCGAACGTGTCCTAACTTTATCCAAACCTGAAAAATTTTCACAGGCCAATTTCCTACGTAATTTCGCTACTCACCACCTTTATACATTATTTATTTTTATTGCCTCTAACTTTGCCTATTTCACTCATCCCGCTCTAATTTCTTATATTATTGTTATAAATTTTTTTTTGTTTTTTTTTTTTGTTAGTGCTCCTCCCACGAAACGAGAACGACAAAGTTCCTTTATTATTTACCTTTCAGTGGATAAATGATAAGTTAACAGGCTGTGCGTGTTCACCGTTCGCAAAAACGGAAGAAAGGAAGGAAGGAAGGAACTTTTTAGTTAAAAGTATGATTAGACATTTTTTGAAATTTCTAAATAGTAAATCAGACTTGGTGTACTCATACATGTTTTGTAATATATAAAAACCGTTCGGACATTCTGACCCTTTTTCTTTTATATAAAATTAGATTAGTATTATAGTATTGAGAGAAAGAAGGAAAAAAGCTGTCACTGTTTATATATTGCTTTAGCTGCGTCTGTCCAATTTCAAAATTTTTTAGCTACATATTGCTTTAGCTGCATTTTCGTTTTATAGGTCCTTGTATCGTGCAAATACATAATTTTCCTGAAGCTGCATTCGAAAAAATTGCACGGACGCGGCCGCAGATACGCGCGCCCGTATAAGCATCTATTTAATGAGTTTAATACAAAATGGGCGTATGCCTGAAAATCTCTAATCTAATGTGACGCTCCGAAATAAATGCGAACCTTGGCTTTCACGTGCTTTGTGATGTTTATGCGGGAGGCAACAGCTGTTCGCTATTGCGTGAAATCTGCATAGAACCACAGCGTACCGCCGAGTGAAAAGCTTTTTCGAACCTTTCCCCGCTCGACGTGTTGCGCCATGCATACGATGTTGATTATTATTTTTGAATTTGCATGAAATACCACTTTTAATTGAAAATACACGTTAATATACGTAACCGAGCCTGACGTATTACACGCCCACACCATTTACAGATACGCTATTCTGCCTTTTCTACAATGGCTTTTCTCTCTTTCGGCAATTTGCACTCTTTAAGTTTTCCTCATTCGTTTTTCTTTTCTTTTTAGCCATTATATTCCCTAGCCTCATTAACCTTATCATTCGTGCTCATTGACGTATCTTTCATTATACTCCCGTACATCTCTAAGAGAGCAGTATCGAGCAATATTTTCCATTAACCAATAAGAATTACAATTCGCTTATAAAAAGAATAATAATAAATACAAAAAAAAAGAGAGAGAGAGAGAAATCGCTTTTAATAAAATACTCACTAAGCTTTCGTATACTACAAAAGTCGTTTAATCCAAAGTTCTTTCGTTTTATAAATTTATATCTCTATCGTTTACGATTAGCCATCTAAAATGGTTAATAAAAAAATCTCGAGTCATTTAAACAAATGAATAATTTCCAGTGGTATAATTTTTTTCATCGCCAAATTTCTTCACCTAAAGATAAACGAACGTAGCATTTTTATTGCCATTAAGTAGAAACACATAAAGCCAATAAATTTATTTGCCTTTATTTAAAAATTTAAATGACAAACGACATTAAATAAACGCGTATACGCTTTGCAATAAGAGTACGACGAATAATACGTAGAGTATTCTATTGTTTTTTGGAATACCGCTCGAGAGAGAGAGAGAGAGAGAGAGAGAGTGGGAGAGAGAAAACGGCATTTTCCAAAAGGAATTTACGAACTTGCCGCAACGACTTTATCTTAATTTTTATAAGTAAATGCGCACAGGGTTTCGAAGATCGTCAAGCGTATTTAAATGTGTAAGAAGCGCGATGTTTGTTTACCGTCGAGTCAAAGACGGACGTAGTGGTGAATTTTTCAACTGATAATGCAAATGTGAAACGTAATTCTCTGGAAGCCGTTGTTTACTCGATAAGACTTTAACAGTCAATTGATATACAGCAACAACGTATTTCCAAGATAACGACAGACATTCCAACGAAGTAAAGCTATTACTACGAGGAATCATAATCGCAACGACAATATTTTCTGGAATCCAAAAGACTTATAGTCGCTGTTTATAATAACTAAATCATTGCAACGCTCCTTATTAATTAGTAATTTTTTTTTTTTTTACTACTACGTTAAGACATCTCGTGGCACGTCTGTACTTTATTTAGGATTATAATAATTGTTATTTTTATATATATATCTACGAGAGCATGTAGGAAGAAGAAACGAGTCAGGTTATTGGGGTTTAGCGGCATAATGAGTAAATCCTCGTTCCTCTGTCAGTCATACCGACGATTCGGAGCGCAGCCTCGGGAGACTGAAGGCAGCGGGTCCAAAACGTATTTCATACGCCTCAGGAGGAGCAATTAATAATTGATTCGGATAATGAGTGATCCTCCGGTGCGTCTCTACGTCACAGGTGCGTATCGTCGGTATAAATCACGGACTGTCAGGTTAATGCTCGAAAGAGGCCCGCTGAGCTGGGAGGGCGACGCGAGGGAAAGTTTGACGGGACATTACCCTAATAACTTATCGATCGGTCCGCCATTCTCTTAACAAGTTCTTAAATTAGCTTCTAAAGCCTTTCTAAAGAGGCGCACCGCGACGCCTACGTCGCTGACAATTGCCCGGGCGCATCAGCGCGGTGACGTAACGCACACGCGGCCTATCACGGCCTGACAAGGATCCCGCGACGCGATATAAGAGCTTTAACTAATGCGAAATCGAGATACGGGTGCTCTTAGCTCTTAGCCTCAGCGGGATCCTTGAGCCGAGCTCGCGAGCACTACCCGAACCTGCCCAACACGGCAATGTATAACGGGATTCGGGCTTTATCGCCCCCGATCTACCGGCAATATTACCATTTTCAGATTCCTTGCATTCGTCTTGTACGTGTATCCGTAACGCCCCGAAGCCTCGTGTTCTTAGAACGAAACTTGGTTGCACTAAACTTACCCTGCCTATCATCCTCTGTCTGCTGTCACCTTCCGCCCCCAACTTACGCTCTGCTCAACCGCGCTCAATCCGTCCAATGCCTCTGGTCTTAGCTAAAATTTTACCTTTTACCCTTCTCCGCGCGCTTAACGTCCTTACAACCCTATTCCTCATTATATCCCCGTAAAAGCTCGGTTATCTTGGAAATTGACCCGCTTTGTTTCTCTCCCATATTTCCCTTCGATGGCATGTCGCTTCGAGGCTCATTCTAAGGCGCCTGCCTTAAGCCTTCCCTTCCATGCTCCCTTCTTCTTCTTCTTCTTCTTCTTCTTCTTTTTTTTCTCTTTTCTTTCTTCTCGTATTCGTAACTCAAAATCTAGGTAATTACCTGCCGCTAGTAATTACTATGGGATTTTCCGCTCAAGCCTCCTCGCCCCTTTAATACTTCAACAATCTATTTAATTTCCGAATTTGAGGAAAGTCAACAGGGGGATGCCGTTCATCATCCTATGGGCCCTATTATAACTTCGCCATTACGAGTGCCAATTAAAAATTTTCCATACTTTTACTTTTTTGCTTTGATACCCTTACCTGACAAAGATTCTCTCAGCATTAGTGCCGAAGCAAAGTTACATTCCAAACTTTACGTCTCTTTATGTGCTTTACGAATTTTATTACTTATTTTTCGACGCAAAACAAGACAAGTCCTTCTCTCACGTATTTATCAACGTGATAATGAACACAACGAATTGGTCATTCGTTGATTTGAAATCGACGATCCTCCTTCGGATTCTCCTGATGGAGAAAACAAAAAGCACCTACCTTCAACTAGTTCTATTATATGATATTTTTATTAAAAAGAGAAAGAAATTATTCATGAGATTTCCTTCGGTAGCTTGAACATGTTGACGCATTTACGTACAATATATATATATATATATATATATATTCCGAACAAGATAATGCATTTTAATAATAAAATGCTTAGAAATGGTATTGCGAATTTCGAATATTAAATAAATCATTGCATTACATAAAACATTTGTATCGATTGTGCATTAAAAAAACATAAAATTCCATTGAATTAAAACGAATTATTGTATATTTTAAAGATTTATTTGAACGACGAGGCCATGGGATGGGTTAGTTTAATACATAAAGCAATAATTTTTTTTACACATCACCTTCTTTTTTTTACATTCGAGTGGGTTAATAATGAAATTTTATAAATTTCGAATTAAATTGTGGAAAGAAAATGTAAAAATCTATAATTAAAAACGTATTACGAGGAAACAAAAAATGTGAAAGTCAGAGAAACTGTCATATTCTAGATCATTCCGGGCATTGTAAATCATGGTGATTCGGAGTCGCGTTTTTTCCTCGTCATTCGCAAATGTTGTATTTTTTCAGATTATAATGGTGAATAAAGGGAAACGAGGAGAATGGAGGAAAGGAATTGAAAAATAAGCAGAGAGACATTAAGATCGAAAGTATAAATAGCTTTAGCATTCTCTTTGCCATTTACGTAAATTATTGCAATGCATTTCGTCCCCCGCCTCCCACCATCTCCATCGCCAACCCCCACGTCCACACTCCCGACCACCTTTTCGTACTTGACTTTCTCGACGAATAGTCTCTTTCTACACCGCCACCACTACCACCACTGCTACTGCTGCTACTACTACTGCTGCTGTTGCTACTACTACTACTACTACTACTACTCGCTACTCGCTACGACTACTACTCGCTACGACTACTACTACAACAACCAACAACTACCTTGTCCCTTATATTTTTATCCTCGTTTCGTTTTCCTTGTTTTTTCTGTTTCCATTTTGTTTTGGCGAAAGCGGCACCGTCAATCTCTACTTTCGCGATTCTGCGAATGGCACAAGACGATTACGTTCTTTCTCGTTGCCTCGAGGGAGAGTAATTCTAGGTCTCTCTCTCTCTCTCTCTCTCTCTCTCGCTCTATCTTTCTTTATCATTCGTTTTGCGTCGTTGCGCTTGATCGAGTAGAAGGAGCGCACGCGGGGTTATACACGTTTGTAGATTGACGGAGGGCGTCGGTATGGTGGATGAGGCGTACGGGGCGTGGGAGGGGGATGGGGGGATGGGGAGGTGGTCGGTTTAAAGATTTTTAATTCCGTTTTGCCGTACATTGTCAAGGAGAGAAGGGATTGCTTGTATTGAGAGAAGAAAAGAAAGAAGGAAAATGAAGAAAAGATTAATTTCGGAGTACGATTATTAAAAAAATGTTTGAAAAATTTATTTTCGTCCGAATGCACGTAAATATTCAGTACATTTTACAGTCGCATTTAAATTGAATGCAGTCGAAACGCCGACATAAAAATGCCATTGGCTGTAATAGATTTTTTTAGTGCATTTTCGAATCGATATTTTATTAGTGAAAAAGTGCGTTCAATTTTAAATGTTTATAAAAGAAGACGAGCTGTAAAGATATTTTCCGAAGCACTCGGTCGGGGGGCTTTTCCATTAAAATCCAAATAGGCGGAGTGCATGCGTTCCTCGGTCAATTCGTTATGGGGGTACGTACAGTCTTCTTCTGTTACTTATTTTCCCGGGGCCCCTAACGAGCCGGAGATAAAAGAAGTGCGGGGCACCGTAAAGGATGAAACCAGCTCGCGAAAATTGCAATCGGCTAAGTAAAGGGAGGAGAGAAATTAATGAGAAATAGTTGGCTTCCCTCGCTCCTGGTCGAGTCGTCCGGCAGAATTAATTTGTGTATTAATTAATTAAAAAGGCGACAAGTAAGTTCGACAAGTAAGGGAAGGAACTCCTGTAAATGCCGAGTCATCTCGGCGTCATGCGGAGCTTCGGCACATAGATGGCTGCCCGGGATAATGCACCGGGCGACGTCTCAACGCGCTCGACTAAGGCCAACCGCTGGAGCATACTTTGATTTCATTGAAGATTACTTATCGGGGAGTTGGGGCGAATCGGGGTTATACGGGAATTTATGACGAGGCCTTCTCTATCTCGCTCCTACGACCTCCTACCCCTCTCCCCCCCTATTTCTCTGTCTCTGTCTCTGTCTCTGTCTCCTGTCCCTGTCTCTGTCCCTGTCCCTGTCTCTGTCTCTCGCACCTTCCCCGTAGCCCTTTCAGCTGTAGCTTTACGAGTTCGATCGGCGGAACGGCAGTTCGCCACTTCCTGAAAAGTTTCTACGGGTGGCCACGGGCAATGCCTATTGCACCTTTGGAGCTGGATCGGCGGTGGGGGGAGGGGGGTGGGGGTGTGTTCGGCGGAGCCGAGAGGGGACGGGGATCGATCCCAGCGGGAATATTACTTCGTGCGCCGAATTCGTAAAACCACTCGTCTAGGCCATTCCTTTGATGGACCCTTTTAAAAAGGATTTTATTCGCTCACCAGCTCCAAGCCCGCGACCTTGAACCCCGTTACCGACTCTGGTGACATTTTGAGGGCACGTTCCGCCTACAGCTCGCGGCTTCTATTTACTCGCACGCATCCGATGCTTTTTTCCCGACCCTTTCCACCTTTATCAAATCTAGTCATCGTACCGTTTAATAACCGGCTTTGATAATTCTATCAAAATCTCAGCCACTTTTACGACAAATCAAAAGATCTCTGTAAAAGTGGATTCGCCCAAAGCTCATACTTCTTCGTTAATTACGCACATAATATTATTCATGCAAAAGCTTGAGCTTTTCGATTAATTCTCATTGCATTACATGGATATAAAAATTTATTAATTTATGCAGGAGGAAGAGAAAAATGTGATCACTGGGTTAGCTGAGCGTATACGCTTATATTCAGTTTGGTCTATTTGACTCGCCGTAGTGATATCCCGTACGTTGACTGCACCTTATAAATTATGAGAATCCGCAGAGGATTTGCCTTTCTATCCTCTGACTATACACGTTTCCTCAGGCTTATGAGAAACAGTTTTAATAACGTAGGAGGGACGCAGCCATAGCTGGTTGTTTTTGGTATTACGGATAATCTCCTTCCTCTACCTCATCTTTTGCCACTAATTTCTCTAATTAATTGCATATTTTTAAAAACTCAACAAACAACATATTACATTATTATTAAATCATTATTAAATTTTCAGGCGATCCATTTAACATTTAGATTTTTTAATGTTTATGGAATTACACATTAATAACAGCTTACATCCCTACGTATTTATTATGAAGTTATTATTTACTCACTCGTGTCAACGAATCCGCGAATCTGGTTCTACTAAATTAAAATATAACACGGAGACAAATTAACGCGAACAGAGGAACGTATGTCAGATATGAACTTACGTATGGGTGAATCGTGAATTAAGTTTCTGCGAATTGTTCGAGCGCAAAGATAAATTAGCATTAACGAGTAAATGCGTCATGAAGCCAAGCCCGATAAATATACGTGGGCCATTACATGCAAACGAAAAGTATTCGTTCGCGGAACGGATGCTCGCACAGAGGCAAATCTAAAAAATAATCTAAGATAGACGCGAGTCCGCCTGAATTTAATGTATATCTGTAATTGATCGTATAAGGATTTGATTGTTCTGATTTCGTATAAAGCAGCGTCACGATCTAATTGTTCAGTTTTACGATAAGAATAGACGAACGACTGGACTGTTCGTCGGACATTTCGATAAGGAGGCTAAGTGCGCAAGAGGAGATGGCGATTGGTTAGAATTAATTTGCCAGAGAGTGTAGTATGGATCGTCGGGTTATCGGGTTTTTGTGAAATAACGACGCTTGTGTCACGGGGACGGCGGGAAGCGGAAGGTGTTGGGGATGGATCCGAACGCGCTCGTTACGACGCCGATACAGAAGAGCGGGAAATCGATCGATAAAATAATAATTTCGGAAGTGGATGTTATCTGCTTAATTAGATGTGCTTAATTTAGAAGACTTGATAGGATTTTGATTAATAAGGATTACGAGGATTTTGTCGAATGGGATTTCGTCGGCACGCAGAAGGAAGGAAGGAAGGAAGGGAGAAAGAAAGACTGGACGTGTGCGGATGCTCGGCGGAAAATATTAAGAGACCGGCTGAGGTTATTGGGGTTGGGCTCGAGGAGGTCGGCCGGTAAAAGACTCGTTGGGCCGCTCATCGTCACGCAGAATCATCGAGAAGACTCTCTGCTCCCGAGCGATTGAGCAGAGCATGTCGGGAGCTTTGTAAAAGGACGCAGACCTCGGGGAGGAGTCTGGCTGATAAAGTTTTCGCGGAACAATTGGTAAGCCGAGCATTGAACCCACTCGACACTCGACACTCGGCGCTCAGGGCGACCCGGAGACATTGGGAATTGAGTTTAAAGCGGGCCAACTCGAACTTATTGGGGCGGCGGGGTGGGGTGGGGTGTAGACGGATGGGTGAGTCGGTGAGTGGGTGAGAGGGTAAGAGAGAGGGTGAGAGGGTAAGAGAGAGAGCAGAGAGAGAGAGAGAGAGAGAGAGAGAGAGAGGTAATTCGGTTGGCGGGGCGGGCTTCCTCCCGCGGTCCTCCAATTCTCCTTCTCTCGAAGCGTCAACAAGCCTGACAAGCTCGTCGCCGAGGCTCTCGAGGAATCCTCGAGCGGGTGGGTAGCTCGCGACACCTCGGCTGCGAGGGAACAAATGCTTAACGGGAGATACGCCTCGAGACTCACGGATTATACGGATGATTTTCAACCGATGTACCCCGAGAGTTAGTTTTCGAGTGCCGACGGCAGCTGATCGTAATTGTACGGATTACCTTTATAAACAGCTTCGCGGCTTCGTTCGGTGACGTCGTCTGCGCGTACGGGGGAGCTGCGTGCCGGTGCACATAAGAGGCATTATGCCAAATTCACGAAGAGCCCATTGTCGTTACGTAAATAACTAGTCAACCTCTCCATGCATTGCCATTGCCTTCAATTGTTTTATCATTATATTATCCTACGGCAGTCCACTTAGCTAACGCTTTAGGATACTCGTGCCTAGTAACAGAGATACCCTTTTTTTTTCTTTTTCCTTACCTCGCGTCGCATGGAATTCTCGGTTCATTGCTATATTTAGAAAATTTATTATTGCTCATACAGAAGTGCGTCGTCTTTCTTTGTCTGGGATAAGGTGTTCATCGACAGTATAATAACGAATGAATTTAGTCGCTTTGTTCCTTAAAACCCAAAGCCAATAAATAATAAAGTTTAAGCTAATAAGTTAAAAATCATGCTTGTCGTTTAGAATATTTCATTTAAAAATAAACATTAACATTAAGCTGCCAAGCTTTTACTATTGTGCAAATAATATTATCCTTTAAAAAAAAATTAAGTCGATTCAAGTGTAATTCCGCCAGTAAAACAAATACGTTTTCTATTCGCGCTCGATTGTATTGTCGAACAACGCGAATAAGCATAAAAATAAATAAGAAAATAATTAATAATTTCTAATATTGATATTTTTCTCCCTGAAATTTAGAAACAAAGCCTATCTTGTTTAAACATAGTTCAAGTTAGTTTATCTGATTACCGTATCTCATTATTAATATATAAACTGGATTCGATCGCGTACTACAATATCACTTCTAGTTTTTCTTTCCAATAGCAAAACTCAAAGTAGTATCCCCGAGCCTTTCAATATTCACAATGAATTCGTCAATTTTAATTGCCCGTAAGTACTCTTCTACTCAATTGAGTTCTCCTCAATTCTCACAACTATTCACGTAATCATTTATCGAGCCTGAATTCGCATCGGAGCCCTTTTCAATAAGATCATTACAAGACGATTGTTAAAATTTGTCAAAATTTCCATAATCGACTTGTTGAATCCAGTAGTTCTGGCGATATTTGCCATCGGGACCGTAATGTCCGATGAGACTCCGACGGAAGCACCGTCTTCTTGTCCTTGCCACCCGATTGACGTTTACGATCCCGTTTGCGGAGACGACGGCAAGACTTATGTCAGTATTTACAAGCTCAGATGCGATAATCAGTGCCAAAATAAAAGTAAGTCGACAAAATTAATCACCAACATTCGCCAACGTTATACATTACCCACGACTGGCCACTAATGCTGCACACGTGCGTGCACTTGCGTATATATATATATGTATATGTATATGTATATGTATATTTCTTAATACGGATATTATATGTAATTGGTTCATTCTCATTAAAATAATTATTCGTATAATTACAAAATCTTTGTTCTATCCGATACGAGAAAGCGCAATAAATATTACCTACAACCATATTAGCATTTAAATTTATTGAGACCAATATTTTATATAAAGTAATTTGTATTATCTAAACGTTCACATTCATTAATTTATTCGAATTTATATTCTTATTTGTAATAAATATTTTTATAATCATCAAATATAATCATCAATCTTCCATATTTTTGATTAACTTGTTCTTTAATTTCTTTACACGTTTCTACAGTAATTAATGTAAATTTATTTGCATTCGATAAAATTACTTCCTCATTGTACATCGAAAAAACATTTGTTCATTTATATAATTTTTCAGATGTGTCTGTAGCCTACAGAGGACGATGCAGAGGAGATTAAACTAAATACTATTGTACGTATCATTATAAATACTTAAAAATTGTAATAAAAAAAGAAAAATATATTATAAATAAAGTAATTGAAATAAAAAAAATTGTTATTTTTTTAATCCAAACTAAATAATACACGAGAAAAATTATTTTATAATTTACCCAATCATTGTAGCGATAATATTTAAGATTTAATTGAATTTAATAAAGATATATAAGTCTTTACGATTGAAAATATTTAAGATGTCGGTTTAGCTTAAACTATTAATAAACATTAATAATTAGTCATATTCACATTTTATACATACCTGAATGTTAATTTATTTAATGATACGCGTGTTTCATAAATTTTAAGTTACTTGCGGTATAAATAATTATCCAATAGTTCGTCTTTTGTCGCATAAGTGTTTTTACATTACTTCTACTTTAATAAATGAAAGTGAAAATAACGTTGAATTGATCTGCAGAAGCTTATAGTTTAAAAATATTTAAAAATTTTATTTATTTATTGTTATTGTTTAGTTTTAAGAGGCGAAGCTTATTGATTGTCGATGCGGAATTGCGAAATAAGAACATTTTTCCTATAACAAGTAAAGAGTAAAGGTCGATCAACACGATCCACGTGATCTCGTACCAGCGCAAAAACATTTTTAATGCCAATGGGATGGGAAATGAATTTTATTCATTTCAAAATTCTTACAAGCGGATGTCTTTGTAATAAATATGGGCTCGCCGTTTACACTTTCGGAGAATGACGACGAAGGCGCTTCGGTTTGTACTTCACCAGCGTTTCTTTACATTAAGAAATTTTAAGCCGAATGTATCATAATATGCGGACACCATTCTACTTATTTTCATGGCGAACATTATCAATTAATCGTTATTAAATACATCTACAGATAAGTAATCGTTGTTGACCTTGGAAAACATTTTCATCATTCTCTGTCTTTATATTTTTCATTAAGTAACCCTGCAAGTATCTGGAGACTTGTAATCTTACTTTTACGTACATTATTACTCAATATATTGTGTAGATCATTAACATACGAAGTTCAAATAGATAAATTTTGATATATAGCTGTACACTCAGTTAGCTCTAAAATAATATTCTTTAAATCTTATCTATTTGTTTGTAAGGAAAACACTGGTACTTAAATGCCAAATACTGTAAATATTGTAATAAATTGGAATACATTTCATGTACAATGAGTTTCATAATCCGATTAATTTGCTTTTATTTTCTTTATGAATGTAATACATTAATTACGCTTCATGAAACGTAATTTCTAAGTTTTGTCTTCAATGTTTTGTAATTGAAAATAAGTTTCTATGCCAACCTTTTCTTTTTTTTTTATGCAAAGGTACGATTTATACGAGAATCAATGATTTTGGAAGCATAAATTGATATTAATTTTGACGTTACGTTTTTCTTTACTTTATTCTTGAATTTCGATTCAAGTCGTTAATTTATTACGACGAACGTTTAGATACATCATCGTTTCTCGAACACATTTCTTACTTACTCGTATTTATTTTGAATGATGAATTGAAGAAAATAATATTTAGTAAGAGAGCAAACTTCATATACATTTAATATTTTAGAATTTGTTAGAAATAGTATGTATGTTGTAAAAATATATATATATATATATATTGTCGCAAGATTCTCCGTTCATTATTATAATAACAATTCAGACGCTATATTTCATGATTTGTTATTAATAATAACAGAATAGATCGTTGAAAACAAAATTTAAATCCGTCGAGGCATAAACGTATTATATATATATATTTATACTTGATTCAATTCTCATTAAAAGATTAGAGATTTTCAGAGAAAGCGCTTGTACTGCTATAATTATGTATAAAATGTAGTTTGAAATTGAATAAACCAGTTTTAATAATATGAAAGTTATATAATGAATTCCTTCATTATATACACTCATTGTATGACGAAAGTGGTCGACTGCTATATACTATATGCTCTCACGAAGAAGACATAATATAACTCCCAATAGGATTTCCTTTGGAATGTGGAAATACGAAATTCATGAAGCGTATTTTCGGTAAGGTGAAGGTCATGAGATTTGTTGTTTGCAAAGCAATATCCGAAGTGTCGGGCGTTTGGTAAAGTCTGACTTTTAAAGCTGCGAGAAAACTATTGTTGGCAATGTGTGGTAGGAATGATTGAATTTATTGGCCAAATAATCTCCGAATTAAAGGAAATCATCTAACGTACAGTTGATAGAAAGGGGATTATTCCTAAGAAAATGAATTTTATCGATTTTCTTTTTTTTTCTTTTTTCTTTTTCTCTTTTCTTTTTCTTATTTCGCGATAATAACAAAAATAAGACGTAAAAGGATGATGGTAATTTTATTAAGTAGACGGATCTTTTGGTAAAATTTTCTTTTTCCCCTCTGTTTTTCTTGCTAGTCGAGCGCCAAAGTCGTATAAAAGAATGTGATTCACATTGCCGAGGAAAGTATCGATAAGAAGCATTATTTTTGAAATTGATATCGTGTTTGTGGAGGAAATAAGTTCCGCTGAAAGAGCGGAAAACTGTGAAATTAATTTTTTCTTAAAAATCGATCCTCTTTCGAAAATCGATGAATTACTATCTGTCATTGCATATTTTAACGGCAGGTCACAAGGTACGGGTCAAGCGGGGGGGGGGATGAGACGTCTAATGGACTCGTCGATGACTGGCGGACCCTATAAAGCCCGTGTTCATCAGGCCGAGACAAGATGCGGCGATGACCAGATAATGGGATCGGCATGTTTATACGTACGGGAAAAGAGGGCGCACGTCCGTGGGCTCAGGGTCGAATAGGCTAAAATATAAATGCTGGCTGGTGCGCTCGGACTCCGAGAGGGCTGATCTCCCCTTTATCCCGGCCAGATAATCATACTTTTCTGCTTCTTTCGCGACGGCCATGTTTTATCGACTTTTTACGCCGCGTCGTTGTTTATATTCCCAACGACGAGTCCCCGATTACCCGCCAATACCTAAAATACCTAATTTGAAAATTCTAACGGGTATCTAATGGCCAAATTTTGTTCGATTGAAAAAAAATTAGCATATGCTCGCAAGTGTAATGGCTGACTGAAAGTATATAAGTTCGACTGGATCCAATTAATGTAACAGAAAACCTGGAATATCAAAAGGTTCTGATCGTGGGAACTCTCGTGATTATGTTTACATTTAAATGCTTGTACTTGCCCTTACGAATATGATAGACTATGATATCGTGTGCGAAGTCATGATATTGCATGAGGAAGTATCGAGTCGTGTGTCTCGTGATCCCTCTCTCGGTATATCCTACCAAAATAGTTTCAATAGAATGCTAGTCTAATGAAACGCTATGCGACGGTTCAACACATACATTGCATTTATATACACCAGAAGGTGAAATTACGTACACATAACTCTAGTAGAATGAAAATTCAGTGCAAATTTTGCTACACGTTATGGCACTAATTCTATTGCTCATCGTATAACGTTTCTCTTTTATCAGAATATTATTTTTTAAGGTCCTGCGACCGTTAAAATATTCATTACAACTTAATGATTGTAAAAACGAGTTCTTTCACTACACGTATAACATACGTAGAATAATTTTTTTCATATAATTTTGAAAAAGACTATGAAATTTGTATTGATTTTTTATATTCTCATTATATTTCATGTAATCTCTGGTACGAAAAATAATTATTGTTAGACTAATTGCACCTCTCTTACTTCTTATATATTTAATGTATTTTTAATATATATATTCTATTACTTTACTATTGAGCGTGTGATTTTAATGAGTGAAAATTTGTACACAACAATGCCAAATGCGTATTGCTCCAGACAGATGATTCGAATACATTTAATCGTATAAAGTTATGCTAACATATACTAAATCTAAGTACTCGTAAAATTAATGACGTATACATAAAGTATAAATCATTAGATTTTGATGAACTGCAAAGCAACTCTTGGCGAACAAACTTGAAGTTCGTAGAATATCGTATGAATCGTCATTATGTATTAATCTAACATTAACTAATAAATAACTAACATGCGTTCTCAGATATTTTAACAAGTTTAACTAACCTAGAGAAGAGGAGAATTTAAGTAATTTTGTAATAACAAAAAAAGAAAAAAACAAAAAAAATAAATTTGCTTGAGATTCACATATACTTACATTGTTAATATATACATTATTAATATTATTTTAATTATAACGACCTACGGAGCGTATTCTTATTTTTATTTAAATCAAACTTTATGGTTAAATTAAAAAAATTATAAACCAATTTTTCATATAATTTTTTAATGGAATATCATATAGAGTTTAAATATATTGTATACTTTATTTTATCGAATAATATAAAAAATTACATGGAAACGCCAGTGAATGTAATTTCCTAATACATCCTTGAAATTAGAGGTTAATAAAATATTTAAAAAATCATATTTATCTTTTCGATTTTTTAATTAATTTAAATACTATGGAGATGTTTATTCGATATTTACTCGAACTATGACCTTTTCACCAGCTTTGTTGCTTCAGGTGCATTTCTAATGAAACAAATACGCTTTGTAAACTAAATTATTTTCTTATCGCACTAAGGATAAATAAGAAAATAATTAATAATTTCTAATATTGATATTTTTCTCCCTGAAATTTAGAAACAAAGCCTATCTTGTTTAAACATAGTTCAAGTTAGTTTATCTGATTACCGTATCTCATTATTAATATATAAACTGGATTCGATCGCGTACTACAATATCACTTCTAGTTTTTCTTTCCAATAGCAAAACTCAAAGTAGTATCCCCGAGCCTTTCAATATTCACAATGAATTCGTCAATTTTAATTGCCCGTAAGTACTCTTCTACTCAAGTAAATTATTCACACACATACGTGGATGCACTCCGCACGCATCTATTGAACATTACAGTTATATCGTAATACAGTTTTTCCAACACGACTTTATTATCGGATTGTTTGTATTGTTTGTTTTGACAGTGGTTTTCGCGATATTTGCGATCGGAACCGTATTTTCAACAACGGAGCCTGGAGTCTCGACAGAAGCACCTTGTGCCTGTCATCCGATTGATGTTTACGCTCCGGTTTGCGGAGACGACGGCCAGACTTATATCAGTATTTACAAGCTCAAATGCGTCAATTTCTGCGAAAAGAAAAGTGAGTGCGATAATAATAAATTAACCTTCATTATTATTTAACTATCATTTACTAAATTATTTCGTAAGCCAAATTAACTCTTAATGGCATTTTTTTTTCATTCCGATGCGATAAAATGAAATGTTATTATTTCCCGAGGTACACGATATCGCCTTAAAAAAATATGACATTAAACTTAAATACTGAAAAAAAATTTGAATTCATTTTTGCTATCATGATTGTTTTTAACTAAGCCAATGAAATATAATATCTAGTCCATTTTTACGTATATACACACAAACGTTTAAAAGTTATTGTCTAATTGAATAAACTGCCGCTTAATACATATTAATAATAACGATAGTAGTATTGAATAATTTCTCAATAATATACAGTGTCTCTTAAAACTCTATATCTCTTTATTCTGTTTAACTCCTTAATTTGTCGATACATATATTTTTATTAAAAAATTTTTAAAATTTCAACTGAAAGTCATTAACGTCAATATTTCTCATTGATATAATAATTCATGTAATTCGAACAAAAATTTCTGCGAAAATATATTTCTTAATCTTTTTTTTCTTTTCTTTTTTTTTCCAGACATCAGCGTAGCCTACAAAGGACCGTGCAAAACAGGTTAATCTGTATACTGTTGTACATATCATTATAAATACATTAAATATGTAATGTGAATAAAAATGTAATATAAATAAAGTAATTAGAATTAAAAAATTGGTTGTTTTCTTTATTCGAACTAATTAATAGACAATTACATAATATTTATATAAACATTACTTGAGAAATTAACGTAAAAAATATATAAATCAATATTTACGATTGAAAGTACTTAACCTGTAAAACTGTTTAAATAATTAAACTGTTTAAAATGTTTGCGTGAAAGAAACAATTTTGGTTTATTTTTTTCATATGAATAAAATAATTAAGTACTATTAGTTAATACTTGCAAAAATATATGAGAATTATATATCAGAAATTACGAGTATTGATATATTTTTTAAATACTGGTACTTAAATGCCAAATACTGTAAATATTGTAATAAATTGGAATACATTTCATGTACAATGAGTTTCATAATCCGATTAATTTGCTTTTATTTTCTTTATGAATGTAATACATTAATTACGCTTCATGAAACGTAATTTCTAAGTTTTGTCTTCAATGTTTTGTAATTGAAAATAAGTTTCTATGCCAACCTTTTCTTTTTTTTTTATGCAAAGGTACGATTTATACGAGAATCAATGATTTTGGAAGCATAAATTGATATTAATTTTGACGTTACGTTTTTCTTTACTTTATTCTTGAATTTCGATTCAAGTCGTTAATTTATTACGACGAACATTTAGTTACATCATCGTTTCTCGAACACATTTCTTACTTTCTCGTATTTATATGAAATAGTAAAACGAATATATTAATTTCGATATAATACATGTTAAATACATTTCATGTACGTATAGTATATTTTATTTACGTGCATTAGGAATATTTTTTCATATTAATTGTATTATATAAACAAAAAAAAAAAACATGTTATGCTATAGTTTTATTTTTGGATTTTTAACTGAACTATAATTTAACAATAATTTATCCGTATTGTTCAACGGCTCTTGTTAATATTATATTTACTCAATAGCCTCTTAGAAATAATATGCGTTTTTGAAAAATATATTACTCCATATTTCCTGTTACGAGTTATGAAAATTTTATTACTCGTTCACATTATTTGAATAGAAATTTAAATGGGCCGAGATATTAATGACTCATAAATGTCTAATAAAAAACAGTAAATTAATAAAAAAAAAAAGTAATTAAAATATTTTTTTATAAAAAAGAAAAACAATTGTTATTATATTTTCCTGTATTTCGTATAAGTTTTCGGGAGTGAGCGATTTTATTCGCACAAAGCAGTTTCTCTAAACGAATTCAGTCGATTAGTGCTGTAAAATGTTCAAAATGAATTCCTGGATTTTGATCGCTTGTAAGTATTCCTTTTAAGAAAATATATAATATAATACTTTGCAATTCTGTTTATTAGTCATTTTTTCGATTGGACATGTAATGCTGGATGGAGCTGCGGTAAAAGATTCATGCTCTTGCCGTCCACTTGACGTCTATGCTCCCGTTTGTGGCAATGACGGTAAAACTTACGTCAGCATTTATAGGCTCAAGTGCGACAATTACTGTTATCATAAAGGTACGTTATCAATCTCATATTAATTACACTAAGACTTTGACTTTTACGTACTGATAATCTATATTATTTTTCATCTATGTTAATATACGGAAACATTATGCGAAATTTTTAATAAATAAATATTGCCGAGCACAATTGTTTATTAATTTCAACTCGTTGTAAAGACTCGTTGCTTAACGGTCTAAAGGGCGCGGTCGACTTTGGTGGCAGGGGGAGGGGGCGGTGGTGGCGGTGGTGGTGGTGTTGGTGGTGGTGGTGATCGTACATACACGGGCACAGCCAAGACGAGCATTCTTGGTCAACAGACTCTATGACATGGAGTTAGCCTCTTGACAGCGTGCGTGATGGAAGAAATAGGGCGCCGTTCGCGCTAATTAAAGGACTGTCAAGAGACCCGAAGTCTAACGCCGACAATATGTAAAACAAAGACGAAGACGAAATTCGTACCCTAAATACGTCTTTTTGATTTGTTAGTTAGCAGCGAGTGTAAACACGCGAGAAGGATTTTACGCATAAAATTCATTTCCCGTACGTTGGCAATGGTTTAATCTAGTCAGAGGCATTATTACTGATCCACGATCTTGAATTATTCTGGAAGTAGTGCCAATCGGGCAAATATTCTTCAAAATATTCCTTTAGGATGCTTCAACTAATAACTCCCGTAAACCTCTATAATAACGACGTACGAACGTTAGCTGAAACATGTCGTCGTCGGCATACTCATTGAGAGAACGGGACACCGGATTGAACAATGTCTTAAATTTAAGATGGGTGGCCTGAAATATAGTCGAATTATCTTTAAAAAGTCGAGCTCCTAGTCGTTTGGCATCTGACGTACGGCTCGCGAGCATTACTTTGAAAATCTTGCGGGGAAGTTTCTCGATGACCGCATTACCGCGATATTACCGTCATTGCCGTAGTATTCAAGACTGTATCGGTGCGGACTTGTAGGTGAATCGTCTACAACTAGGGAATCGTATATTCGGATATTTCGTTGTACATGCTCTGATGTTATTTTTTCCCTCGGAGCATGCATACCTAATGATTCCGTGGTCGATGATCTCCTGGGGGGAGGGGGGGACGTCTACTAAAAGTCATGCGAGTATTTGACGAAACAATCAAAATTCTATACCAGTGCTTAGAGCGGGGAAGTCGCGTGCAGTCTATTCGCATTATCCCACAAGACGATTCGACCCCGCTCTCCGCGAGCTTCGGCAAGACGTGTACACATAAGTTCTTAATCTACGAAAGCAATAGTGTGCGTAGAAATTGTAATATCGCGATCGGAAGATTTATCCTTCGTTCGTCAGAAAATTTTATCAAAGAAGATTTTTTTATCTACCGCCCGTAGCAAATAAGGTCTCTCTCTCTCTCTCTCTCTGACATTAGCTGTTAAAAATCATTATAATTATTAAATAAGAAATTTTTTACAAAATATACTTTCTCGTGACGTAATTATTCATTCTCTTATGTAGTGACAACACCGCCAGTCATATTAGTATTTCAATTCTATTTCATAGAGGACGTTTTAAAATATTATTTATTTATTGATATTTATTATATCCTTAAGATCTATTCATATTTAATATAACTAATTCCCTAATCTTTGTTCTTTTTCAGCTGTGGAGGTATCCCACGAAGGTGCATGTCATAAATAATTTTATAGAATTGTGAAGAATTATGTGAGAATAATAAAGAAATTGATAGATTAAAAAAAAAAAATAATAATAAATATATATAAGAGCTAAATTTGAAAGGAGACCAAGTACATCGAGAATAATCGATAGATTTTGAGGAAGATGTGGATCTATATAAATTATTCGATTATCCATAGTCCCCTAATGTATTTGTTACTTTTTGTCATTTATCGTACTTTATATTTTTGTAACATATTTGTGTGACCAGAAAAGTACGGGCGAGTGTGAAATTTCAATTTAAAATTGAAATTGAAAATAATTGAATCGGCCGATCCAATAATATATTAGGTGAAACCTAGTGATCCGAATGTCCAGCGGAATGACAATACATTTTCCGACTTTTCGCCCGGATTCCCTTACGTAATGCTCGTATGTGCTAATTGAATTGATATTTGAACTCGGCTGAACAAAATGGAGAAAGAAAGGATGTATATATAGAAAAAAAAAAAAAAAAAAAAAAAAAAAAAAAAAAAGATGGAAGAAAAAACTTAGAAAAGCAGATGGGAAGTCGGGAAGTAGAATGATGAAGGAGAGCGGATGAATCCTCGCCGAGAAAGATTAGTTCACGGAGTCTTCTTGTACTTCTGGAGCGACTTTCACTCCTTCTCCCTCTCCCACCATCCATCCATCCATCCATCCCCCCTCCCACCCCTCTCGCTCTATCTCTCTTTCAGCACGTCAGAGCTTAATCCAATGAAAATTGGATTTTTCAGCGCGAATCGAGCGCTTCGCCACCCCCGAGCGGCTTTATAGACAGCACCTCTCCTCGGCGCGGTATAACTATGTGGCCAAGATTAGCGGGCGTCAGAGAGTCACTGATTCTCGATCGCGAGAAGTCTCGGTCGCGGAGAGCATCATTAGTTTAACGCGGCCGCTGACTATTTTTCTATCCCATCGAGCCAGCCGCCGCACTTTCATTTAGAAGGAAAATATGTACCCTTCGACTCGGGGGCTTAATGCAACAAAAATGGCGGATTACGTAATTTAAACAAATAATCTTGCGTTCCTAGATCCCCCCGTCTCCTCCCCCCTCATCAATGCAAATATTCCGCTGCTGGAATATTCGGTTCCTTTACAGGCTTCCCGATTCATTACGAAATATCCTCTGTTTATTTTAAATTAAATCACAGGGTCGTAGCTGTAACCCCAATAACAAATTCAGCCAGCCGAATGATTTTACTGCTGAACAATAGCTGGCCAATTCCCTTTTTAGGCACAAATAAGAACATTTAGTTTTGTCAAAAGCGATTATTTCAACTTGTGCGTAATTGATTATCAAGACAGTTTTTGGCCTTATCCACTATTCACCTCCATAATTATCCGCTGCACGATACATAAATACATATACATATATATATATATATCGACGCATAAGCTGAATTATGAAAATGAGTGAATTTTAAATTTAGATCGGGTTCCTCGAATTAATTTCATTCTGCGCTTATTTACTCGGCGCACTATACACAGAATTGTCATTATATTAATTGAATTTCTTAGCAATTTATTGTAAAACCCCGATAAAAGCATGTTTATTTAACGATCCATTAATAGTCGTTAAATAATTAATGTATTTTCATCAGCCTAATTACGGGTAAAAATTAACGCCTAAAATGACTTACGTCAACTATGACTGAGAATTATGAAAATATAATAACTTAAACGTCATTACGTTTATAGGCTTATTTTATAATTGCATTCGTAATATTAGCCCATTAGAAAAGTACTGGCGCGTATGTAATGCGTGGTTATTTTACATTTCCATGGCTGTCCATCAAATTGTTTAAATTCAATTCAGTCTTCGGCCGTAAGTTGCAATCGACCCGATTTTACAACATTTTTGGAAAGTCTAATAAATTTTAATAGGATAATTTAAAACATGTATGCGACCAGAAGAAGACGTTTATTTATCGTTAATATTGAATTTATCGTTAATAAAAGAAAAAAAGTTCATGTCATCTCATTGCCTTGAATTAATGAAAAATAATATTTATTCAGTGAATCTGTAAAAAACCGAAGTACACTGACAGTTATTATCCCGCAGACGAATACGTAACTCGTGCGTAAAAATCGTCACGTCCGATAAATATATTTTTTCTTGTAAGGGATCGTCTCCAGAATGCTCAGTCCTGGAATTAATGATGAAGTCTTATTGTACTTACGGTAGTGTTGTGCTGGCGGAAGCCCTTCGAGCGACCGAATCGTTACCATTGGATTATTTTCTTTTGTATTTAAGTGATCCGTAGTCGCACATAAGAGAATAATTGCGGTGGGATTAATGTAAGATGACTGAATTGCTCGTAGATTGACTAAAGGAAGAAGTCTTAGTAAATCTTACGAGGGCAATTTCGTACTTAATCCTGTAATAATGTAAAAGAACTCGTATGCAGGACTCGTAGCTGGTCATTAACGAATCATCAGAGGGGTCTCGATGACTCCATTTATTCCTTTCGGATGCAGCATCGGGAAGCAGAGCAGAGCGCGTTTTATGGGGCCCGTTGAAATGTCTCGAATATGAGAATGAGGAGGAAGGGAAGGGTAATCGCTTATCGTGATACAATTATTTTGCCAGCGCTCCAGTGATCCGCGGCTCCTTAAGCCGCTCGGAACTAATGGGGGGGGGAGAGGAAAGTAGCCGCGTATCGTTTATGTCAATAAGAGGTGGAGGGGGGAGGGCTCGTTCATTTCGCCTTCATGCGAAATTTCACTGTTGAGTTCCCAGCCGCGACGCTTCTGCCTGCGCCGAAAAGACTCACCCCCACCAATCCATCCACCCACCCACCCCTTTATCTTTCTCGAGCTCCTTACTCGTCTCTTTCCCACCCGAAGCGTCCTACGGACTCGTTAGCTTCTGACGTGGTACGTCGGCTGACTCGGAATCAGTAGCGAAACAAAGAGGTGGGGATGTAACGAGAGATGAAGCTCTCAATTTGTTAAGGAATAAAGAAGAAAGGAGACGAGAGAATGCTCAATCGGAACTTAAGCTACTCCAGTTGTATATTTATAAACACCGGCTCATTCACTCACTCTCTTTCTCTCCCCCCCCCTCTCTCTCTCTCCTCTATCTATCCGGATAACATAGTTTATATTCTATAGAGAAATTTGAATTTCAATCGATTTGCTATCAATTACTTTCTTAATTGCGGATAAAATAAATTACATGGACTTTCTTATAAAGTTCGCTGAGTTCTTATTAGAATTTACTACCTACAGTCAATTAAAATCTGCAGCGAATATTTTCTATTTACCTGTAAATAATGATTTCGCTCGTCTTTCAGTAATAATGAGCGTTAAAGTAATCCGCAATAATTATTCCGCCGCGCCGTGTGCCATTATTCAACAAAGGCATTTGAAAATCATTAGGATACGGTTTATTTAAGAAAAGGTCCTACTGATAGAAGAAAAAAGAACAGAGAGAGAGAGAGAGAGAGAGAGAGAGAGAGAGAGAGGGAGAGAGAGAAAGAAAATATCCATCAGAAAGGGGATGAAAATTAAAAGTCAACATCTAGTTCTTTGTGAATAATCACCATCCGGTTGTGTACATTGTACCGACAGCCAGCTTCCGACGGCTAACCTTATAAGTCAAAGGCTCCCGCAGGAGCAACGCACTCGTGTTTCACTCCTCTATACCCCCCCTCCCCCTCCCGTACCAACGAAGTTAATTATCAAATTAAAGCCGATCTGCGTAGCGTCGAGCGTGCCGCGCGTGTTGTATATATTGGACACATTCGCGAGGAGTGGGTACGGCGGGAGTCTCGTTGGATCGATGTCCGCGGAAGTCTCGTGGAAGGTATTTTCTTTGGGGTTTGGTCGCTTTCCTTTTGGACGCGCACGAGCATCGGGCTCGCAGACTCGGCCATTTGACCATTTTCCCTCCCAGCCGTCCGATCCTATTATTCAAAATAATTTAAATTTCAAATCAGTTTCGCTTAATCTGTCATTAAGCGCAACGACCTACCCTTCATTACTTTTTCCGTAAACACGTATTTGCAGAGATACGGGATGCCGTTATTTACTTAAATAGATAATTTCTAATTATTGTCGGGGAAAGGCAAATTCGTGTACGAGGCCGCGCTTTCATGGGAACGGAATATAACGGAATAATACATGAATATTCACTGGGCGCGAGGCCGTTTCTTCGAGGACACGCAAATATTTCTCAATTTTTCAAATTAAAGGCAAATATCTTTACGCTCGATTATTGATACGGAATATTCACCAGCGGCGAATCGAGTAAATTTAACTTTTCTTTTACAAAACTTAACTTCCCGGCCCCTTACAAAGATTCCTAATTACGTTTCTCGTCTCCTTTCAGAGCGACGAAGGCGTATTCGAGCCGTCGAGTTAATAAAATTACGTTATTCGCGCGAGCACGAGAAGGAGGGATATTTTTTTTACACTGACACGACATGTGCCGATAAATTGTAGGTAATTGACAGCTGTGCTCTTTACAGGATGGGACAAAATCATAATGAGCCGGACTCTGAATTCGTATGATTCAAAGAGCCGCATATTGTTATTAAGTTTTTCTAGATGATCGATAATCAATAACGAATCGCTCGTAATTTAGATTTATTCAGCAGATGAGCGGCCCATGAAATATTCATGTCCGGCTGAGAAAAGCAGAATAGGGGAGCAATATTTTATAAATCTGCGATTTCGATGGCTAACTTAAGTACGCGCGGCTGCTGCAAAAGAAGTATTTACAAAGTAGCGGGCTATTGAAGTTCAAAAGTTTATAGATGATTGTATTTATCTTGCGGGATTTGATAAAACTTCGCTGTTTCTTTATTGGACGGAGTTCATAAGTTTTTATTCATAAGAGCAGGTATCGGTAATTGCACTTAAGTTCAAGGGAAATCCAAGTGGGCATTTGTTGAGAGAGATACATCGATGTCGATTGATGATCTTTCCTCATGAATAAGAACGATCGCAAGGATCTAACGGACAAATGACAGTCCTCCTTTTATTCTGGCTTCACGAGCAATTGTTCAATGTTCATGGAAAAAAAAAACAAAAAAAACAAAAAAAAAAAAGTTTATTAACGCGCGGAGGAACATAAATTATTATGAATATTAATTTGCTGCTGCGAAAGTTTCGAGTTGAAATTAATAGCCGGAAATGTATGAAAAATGGCCAATTAGATCGAAAGGCTCGTGCTTTTATATTGAAAGACTCGGTGGAAAGAAAATAATGTGAAAAAAGTCCTCCCGCAGCCGAGAGTCTGTCCGTTATTTATAGAAAAGGTAGAAGAAGTGAAAGACAAAGGAAACCGAAAGTAGAAGAGGATAGGAATGGAAGAGGATAGGTTGGTGGGTACCAGTGTAGCAGGAGGAGAAGGAGGAGGAGGAGGAGGAGGAGGAGGAGGCCTCGAGGAAAGTGGCTGACGTTAATGAGAATATAATATCTTCATAAATTGTTGGCCCATAAGCAGCGCGGTCAGGTAGATAGCACACTCAGGTGGTAGGTAGAGCCCCTCCTTTAAGCCCCTTCGTTTCGGTGCGAATTTTCCGTCTCTCGTGCTCCCGTGGGACTGCGAGCCAACCTGCCCACTTTGCTTTGCACCCCATACAGCTGGTAGAGCCGGTGAGGGTGAGGAGGGGAGGGGAGCAGACGACGACGACGACGACGACGACGACGACGACGACGATTTCATCGAGTCGGACTCGAGCATCGAGCCGCGTCCGTTTTTCCTCTCGTCTCCTGGCACTTGTAAATACAAAGAGGCGTCCGCTCGATCTACTAAATGCTCCAACAGATTATTTCCTCGACGAGATCCGCACCCGAGCTTCTTTGCCCTTCTAATGGCACGTAAATCGAGCGCGTTAGGTAGAAACTTACCCTTTTACGCGGCAGCCGAAAGGGTTAGTGGGTATACTAGGGTTTTCCGGCTGGTCAGCTGTGCTGCTGACCGTCAGAGTCTTCGCCCCGAGAATCATTCTCGTTATTTTTTTTCTTCTTTTCTTTTTCTTTTGTTTTGATACCGTCATTGAAAGGGTAAACTCTAGTTAAGCTTTTATTTTTTATTTCATCAGAACGAAAATCAACATTACGTTGAGCTGCGGACATTTGCTTTTATTCAACTTGAAAATCGAACAACATTTTGAGAATTCCTTGTGAAATCTTATTATCGTCGATTATTATTTACTATTATTTTATCTCATTAAATGTATTGTATTTACGATATTGCGTGCCCCTGTGAAACCAGATAAATAAAAATATATTTTTTTCTACGCTGTGCTCGGGGCAATGGTTTGGAGGGAGAACTGGAATAGCAATAAAAAAAAATTAAAAAAAAAATAAATAAAAAATAATCAATTTTTTGCAGTTTGCGTCAGTTCTGATATATTAGGAATCGGATTAAAAAAAAAATGCATTTACGCAGTCTAACCGTCAAAAAGTATCTTACAGGATTAATGTTATTTTCTGATTAAATCCCATGTACTACGTAGTAAGGAATTGATTTTTTTTTCTTTCTTTACGAATTGTGTTTCACTTGTTCAGTCTCTGAAATCTTTGGCATGAAAATTACAGCAGACAGGTTAAAAATTATTTACTTTTTTCTTTTTAAAATAAGTTTTCCGAAGCGTGCCGAATGGCAACCTTCGATAACATTTTTTCACTGCTTTTACGATTCGTTCGATAAAGTTTATTTTTATAATTTTAGAGAAATTTCGGGTCTTCAGGCAATTAATACCTACAGAAAAAAAAAATAAAAAAAACTAATAAACGCCTTTATTTAATAATTTCACTTATTTATTTTGACGTTAATACGAATAGTTCACATGATTTATATCCTATGAACGCTTTTACATTTTCATTAAAATCTAATGTAAATCGTACTTTTGAAATCTTTTTTTCTTTTCTAAATTGTTGCTCTTTTGTTACGTGAAGGTAAGTTAAATACGTTCGTGGCTCTCACTTCAGTTTTATTTTCGGAAATGTAACGACAAAATTAATTCGTAAAACTTTAGGCGCCTAATTCTAAATTTTAAATATAAATATTCATAATATCTGGAAAAGTTAATAAATTCTTCGTCTTTTTGAAAAAAAACAACAACGTAATATATATAAATATAAAAAAAATAAAAAAAAAAAAAAAGAAAAAAAAATGTCTTCACTGTTTATAAATCGCGACTCGAATATAATGATGCTCGAAGTAGCTGTGGAAAAGGTTAGTTTATCTCAAGTGCTAATCCGAACGTTTAAAAGCCCTTCTTGCTCTATTGCTTGCTTTATTGAATAAAATAAAATTACGATTATGATCAGGCCATAATAATTTTAATGTTAATAAAATATTGTAAAATAATAACAATAAGAATAAGACTATAAAAATGTTTGCTCTCGTTCAATCGAGTGAAGCATGAAAATTTTTTGTATAATATATAAATAAACATTTAGCTTAGAAATAAATATTACGAGTCAAATTACAATTAATCGCTTAGGCCTTTATTGTTATGTTCTTACGAATGAATATCAGCGAAATGTTCATTAAGCCAAAATCATTTGATTTTCAATTACGTATCTATGACATCCATTATGCAAAGCTTTATTATCTGTGAGCGTGTGCCCGTATAGATGTATGTGCCGTGTACGAGTCCGTTCGATGGAGTTATTACAAGTAAATTCATCGTCAGCTTTCGATTCCTCGACGACGAATGGATCGATATCGTACCGAAGCGACGCGATTACAAGTACGCTCAACATGTATATATATATTAAATAATTATGAATTCACATACTGTTTACAGTTTCCGTTGTTATCGGGGCCGTATTACACGGTCGACGTACGAATGGCAAATGAAAGTAAAGGGGCGGTAAGTGCTGTTCATTGTAATTAATGTGGGTAATTAATGGTTGCGCAGGGACTACATCGGAGACGTCGGTGAGGAGCAGTACTTCAACGGCGGCAAGTCGGTCGTCTTTTCCCTGGATCAGTCAGATCTTGCCGAGAACGCATCCGGCCTCGTGCTCGACATCAGAGCTCGCCGGGAGATCTCACGTTACTTCGAGAATACGAATGGCAACGTCACGAATCTCGGTTGTATCCCCGTTGTCGTCGATCGCCTATACAATAGCATCGTCGAGGAACTCAGAATCAGAGAAGAGCTCAAGGATTACCTGCACGTAATCCACAAACCGGATCCCATTTCAATGTTCGTCCATCCTCCTTAATGCATCTCCTTATCCAATCGCGATAATTACTGTCAATTATATAACTTTTATATCAATTAATTTTACCCAATTTACCTGAATCTCTGTTTATTCCGTAAATTCGCGTTTCCCCATGACGCGTGTCTTTGAATCGCGAAAAACAAATTCTCAGACGTATAATACTAATTAAAATCTTGTAGTCTTATTCATACAATTTTTTTATTCCTTCAATTCGATACCTAAGAGCGGCTCAACAATTAAAAAGTCTAGAGAAAAGTATCTTTTTAAATTGTTACCGTACGCTGCCCAACAAATCGAATCAGCATTGAAAATTCGGCATACATTTGTTATCTGAAGTCACGTTCGTTCGCTTAATGCTATAAACAGAGGCATTTATGTGATATAAATGATATGATAAGCGTGATTCATTGTAAATCGCGAATCTCAGAAAAAGTAGCATAGAAAAAGAGTATTAATGAGCCATGCTTTCAAACGATTACTTTATAAGTATTGCTAGTTAAGGTAACGTAAATATTTATCGTAAGAATCGCCAATTACGACAATTTATATTTTCCAAATATAAATGGCTTTGGAGCTATTACAGGTAGTTTTAAGATATTAGTAGCCGAGCGATCATTCCGAAGCGAATATTTTAATGGATTATTTATTCGAAAATTGAGAATAAAAAGAATAATAAAAAAAAAAAAAAAAAAAAAAAAATCGGGGCAATTAAGAAAGATAAGTGCGTCGACAGGTCAATGAAGGGCACGTACAATATGGACGTAATACGGGGCTCTTACGTCGAGCTCTACGTTCGACTGAGTCACCTGGGGGACTGCGTGCTCGCCGAGATCGACAAGCCCTACTACGGCCCGATCAATTACTTCCTGGCCCAAGAGCAGCACAACAAGAGCATGGCCTACGAGTGCTGGGAGCTCGATCCTACCAAGGCGAAGCCCCACGGCCCCCTTCCTTACCCGAAGCCCTTGCTACCCTGCGAGGTGGCCTGCTGCTGCACCGACGATCAGAGGAACAGACTCTTCGCCAAGGATGACGACGATGAAGGTGATACCCAGGAGGGCAAACGTACCAAGACCAAGCGCAAGAAGAGGAAGAAGGACGACTCGGGTAAGTGCGCGCGCGCGCGCGCGCGTGCCTCCTCCGCGGGGTGTGGAGTGGGGGCTCGCCCGCGGCTCATCGGGACTTAATAATCGAATTCTCCGTGCAATATTAGGCTGCGGCAAGCCGAAGCCAGAGGGTAACGTGACCGTCGGCATCACCGACAAGGACAAGCCCTGCGAACAAATTTGTATACCCTACTGTCCCGAAGAAGTCTGCTGCGTCGAGAGCCCCTGTCTGACCGAGGTCGCCTGCGTCGAGCCCGTCTACTGCATCTATTGAAGCGTCCGTGATGTAAAACCAGTGGCCTTTGTCAATTGACCAATCACGTCCGCCCGCTCCATCCACTGCTTTACACATCAGTATATTTATGAATCCGTCGACTCGCTAACCCGTCGTATTATCCCAATAAAGCATACCCAACAACGTAACTCATTATTATCTGCGCAACGCTATATTTACTTCTGTTCCCGTCATCACCCTTCCCCACCGCTATACACGATCCGCCCCACCCCCTATCGTTATCATTATTTTATCTCGCTCGCGGCCCTTTCTCCTCTCTCCGTGACACCCTCCGCCCTCCGTCGCCGCTCGCCTTAAAGAATGGAAATGCAAAGGCAAATGGTGTGTTGCCACTGGTCGCAGTCGGCCGCGATAACATTGTCAATTTTACGGAGGAATCCAGCAACTCCGAGCGATAATATTATTAAACCTCGGCCTTCTTCGGTTGTAAACGTCTCCGGCGCCATTTTTACTGCAAAAATCATATACAACGAGCGCGCTATCTTATTATACGATTATACGATGTCGCTGTAAAAGGGGCTTAAACATTATTTATTAAGTCATCAAGGTGTAAAATTTATTGGGCGCGAGACTCCCCCCCCCTCCCAAGCTCTTTCGTAAAAATTATTACGGGCTTCGAGAATTTATTTTGAAAGGGCATTAGAACTCGTAGTTTATTCTAAAATTAACTGGCCCGCGGCTTTAATGCAATTTACTAATTAAAATTAATTCGTTACAGCATGGCTTTATATAGATTTTTAATTACCGGGCAGGAGCAATTTAAATTAAAACTTTTAAGACTTAATAAGAAAAATTAAATTATTTAAACTTAGAAAAGTGCTTGGTGAGTTGTTAAACGCTTGCCAAGTAACGAAAGATTTATAATTTAATGAAATTGGTCCCGCCTCCCCCCTCTCCCCCACCCTCGCTCACGCTACTCCTTTTTTTTTTCTTTTTCTTTTTTCTTTTTTCTTTTTTTTTAAAATCTCAAGTATCAAGTATCTTTTGCTAATCCTTCGAATGCTGGGAATCCCAGCGCGTAGGCCAGATTTATACGTGTTTATGAACTTGTTTGGGAGCGGCCGTTTTTATCGTCTATCAAAGTACAATAATTTCCAGTAGGAGCTTGGCTGCATTGAGCGCAACTTTTAAATAAATTAAGCAGCCAGAAGTTCAGGAGGAACCGGACAAACTTATTTCATTAAATATTAACAGTCAGTGAAACTTGAGTAAAATAATACGGCGCAGGGGAACGAGGGGATGGTGGGGGTGGTGTCCGTGGTGGTGGTGGCCGTGGTGATGGTGGTGCTGGTGGTGGTGGTGGTGCGCGATCTCCTTGGGTAAATTATGTAATCTCCACTTACAATTAGCGTTGGATTTTCAAATGGACGTTATTAATAATGCAACCGCGGCGGTGATCGAACGGAAAGTTCAACGGAAGTGAAAAATAAGGGAATAGAAGAAAAAATAGTAGAGCTCGGCCGAAATAATATCAATATCGGTATCATCGGTATGACAGTAAAATTGGCATTAGTCATTCGCGCGATCGGGGATACAGTTGTGGATTAAAATGCAACGGCTTCAGGGCTGGGGGTGGGGGGGAGGGGTGTAATTCGGGGGGCGAAACCGAGAAAACCGAGGGTACAATAACCGATTTTCGCGTAGGGCCGTCATTGGCATTCGGTCCGCGCGCTCCTCCACCTTGAAATTCATAGTATCGAGTACTCGTCTCTTGCACAGCTCCCCCTCCCCGCCCCTTCCGCCCTTTTCAACGGTCCGCGCTCTTATTTTTTCCTCGGAACTCGGAGAGGAAATATCCAGCGTTCTTGTTATTCAGCAGACGGAAAATCTGGCAGTATGCCTCCTTTTCAACAACGGAAGGAAATTTCCTCATCCCCCCTACTCACTCTCTCTCTCTCTCACTCTCTCACTCTCTCACACACACACACTCCGTCTAGCATACCTTTCTACCCCTATCGCTCGCACCCTTTTTCTTTCGCTCGGCCCCTCCACAGCCCCAGACCCCCTTTCCCTTGCCGTCCGTCGCCCTCATGTCGACAAAGTCGTTGCATTACGATGGATCTCGAGAGTTACTACGGACTAAAGTGATTGCATTCATTCTCAACATAGAGAAAGTGTGTGCATTGAAATAGAGAATAGCTTTTTGAAAGTACGGCGCGAGACAATTTTTAATACTCGATCTTTTTTTAAAGAATGCCTTACTTTTTATTCATTCTTTCGATGCGCTTTATTCCGCTTGTATAAATACGATAAGGTAAGCGCGGCCATTAAAGCGAATCCCCGCACATTCGCCTACATCGTACACCCACACCCACACCCACACCCACACACATTACATTATATATATATATATATATTTTCTCTGAGCTTGATGTAAGGAAATATTTCCCCGGTGCACACAAGCTCCTACTAAGTCACCTCAGTTCTCTCACCGTGCACGCATCTTCGGCATGTATAAATAGCATACCTGGCTCGCCGAGCAAACCACGTATTCCTACTTTTGCGTTTAAGAACAAAGAAATCTTCTTCTTACAGAGTAGTCGTCGACCCTCTGCAATTCCGTATATTTTATTATGACCCGGAGTGTTCTCCGTCTGCTCAGACTCAAGTGATTGCGCTCGTTCGAGCGACAAAGTGCGTACGAGAAATGAAGAAAACAGTTGCCATCCCATAGTTTTCTTGGCCGTTTTATCCCTCTTCTCGCCCCCCTCACTCCCCCCTCACCACCCGCACGCCTGGTTACGCTTCCATTTGCCTAATCGAAGAACCTTAAAGATAAGTTTATTCTAAGTTCAGTTCGTCCCGATACCACTTTGTTACGACAAAATTCTTGTTAATTCTTGTTAAGTTACCGAGTTATTTGAATGTCTAATGAATAACAAATCATTTCGAGATCGCTATTTTATATTAATTACAAAATTTTTCCTCAAATCTGAATAAGAATTTTGGCAAATTTGTAGGAAAACAAATGAAAATACAATTGCTATAGTATTGTTCCAGACGGTTTAAACGTTTTTATATTATTCATGTAATCTTTAGACAGTGTAATCGACTTGTCGAGTGCGATTTAATTTAATTTATTTTATTTGTTTACTACTAATTAGTTGATAAAATTTGTTGTGTCAGTATCAACCAGTGAGCTTTGATTTCGCTTCTGCGTCAAATATTAAATAATAATCTGAAATTTAACGATCGATGCTTTCCTGATATGTCAGTGATCACTTTATCGGATCTATAATTGACTCTTTCTTTCATTCAGCTCTCCTTGAAATTTGATTTAATATAACGAGCGAGACTCTGCTTACCAAGCGATAGATTAAAAATAAAGCTGGAAAAGCGATGTTTATTAAAAAAATCGATACGAAATTCTAATTTTGCAGATTTATAAATAATCGCAATCGTCAGACCTCACAGTCTGTCTTAATAATACTGACAAAAGAGATTTTCCGATAAGGCTCAGTTTTTAAACATTTTTCGCCTATTCGCATAAAATCGGAAAAAGATGAAGAAGAAGAAGAAGAAGAAGAAGAAGAAGAAGAAGAAAAAGAAAAGAAAATAACTCAATAATTTAATTGCCCTTATACATGTAGTAATTGTAATTAGTATACTGCCCGCGCAATTAGAAATATTGTACAATTGGTAACGCCCTCTGGAATCGATCTAGATAATAACTCGAGGCTACAGGGGACCTGGAGCGGGCCATATGCGGAAATTGGTTATCGCTTGCGGTTCAGGAAATGTCCTTGAAGAGGATATCGGAGTGCGGTCGGTAGAAAATGAGAGAGTCGCGAGTTGGGCAAGGGCGTCGACGAAGGCAAATCGGTGGCAGGGGGGGGTGAAGGTGTAGGAGAAAAGTGAGAGAAAGCGAAGTCGAGACTAATGGGCCATAAAGAGAAGACCAGTGCACTATTAAAGGTAAAAGTGCAGTGCACCGTTGCTGTTCTCTCTCTCTTTCTCTCTCTCTCTCTCTTTCTCGCTCGCTCTCTCACTCTTGAATTTCACATGTAAGTGGGTTTATGTGTGGCTTGCCAGGAGCTTGATGCTGAAAAATCGTCTCGGCCCATACTGCAGTGTTTCGTTTTTATCTTTTGCCCTTTTCTCTCTTTCTTACTCTCTTATTCTCTTTTCCACGTTCTCTTACTTTCTTGATCTATCCAGCTCTATCTGACCCTTGGTGAGCACCTCATCAGTTCAACAGGACATTCATGAGATGTCTTGACGCCCTTCTCTCTCTCTCTCTTTCCATCTTGTCTACTTGCCCTCTTAAGGTTTTAAAATGGCGAGGAGCACGACAAGTAACTCAAGTAGTGATCGAGAGGAAGTGCAAAAAGCAAAAGGGCCCGTCACTTTGTGCATCTGCGTGAGTATTGTCCCAAAAAGCAACATTGTTCCAATGAAGATCGAAATACTTTCTCATTCATTTTATTCTACCTTATTTCATTTGTTTCCTTTACAATGCCGTTTCGAAATTCGAAACAATCATTATGTAATTAGAAGCATTGGCAGATGAACTTCAATCCTAAGTTTAAAACAAATTTATTTGATGTAATCTTAGTCTGATGTAGTGCACGTGGTACTTAAAATAATTAATAATAACAACAATAAGAAGAAGAATGTAGGGGAATTAAGAAAGTACAGGTATTTCTATGAGTTAAAGAAAACATTCAAAAATAATAATGGGCACTGAAGAAAGTGTGTGGGTGGGTGGAGTGGGGAAGGGGGGAGGCGCGGAGGAAATACGAAAGAAATATTTGTCGAGTAATTGTAATAAGCTAAAAAGGTAATATAGGAATTGAAATTCCGTTAAATAAAGCAATGATAATAAATGAAATTTCATAATGCATGATCCATATGTGGCTGGATCGGTGTGCAGACCAGTGCACCGATACTTCCAAATAATCATCAAAGTGTAAAATATTCCCTAAAGCTCTTTAAGCTGGTAGAGGTAAGTAGAATATGTGTAAGCTAATCTTGTATAAAAATTAGGGTCCCGATCGATCTGCGTCTTATTAATTGGGGACAAAATATAATAGATAGATGCATTGTTATACTCTCCGTTGTTGTACGGTCCGTTGGTCACGAGCAGTCATATTATGAAAATGGCTTTAGAGCTAATATTTATTAACAACCGTCAATCATAATAATCCGCCCGACAAAGCTTATTCTACGTTATATACAGCCTCGTATAATTATATCCTGATTCGTCGTCGTCGTCGTCGTCGTCGTCGTTGTCGTTGTCGTTGTTGTTGTTGTTGTATTCGGAAATACAACATATGTATTTGTATATATGATTTGATCGAAAAAAAGAAAGAGTCATTCGAGCATTACGCGAAGCAATTTATAATTACGGTTCGTAAGTTTGCACCAGGAAAACCAAGTATCCGTCGGGTATCCGTCGAGACTGGCCCACGTGCGAATGCATGTGCGAATAATGTGATAAAAGAATTATCCAGACCGAGAACTCGTAAGCCTGTATTTCTGTAACGAGGTCGCAGATCATCTTCAGTATTATTACAAGCATTACTTTCAGGATTACCATCAACTTCCTTTTTTTTTTTTTTAATTGAAAAGTGACATTAGAATTAAATGATACATTTTTTTTTTTGTTTTAATTGCCTTAACATCCTTATTCGTGGGACATTTTCACTCTTAGACGGGCTTGAGGAAAATATAAATAATACGACAGATGATACATTTGCCCGTTTGGCCGACGGATTAACGTACCCGAACTTGCGAATTTACACAAGTATTTTTCTTACGATCACTTTACGCTTCTTCATAACGACGTTTCCTTCAGCAATTCTCAATAAATATTTACGTGCAAATACGACTTTTCAAGTCCTTGTCTTGAAACATGCAACGATTATTATCGATAAACGTCCTCGTGCCTTTAACCGTTAAGATTTTTCTTAAATTTGTCATATAAGCGCGAACGTCAATTTCAAGGCTATTTATGGGGAAAATTGTTAAGCGTGCTTGTAATGGTAAATCGGTTCATAAGCTATGAGATGGCAAATAATCAGGTTCGTATTTGGAGAAATTATTTTTATAGGCTTACTGACCTGAATCAGCGCGAATCGATAGTCAATCGAGAGAATGTCGACGAGACTTACCTATAAAAATAAATAATCGTTAAAATAAAATGGCTTAAAATTAACCAATGGCGATATATAAGCAATAAATGGAAATCATAGAATAACGCTAAGAAATTAATTCATTAGATATATTTACAGTTATTTACGTAGGATGGGCACTCAGAAAAAAAAAAATTTACTTATAAGCGCAGCTGCTGTATTTAATATTAAATCCTCACACGTACATTGAATATTTTTTGAACAATTTCACTGAACCTCATTAATGGATTGTAATTAAGATAAGTATATGAATTCGGAAAATGAAATTTAAATGAAATATTCATCATCGACAGTGCAGTATAATAACTAAGAAGCTATATAGAAATACAATAATTTCGTTAAAATATTTTTATATAATTAGATTGTACGTGAAAGTCAATAAATTCTTTTTATATAAGATCAGGTTATCCCGTCGTTTCTTAGATTTCCGACGGTTCCGAGGCGTTCGACAGTTCCTGCAGGACACAGTTGGCCACCCTTTCTCGCACACTTTATATGCTAATTCTGCAATGCGGATAATCGAAAGTTATATTTGCATTAGCGAAATACGAGAGCCGGCGATGTCCCTCGAGATCGAAACTCGGTGCTTTCTATAGACTCCATAGACTCTGGCGATCCCGTTCGAGGATTCTTAAGTTCTTACGAGCGATTCGCGGCGATGTTGCGAAAAAGATTAGAAAGGTCCTCGTCCAATGTAAAAAAAAACAAAACCAAAAAGAAAACCAAAAATAAAACGTGTATTTTCGCAACCTCGAGTCAGCGCGTGCGCTGTATGTCGGCAGTAGAAAACTGGTGGACCAACACCGGCTACGCAACACTGGCTACGGAATTCCAATATGGGCAGTCTGGCTCTATGATCTGTATTTTTCCTGCCTCGAAATTTATGCTTAGGCCGATCGTGGCTCGCACGTCTGATTTATTATGGACGGGATCGGAAAATAAATTCGGCACGGCCTCTAGAAAATGATTAGCTTTTCGCTCTCTCGAGACTTCATAATGAATTATGGATTTCGTCAGAGGATACGTCACTATCTCTATTTATACTTTTTTTATTCATACATTTGTTAGCGACATTTTTAAAGCAGATGATACGAGCGGCTTTCGTCCCAATAACAATCCAATCGTTTCGCTTCGTTCGGCATCTCATACTTTGCAAACCATTGTAAAATTCAACTAATAACAAGTCCATATCGGTACCTTCGTTAATTAGGCAATCGAGTCATTGCCTACATCGAACGCTATTACCGCGTCGAAATCTACAAAGCATACGACTAATCACTAATAGAATGCTAATTCACTCTTCGAATACTTCGTTCCTTATTACGCGTCCAACGTCCACTTCCTCCCCGTTATTGGGATTGGGATTTTCATTATTGCGAATTCGGGACACGTGATCTTCAACCCTTAAGCTCAAAGCTGCATTATCGAAGCTCATTTCCAAACGTTTTCTTCCCCGTATTCGAAGCGCCGGTTATACGTATCTGTACCGTATCTCATATGACGGTGATATGACTAAAAAAATAGACCGACGCGAGCATAACGTTACATGTGACAACTTTTAAACGTCAGAATATCACGTCAGACAGGAGGGTTTGCGACGATCAAAGTATTATCAACGGCCATTGCAATGACTAACTTTAAATGAAAATGATAAAAGAAATTCGAGCGATTCAATGAGGCGAGTGTTGGATAGCGAAGAAGTATCGGAGTTTTATAATTTTTCGGCTGGTCGCTGTGAAATTTATCTCTCTCGGCTCTTCCTTCCAATTAACAATGAGAATTAAGCATGAGAGAGAGAGAGAGAGAGAGAGAGAGAGAGAGAGAGAGGGAGAGCGAGTGACTTGATACGAATGCGGCTTAACGGGGAAGGGGAGGGGAGGGGGGGACTTAATCGTGACCACGTGCTCTTCGGATCGATATAAAAGTCCGCCCGCTTCGGAAGGATGCTGAAGGATTAATGTGCAAAAGAGGTCCCGAAGTTAATTAGAGCATCTCGGTGAAAAGTGTCCGAGCGTCGCGACTCGCTCTTGCGTGCATCCCTCGGCCAAGTTTGGCCCTGAGTTTGGCCACGACGAGGCGATATTTCGCTCGGACTCGCTTCCTACTGCGCGAGGGCGTGAGCCCGGTGGCGGCTGAGGGGGCGGCTGTGGGGTCGGTCGAGGGAGGGGCGGGGGGCGGGGGAGTGCAGGGGAACGAGGCGTAAGAGAACAGCTTGAAAGTTGGCTCGCAAGTGCTCCCCCTCGCCCGCCCGTTCCGTCCCCTCACTCCCCGCCGACGTTACATGCCAGCCACTGCGCACGACAGGCTTTTCTTTGCAGTGTGCTTCGCGGGGAACGCCTCCCCTCCCCTCATTCCCTACGGCCCCGGCCAGCACTACGTAGCCAGGGTCCAGTAGCCAACGCAACGCCACGACAGTACGCGATCCATCCTTGCGCACCTTCGCTCCCGCTTCTCGTTTTATCCACTCTCGCGTTCCTTCTTCTTTCTCTACCCTCCCCCAACCCTCCCCCAGTTCGCCGCCTCTCCGTAAACTCGCGACGACTACAAACGAAACTCTTAGAGATTCTTTTGTTCTGTCCGTCCCCACCCTGGCCGACCCGAGCTCTTCACAATTTCCCTTTCGCACTCTCGCGCTGCACTTTTTATCCTTCCTTTATTACATCGCGATCCTCGTAGAGGAGGACGGCGTGCAAGAATATCTTACTTAAAATTTTATTTTCTTTTACTTAAGGATTTTCCACCCAGAACTAACACTACTCGAGACATTTATAAAGGGAATAACAAGCTCGTTGCCTGCAGACTTTTGGAATAACACGAAAATCCTGAGACGATCTCTCTCTCTCTCTCTCTCTCTCTCTCTCTCCACCCTCCCCCTCCCCTCATTCTGCATAATCTTTATACCGTAAATTCATTAAATCAAACAATACCTTCAGCCTCCCCCTGCTCCCCCCGTCGCAATTCGAATTCCAATGAAACTTTTATTTATCCTTGTAAACATTATTTAATCAGTCGCCGTTTAATTAACAACGCGACTAAGTACGAAGGAGCGTTATAAATTTTATTGCTCATCCAATTCTCCAAGTCTCCTACGAAGCAGATGATAGTCGTTTAAATTAAACAATACGTGCCTTTCCTCCCCTCGCGTATACGTGCCCCATTTATCGATCCCGTTATACTTGCTCGGAATAATGTAAAATCCGCTCTTACTTATCGGACCTACAACAATAACAACGAAAGAGCGTATAATTTATGCAGAGTATAAAATTCAGGAGCTTTAAATGCCATCGGTACAAACCGATCGATTAATCGTATTTCTTATACGTATTTAGCGCATCTCGTGCAGGATGTTTATGAAATAAAATAAATATACAAATAAGGAAAGACGTAGAGTTACGAGTGCATTTGATTGAATAAGAAGCACAAATAAGTCATAAGTTATGATTTGTAATATTAAATAAGAAGGGGGGAGGTGGCGAGAGGAGCCTCATTTTAGACGTATTGCTTTGTAACCGTTTGCTCGCAATGCGAGGACATTTAAGCTGATAAATAAACTCTATAGTAATAAGCTCGATAATGTCGCCAACAATCGCGGCTAATTTTAAATTAATTCGATTTTAGTCCGAAGCCCGAAGCTTTTATATTGAAAGGCCACTAATTTACGCGCGACTTTGAGAAAAACTTGATCGGTATCGACGCTTTCTTCCCCGATCTGCTTGTACTTGGTGCTTTTGGCTATCGTTCCTATCGTAAGCAGATCTCGTTACAGCTTTAACGGCTGAGATAAATATGTAAATCCGAGTCTCTATTAACCTCAGCCGAGATTTATCTGCGCGAATCGAAGTATTTTTAAAGGCGATTTCAAATACAATGAGCAAAGTCTGTCCGTCCGTCCGTCCGTCTCTCTCTCTCTCTCTCTCTCTGTCTCTATGCTCGACTGGGCCCTTAAAATCATCAACGGCTTGTCGTGACATTCGTTTACGCGTTAAACTGGATGCAGCGCGAATCGCTGATGGCTTTCTTACCTTGCTGATTCTTAATAAGGAAGGAATAAATTAGCGCGTCGCCGGTGCATCGAGAGGAGCTCGAAACTCCAACGCAACTTCTTATCTTGAGACATGTATGCACGGAAAAGCTGCTCCACTCAGCCCCTACTTACTGCCGCTGCCTATATAGGAGGACTGCACCGAATGCAAAATTCTCTCTCTCTGTCTCTCTCTCTCTCTCTCTCTCTCTCTCTCTCTCTCTCTCTCTCTCTCTCTCTCTCTATAAATACATCTACGTTTCGCTATGTCGTTTTCCCTAAAGCTCTTCCCAAGGAAATATGTATTCGTAATCGCATCCGGAATTCTAGTATTTTTCAGGCCCTTCTATTTTCACGGCGAGCGCTTATTTACTGCTTTTCGGTATTAAACAGTTGCACGTAACGTTACGCTAAATTCAGCTACAAGTAGTACAAGTAGTTGATATTGCCTTTTATGACAGTCTACGTGCACAAAATCTTCATTAAATAATGTCACTGAATATTCGTAGCTTTTATTGGCTTTTATAAGGCTCGGAGTACTAAACAATACCAACGCAATTTTCCTCCGAATCTTCGTCAAATCATCTTCTTCTCGTGTTCATTAATAATATCTTTCTATCTTTCAATCATTATTTTACCGAAAATCCTAGACTAAAAGTCCACTCTATTTTATTCGATATTCTGTTTTCATACTTTTTTTTTCAGCCGTTTCAGTTTTCTCGTTTTAATTACATTCAAGCATCCACTCAAAATAGAGCTTCTCTATCTATAAATGAATGTCACTTACAATATAAACTCCTTATCAATTCTCCGGACAAAATCGTTATTTCTTTTAATTAACTAAAATATCCATAATTATAGTTCACAACTTGCTTTGCAAATTTTTCATTATTAAACAATATTTGATATATACAACGCCAATGGTACTTCATTTCTATTTCTCTTTATTATTTTATCCACAAAATTGTTATAAATATTCTTTTAAATTCAAAGAAATTCTAATTTAATTTTACGAATTTACGAAATTACGAATATATTAGAATCTAATTTTCAGAAACAATTTTAACGGTGCAAACTTGTCTTTACCACGGATTAGCCTATTATAAATTTTATATTAAAGTCTGCCTATTAAAATAGATACCCATCTGATGAGAATTTTCGATTAATAATCATAACATAATTTATTCGCGAGGATTTAAAATGGCAATATTGTTAATAAATTTGAAAATACGACGAATAGAAAATAATTTAAAATATATTATCTGATTGATAGTAAAAAAAAAAAAAAAAAAAAAAAAATAATATGTAATTAATAGACATTGGAGGTTTTGATGCATGTATAAATAGGAAATCCATTTAATTCGGGTAAGATAAACGTATAATGAAAATATTGAATTATTTGTAAAAAGTAGATGTACGTACACGCGAGTGAAGTAATTGAAAATTTGTTCTGGTGAGACGCGGCGATTAATCAAGTATTAAAATTAAGGAGAACTTCTGCAAGTACTTAAGTTATTTATTCATGCTAATAGCGCGTTTCTCGATTTGAGTTATTAATTAGAGGCAATTTTTTCAGACCATACATTTTAAAAGTTGAAATCGTTGCAATTAATTTCTTAAGTAAACAAATAAATATTAATACCTCCTTTCGACTTTTCCCAACACGAGGTCCTATTACTTAAACGGCGTTCATGCAACGCAATGACAAAAAGAGGATAAAAAATATGTTTACAATTAACGGCACAATTAACAACATAAAAATCGATGTCCCGGTGAATTGAAAAATTACGGGACAATGTGCTCCTAGTGAAAGATTATCCTCTGGTCGACGTATCCAACACGTAAAGTGGAATAATAGGACGAGGAATAATTGTAACGAATAATTGTAAATAATAATTCGGAGAAGATTGTCGCTTCGCGGTCGTAGGATGAAACGAAAAAAAAAAAAAAAAAAAAAAAGAAGACATTTTAGATTAAATTCCGGTATTTCTTTTACCGGATGGCTGAGTCTCGCTCTTCGATTTCGTGAAAATTATTTAAAGATCCGTAGTATTGGCTTAGTCCCGATGATAAAAAAAAGTCGAGAAACGTTAAAAAGGCTCGGGACAACACGTGCTCGCGCCCGTTCGTTTTCCTTTCAATGACGGTTCGGCTCCGCTCGGCTCCGTTCGGCTTCGCTCGGCTACGCTCGGCTCTCTATTTACCATGTCGTCCCACACGTCGTCCGCTCTACGCCGCATTGCCGTCGGCCTCCGCCGTAGCGACCCACACAGTTATAATCGCATTTCCTTGCAATATTCAAGCCGGCCTGCAAGATCGAGAGTGCAAATTTACCTTTTACAATACATCCATGGCTAATGTAAGCAAGTACATTAAAGGGCCACGCTATCCACTCGGTAATTATTCCTTTTACTTTAAAAATTAACGCGAACGCGCCAATATTTCACAAAGTCAATAAACTAACGACACGTTTATCTTTCGCCTGCCCTTGTCCCTCCTTATCGACCTTAGTTACATCGTCTTTGCGATTACCCATACCTTTCGATACTTGGAATAAGAATGTCAAAGAGAAAAATAGCCTCCCCGTGACTCCGAGACTAACCCCGAGACTAATTCCGGGACTAACTCCGGGACTGACTCCGGGACTGACTAATAACGTCGATCCTGCCTGTCACGGCCTCTAATATTAAATGATAAATTCTGATGATCCTCGGGGTACTTCAAAACTGATTTTAAAGCCCAAGATTGATCCCCTGTATCATGTCCCTTATCAGGACTTGCCCCTCGACCTTGAGAACGACACGCACCCCAGCGTTGGTCATAAAAAATGCGAGCAAAGCTACCGTTGACAAGGGTAATTGGTAGGGCGGATCGTACAGTGTATGTAAGGGCAGTGCATATGCATCCGGGCTCGTATCGCTAAGATCTTCCGGGATCTTATCGATAATCTATCACTTTTCCTTCCGGATGATCCACTTTTTCCAGCCGGATTTTTCCCCATTGGCACGTTTCCGTTACGAATTCGTTTTTCTATAGAGATATAGGAAGAAAGCCGAAGAGCCGTAGTAGAAAGATGGAGAAGAGACCCCGGGTGGGGGTGGGGACGGGGGAAGGAGAGGAGAGGACGACGACGAAGACGACGACGACGACGACGATCGATCACCTCGGCGGCAGGATCGACTTTGGCGCCTGTCTAACGAACGGTTATCTTTATACGGCGACTTATCGCTGTAAATGACGGACGCGGCTCTCCTCTTCTTGCTCAGACTGCACACATGCATAAAAGCCCCGCGCACACCTTCCGACCCGACTCTCGCCGATTTCCGCCTCTCCATTAATCTATCTACACTCTATGTCAATACATCTCTTTTTGCAATTTATATATCTTCGGGTTTTCAACTTTTCAACTTTTCAACGCGATAACCGTATATATTGTCACACGAGAATCCAGAAATTATGTGGGCTCAGATTTTTCAATTTTCGACGATTTCTCTTCACTTTTACGCGTACATAGACAGACTTATTATGGACTCGGTAGGTCTGCGGGGGCGGGAGGGAATACGAAAGACAATTCCGTACTTCGCGTTCTACAAAGGGAGATTAAAATTTAAGTCGTAACCGGCAACTGGTATAAAAAGAGCAAAGATCGATACTAGTTTATTTGATTTATATAATGCGGATGGACTTGGATTATAATCAACGAGTATTTTACACAGTGTGTAACAAAAAATGATGTATCTATCCGTCGTAGTTTATAATATTTTCATTGACGTTTTTTTCTTTCAACGTTTTTATTTAGTAATACTAAAATCGAAAAGTATCGACGGCAGGTAAAGTTTCTCGCGACTTCATTTAAATATTATTTACCTTACGTCAATTTATTTTACAGACTTTTTTTTTTTTTAGCTTTTGGAATATATAAAAAGACCTCGTAAAAGTTTTGTAATAATCAAAATGTCTTTATATACGACGTATTATGCAGGAGATTAAATTTTGTTTCTCGTTATTAACGCTTTCTTATAATATATAAATTTACTATGCCGTTTATTCAATGTGTTTGAAAATTTTATGTTAGTCTGATAATACAATTATTAGCAATTATTGATTTAATGATATTTGTATAATAATAGCTGTATTGCTTAATAATATTAATATTTACTTAATAATATTTGGACAGCAAGTTGTAATAACCAAATGTATTGGCATGGATTCGATACCCAATTAAAGATATCTGCTGTTAACTATTTTTGATGTATTCGTACGAGTCCTTCTACACTTCTACGTAATTTATTTAATATTCCATTTTTAGCAGAAAGTTATGTTTATGAAATAAGGCTGATTGGAGGATTATAAAGGACTCTTCGTTTGCGTAATTATTTCAAGTGATAATTGTTGCATATTGATAAGAGAATGATTATTATTGGAATAAATTAGATTAGTGAATTGAAACATTAGTAGTGCATTTGAATGTGTTCGTTTAGCTTTATGGGCTACTTGTTCAATAAGTAATAATTGCTTATAAATTCTATCACGTAGTTATATTACAATACACGTTGTATATTAAATACCTTTATAATTATAGGAGCAATGAAATCTCCGCTAAATGAATGTTACATAAAATAATGTGGATCCGAATGATTCATGGAATAACGAATTATCGTGAACTCATCGAATGAAACTCTTGGATTCGCAGGAAGAGTATTCTATCGAATTTAATAATGTTTTATGTTAAAAATAGCTTTGCTTAGTAAATAATTTCGCAAATAATTTAGGGAATATTGAGTAAGAGAAGCTACGGAGGAGCAGCATAGGAATCAATATTAATAGTTGGTTATAGTTCGCGTGTATCGTCGGACGGAGGAGCCATTAGCCAAGCCTTGGGAACAACGGCCAGTGAGCTCGCTATCGAGAATGGCGAAATGTCCGTATCGCGAGAGGGTCGGGGAGCCAGGTGCAGGGTAGAAGACTTGGTCTGGGGAGGTTGTTGAGGCCGAGTATCCGCAGCGACGAATAAAAGGGAAAGGTAAGCGGCGAGAGGTCTGAGGGAGGGGCAGAGGACGATGCATTGACATAAAGTGCAAGTAAGATGCTGCGAGGGAGTAAAAAGCACAAGAAGCAAATGCTGGGATGAGGGGGAAGGGTAGCGGTAAGTGAAGGGGTGGAAAGGCGGTGGGAATTTCGAGGCAAGAGAGCCCCGATGGACAAAGAGGAAGAAGGGGAGGGAGCTTTCCAGGAACGCGTATGTCTCTATCATTATGACCCAAGTGCTCCGCCTCAAAATTTATTAATGCAAAACCTATTTTACATACCTCTTCTATTCGCGCGCAGAGAGAGAGAGAGAGAGAGAGAGAGAGAGAGCGTGCGGGAGTACCGGAGCCCCCCCTCCCCATCCCTTCCCTCCCTCCCAGCCGAGTATCGTTTCCTTGCTAATAAATACGTATTTATCTCCGGCGGTAATCCTATAGCTGATCAACTTACGTCGCGGCGAGTGAATAATTATTGACTCCCCGTGACCGCAGTCAGTTAACCAAGTGAAGGCCTTTAATAGGACCTCGACAAAGGCACTTATGATTTACTTAGTCGAGGGAGAAATTGATCCCCTGCAAATGCATGCCCTATTATGTCCGATAGCGTTCTCGAATGCGCCCTCGACTCACAATCGTTTATCGACTCGTGATTATTTAAATAAATAATCGCAAGAACGGTAACTGCCCGCTACGTAACCGACCCCCCCCCACCCTTACGGCTCATGCGCATGCGAGCGTTTATACGGGAATCGGAACAAGTGCTTACTCGAAACTAGAAAAGATTAGCTAAGCAGATGCTTTGGGGATAGTTTTGGCAAGGACTTCCGAAGCAGTAGTTGAAGCTTCAGTATAAAAGACTCCATTTTAGAAAAAAGCTATTACATGGTTTTTGGCTGTGGCCGAGGCCATCGAGTACCTTATTCATAATTTCCACGTACTATTTATTATTCCCTTTCCTCTCGGATGAGAGCTACGCCTACAGGTACGCATACTCGTTCGGCTCTTGCGTGCGTGTGCTCGAGGAGCATCTTAAATAATCACTGCTTCTCAGCTCGTTATATTTCATAGACAAGCTCACCCTATCCCAATAACCATCTACAGCATCGCTGACACAGTGTCTGCTCATCTACTAGTTTCAAAGCATACGCCCTCCCCTTCCCCCACCATAAACTAATTAATTAAGCTTACGGAAATCACAAGTTCTTAAGGGCTTTCACGTGAAAAAGACTTTTCCTAAATAATCGCGAATGAACGAAGCAATCGCCACAAAGAATTAAGGAACATTATGGAAAATTAAAACTAAACCGTCTCCTGTATTACCAAATCAATATTTTTCATACTTTTCCATCCATCGTTCATTAATTACATTTTCAATTAACAAAAAAGTCTATCAGCTTTTATATGAAAATTTCTTTTGATAAATAAATCGGTGTAAATCGATCGAGATAACGACGATTCCATTAATCCTTGGCAGGGATCTGAAATATCGACTTTAATGAATTCCTGAATGTTGAATTTTGTTTACCCCGACCGCGTCTTAATACCACCGAGTCTATTCTTACACAGATTTTTCATTTTAGTGAAGAAAAAAAAAGAAGAATCTGTTGGTTCTATTGCATGGAATAAATTTCAATTTTAATGCAACACCACATTGAATGGACAATAAAACCGCCTGTAGTTGATGGAATTGGTTATGACATTATCGAAAAGCTTCCAATCAAAAGTTATTTTGTATTTCCCGGCAACGGTGACGCAATACCTGAAGAGAAATTTTTTTAAAACATTTACAAACGTCCCTATTTTTCTTTTATTTATTATTGTTATTATCATTATACATGATTGGAATTCGTTGGACAACACCCGAGGCAGATATTTAAAACTTAACGAATACAGTGGATTCAATAGCAAAGCGTATAAATAAAATGTTTTTTATTAATTAAATTGCGGTTTCCTTTTTCATTTCTGCGTAGTTATAGTTATAGACATTCTAATAAAGCGGTTTTATCTAAAAATGAATTATTTCATTCTGAAATTCTGATTTTAGAGTAAATATGTCTTTTATTTTTACAAGTATAAAGTTGCAAATTATTTATTACATTACATCACAATGAAAATTTACACATTTTATAAGAGATTTTGAATTTCGCGTTATTTTATTATACATAAATATATTAGTCGCGGTAAAATAATGTATAAAAATTTATAAAACTGAAAATTATTTACGCGCTCCTGGTACATTTCGTACAAAAAATGTCCACAAACAAAAACGTATTATTGTATGAAGTTTAAAAAAATTATAGTCTCTCGCATTATTTTCACGATAATGATTAGAATGAATGGGGAACAGAAAAAGTCCACGATAACTTCCTGTAATTTGTATGAATTTTGGAAATTTTTTACAATATTCCGTTGTAATCTGGGACGTAATTCAATTTTTCAGTTGGAGCACGAGGGATGATGCGGCCTGTACGTATAATTTTAATTTAATTTAACCTCGGGAATCAATATGCCTGAATATTTGATATTTAGTTAAGAAATTGTTGAAATTCAATTTCTTAAAATAGATTTGATTTTATTAGAGTTTTCTTGCATTTCCGATGTGGCTTTCATAATAATGGAATTGTGGCTGGGGGAAGGGGGTCGGGGGTAGGAGCGCTCGGGAAAAGTCGAGACAGCTGTCTCGGAATGTATTTTACATGGACGGTGGTAATAGCATCAATATTACATAAAACAAGATGCATTATTCAACCGCTGGACTTTACAATTTTTTCCGACCTCCTTCCTCTCCTTCCCACCGCCCCCCACTTCTCTTTTTCCCTCTGTCAATTGCAGGGCGCCTCCTTTTATCCTTTTTAGTTAGTACGTGTCTGATAAATGGCTCTTTCGCGTACCTCTAACGCGTGAATTCGCGTCCACGACAATTTATTCTAACAAGCCCGACGGTCATTTACTTGCAAATATAAATCAGCGAGAAAAATCGGCCTTTCCAAGCTGCTTATTCGTTCATTTCATTAATAATTGAAATTTTCACTTCGAGGCCGTGTTGTAATAATAATCCTTTATCCTTTAACGAATGCTCGTGCATGACAAAGTCACTTCACGACACATTCAATAACGCATACAATGAACATTCAACTAACGTTCAACGGCCAACTTATCGAGATTACGCGCTCGATAAGTGATAACAGTCTCTTTAGGCATTTACCATAGGATATTTTCGTTGAAGCTCTTAACTATAATATAATGCATTTACGGGAGTAATTTATAATGGGGGGAGGGAAGGGGGCGGGGCTGGTGGAAGTAGGATTTTATTAAGGAAACTTGATTTTCATTCCGAGGAGGCTCTTAATGTCGCCCTGACCGATGAACCCCCTTGTAGATCCCTTGCAGATCCCTTGTAAATGAATGCTAATGGTATATGAAATCGCCGTTTTCCGTGGGAAGTTAATCGGAAGAAGTCGGTGCAGTTCCATGACGAGTTAAGTCCGCGTCATTAATTATTTACTTTAGCATCAACTCGAAATAGGACGGAATAAGATAAGCGACAGCGGGAGGCGACCGGTTTTGAGAAATCGTGTGTATACCTCGGCAGTGTGAGTCCCGTAATGGGCCAACTTCCGAAGGATGCGTCAGCGAGGAGGAAGTTGGCCGTAGGGGCGGCGGGCGGGGGAGGAGAGTCGTGTGCGAAAATCCCATGAATCTTGGGGCGTCCATTCGTCTCTCCGGGCGAGACAATCGCGGCATTACCAAAGTCTCATTTCTCTCGCGGACGGATTTACCTTGGACTTATTGGTAAATGGAAAAATCGATGTAGCACGTCCCGAGGACTGATCGAGGACGAAAGTGAAATTAAGTCAGTCACATCCTCGTAATTTTCTAAATTATCTCAAGGCAGCTACGAAGCCGGCTGGCTAACCCACTTTCGGTCCTACCCTCGCTCCATCAGGACCAAGGGATCCCTTCCTTCATTATACAAATCGATCTCGCTCATTTCTTTTACATACCCGGGAGAGAGAGAGAGGGGGGGGATTTGTTTTCTATGAGTAATATGTTTTTTGAAGCCATGATTCTTCTCTACCGCGGTCGAACTTATTTTAAAAGGGATATTCCGCTTTTCCGTTGCCATTTTTACCTTCATCTTTTCTCTCGATACCACTTACAAACGAAACTTTTCATACTTGGAAACGTAACTCATCTTCCATTTGCCTCGACAACGTCTTCATTCTTCCGAGTACTTCCTCCCTCACTCTTCGATCTCGATATATATTTCGCCATCAATACTACAATATAATGTCCTCTTATTTGTTTTACAGGTCTTATAGCTCAGAATATTGATGCCATGGAAGTAGGAGAAGAAAATGTCAAGATAAGTTCAAAAATTGATGTACATGTACACATAAATCATAAATGCATTGTTATACATACGGAGCTTATAATTTTCCTATTCTATATTTAATGTATTAAGAAAAGAAAATTACGTCACTGCATACGATGGATTATCTGTCACTAGATTCTGCGTTAATGCACAAGTGATTAGCGTCTAGACTGTCGTCATCGCGCAGACGATCAAGATCGCAAAGATCGTGTGATTTCACTGCACTCGTTAAAATTATACGCCTTTTTAGATGCACGAGCGGAAAGATTGAATGTTTTTGTCCACTCTATTCAATTAAATTGCCGATAGTTCGTTCGGAATGGGAATGAAAAAAAAAAAAAAAACTCGAGTAAATGTAATTTGTAATTACGTTGCGCTTAAATCATTCTAAAAGCCTCTTGAGCAACGCTTGGCGAACAAAGAGTATATTTACGCCTTTGCGCGTAAATGTAAATATATCATTAATCCTGTGAAAATTTCATTAGCCGATATTATTTCTTATGTTCACGTCGAAAACACGGCCGCGCGCTCACATCCAGAATAAAAGTGAGTTTTGGTTATTGGGGTTATTGGGGTTATAGTTGAGCCGTAGTCGGTAGGAATTTTCGTTTTTATAAAACTGAAGTTATAGCCGAGGAGGAACGAAAATCAATGGACGGGGCATCGATTACGTTATAAAAATCTTGGATCTTACGTAAACGTGGATGCGTCCGCTTACGTAACGGTTAAGGGCGCTTCGGAATTAGTTTGCGGAGTCGTAAGAATGTATTGAGAATCGGATCACTGGGCGGCTAAGCCTCTGTCCAGATGTCTCGCTTCCGCGACTAAGTAATCCTAAACTTGGAATACACAATTCTCCTCCTCCTCCCCTTTCGCCTCACTTGCCCCCTTGCCCCCATTGCCGCGATCCCCAGCCCCTGGCGGCCGCGCGTGTACAGGCTTGGAGGGCGCATAGGAGGGCGCTTAGGAGGGCGCTTAGGAGGGCGCTTAGGAGGGCGGACTCGGCGGTAATATGCGGTAATACTGACGAATAACCGACTCGGTAGACCGACTCGGTAGACCGACTCGGAATAAGAGCTCCTCCGTGCCTTTATAAGCGACCTTATTACCATTTCATTTGTCTTTCATTTTCAGAAAATACTTCAAAATACGTTTATTTAAAATCTATGAGCAAGGAAAATGAAAGAGCGGAGTGCATCCGACAATGCAGATTATTTACATGATAAATCAATCTTCGATCCAAGATCTATCAAATTTTATTCTAATTTAATCGGATGCCATACGTTGTTTATTTATTTCTTGGCTCGGGCATTATACATTATTTCCTTTGAGCCTGAGCCACGCAGAGCCTCGACATCATTCTTTATTTGGGAATTTTTGTTGAATTCTCGACAGCGACTTATCATAAAAAAAAAAGGGATCGTAATGCCGAATTCGTATCTGAATTATCGTTGAATTCATAAAAGCTACGATATAAGACGGTAGAATTTAATTTTCAACTTTTCGCGAACTCTCGAATGTCATTTTGAGACCACGTATTGCTATTAAATTATTGAAGAGTTTTACAGGGTAAAATATATGACTCGGTTGGGAGAAGGAGCAATAATGGTGATAAATATATTCGATTTAGGGGTGTACACAATTTCATTCGCGGCGGCCGATCTACGTGACTCGTCACCGCGATCCTATACACATAGTCATACGTGTTCGATGTGCCCTATAAGCCAAGTGTAACTACCAAGCACTCCTTCCCGTCTATATACATATGCATTTATATATACATATATATATAGTTGCGCTCCTTTCTTCGAGCTTTCAGGAAATATCGTAAAGACGAGGGCGCGTAGGCGCTGCCATCTACAGGTGATTTCTATAGAGACCCAACGCTTATAAAGCTAAAGTCATTGTAAATAAGTATATACGAATGTGATGATAGGCATAACGCTTGATTGGATAACATCTATTCGCCTAGAATTGAAGGCATTGATAAAACACACTCGTCTACGCGTAATCCTTAATTTGTCTGATCTCGTATTGTTAGAGTTCGAGGAGTCTTTGCTTATATTGGCGCGAGCTCGAGTCCCGACCATTAATACAGTCGGGCCGACGTCCGAAGGAGAGAGTCGGGGAGGCCGAGACGTCTCCTGGTGAATATCGAAGGATTTACGACACCGCTTGCGTTGTTTATTTTGAGCTTGTTTCCGGGAAAGCCAGCTCGGGCCACTAATTTATTAACGATATCATAACTCGATTTTGGTGGCGGACCCTGTATCGTGAAAATTTAACTCGCGGCTTTCCGCACATCCGCTTCCGCGTCACGTACTGGCTTCGTACGAAACGACTTTATTGATTCTATAATCTGCTGGCGTGCGTTGCTTGCCACCGAGACTTCACGAAGCAAGATGCAAAGAGCGACCGGACAACGATCGCATTCGTATGGTCTTCTCCCATCACCCTCTCCCCCCACAACATGGATCCTCGTTTTATCGACAGATTTTATCGGCCGAGTAGGTGGAACGATCGCCTAGGCTCGGCGATAGGCTAGGGACGGTCGGTCGGTCGGTCGGTTGGTTCGTGTGTGGGACGGAGCGGGGAGGGGTGTGTGTGTGTGTGCGTGTGGCGTGCTTTACTTTTAAACGAATGACTCGAAGATCGCGATTATCTGAATGACGCGGCTGCGCGGGACCGGATAACTTTCCTCGAGCTCCAGCGCGCGTCCGGAGTTTCGGTTCCGCGAAGCTATCGCGACTTCCGCGGTCTCGTCCGTCGAGTCCGTGAATATGAAAAGCGAGCCAGGGGATGGAAAATCTCTGGGAGAATCCGAAGAAAATGGAAGCTCGGATTATTGAAATCGGAGATTGGAACGGGGACTTCATCTCCTACACAATGTCCTCCGCTTAAATGTACTAACGGACTTCTCCTTCTCGTCTTCCTCCCCCCACCACACCCCTTCCCCCCCAAAATCTCCCACGCCATACCCCGCCCACACGGCTAAGCATTTTATTACGAAGCATCTAGCTATGGGTTGTTTTTCTATTGACTTTTGGATTTTATTCATTTTCATTTTGCAGAAGAGCCCGCAATCCTTTGTTCCTTCTCCATTTCTGATAAACTGTTAAATTTAAATGCAACAAAGTAATGGCCCCATACATTTTATTTCCACAAAATTCGCACAAAGACATTTAACTCCATTCAACATTCGCTCGGTTATTATTAATTTCCCTCCCCCCCCCTTTTTTTAAAAAAAACATGCAGCGCTATACATTAATGCGCTATTGTATTATGTTACAAATAAATTAAATTAGATCAAGTGTTGGTGGAATTGTTCCAACAGTTTAAACGTAATAATACTCCAACAAAGTATTAGAATGCACAAAGAGTCATTTTATTGAGTTACGCTACGACTTCATAATCGGTTATTGCACGAATTTCATGAATAGCCCATAATCAATTATAATGAGTATCGACATCTTCATAAAACGTATCAAACGTATGAATGAATATTATTGCAAATCAGATATCAATTGAAAAAATTAATTTTTCACCTTTCAATCTTTACTAGCGTTTGTTAAATATTTTGCCGACGTATCACTGATTCCTAATAAACGTATTTATTAAGTTTTCTTTTTTTTACTTCCGCTCTATAATGATTGATTAATTGGAAATGTTCTCAGCACGCGTAGTCTCTCCCGTACAGACAGACATATATCCCCAACCTCCCTCCTTCATTATATAATATGAATTGCTTAATTCCTGTACGTACAGATACCTTCAGCTTTAATATTCCTAATCAATATAAACGCATTAAAGTTAATGCAATTTACACGCGGTTCGAATTTTCAGCAAGGAGAGTAGCTCAAGATTTTCTCGAGCATCGAGTACATTAGTTTACAGCGCGGACTACTGTGTTAAATAAAGTTCGGATCCTCGAGACGCGTTAAACGACGATACTTTACATAACCGCTGTAATTCACATGCTTCGTATCCTCATTTTTTCAAAATCACTTCATAGTATTCTAGTGAACGTACGCACGAGTATTGATGAGGATCTATGCGAGCGAATAGATAAATATACGAATAACGCATGGAAGTATAGTTTTTCTAGATTCAGACGATTCGCTATACTTTGATGATATTCAGTCGGACAGATTAAGAAATAAAAATAAAATCGATCGAGTGAATCTAGAGAGAGAGAGAGAGAGAGAGAGAGATTCGATGCAGTGGCTAAGTAGTAGATGTCAATGTGATTGCTAACTTAAAGCCTCGGCATTTTCAAAAATCGTTTTACTTTTATTATAGTTTAATCAATTCATTTAGTTCCGTAAAGCTAATGTTTTAAAGCAAGAGTTACGATTTCATTTAAATTTAGTTTATTCGCGTTTGAGCGCATTTATAAAAATCGCTTAATTTTTTTTTATAAACACGAGAGTTATAAAGTATATTTTATGAGACGAGCGGGTCGTACATTCAAATGCGGAGTTGAAGATGTTGTTGACGATATTTACGCGTAGAGCCAATTGAGGAGTAATAGCCAATATTTACCTTAACGGCATATTTATCCGGGATATCAGCAGAGTCATTGTGTGATTTATAAGGCGGCGGAAGCGTCAGTGTATTGGCTTCGTTATTTCAATAAATCAGGAAGGGAGCCTGTCACGGGAGTATACGAAATGCGAATCGATGTATTACCGAGGACGAGATGACGCATGCTCGGATATGATACGTCTTTGTAAGCGACCGGGGGCGGGTTGGGTTGTTTGCGGCGGACGGGGAGGCGAACGAGGGGGTAGGGGGGGTAAGAGCGTAAAGTAGGAATCGTAAGGATACTCGCGTCTGAAGCGTCGCGTTGTGTAGGGGAAGCTCCTCAAGCATGTCTGATGCACGTTGATTGTCAATGTACGTAAAACTCCGAGGTGTTCGTGGGGACGGGTTAGACACCAGTGTAAGTGTACACCAGTGGGAGAGAGAATTGATGCGTCAAGTTGCAAACACGGAGCAGTGGCCGGGCGCATTGGTAAGCCAGATTTAATGGACTGCAGTCTCGCAATTTGCAATTATGAGCGTACGGATGAGCGGCTGTAGCGTCGATGGCGGGTAGTGGCTGGGGAGGGGTCAGGGGCGGGGGGATGGCAGGGAGGGTAAACCGGAACTAATAGCCTGATAAAGCCGTCAGTGAAGAATTCGGCAGCGACATTGTGTACGTGCGCGCCGAATGTAATTGAATGGCAATGGAAGCGAGCTTATGCCCTGTATGGTTAGGGTGGCGAAGGGAGCGAAGTAGGCCGAATTGACTTACAAATTGTCGGATGGCGGGCCCGCCTCGGGACGGAGAAGCTCGACAATCGGTATAATATTTATCTTCCGTTCGAGGGAATCGTCGAGTCGAGCCGATTTGGAAAAAATTTGCCTAAAACCCTGCTTATTCTCCATCGGGTTACTTAATTCCCTTTCGAAAGACAAGAGAATTACCGCGAGTCGCTTAATTATTAAAGGGAAGGAGGGAGGGGGCGTGCTAACCCGGCCCAAACCCTAATTGTTCACTATTCGAGATAAAATTCTTCTTGGCAAAAATTGCCGGACCCCGCCACCCCGCGCTCACACACAACGGGGAACGGATAAACGAGAACGCTGGGAATTACAAGAGCAAACAATTTCATCGCTCTCATTTATCTCTGGAATTCAGAAGTGGGTAATTCACCAACTACGTTCGCCTCCCCGGATAAACAATATAAGACTTTTTCTCCGCCATCCTTTCACTCCTCCCGCTCCCAACAGCCTTATCTCTCTCTCTCTCTCTCTCTCTCTCTCCTCCTCCCTCTCTCTTCCATTTCGACGTGAAATATTTCGAGACTTTTGTCAATTTTCTTTTCTTCGTGCCTTCCATCTTAACACGGATATTTTTATTCATTTTAATCTCTTATTGCGTGTACCCCTCCTGCCACTTTACACTCCTCATTGATTCCATCTCCATATAAATAATTACCGTACAGTCATTAATTGAAGCACCATTTAGTTTTCACTAGATCGCGAGACTCGCGTTAACGACTTTGACAATTCATCTTGAACAGACGTTTCGTTATTTATTCCAACAGCATTTCTTCAAATTTATATTTAATTTAATTTTCAGATAAAATAATACTATATATATATATAATTATAATAGAAATTAATCAATTCCTTCCTGTCCACGCGAATACAAACTATTTCCATCACGCTACGTTTGTACTTTGAAAATTGTAATCAATGTCAAACAGTGCATTTAATTATAAGTATAGATAGAATTGTTTAATATTACAGAACTTTGGATAGTTTTCACGTGATGTAATTAATTGAATGTAATGTAATTAGACTTGTTAGCTTGAATATGAAAATAATTAAATCACTATTTATCACTATATAGCGAAGCATAAAAACGTAAACATGAAGGATTATAATTCCTTTATGTATCTATTACATTCGACAATAAAAGCTTAATTGTAACCAGTGACAATGAGGACATTGAGGAATAAGAAAAAAAAAAACATCTCGATAGTAACAGAATAAGAGCGACGATGCGGATTGAAAGGAGAACAAAAGCTTTATTAAATTATAAGCGCTTTTCAAAAAATCTACTTGTATTTAAATACCTGTTGATACAATTAATAAAAAAGTAATAAATCTTAAATAAATTGTTTAAAAAGTTGTTATTATTTGTTAGTTATTGTTGAATGTAGTATGTCGGTGTATTTATTTCAAACGAGTGATCGATGAATAAGGATTTAAAAGAGAACGTTAAATTTTGTCTTTGATATCCGCATTTATGGAAGACTCGAGCGACCGTTTGATTTCGTCTACGCTCGATCGCGTATAGATCACTACTTTCAGAGGCAATGCTTATTCGCGCTAGAATAATTACTCGATATGACGTATTACGGTTATGAAAAGACGTGTACGGCTGATATAATCTGAAAAGGTAATATCGCGCACGTAGCGGAGGAATAAGTATTTAAGAAAAAAAGTAATTGAGGTATGATTAGAAATCGGGGGGACGAATCGGGTGGGGAGACGAGCGGGTAATCTGAGAAGGTCGGAGGTATTAGTGAAAAGGATTTGCGGACACGAGTGCGGCAGATGATCGAGCCGAGCGTTAAGTGGATTAACACTGGGAATCGGCAGCCGGACAGGCGGCCACGGAAAGAAATCTGGGGATCCCAGGCATCGGAGGCTGATGGCGAATCGAACGAATTACCTTCGTCCCATTAATTCTTCGAGATTTTTATCCATCTGTCTTTCATTGGCTGCCCCCTACCCTCTCCACCCCTCCCCTCCTCGTCCGTTCATCCCGTCCGCCCACCAAGATCCGTGCCTTTCCTCGCCGCCGTGTCTCCGAGTCATTTTCAGACTCACGGGGATCCCTAAAGATCATATTCGGCTTCCCATCGAATAGGCAGGAATCTTTCTTCCCGACCACCGCTGATCCGTAATTAAGAATAAATAATCGCCCGTAGTTGTAAAATTTTACAATTAATGCAACATTCTAAACAGGTCTGGTTATTTTATTTTTTATTTATTTATTTTTTTATTTTTTTTTAATCACCCGTTGATCCGAAATATCGCCGAAACGCTTAGGCGTCCGCGTCTGATAAATTTTATTAAAAAAAAAAAAACTCCATAGAGTTTTTCAATATGCGTAATGTGCTTATAATACGGCTGGCGCTAGTCCTCTATTTGCCGGGGATAGTTTTGAATTTAATTAATGCTACGCGAGTAAATACGGAAAATACGGAAAATACGAAAAATACGAAAAATACGGAAATTTCTTTTATAAAAGGCGAAGGGCGGTAAAGCGGGAGGGAGGCTGTCAGTGGGTAAACTGAGTAGATCCCCGCCGTATCTACTCAATAACCGTTTCGCGAAAGTTTCACTCGAATAAATTCCTCTTCATTTACGTAAAGACGGATTAAATCATAAACTCGCAGATGGGCATGGATATTATTGCTGTTGTAATTGTAGTTGATGTACGGTATCCGGCGAATTTACGTGCATCGTAAATAGTTTTATCGTAAATAGGGCAATCGAGAGGCTTAAAGAAATATATTTTGCATACTCTAGAATTGATAGCATTGCCGCAAAAAATGCTAGATCCAATTGATGATTAGCGAAATCAATGGGATTGATCTAAAGTTCTAGATCGGTAACTCGTATCATCTATTCTCTCTCTCTCTCTCTCTCTCTCTCTCTCTCTCTCTCTAGCCTTATACGTTGGGACGAATTTTCCCGAGCGTCGCTAATACCGAATCGACAAACAAGAGGGAATACCTTATTTTCACCAGGCGGGGGGGGAGGGTTGCTAATTATCGTCTGAATAATGTTAATTGAGCATCGCACCAGTATAAATAATTATACCATTCTTTACCCGTAAGCGAATGGGGTTTAAAAAGGTTAACTACAGGGATTGGGAAAGTAGTGTAGAGTAAGGTCAGGAGAATAAGGGCGGGAGGGGCGCAGTCATTGGGAGGTAAAGAGGAATCTAACCTCTGAATTTTTTTAGGAATTGATAGGTAAATAAAGTAGTGACGTATTTGGGATATAAAACAAATATTGTGCTTTAGCGGTTGAAGTGAAGAAGAGCCAGGGCTCGTCGGATGAAGCCACCTCCCCCCCATTTCAAGCTTTCCTCCTGATAAACTGTCCATAAAATACAAGCAGCCATTCTTTTACGGCCTTACACCGTTTCTTTCTTTTTCACCATTTCTCTCTATTTTTCTCTAGCTTTTCTGTTGTTGCGAAAAGCACGCACGGCTAGTCGTTAACGCTTGAATTCTCACTCAGAAGAGCAACGCCGAGAGAGCGAGAGAGAGAGCGTGAGTGAGGAGGTCGGGGCGGGGGGGAGGGAGAGCGTGGGCGGGTGCAGGTTAGATAGCGAATGATAGGAGGCGGGGTGAAACAATAGAAACGAAAGCAGAGAGAGAGAGAGAGAGAGAGAAACGGAAAATGATATAGAGGGGGAGGAGGGAACGAGTGAGAGAGAGAGAGAGAGAGAGAGAGAGAGAGAGAGAATGGGTGGAAGCATTTCTGCTCTCTGTGAAAGATAAATCTCGCGTATAATCTTGCCCGCGGACATTTCGACTGAAGAGAAATTCGCACGCGAACGCGCTATAAAAGGCTGATGCGATGCGCCCTGATCCTTCGCGAGTATTGGTTACCGTAAAAGAGTTTCGAGTCAAGCTATAAAAAGCAGGGCAGTGCGCACGGTGGGATTTTTTCTCTACGCGCCCTCGGATATAGTCGAATCAGTCCGCGAACGCTCGGCTTTTACTTTATTTCCGCTAACCCTCTCCCATGACCACCACCACTCCCTCCCCGCCCCTTGGTTTCCCATGGTTTCTTCCACTATAGCTCCTTTCTATTGATTTAACAAATCATCCCCCATTTATCACTACATTTCTCCCCGCCGACCATTGCGTTCGCTCTTTCAGCCTCGTGGCGTCCTTACAAGCAGCAGATGAGGACCTTCGTGATCCATGTATTAAATATTCCAATGATCCGAGTCCGGATGAGGACTCGCTTCCATTAAAGCTCCCGAGCCTCTTTCTTTCTCTTTCTACGTTCCGCGCGTTGCGCATTGCGCATTGCGCTTGTTGCCGACAACGTGCCCCCATAAAGACTAACGTCATAAAGGCCTCCCTGTCAATTAATGAGCTTCTCCCATAATTCCTCGAGTCGATCCCCGTTTAATCCGAAAACCTCCCGACTCTCTCTCTCTGTCTGTCTCTAGATAGTGCTTTTTAAACGTGCACGCTGACTCGGTGAGCTGTGACGTTTATATTGGCCGATGAAAAAGTTAATGAAAGTTTTTCGATAACCTCCACTTCACATTGCTTAGACTTTATTATCCCGCGTCACAGTAGATCATAAAATCTCTCCTCTTAAAGATACTAAAGATACTAATATCTTATAATTTACATAACATTATTTATATTTTATTAGCTATAAATACATGGGCTGATGCAATCTCTCGAAATGCGATCTTTTATTTAGATTCATTGGCCTCGGTTATCAGTCAGTGGCAATATAAGACACTAATACTGAGGTTTTTTTTTTTTTTTTTTTTTTTTTGTATTAATTTGTCTATAAACATTTGTCCGACTAAATATCGGCTATTCTTCAAATTAAAACGCATGTCTATTTCATCAGGCACGAAAGTATTCGGAATTTATCATTCCGCATCTTCTGTATACACTCACGCGTATATTTCAATAAAGAGTATAGGATTATAGAAACTTTAGCAGTGCAATTATTCAATATACAGTGCTTCTCGCCTTTATCCTTTATTGCTTTGAGATTACGTGAAAGACGCGAGACATAGTTTATATAATGATGTATTATATTTTTTTTTGCAACGCACGTAAGCAATCAAGCATCAACAAAGAATTAAAAGTACGACCGATTCCATTTGTTATATCTAAATATTACTTATTCATCATAATTGCCAATACATTTTTTATTGTTATAAAAAAGCTTTATTTTCCAATGATATATCATTATCTTAATCCCGATTGGATTTTTGCTGATAAGTTTTATCCACTTTTTTCAAATCACTGTAATTTGTCGAACGTCGACAATTACACGGGTATTTCAAATAAGTCAAAAGTAGCATTGGAATTCGAAAATACCGCGTATTACGATATTTTCAGCTGCTTTTTCATCGTTTACAGTTACGATTACTAGCGAATAAGAAAGTTGTATTTTTGAAGGGTGTGGTAATAATATGTAATAGCAATTAAAATAAATTTTAAATATACAGTAAGAGCCGTTAGAAATAGTAATTTGAATTGAAAAAAACAAATGGTATTATGAAGGAAGCCTTGAACTCGAGTGGCTAAAACAAAAGTTGCGTTTCCGTTCTAAACGAATTAACATTGAGGTATTTAATTAAATACTTATATTTCATTAAATTACACGCTTGTATTTATTACACGCGTATTATTGGGGTTGCTATTGGGGTTTAGTTTGACAAACTGATTTTAAGTATAATTACGCTTTGAATTAATGCCTTGGAATGGAATTATAAAAAGGACGTTCCCCATAGAATTTTTATCGGTAATTTATATAATTCATATAACTTATATATATATATAAAAAAAGGAAGAAATTTTGAAATACGAAAATTCCGTAATAAGTTGGCCTGCAATTTAAGAACTCGCTACCGATATCCCTTGACCATATACTCCCAAACGCATTCCACTTGTATAAAACACGAAAGGAGCTTGCTTTTATCCGGAGACGCGGGGGAGAGGGTTGAGGGCGCGAAGCAGGTGAGGTGGGTGGGGCGAGCGAGCGAGGCAAAGAAGTGAAGAAGATAAAAGCCGAGCTCGGAAGTGGAAAAGGCGTCAGATGTCCAGAGGAGGAAGTGGCTCAGCCCGGGAAGCGAGAGACCCAATGAAAAACTAAAACTAAATAGATATAGCGGGTGCTCCGTGTATACTCGGGACGTTATAGCTGTCGTAAAAAAATTGCTGCTACTGCTGCTGCTGCTGCTGCTGCTGCTGCTGCTGCGCGGCGGTAGCGCTGGTAGCGGCGGCTGCGGGTGCCGGTGTTGGGGAGGCGGTGGAGCAGGGATCGCTAATTCCCTTGCGGATCGCGAGCGAAGGAAAGGAGAGCCGCCGCGGATGCCTTTTCCCAGCTACTCGAATTATAAATTCGGTTTTTGTCCCGTCGGCCACCGCGGCTCCACCCGCGTGTAATAATATTTATTTACCCTCTGCGCCCCCCCCCTCCACTACCCTCGCCCCTCTACCCACCGGCGTCTCTGCATATTCATGTGCTTATGAACGCGCGACGAGCGACGTTTCGAAAAAGTCGAATGCCCGCGAGTTCAAATGCATATGGAATTATTATTTAAATGGATATTTCGGTAGATATCATTTATGAAGAGCGTGCCGATGCCGGGGTAACGGACGTACCGAGCGAGTTTATGCACAATCCCGGCGGTAATTTTGCAAGAACAACCTCACCCACCGGCTGACTCAAGAAGCTCAGCTTCAATTATTGTTGAACCGGAAGCACTTGAAGCCGAACAATATTCTGGCCATCGTTAATTCGGTAATAAAAAAAAAATCGAGGTAATAAAATGATGGTTTTAATGCTTTAACGTACCATTCGAAGCTCTAATTTACTTTTAATATACATTTCAAACGATTACGACATTAAATCTACGACGACAATGATAAACATTGTGTAAAGCTACGTAAAAATATCACGTATTTTAAACAAGCACTAAAGCTCTCAAACTGTTTTTTATTCTATAAAAAAAAAAATAAAAAAAATAATGAATAATAATAATGCGGTATAATTTTATTGACGACCTTCATTTAGTACAACGATAATGCCTGTAAATGCTATAAAGCTTATTTATAGTTGAGTCCGAACGTACATTTTAAAACAAATACAAAATATTTTACAAATCAATAATAACTTTAATAAGCAGCGTATCGATAATGACGTTTTAAATTACCCTACAATTTACCTTTATACTCTATTACGTTACGAGCGCTTTTCTTATTTACCTAAACATTTCGAGATCAACATAGATTTTAAATATAATAATTAGATACTGAATCGTCTCTTCGTGTACGTAAAATGTGTGTTCACCTCTAAGACGAATGGGTTTCATATTTTTTTAAATCGAAGTGAACAAATAACGTGATTTTCGCCTTAAAAGCAAAAAACAATTACCTTTAATTTCTCTTCTAATTCTTGTAAATTTCTTCGAATCCTTGTAAATTATAATTACTGCTACTCCAAGCCTTTATGGAGCTTAAAAACCAATGGAATATACAATGGGGGGATTTACTTACTTTGGGTAAAAATAATCCGCAAGAGTGAAACATTTACATTACCCTGTTACGTCACGAAAAGGACGTAAGAGCTTGATTTATGGATTTATTGCATTCTTATACATTCAGATAAAGAAGCGACAAAAAATAAATAAATAAATAAATAAATAAATAAATAATGATTGTAGTGGAGGATTTAATTTTCAGGAAAATGAATTCGAGCCCTTCGATTATAATTTACAAACCTCAAGCATACGCATTGAGCGAGTATTAGTTGTACAGATACATTACGAGTAGAGGGCTGAGCTTTAACAGTAGGTTAAATATGTTTATAAGTGGGCACACGTATAATATGGGGTAGACGTAATTGGGGGATCGAATGAATAGAAAGGGCTGACGGGGAAGAAAATTCGTAACGAAGCAGTCCACGGAAGAAACTGAATAAAGTAAAGGACGATCGAGACGGATCGTGCGATGATTAAAATCTCGCGTAGCAAATTATGACGCGTAGTGTAGCAAGTCCGGTGAGAGTGTCGTCCCGGCTCTCTGTGTGCGTGATACGTGCTCTGCCGTACCGGCCCGAGGTTCCGACCCGTCCACCCGAACCCATGGGAGTTGTTTTCGAAATTGGATGTCGTATTGCCCTTCCCCCGTAGAGGCCCGGACAAGGCAATCGGCCGCTACCGGGCGTGAACTGCCTGAAAATGTCAAAGTACATAATTCGCTCTCCGGAGTCAAGTCGACCCCATGAAATCAAAGACAAGTGGGCTCGGCTTTTAATTAAGGAGTCCAAGACAAGTTATTATTCGCTCAGCGGCGAAGATAATTTTTCTCCCCCGTAATTGACCCGTCTGCCGCGCTATCGAGCTTATTTATCATATCCTTTTACGGCTTTGCACATTCATGCTGCTTCGTCTCTTTGATCTTTCTATCGAGATTAGCTTTCAGACAAGAATTACTTGCCCGCGTCTACTTTTTACAACGCCAACTTGTAACGGTCGTGCAGTTTTTACACTCCGAGCGTAAATAACGAACGGTCTCTCTCTCTCTCTCTCTCTCGGTTAAAATCGGCTCCTTAGCTGCCCTTTACGACTTATCGGCACCAAAACTAGCTGCTCCTCCATCCTCCTAGAAGATTCTAACTCGCGATACATTTTCCGTAGCGCTATATTGAAAGAGAAAGAGTGAGCGGGGCGGGTGGCGGGGGTGGGGGGTGAAAACGCAGTACCTACAAACACTTCAACGTGCGCCTATTTATTTTCTTAGATACAGAGAGAGAGAGAGAGAGAGAGAGAGAGAGCAAGTGGAGGGGTTGTAGGGAGGGAGAGAAAACAAGGCTTGCGGCAATAGGTAATTATACAGTGCAGTAGCTTTCGGAGAATCGCCGCGGAGGACGAGGCGTGTACGGGTATATCATGGCGCGCTCGAGCAGCTTCTACGAAAGAGCTTTCTTTGAAAAACAAAGGGTAGTAAGAAACACACAGGAGCTCTTCCAAGCTCTTTTTTACGTCCCCTATTTTTTCTATCCCGCTACAAGGTGCCGGCGTAGGAGGAAGGCGGAGTCGGGGGGCGGAAAAGGAGGGGAATAACGATTTTCACGTCAACTCCGCCTGGCATTCTGTTATTCCAGTAAAAATTTCTAGCATTACCTATGTTTTGAGAGAAAATTTTCAATATTAAATTCATGCCGACTGTTTAATCCGTGAAAAAGCTTTAAATCGAGTATTCGTTCTTCTCGGCATCGCAAGCTCCGTCATCTTTGCTTACGGACAGCGATAAAAGCGCTCCTTCGGAAGGGCAAGAGGGGGGGAGAGGAGGAGGGGGAATTACAGATCAATACGCATCTGAAATTATAGGACGTGAAATTGTTCTTACGAACAGGCGCTTCCAATTATTATGAAGCTAAGGTAATTATTGCACATGCCGATAGATCGTAATGGCATCGTAAGTTTAAGGGTTCGGTTGGCGACCCCACGGGCTGACCTTTAATTTAAATCTGCTCTCATTCTGTCAAGTTTGTGCGTTAAGGTTAAGAAGAAAATTAAACAAACAAAAAAAACAAAAAATGAAAATGACACGAGCGGCGGAGGGATGTCGGGAGCAATAAATAAAACGTAATATTCTTAAGGAGGGTACTTAGTTGGACGGTTTTACAGCACTTTGTTTTTATAACTTATTACGTACATCTTAGGTAAGGTACAACGGGGGCTGAATGGGATAAAATTGGACCAAATTACGTTTAGTCTAAATCTCTTCGGAACGAGAGTGAACATCCTGAAAAGTTAAACTTTCCAATTCGAATGTACAGCCGTTAATTCGAGAAGAGATACTTACAGGCGTCGTAGTCTAGTTCATTTAGAGAAATTTCGTTGGAAATCTATTTGAAGTAGCGAGGAGGTGAGAAAATGTAACTCAATCATTGATCATTATCATTGAGCGGTACAGAACTATAAGTTCGAAGAGCTAATTAAGCCGAGTATACGATAAAATTATATTAATTTACGTAGGAATGGCCCTCGTGTCATTTAATTGAATGTATTAAGGAACGGCAATCTTCCGTCGGAAAAAACTACATTTATAAATAAATAAATAAATAAATAAATAAAAGGTCCTCGCTGCTCTCTTCGTTGATTTGCAGTTTTTATTACTGCTGAAAGTGAATGTTAACAAACTCATTAAACTGTCTTCCCCTAGCGACGAGCGTCAGGACGAACAAGGAAGCGTGCAAACTCCCGGAGATGCTAATGAAGATAGGATAGCAAAGGACGAGAGAAGAAAAGAAAGAAAAAGAAAAGGGTCCAGTATTCCCTCGCAGACGCATCGGGTTTAGTCAGCCATAGACCGAGGATGTTAAGCTACGCAATTCGATTATTCACAGCTCGCTTCCTGTATTTATGACCTCTTCGCGAGATTCCTTCCCATCGGCAGCGTGGTACCCTCTGATAAAGGGGGCGTGGCGGAATAAAAGAAGCGAATAACCGGGCGGGTGCAGGGGGCAGGGGGGGAAGAAGCTGAGATGAAGGGGAACGTGACGTTCTGTCATAGGATCGAGGGAGGACGACGACCATCAGCTCCATCAACTTACTCATTCGATTGCTTTATAACTGACGATTCGCCCTATTCACCATGACTGGATAATATTTACATACGTAAGACTTGGCTTCCGAAGGGGACCCCGTAGCCCTTCGTAGACAAATTTTCCACGGGATGGCGCAATATTTATCGAGGCCGATTAATAATACAGTGACTTTATGCAGTGACTTTGACTTAAATTTCGTTTCCCAACATATCGAACGAGCACATAGATATTAATTATTATAACAAATGTCTCAGCCCTGTACTTACTTACTTACTTACTTACGTACTTACTTACGTACTTAGTGTATACAAGTCATACAGTGATCGCGGATACGATTCTTTTATACACTGAACATTCGGAGTCTAATTTAGACATTTAGAGGCGGTTTAGTTTCTGATTTTTCAAGAGCTGCGCTTCTCTGTGGGCAGAGAGTAGTTTTGGAATAATATATCTGGCGGCGGAAAAAGGCAGAAGGTAGCTCTGCCAGGTCGCGAGCAGCTCGAAGAATTTATGGAGAAATGTGGTGAATTTGAATCCGTGAATCCGCTCGGAGATAAACAAATGACGTTACCGGATTCTCCGTGTTTTTGAGCATTCGTAGCAAGTGGATGCTGCGTTGAATAAAAATTCCTTGAGCTAAATTACTGCTCCGTAAACGATTGAAGCAGAAGTAGAAGCAGCAGCAGCAGCAGCAGCAGCAGAAGAAGAAGAAGATGATGAAGAAGAGGAGAAGGAGAAGGAGGAGGAGGAGCGTCGGACTTGTAAAAGCTTCAATTGATTGTTGCATCCCTTCTCTGTAAAGCGCGAGCCTTAGCTTTTGTCGGAGCTCTGCTATCGGACAAGTTTTAAAAACACCCCCGCGATTCGTTTAGCCGATGGTAATGGAAGCGGACGAAGTCGAGAGGAGCGCAGATGTAGCCGAGTTATATATAAAAACAAAAAAAAAAAAAAAAAAAAAAACAAAGTAAGAAGGAGACGAAGGAACAAACGAATGGACGACTCGTTCTTTTTTCGCATTATTCGGCTAAAGAATGCGTTTGGCGGTGCCGATTGTGCGGGGGAGCTTCTCCCACTGAAATACTATCGATAAAGGCGAAATTGGAATCGGATGCCTGCCTTATCAGATAATAATATCGCGGATACCGGAGGTGAAGGATGTAGAATGTAGAATGTAGAATGTAGAATGTAGAAACGCTCATGGCGCCCCTCGTATTTATCTCGATAAGCCTCTAATAAAATTGGTATTTTCATTAAGATACCAAGAATCGACTATATTTTTTAAGCCTCGGCCTTCGTGACCTTTGCAATCAGGCAAACGATGCAATCAGAGTTTCTTCGATTTTTAATAATCGAAGCGAATACTGGACCCGCGATTCTTCCTATTTATAAATAATTATAAATGATACGTAGCGGAGCGAAGTGCACAGAAGAGTCGTAAAACATTTCAAACGAGTCAGGATGTTTCGCTATAATTAAAGCAGATAATATTCAAATGAAAAGGGAAGTTAGTTTAATGTAGAGTTTGTGCGCATTGAAGGAAAGACGGGAGCGAGTTATCAAAAGTTATACTCCTCAGTCTCCTTAGAAAGTGATATTAGTATTGATAACTAAGATAACGAAACGACTTCTCCGAGCTTCTCGCACCTCCTTTACTTTTTTCGAATAATACTGGCAATAACGATTTTTAACTTCGAGTTTCGTAATAAACTGCTTGATTTACGAAATGGAAATAGAGAGAGAGAGAGAGAGAGAGAATGTCATTATTAATGCTTCTAATTATTGCTAATGCTTCCGACAATTGTTATTATTATTATTATAACTATTATTGTTTGAAATAGACGACTGCTTAAGCGAATGGAGCCTCGGCTCAATGTGAGGATGTGGACGCGTTGAGCAGGAGCACGAGCCGACCTGACGATAAAGAACCTGCGCATAAAGAACTTGGCGAGCGAGGATCGGCTTCTGGAATTTTCGGCACTGCGCGGTCGTATTTTATTTTACGGCAGGAGGGGCCGACAGGGGAATAAACAATATTTTTCTCAGTCGGTCGCGCAAGTGGAAACGGACGGAGCCTGAAAGCGGCCATTGAGGAGCATTTCCAGATGCGGAACGTAGTTATGTCACCGAGATGTCCACGATACAGCATTTGTATTTGAGGATGAGCACGTTGTGTAACCTTACCGTTGCAAAAAATCCAGAGAGCGTATGGCTATTAACGTTAATTTTACGACTAGGAAATATTTATTATTGCCTAGGAGATCTGTACGTATATCGTTACCCCCTATGTCACCCCTGCCCCTGTCCCGCTCACATTATATTTACAGTTCTTGCATTAAGGAAGGAAATTATACGTGAAACGATTCTCCTCCTAAGTGAACTGAATAAAAATTTTATATTTTTACGCAACCTTACGAGCTGAAGTTTTTTTCTACAGAATCATAGTAAATAAACAATATAAACGGACACTGGACATTTCAAGTTTTTTTTAAGTTTTTTTTAGATAAGAGTAAAAATTAATACTTCAATAAGTAACCGCGCACAGGTGAAAATTTTTATTTCACAACCCTCGGAGTATTCCTTTGCGATAATAACGTTATTTTATATGTCACACCTTGTCACAATACGGTCACTCTATATTGTTAGCTTTTCCCTTATGTCTCACCAATACTTCTAATGATTTTATATATTTTTTTTGTTTTTTTTTTTTTTTTTTTGTTTTTTATTAATGACATTAAGTTGGAATGAGAAAGCGAATGTCCATTATCGCGTTGTCATTCCTTACTTGTTTAAAAAATTAATACAAAACAATTGCTGGCATTGTATACGTCTAATGAGCATAAAGAATACCAAAAGGATAAGATATCCTCGTGCTTTTATGATAAATAGGATATTTTATAAAAGACAGTGACTCTTTTTCGCATCATCTGATAAAAGTGTACGAGCCGCTGATGCGATGCCTTTCACAATAAAGAAAAACAACTATCCTTCTACAAAGAGAAGATAAAAAGAAAAGCTTTTTTTTTTATATTCATTAGTACTTTTTCTACGAGACTCCTGAATATAATGGATATCTATCTGCCTATATACATGTATATATACGTATATATATATATGTATGTATGTATATATATATGTATGTATATATGTATACATGTATGTATATTTATACGTATATATTATATGTGCACAGAAATTTTCGAGCGCGCATTTCTTTATGTTAATAAAGGAGTTTGACTCGTTATAGCTTTAACTACTTTAGAGTATTAATTTTTATTAAAAAGTTTTACTTTTCTAGAATTATTTCCAAAATTATAAGGTATAAAGATAATGAATCCGGTAATATATACGTTCATTAAAAAATTAATGTTTTCATTAATATGAAAATGTATAAAATGCAAAGCGGTAATGTGAAGCGCAAAAAATTGCGGGGAAATATAATAATATCAGATGTAATTATTAAATGCGGGTATATAAATGACACTCGATAATTTAGAAATTTTAGTACTTGGGAGGAAAAGTAATGTTAACTTTACGAAAAACGATAATGGCTTGGAATGGAATTTGCGCGCAGCTCAGGTAAGTTTAAAATTTTGCCTTTAATTACTCATACATGCATTAGTCAAATATTGTAATTTCAAATCTTGAATTACGTAATTCTGAAATTCTCAAATAGGAAAATTCATAAAGCAATCGGCTTATGCGCGAATCTGCCGATAAACGAGGAACTTCATTACTACGATAAGCTCCGTATTTATGTTTAAAACTAGTTTACATAAATATGATTAGGCTGTAAAAATAACGTAGGTTAATGATTAGTGAGTTTAGCCGTTCGTGTGTACGTGCCGAGGTAAGAGATAAAGTTTCAACAGACAGCTGAATTAGCCTGATTATCAACATTATTATTATTATTATTATTATTATTATTATTATTATTATTGTTTAGAGGCGCAGATAACGCAGGCGGCGAGTCCTGAGAACCGCGAGCCCGAATTTATAAAAAAAAAAAAAAAACGAAAAGAAAAGAAAAGAAAAGTTAAATAATAATAATAATAATAATAGTAATAGTAATAATAATAGTAGTAGTAGCGATATCAAGTTAATTATGGCGCGCCTGGCTCGAAAGTTCATAATTTCCATGGAGCGACATATTCAGTGCCGACAATCGTAAATCTCGAGGAGATCCGCGCCGAGAAAGTTGCGCGAGAGTCGCGGAGCCAAAGCATGTAAGCAACTTAGGCAAAAGCCAAACTATTACTCACGATGCACGAAAGGGACTCCGAGGCCGAGACTTAAGCTTGTCACCTCCGCTCCTCCCTCATATTTCCCGCGGAGCATCTAAATCCGGCCGATTTTTCCCCTTACCCGGGAACGAGCGCATTCCGCTCATCGCAGACACTCGAACGCAAGTCGGTATTTCCTAAGCAGCCGTGCTTACGTCACGTGATCGCTACGACTTACTGCGACTGCGAAATATCCCCGACTCCGTAATGCGGCTCCATTCACGGTTCGACGTACTTTAAGATAAAAGAAAGAAAAAAAAGAAAAAACTCGACGAGTACTACTGCTACTACTAATAATAATACCTCTCGTGTATATTTTATTTGTCCCTTCATTCGATATGTATATCTCGTACCCGATCAGTCTATGCAGAAGCTCCAGTTCTATCGCGTTGCGTCGATCTTTTATTATAATACAATAAATACGATAGACTTATCTTAATTGTACCCACAGCCACAAGATCGTTACGGTACATTATCTTTATTAATATAAACTTTTGCAAACGTAACGTAAAAATTGCCAAGTAATGATAATAAATAATATTACCGTAACGGGAGGATACTTTAATATGATTTTAACGACATGAATTTCGTATTTAAAAGGTGATAATGTACCGAACGTACAAGCTTTCACGCAAATGAATCCAATAAAAATTATACGTGTAACGCTACGTATAGGAAACTCTGTGCAAGCCTCTGCATTTATATCTGCACATGTAGATGAGAAACTTTTTTATAATAATTGTATTTGTATTATTACTCTAAACCGAATTATTGCTTTTATTGAATGGAATAATATTCCCGTTAATAAAAAGAATCAGACTCTGGAGAAATATATGAGATAATTAAAGCGCTTACATATATATTGCCAAAATTATATCGACTAAATACAAATACTACTTACCGATATTTTATGTCCAGACAGCATTTTTCAGCGATTCACCTGTAAACGGAGAAAAATATTATCTCTGAGTTACCCAATTTATTAATTATATATATATATATATGTATTTATATCCAATACGACATAATTACAATTTTAAGAATTGTACTTTGAAATAGGAGAATTCAGTTTAATAACGTAAATTTATAAGATTGTAATAATCGTTTCCTTCGAGAATTCATTGTAATAAATTAATAAAAAGCATTGTATTCAAGCTTTATTTTCATACAAAGTTTTAAGGCAAATGAAATTACATGTAAATAAAAATGTGTAGAATAAAGAAAGACATCGTAATAAATAAAAAATATTCTTAAAATCCTGTAATTAGATTACAGGAAAAACAAAAGCGTAGATAAGTTGAAGCTATTAAGATTAGTATTAAGATTATTTTTTGAGAAAGTAATTTAAGAAAATCTGGCATTCGAGATTAAATAAATCGAGCGAGTTAATGTTCGTATAATAAGGAATGATTTAAAAATAATACTACTTCTAATGGTTATTGCCAATAAATCATATTTAAAACGGTTGATAATATATGATATTGTCGGGTACATTTCCTTTAAAATGTACATATGCCATTTATTAGAGTTTATTTATTACAATAAGAACGTAAGCACGAGCAGGTTGTGAGCGCATGTGATAACTTCATGTTAATAAATGCATGGGTGGGATGGTAGACGAGATGAGAAGCTAATTGAACACGAATGGGAGGTAATGGGAGATTCGTTGGGTCTCGAGCAAATACAGCATCGTTGTGCCTTAATTCACAAAACAATGAAGTCTTTATATTTTTATGCGCTCGGGTAGAGTGATTCGCGGGGAAGGTGGGATGGGGGGGGGGAGAGGGTGAATTTTACTCTTGAGGAAGCGGTGATCCGCCCCGAGTTCGCCAGAGTTCTAATTCTACATTTGCTTTTCCTGCCGCTGAAAATGCACGCGCGGCGCTGGCGGTGGCGGTGGTGGCGGCAGGGGCGGCAGGGGTTGTCGGGGTTGGGGCGTAGGGCGGCGGGGTCAATAGGAGGCGAAGGGCCGATAATAGGGAAAGAACGGGCAACTTTCTCTGGCTCTCGGGGCTTCGAGGCGAAGGAGCTGAACAATTGATTCGAGGGCGTAAAAAGTCTGGCCGAGCACTTGGCTCCGGTGCATTACGATCGCATGGGGTTCCGAGTCGATATATCGTACCCTGACCGCGCAACCTGACCGCGCACGCGCCACCTGCGCCGACAATTAGATCGAATTCGGCACCGAGGGCTCATTAAGCCAGCAATCGGCACCGCGATTTTCCTGAAATTTCACCTTCGACCCTTCCAGCGCCCGGAACTCCCGCCGCTCATTCGATCGGGGACTCGGGGAGGGTCTCTCTACGACCGGAGGCACCCTCTTATATAGCCTCGGTGTTGTTTCCTCGGTGGGACTAGCGCGGCCGATCGCACCTTCACGAAGTCGCTCGTCCTCAAGCGCTGCCTTCCTTCCTTGCAACCCGACTCTTCCACTCATTTAGATCCCCCCTTACCTTTCTTCCTTTCTTCTTCTTATTCTTTCTTCTTTCTTCTTACTCTTTTTTTTTTTTGACGATCCCATTCTCTTCTTAGGGGCGCGTCGGGGCTCATTTTAACTTTTCTCTACTCTTATCGGCGGAGAAAATAATAAAATTTCCCACTCTCTTTCCGCTAGTGACTCCTCCTCCTACTCCCCCCACTCCTCCTCCTTCTTATTACCATTATTGTTATTATTTTATCTCGTTGTTTTATCAGTATTATTTTTTTAAGTATCGCCGCTTGCACGGATAAGCGTTAGCTGGTAGTCGAAAGGCTCGTGTTCCATTATTCTGTTAAAATCTCACACAATCAAGAGACAAATGCATTAGGATGTGCATGTATATGTACATGCTTCATTCAAGCCAGACCCAGCCCAATGGATATTAAACTTAATTTTACACGTAAATAACGCAAAAGAGTACATTAGTTATCTGTTTAATATCTAACTAATGGAAGCATTATCATAATTAGCTTCAATACCAATGATACTATGATTTATGCTACTTTTGAAACTCATTCGGCCAGATAATCAGTATAGGACGCGCTTTTTTACCTCTTCCTCCTCCGATAATTGATGGTATTGAAGAAACATTTGGAAAATATTCAAAGGAAAAACCGACCAGAGCTGTAATTAAAAAATCCATTCGTAATTAAAGTAATTCGAAGTTTAACGAAGTCCCACTTTAGTTTCAATAAATTTACTTACTTAATTAAAAGTAAGCGAGACTATAAATTTTCAATGATGAAATTTGAATAAATTTTATAAACTCCTGTGTTACCTTTTACGAATCTTATCAGAAAGCTTTGTTATAACATTATTAATCCTGATTTTTATGAGACTCAAGTTTTCTAATCATAATTTTTATTATATAATTCTACTAATACTTTAACGTTTCATATACAAGCAAAAATTCAAGCAATAGGTTAGAAAGTTTAATAAATTTGCAGCTGAAATAACCTTAACGATTTATTAGATGTACTTATATTTTTTATAATTTAATGCTTTCTTTTTATTTCCTGTGAAAATAGAGTCGAAATTCAAAATTTTGTAAAATGAAGCGACTGCACAATTGCAGTATTTTCTAATTATTATATGCATAATCTCTGAATTTACAAAAACAGTCTGAAATGAAGAAATAAGTTTCTCGATAGAACTTATTAATATGCATTGTATAAGCCAGGGTGGATATAAATGTACGTACGTACATGTGTGTGTGTGTGTGTGTGTACTTGCTGTATAAACGGGTATGTGAGTCTTTATCGGTTTTCGAAAGATTACGTAGCCCATGCCGTTTAAATTTGACACTTGTCATTAAGTATTATTACTAAATGAAATGCCGAATTAATTTTATCATTTCAAGTAAAAATTATTCCATCAATTGATTTCGTTTCGTTGAAATTATAGTTAATGGAAAAATCAGTTTTACTTTGTTTATAGAATGAAGATCATATTAGACTTTCTGCATGTGCAGTGGAACAAATTTTAAAGAAGGTCTATTGAACCTTTATTTCCTTCCATAAAATACAAGATTTTAAATAAAAGTATTTTCGAATTGAATAAAGGATGACAGTAACGTCAATAATTATTGGTATTTTGGAAAATTGATTTTCACATGTGAAGAATTTTACGCGCTTTGAGTGAAACAACAGAATCTACCTCCTGATGCCAATTATTAATATTTATTTTTTTTTTTTAATTGTATAGATTATCTGCAATTATTTATAAATACATTTATATTTATATATATATGTGTGTGTATGTGTGTCTATCTGTGTGTGTGTGGGTGTGGGTGTGTATAGGGAAAAGGGAATAATGTCGAATGGATATAGATAGTAGGACTTGGATTGGGTGCGGAGTCGAGAAGTAATTATGAAATCGGTCTTGAAGCACTTGGAGGAAGGTACTCGCAAAATGCTAATAACTGCTTTAAATCCTCTCGATTTACCTCTAGTGACTCGATTAAGCGAAACTCCATTACTTATAAGATAATTCTCAAGTTTCGAGTAAAACCAGTTTCAGGAGATTATTCGACCCTCTTCGGAAGGAAAATATTTGAACAACGCGCGAAAATGATTAACTTGTCTCGACGGAAGAGCATCGGGGTCGGCGGAGGGGGAGGAGGAGGGGAGGAGGGAAGAGACATAGAGAGAGAGAGAGAGAGAGAGAGAGAGAGAGAGAGAGAGAGATAGAGAGATATCTTGTACGTACAACTTTGGAGTCGAAGGTTCGCGCGACAAAACAAAAGGCCGAGAGAAAAAGCTCCCGAGGAAGTCGAGAGTTGGAAAGAGGACGGAAGCCTCGCCAGGAACAAGTTGGACCGTTACAAGTGTCGCTATTGCTTTAGCTCCGAGTCCTCCCGATCTCGCTCGGTGGAAACTTACGAAATTCATTTCGACCCGAAACGGAATGTACGGGCATCCGATTAAGAGGGGCGTATGGGCGGATGGGCGGATGGGCGGATGGGCAGAGTGAGAGCTGCAACTTTGGACTCCGTTATATTCTCGCGGCAGATTCTACCCGCGATCTGTCCGTATAAAAGATAGTCCTCAAGTTTTCCTTGAGCTTTTCCCGCTTCTTTTTCCTCCCAACTTGCCATTCTCTCACTCTTTTGGCATCGGGATGACCGACTTTATTTCCACGTACCCAATGTAACCCTTACACTTCCATTTCTATATCGAGCACATGCTTGTCTTCTTCTTCTACTTCTTCTTCTTCGACCTCTTTCATTTACTGTCAAATATGTTCTTTGTAAACGAATACTTTTGGATAAAAAAAATTAAAAGCTGTTTGCCCAGAGGAGACAAGATTTTTCGCTTACGTTACGCAATTTTTCAAATATTTACGCACTTCACTTTCCTACCTGCTCAACTACATTTATATTCCTGTCTTATTTTGCAATCAATTATAACAACTGATTCATATTATTAAATAATTAATAGATAAGGAAAGTTATGACAATTATTTTTAATCGTGATTATTTATTTACTTACATTCCAATACCATAAAGACCTTACGTAATTCATCCGTATGAACTTACTTTGAGAAAATAAAATTGTTAATATAAATATAAATAAGATTTTGTTGAGTTTATAAATATTTATAGAATAGAACGTCTAAGATTGATTCCTTGTAGCGATCACGCAAAGTTAGATAAACTTATATTTTGGAATTGCTAATTTTAAATTCATAAATAAATTTATCAAGTAATCGAAACTTTCATAAGGCCATCGTATAATACATTCAATCATATGAAATATAATTTTAGCAACAGTTTATATTTATTACAATATTAGATATTATTAGTATTGTAAAAATTTTAAATAAATGTTATATGCGCACAGCGATGAATAATTTTAACTAAACGTAACATCGTCTTATGAAAATGTTTATTATAAAGATTCGCATATACTAAAGAATTCGTTTATTATTTACTTGTACCCTATTCCGCTGAAAAGATCTTGAGATGAGGAATTTTCTCTTCTTTATTTGCTATGTATGAATAAAAAAAAAGTTTAAAAAGTATAATTTCCTCATGGTGATACTTTAAATAAATAAAACGATACGTAAGAGTATCGTAAAATAGTTATTGGGGTTATGCAAATGGATATTAAAAAGAAATGCGGTTAAGCCGATGCAAATAACTGATAAGTTTAATTACAATTGTTTTGTATGGTAAGCTTAAGTATGTGTGATTTTTTTATCATTAGAAAACTAAATTTTAAATTCTAATAATTAAACGTCTCTCTATTCGGAAATAAAGATTATTGTTGGAGCTGGTAGTTGCTTTAACGAATAGATATAATAAAAGAAATACCTTATAAAACGACATTATTAAATAAATACATTTAATAATAGAGCTTAATTGATATCTGTAACTTGGGTACAAAAACGTGGGATTTGTTAGGAAAGGAAAAATCATCCGAATGAATGCACTTGTTGATTTCTATTTATCATTAATAAAATTCATAGGTTTGTAAGGGAAGTATATGGACGACGATATTGTTGTCCTATGTAATATTATTTACATGACTATTACGAAAGCGTTTACACGTGACGTTATGTAATTTGCATTTAATTCCCGAGCAATTTAATCCCCCACCTTCTAAGGGCCGATCACCATTTATTTATTTAAAAGACACAAATTTATTCAGAGAATAATCGATCGACGGGGCTGTATGATATTTTAGTTGAAGCACTGAATGTACTTCATTTGCCAAAATTCAATGTACCATGTAATCATGAGATTGTAAAAAAATAAAATCCAATCCTCTATTCGTATTGTACAACTGAAATTAGCGTGAAGTGCGAGTGGTTGGAAGTTGTCGTGGAGGCGGAGGAACTAAGGGAATGAACTAAAAAGCATGTATAGGTTTTCTGGTGAATGGCTTGCGTGACTGGGAATAGCAGACGCTAAGCAATTAAACAGTCGTCAGGGTAATTTCTTATCGGTATCGCGCCCTTAAGCGCCTTCAGTTAATTCCCCGCATTGTCCTTATTTATCAGCTCCGGTTGACCCTTTAAAACTCATTCGCTTTGCTTTTATTTATTTATTTATTTATTTGATTTATTTGATTTTCTTGATTTATTTGATTTGTTTGATTTATTCTGTCTCTACTTACAGAGCAAAACGTTATGGAAACGAGTTTAATGAGTGAATAACCAATTTCCAAGCTTAATTATCATTTAAATATTCGGTGCTGTATTGCTTGTTGTATAAATACAGTATTAAAAACGTGTGCAACAACGAGCTCGGGGAAGGAACATGGTTAATACGAGGCTACGAATCGCATACGTCAAGAGTACGCTTGATCGTAGAAATATAAGGAATGTGTAGGTTAGTTGATGCTCGATCTTAGGAAATACAGTGACGTATGGTTTAAGATTTTATTAGCGAGAATATTATTGATTCTTTGATTGAAAACACAAGGGAGAGGCCATAAACCAGGGCTTCCGCTTCAAGAATAATAAAAAATTTATGTATTAAATTCTAAAAGCACAATGGCGTGCTTTGGACTGACTTGGAAAATTCTCGTGCCCCATTAGTTTTGCACTCCATATACCCAACGGATAGCGACAAAGCAAGAATATACCTACGTGAGCGGGAATAAAAAATAGAGGTAGGGATGGAGGGAGGGAGGGAGGGAGGGAGATGGAGAGATAGAGATAGTGAAGGGGTGAGAGGGGGGCGGGGGTGGGGGGATGCCACCGGGATGTGGAGAGCGGAGGAGAGCAAGGAAAATAGTATATCGTATCGGAATTAAAAGAGGCGTAGTTATTTTTCGGAGGGTTGTGGGGGCCGGGTGGGGGCGGGGTGGAAGAAAGCCTCTCTCTGCTATTCCTTCGTGTCGACTGAAGGCTTCCCCGATTAATTACCTGCATTCCCGATGCAGAGGAGATAAAGAGAGGGCAGCCAGTCGTTAGTGGTTGCGAGCATTCGCTAAAATTTATAACGGGCCTTTATTACTCAGGTATTTCAATTTGCATTTTTACGGGCCCCGTTTTTTCATCCTTTTATTATGGGAGCAGCGCCGGCATTTGCGCAGCGTCGGCTTTACTTTTTGCACAAAAGCCACATTGTGATGTTACGCTTACCGCGAGCCTGCTCTAGACCTTCACAATGTCTCTCCTTTCCAACCCTTTGACAAACAATGACAATATGAATATTTTCTTACGCACATTTTAATAAAATTCCATCACCACGTGTATGCGCATTTTTAATATCCTCGAATTCTTCGGGCGGCACAATATTCAACTAATTTTATTAGCCTAACTATTTCTAACTAAACGCAAATAATAAAATTATACATACGTACAGATATATTTATATTTATATATATATATATTGATAGTTTGTTGAAATTGGTAGAAGAAACAATTTTACGAATAGTGTTTGTATAATTATTGAAATGATTGGGCAAATGATATTCGAAATATAACTTTATATTCTATTATTAATTGATAAGTAATTATAATAAATAAATCTACGGAATTTCAGGTTAAGTAATAGCGTGTAAATTATTTAAATTAAAAAATATCCGAACTTTAAAACTTTTTAAAGCTTTTTTTTTTTGACGTAAAAATAGCTATGAATAAATATGAAATAAACTATTGATATTTTTAACGATATTGCAATAAAATGAAATATATATATATATATAAAATTAAGGTTACCTGCGGAACGTAAAATTATTAACCAATAATTTATTTTATAAACCCGATGTGCTTGTATACATTAGATATCATTCACAAATATTATCGAATAATAATAATAATAATAATAATAATAATAATAATAATAATAATAATAATAATAAATAAAAAAAAATAATATTGATTGACAGGAATATAATTTAAAATTTTATTTTAAAACAATTTCACAATTTAGACAACATCTATTTGTACAATATAACTCTTTTTGAAATTTAACTTTTAAAATTTATTCATAATGAAATGAAAATATTTAATTAAAAGAAAAATGCAATTACATCGGTTGACATTAATAACCAAGTATTAAGTATTTAGTAGAATTTTTAAAATTACTAACGCTTTACAATATTTTTAAGTACTCGTAGAAGTAAATTTATTCAAAATATTACAAAACATTAATCGTACTGAAATAAAAAAACTCGCCCGCAAAATTAATGAAGAGTAAGTAATGATTTTACATGATAAAAAATTAAAAAGTTTATAAGTATTTATAATATTATTTAGAATAAGCTTTAAATTACGTTCTTTGTAATAGGAATTTAAGATTTTTTTTTTTTTTTTTTTTTGAAATAAATGACTTGGTTCCATATTAGATTTTGGCGGCTTCAAAGATTTTTAGTCGAGACTGTTATTTTGGTACAGTTTAACGTTTTTCTTTTCTTTTATGAAAGAACTTTATGTAAGAAAAGTTACGAACTACGTAACGAGGAATAGAGAATTTTTACATGGATGAAAAAGAAAGTGTTTTTTGTTTTTTTGTTTTTTCTACATAGGAACCGTGAATAAAAAATGCTGACGTATTTTTTTCTTACCAGCGTGATCATGGTAAAAAAAACAAAGTTAAGTACAAAGTTAAGTTAAGTACAATAGCATGTAAGAAGACATGCTGTAAATAATATTGTTAACGTTATCAGTAGTACGTACGTAGAGTGTAATATTGGATATATGAGTTTGCATGACTCTATGATACGAATGTAGTAAATACTTGTACTGAATAATAAGGGAGTAATTAAAATAAATCCTTATTGAGGCAATTGTATAAGGTAAGAATAAGGTGCGTGAGGCAAGTGAAGAGTGAAGAAAGAAAGGGTGCAGTTGATCTGGGCATGTAATCCCTGCGGCCTTATCTTCCTCCTAACTTTCTTCGATTTATACGAATCGCGATACAGGCGCTTTTTCCCTCGGCATCGTAATACTGCCAGGGACGCGCACGTTCAATGACAAAGCGACTCAGCAGACAATTAAAAGGTACTTACGCGTCGGGAGCTCCTCCTAAGCAAAGCAATGAGGAATGTCTGCGTACGTCAGGAGCAAATATCGCCCGATACCCACTGTATTCTCTATTGTTTCATTTCCCATTAAATTCAGTTGCTCTCAACGATGGGAAAAGAGTTTGAAATTTACGTTGAATCTCCATCGGTAGAAAATTCAAGGCTTTAAAGGGCCACGAAATCTCTAAAATTTCTAATTTAATGGCAATTGTTCTCTCTGACGCGCTATGACCGAGTAATATTCTACCTGCGAATGTAACTAAGCTCGCAGGTAAGTATTTCAAATGATCGAGTACTTAAATACACGTTCAAACTTTCTCCTCTTTGTATGATTTATCTCTCCCATCCGTACAGCCTTCTCCCTAGTTACGGTAATTTCTGTAATTCCTGTTATTCTATAATCCATCCGCTAATCCGTAATACCGTGTAACGGAATTATCAACAAGGCGTTGGAGTCGAAGGGAAGGTCGAGGCCCGAGGCTCGAAGCTTAGAAATTTAAATTCTGGCGTGATTAGAGACTTTATTGATAACGAGTCAGCCGTACCAAGAACAGGGAAAATCCTTGGCGCCCCTCCTCGCCGTCCCTGCCACCACCACTGCGCGCTTCTCTACTCCTCAACGTGTCTGCTATTTCCGGGTAAAGGCTTCCGCTGCAGCGACCGTGAGAGACGTTTCCAGGGTGACGACGAAGATTACCCAACTTCCGACCCCGGCCCTGGCAATAAGCTTTTCCACCCCCCACCCCCCACCACCACCACCACCACGTTACCACGTTTCCACGTATCTCTGTGGGATTCTTTTTTTACTCTCTCTCTCTCTCTCTCTCTCGCTCTCATTATTCATCAATTATCGAACTTACTAACGGATCAATAAAGTTTACAATCTTTCCGATTATCCAAGGTCGTTTATGAATATTCTCACTCGAGTTGTTTTTTTTCTTTTATTACGTACCTTGAGTGATTTCGTATTAATATTTTCATTCGATAGCCACTGCCTCTCGTCTATGATCAACTATCTTTTAAATGATTCGAGTCATGATTAGATGAATAAATCCTGATTTGAATTGAACGGCGGCTTCATCGGGGAATCATCAATTTCATTTTATCCATATGCTAAACCCCATTGATTCCTTTAGTCCACTCGAATAGTTATTTAACTAACCCACCCTCGTTCCTCTACATTTTGAAGTTATTATCACCGACAATAAGATCTATGAATATGTACACGTAGAGCAACTGGTTTATTATACCAATTAGTAGGTAATTAAAGTTAATTCAATTTAATATGGTATTATTAGAGTTGAGAGTTTGTGGAAAATTCTTATCGAATAGTTCGAATGCCGCAAAATAATTTTCTTTATTTCTTTTGAAAAGTTATTATAATTATGCACATATTTATGAAAGCTCGTATTAGCGGCAATAATTAAAATAACAAATTAAATTTTTAAATAACATTCGAACATTTATATTCTTTAAATTTCAAGTAATTACAGACGAATTTGAATATACAATCAGTTTTCTTTTTTCCGTAATCGTGACGTAAATAAGCAATGATTAAAAGTTCTAAAAGAGTTGAGAACATTTTTTAATTGCTTAGTCAAATTAATGGCTTAAATGCAAATATTAAATAAAGATTTTACGAGCCAGTCTGGAAAGTTTATTATTTGCACTTAATTTGTTCATAATACGTATATTATTCATAAGTACGGAGATTAAAGGTCGCTTCTTGAAGCGATTAGGGGTGGTAAAGGGGAGGGTGGAAGGGATGGGGCATGAGAAAAATGGGCAGAACGAATGGGGTCAAAGGAAGGCTGAGATAAAGCTACGATGTAAAGTATGGATTACCCGAGGCGTTATGTTGTCGGGAGAGTCAGAGTGATGCACAATATGACACGAGACCGTCCGTTCGTACAATATAAATCTGCACAGATCATACAAGAGCTCAAAATATCTGCGAAGATACCTGTTTTGAATGATAAAGCGTACCAGCGGACGATATGTGTAATAAGTCCCTCGTTTCGTCATTAAATACATTTTAAAATATAATAGCGTGTCTCTGATACGTAATTACAATATTTCATGTCGTAAACGACGTTTACATAATTCTCCACTTTAATAGAAATGGTCACGAGACACGTGATTATCAATTAAATGCCACTAAAGTGAAGAAAAAACAAAGGTTTAATAAAGCTGACGTACTTGCATAATTTGAGTTTCTTTTAAGCTTGCGTATGAACGATGACAAAATGTAAAAAGTTTTTTATAGATTACTCATGCACAAGACATTTTTTTGCATACGCACGCCACCGGTTCATTCGAGATCTCCTGTTCACGAATGTATTGGCGCGAATGTATTGGCCAACGGACCGGAGGATTACTAGGAATATTTGACTGTAGAACTAAGTGGCCGTGTGTCCGTTCAATACCTTAAGGATATCCAAAGTCAAGACCCGGCCACCCAAATACTCATCAAGAAGGGAACTTTATTTAAGACTTCTAGGACAATGCCTTGGGGTTATTGTGACAGGACTGAGTGACATGTTACCCGAAAAATACAAATAGGCTTGAGTAAGTATATTTAAAAAAGGCTTCCGGTTACATTATTTTATAGTCATTTTGCATGAATTCAGATTGAGTTTCGTGTGATTTATCAATTACGAGTTGCTCCGAGTTCAACAAGGTTCAATGCACAACTCGCAATTTTTATTTTATGCATTTGTACGATATTATTTCATACATTGTAAATAGCAAATGTACAATATGTATATATATATATATATAATGTATCGGAATGGACGAAGAAGGAAATAACGTTTTCATGAATTTTTATTCAGAGGGCTATTATCATACGTAATGAAAACAGTAATAATAATATATCAAAAATATATTATACGTCATTTCGTATTTCGCTTCAGAACGTCTCATTATTTTCGTGACCTTTATTTTAGTCGCAATCGGTATGTCTTTTTTTCTTTTCTTTTTTCCCCAACCTTCCCACAATCGTCTGAGTACTTTTGTTCGGGAGCATGCAATACTCGCATGTTTTCTTCTAATTCGTACAGTTCATTAATTCTCCTCATAGCAACCGATTTTATAAACTCGTTCTACTTACATTCACTTTATTCAGACTTTTCCCTACAAATATATTTAATCGTTTATTATTATTTTTATATTTATAAAAAGCCAAGATAAGAAATGTCCTCGTTATCTATATTTTTTCCCTCCAATGAATTCCGCTTGTTCCTTAAGTTGTTTCGTATTCCTTACTTTAAAAAGTCCCAATGCGTTACAATACAAATTTATATTAAAAATTACAAAATTAAAGCGCTCCTCATGTATAGATTATCTCTTGAATTGCATTCTATAAAATCAAAGCATTATTATCATTTCAAAAACTGACAGTTAGATATTTTTTCAAGATTTTTTTTTACACACTCATACACAGACACATATTTATATAAATATTTTTATTAAATCAATCTCGCGGGTATATGAAATGAAATGAAAATGAAATAGATTTGACTGGCTGTAGGATCAGAATTAGGATCAGAAATCTTTTCTCAAATATAAAGACGTCATATGCTTAGCCTTCCATACGCATGCAAGTGTTCATGCGCATGTATCTTTGTTATCGTGGAAATAAAGAAAAGGAACTAAAAATAGGAAAACAATGGGAATAAAATTTTAGAGGTGCTACCGAATCTATTATAAATATTTCCACATGCTAAATATATATTTTATGACAAGGATTTAGTATTCTGTATGGGTAGGGTGAAATAAATAGTCAGAGATACGGAAAATTTGTCTAAAATATTCGGAGCGAAACTGCAAATACATAAATTAAAAAGATTTCATAGTTGAAACGTAAAAAGATAATTCAAGTACGTGAGCGAGATGCGATTGATAATAATAACTCTGGATTTGATTTTCAAACACCCCTCGGTTATTATTTTATCGTATATAGAAGAACGTATTATAATGCCGATTGTAGGAAAAGGCGAAATCAATTGCTTGTATTTATGGAAGAAGTGAATTCGTGAATGAATTACCCCAAAAGATAAATTTACCGAGAGTATTTTATGTAATAAACGAAGCGCAACGTATCTCTCAACGTATTTTATTTATTTAATTGTAACTGACGTACTGCGGGACCAAAGCTTCGACCAATCGAAAATTACTGCTCGGATTCTTGTAATTTGTAATTTTCTAACTTATTGAGGAGGTTTTTAAAGTAAATGTTTAATAAGGCCGAGTATTCGTGGAGGAAAAGTAAAATGTAAGTGCATTGTTGTGGAACGGTGATTGTAAATATTTAATGGACTTACAGGGAAGGAGAAATTATCGACCAGCCGGACTGGGCTGTCCATCACATTGGGGATGAAAAGAATCGGAACAAAGGCAAGTCCAGGAAGTCAGAAAATTGATGTAATCCTTGTAGCGTTAAAAATCTCGGGCTTTGATCGATCACCCCGAGCCCGCAGAAGGCGATAAATCTCTTTTTGTAACGAAATTTTTTCCGCCAATCGTTTCGCGATAGGCGAGACGAACGCTGCGCGAAGGTGGCCGCGGAAGGGGGAGGGGGGAGGAACGGAGGGGAGTGCGAGTTTAGGCTACAGGTCGCGACGCCGCGTGAAAAGCAAGTGGATCCGACGAAATAGGCGGAAACAAGCTCTGGGCCAGGTAATTCCTCTCGCATACTCTCGCGCACTCTCACCCAAAGTCACGAAATTCAACTCCCTCTCGAGTCAACCGCAAACGCCCGGACGATTTTAGTGGGACGGCCGTAAAACGCCGGCGCCCTCCCCACCTCCGCCTACATCTGCTTACGTATTAACCCACGAGATACAGACACAGGGAGGCTGGCTCTCTGCTTTTATAGGCTCGCCTCCTTGTTACATGACAGTCTGTGGGAGGGGAGGGGGAGGGAGGGAGGGAGGGGGATGTAAAAAGCCGAGAGCTGCTTCCTTTATGGAATTTAGCAAACAACCCAGTTGTTTCTCTTCGCCGAAATTTCACCCTTATTTGTTCATAATCAAGGGCTTTCAATAGATTTCATTTTGGATTTACTTTGCGTATTACAACGTCATACCAAAACGTCCAAATCCAAATCCGCTCGACATTTACCTCCATTTACTCGAACGGAGATTAATTTCAAAACTATCCCGCGAATTCTCACGCCTACATTTATTTATAAAATATCTAAAAGCAATAATCATTCTAATACGACGACAATTCGTTTCTTTTTCTTCTTCTTCTTCTCCTACTACTTCTTCTTCTTCTTCTTCTTCTTTTTTTTTTCGAAAAGGCTTTTGTTACTTGGACTTTCAACCGGTGACTTTGCTATTCCGGTCTAAAGATCTCGATTTCCTTTTTCAAAATAAATGTGAAATTGATTTATACCGCAGAATGATTTATAGAAAACTTCAATAATTAATGACGCAATCTTTTATAGCGCCGCTTCACCACGCCGCCCCCACCCCCCACCCTTTGTGAAAACTTTAAATTTTTATCATGATTTTTTATCGCGCGTAAAATTTTATTTTCCCACTAAAAAGTTCATTTACACATATTTACACATATTACTATAACTCGTTAAATAATTATTCGTCCCTGAAAGGTGGGGAAATAAATTGGTAATTTTTTTTCGTTACAGTGTACTTGATTACTTTGCCGATGCAAATGAACCTCGGCTCAGACCCTCTTCGGTCGGTCATAATTAAAGCAGCGTTAATATTTTTTACATTATAAGAGAATTGTAGAAGGAGCCTTAGGACGTTAAGATGGATTATTGAGAAAAGTAGATCGTCGTGGTTCGTAAAATTCAATGGGAAGAAGCAGCTTTGATTCAGTTGAGGGTCTCCTGTTAGCCTTACGATCCCTTTGGGGTTAAAGGAACTATCAAGAACACTTTCACCCCTTCTCTCTAATTCAGCCCTCCCCCCCCTCTTCGCCGCTCTTAGCTCAGGTCAATACTTAAATATAGATCAGTACTTGTGAGGCTCTTATGAAGACAAAAAGTAGAAACAAGGCCGGAAAGGGGAAAAAGATCCCTTGCTTATCAAACCTATATTATAAAAAAAAGATCGTAACTTCCCTTTTGTTCTTCAAGAACAAGCTCGCGAATCTTCCCGGATATTTTTGACATAATTCCCGGCATTCGTTAGAATTAAAAATACATAAAAACTGAGCTCGAAATTCTGCAAAGCCTAGGATTTTCATTTACATTGCTACGTATACGATCTTCTCTTTATACCGCGTCAAACTTTTTTACGTATACACAAGAGAGAGGGAGTGACAGAGAGAGATACCTGTATAACCATTTAGTTATATAGATTCGAGCATAAAGCATAAAAAAAAAAGAAGAAAAAAGATGGATCGCGAAATATATGTAAGCTGTGAGCATAAAAGGAAGTATTATTAGATTTTGAGTTTGCATACGCTCTATGAAGACAAAGATTATGTATAATGTAAGTAATGCTCTTTTACATTCTAAGCTTGTAAATGGTAAAGCGCAATCGATTAATGCAATTAAGTAAATAAAAAGCGAAAGGTATTTTAAAAAGTTGAGCATAACTTACGTGCACGTAGCTGTATACGTTACTTCCCTTCGCTTCTCTTTCTTACTTCACTTTATCATTAAAATTGTATAGATCGGATAGTATAAAGGGCTTTATCGACCTATGCATGCACTGTGATTCAAAATTAAATGAAAATGCTACAACTTATTAGTTTTTATATAGAAAACTTCTTGAGCCAGTAAAGTGGAATTATTGCCCCGGCGCGTTTAATGCAATGCTTGATAAAACTTAGTCTCAGCCCCGGCCTGACCTACCGCAACTATATAAGTAAGCAAGAAAATTATCTGCGTTAAACTTTTTATTTCTTTACATTAATTTCTTAATCGCGAAAAAGTTCCGCCGCGACTATTTCCCCAGCTTTTTGAAATGCCAGTTAAATGGGAATGAATAGCTCGAGCCGAGAGGTCGGATTGAAAATAAAAGCAAATATAAAAAATAATTAAATGGAAATGTCCTGTGAAATCAATGTGCTTTTCCAGAGTATCGATTTTTCAATAAGATCCCGAGCGCCGATGCCAAATCGGATTTATCTTTGTTGCGAAAAACGCTTCCGCGCTCCTACTCCTTTATGCATCCTATATGCATAAATAATTGTAGCCATTCTGTATCTGAGGCGGTCGCCGTCGATCCCTTATTTATCCCGCAACTACGGCTTTTGGCTCGAAGAATACAAAGTACAAATGTCACAATAGGTCCTATAATTTCGGGCCAATGAGGCAGAGGCTAAGGATACTCGGCTCGTAGATCGTAGATCGTATTGTTTACGTAATACCGGCATTCAATGAATGATGTTAACAGCCAACAGGTGTAACGGCTTGTCGCTTTAAGGGTCCCCGCCCCTACCCTGGCCGCCAACAACCATTGTACGACATCGATTTTGTTAGGAGCGATCACCGAGGCCCCTTGTTAATCAATCGCCTCGTGTCATCGCGCCGATCTATTGTTCAAATACCGGGAGCAGAGCGATTTATTGTCTTTTGGTCATAAAGGACGCGACGATCAGTCACGTTGCTAATAAGACTAACGGCTTATCAGCCCTATACGCTTCCATACCCTATACAGCTAAAACAACGAAGGATCATTAATCCTTGGGTATGTCAACACTGCTCCTATTTAGGGCTAATGTTTTTTATATCCCCCCCCCCCCCATACAAGCGGGACATCAAAGGACAACGCGAGTACTTGCGATACATTAGTCATGATTATTGATATTTTCCGCAATACAAAGAGAATGAAGAAACGAATGTACGTACGTCCTATTTTACACGGTATTTCTCACAAGTTTTCGTTTGCTTTCTTCATTACCCTTGATATTTTTAAGTCGTTCGGAACTTATACGGGCAGGTCTTATGTGCAAGTCTTAAGTAACGAGGTGACATGTAGCGAAGAAGGAAAGCTAGTAATTTCGAAAAATATATGCACGGTGATGTTTTTTTGGAAATGATATTTATGTATTCGGTGTAGAGGTGAGAGCGAAAGTAAAATATGTGAGTTACACTAAAGGCCGGAGCTTCGTGGAGCGTGCGATATTAAAAAATACGGGGAATTTTAAGGAGTAAAAGAAGGGAAGGAGGAAGGGAAAATGAAGGATAAGATAAGAGGAGTAAAGAGCACGGAAATAAAGAAAACTAGAAAAAAAAAGAAAGAAAAAGAAAGAAAAATAAAGAAAAAGAAAGAAAAAGAGGGTATAACTCTCAGGAGACCTGAGCATTTCCTCTTTTTGCTGGGAGCACCTTCTCCCTCTAACCCGCATACTCATCACCACGGATATAAAGCAAAATATCACAATATCGTATTTGTAAAATGTAATCGTTAAGCTCTCTAAAGCATCGTAGGGACAAATGGAAGAATTTAACAGACGCCAGGGCCATAAATCAAGGAGCTAACAATAAATGAAGTGATATTATCTCCGACGACTAAATTATTTTCCTCGAACGGACTCGCGAGACGAGGATCGTAAATATCCGCTTTTATTGTCCATACGCATTTGACACGTCGCGAGTAGTCTAAAGGAGAGGAAGAATCTTTTAAGAGTCTCAAGTGAGTAGATGGTCGAAAGTACCGAAGGAGCTCATGCTTAACTAAAAATATCTTCAAGAGCGCTTTTAAACATTCAGTTTACTTTTTACGCTTTAATCCTGCCCGTTGAATTAAAAGTTCGTCAAATGAAAATAAAAACTTTTCATTCATTGACCAAGTCGATGTTACTTTAACGTCTCTTCGCAATGGCTTTATAATGAAATAACATCATTAACAATATTCCACGAGGCGAGACCAACAATAAACAGATACAATAAATGCATGGAAATAGGATTTTTTTTTTATCTTCCTATTAGCTATGGAGCATATTTTATTTCTCTCGTTTTATTCTCCTTATCTTTCTCCCCCCCCTCCCCATTTGCACGAACGAGCCGTCGTTATTAAATAAAGAATTAATTTACGTTTTACATTTTCGGAAATAAATTATACGAGTCTAATTGCAGCGAAGTTCTCTTCTAAAAGTTTAGAAAATTGAACAGTTTCATAGATTTTACCTGCAAAGCTTTCAAGTTTATTATGCTCCATAAACGTTTCTATTGGCGAATCCATGTTTAACGTATATATATAATGCGAACAATAAAGCAGCCGTGTTCTCAAAAATATCCAATGCCTTTTATTGTTAAGAATCCCGAAGGTTTTTATAGATTTTTTTTATAATAAAATGATGTCTTTGTTTATTATTTCAAACAATGTCCTCGAGGTACACATATTATTACACGTTGCTGGAACGGGACGTAAGCTTAATAATAAATGTATTTTAGCCGTAAATTTTATCTTTTCTAAATTTTTTACAACAATTTTTTATTATTACAACGCGTGACCGACATTGCAGATACGATGACTGGACTATTGTTTGAAATTCATGTAATGCCTATATTTATAATCACATATCGTTATGTAAATAAAAAATAAAAACTGCTACCGAGTAGCTAAGAAATGTCACTCAAAAGTCATAATTTACATACGAAATAGCCTATAATTTCGTATTCTATGTATATACGACCTGACCGGATGCTAAAATATAAAATCGTTTCAATAATATATAATAACTAAATATTCGATAAATTTTTGTTCTAAACGATTACTTGCATTAACATATCTAATTCGTAGGGTATAAAATATTGATATATTTCATATACGTAAAATATACCGTAAAACTCTCTCTCTCTCTCTCTCTCTCTCTTCCCCTCTCTCTCTCTATATATATGGGCGTGTGTGTGTGTGTGTGTGTGCGTGTGTGTGTTTATTTTGCATCTCGCTTTACTAGAAATTTTTATTTATAAAGCACTTGAAAGGATTATTGATTTATTTATATAAAAATACGTAGAATGGGGATTTGAAATCCGATTCTCTTTAATAAAGAAAACAATTTCAATGCCTATGAATATGGAGAAATTTTTCAATCTTGGGAAATAATGGACTCGGAGGCTCGGCCCCGTCGCCGCGCAATAAGATTGACGTGCAATTGTCCAGTCGAGCATTTTCTACTAATAAAGTATAATTCGCGTTATGGGATTGACAAACGAGATTCTACGTGAAATTCAATATTCATGGGGTTATTGGGGTTATTGGGGTTAGTGGGGTAGGTAAGGTGCTTGGCGTCGAGCACTCCTCTTTTCGCAAAAAAAAATCGATAAAATTTTGCCGCCATTAGAAGGAGCATGTGATATATGGGGTGGGTAAGGTTAGGGGAGGAAATAATTTTTTGATAAAAGTTAAGAAGGACGGCTGAGATATAAAGGTGAAATAGAATTATTGTTCCACGAGGATTTGGAAAATCCTCATAAGGATGAGTGGTACGTGCGGCAATTGGATCCGGATGAAAAAGGAGATCTAGAGCGCTCGGTCGGTCACTTTATTATCATTGATCCACCGAATCCTGACACTTTATATCGATGACGGGCGGCGACTAAAGCTACTTGTACGCCTACTGTAAAGTTTCATATCTCTCGCGAGCAGAAATATTATTAAGCGGATCGTCGCTTTCATTTTTCTTCCGACTTTCGACTTCCGACGTCTTTCTTTTCAGAAATTCCGACTTATCTGAACGATCGTCACCCGCATTACAATACATTTATATGCCATTTGTACCTTTTCAATAATAATAATAATAATAATAATAATAATAATAATAATAATAACAACAACAACGATGTCGAGGCCGTTTATATCAGAATTCACTTTTATTTAATACAAGTTTTGACGCGCACACACAGACGCCCAGACACGTTACGACAATAACATATTCGACTTTTTTTTTATAATTGAATTATACAACTACTGGTAATTGCTTTCCCAATCGGTTACACATTAAAACCAATTAAGATTGTATGGGAGCAACAAATTTTATTTTATTTTATTTTATTTTGCAAACTTTCAATTATTTTTGCGGGCTTTGTTTTATATATCCGTTAACTGACAATTTAAATAGAAATTTCCACACTAGCAACGATGCCACGCTAGTTGCGAGATTAAAAAAAAAAAAAAAGAAAAAAGAAGAAGAAGAAAAAAACAGAAAAGATGATCATTACCGTGATATTGATACAATAATTAATGTCACTCAGACATGCAAACTGTTGAAAATATAAACTTTATTTGAGCCCACGCGTATAAATTGTCCTAATAGACGTAATGACCACTAGCGAGAGCACATAATTGAATTTAATCGTTTTTTTTCTCTTTCTTTTTTATTATTAATTACGAAATTATGGTAATTTTATGAATAAATACAAGATTACTCAATAAAACTTTACTGGAGGTACGGCCATGTTTATGCAATTTTAAATATAAACAAGCGACAATTCATTAGCATTGTAACCGGTATTTGCCGCCGAAAACTAGTTGCTTTATATTTATCTTAGTTTTACAAGATACTTATGAAGATAAATTCTTTTCGTTACGTGAAAATGTTGAGTTTATTTATGTAGTTAATTAAAAGTGGCTTGGAATTTACATGAAATCAGAGCAATATTTATTGAACGAGTGACCCGTTAATTATTTCCTTGCTAATCGAGGTCATTAAACGATAGAGCAGAAATTTGAGTTTTTAAGCACTGGTCTTCTCGAATAAACAAATTTTGCAACGAAGTAAATTTCTTCGCTTTAATTATGCTCCTGCGAATTTACGAGCTCAACACTGTTACTTTAATTAACAAAAAGATCCTGCTAATTATTCACTGTACCTGATTTATTGGATTAAAAATTAATGGGGCCGGGGGGAGGGAACGATGGGTTTTGCATTTGGTGTATTGGATGGGTTTAAAAAACGCGTCAAATTATCCGTACGTTCCTTCAGACAGACAGACAGACAGACAGACAGATAGATAGATAGATAGATAGATAGATAGAGATAGAGAGAGAGAGAGAGAGAGAGAGAGAGAGACAGAGAGACAGAGAGGCGGCATTATTCGTTGGAAACGGATAGTCTGGCTCGATAAATTAAAATAAATCGGAAATAAATCGGCAGCGGTTCGAATCCTTTAATTATTAAGACCAGAATAACCATCCCTCGCCAGAGATTCAATGAGATTAAGGATACAAAAAAAAAAAAAAATGATGGTGGGGCGTTAAAGAGCCTCGAGTCGGGGGAGTAACTTTTCCAGAATTTCCCTATCTAGGATAGTCGGAGCGGTCGAGGCGAGCGCATTTTACAAATTACTGAGCAGCGATTCCAATGGCTTTGGAATCTCCTGAATCTCCTCGCGAGGAGCTAAGTCGGCACGAGTAGCTATGAGTGAGTGGGAGGTCCGGGGAAAGGGACGAGCCGCCGTTACGCTGGGCAGGCTCGAGTGCTCGAATGCCCTCTAACCCATATTCCGAGGCGCTTGTCTGTCACGCGTAAACTGAGACTATACAGTTTAGTTTCCCTATCAACCTCTGCACGCGATCCTCCTGCACACAATGGCGCCCACCCACGGCGCTCGCGCCCCTCCGTTTCCTCATTTGTCATTTCATTTCGATTTCGGTCGCCATGGCCGGCCGATTCTGCTCGGCTTTTTCAGTATAGCTCCATTCCGACACGTAAATGGAAATATTTTAATGGCGCCAGTTTAGTTCTCCGTCAGTCGCGTGGAAACAATCGCAGCCCCTTCATAATTCACCAGGATATCGAGTTAAGCCAGAAGTCTACGTAAAAGCGGAAAAAGTATTCCAACGAATCCCTCCTCCTGCGATTTCACCTTACCTTCAACAGCCAAGCCGTGCATCGTGTCAATGCATGCACGCGTCCAAAATAATTACTTAGCAGATTCGGCTTTGGTTCACCTAATTCCCTTAAATTCCCCTCTCAAGACTACAATCAGCGCTCGTCGATCTCCCAAGTATAAAGGAATTCTAAAATCATTACTTACTTTTATGGTTCAAAATTATTAAAAACACCTGGCGACATTAAAAGCAAGTAGCAAGCGAAGCAAAGTAATTATACGTAACATTTGCAATGGAAATTATCGTACAAACGAGAAAGTACTGTAAAATTAATGTATAAACCCCTTTTATCGGTAGACAAACATTCTTCCGGAACGCTCATTGCAAACTCAATAATTAGATAATAAATCTTATAAGGAATTTTATTTATTAATTAAATTGGAATTATAATAAACCCTTGGCACTTTAAAGTCCTCTTTATTTTTTATGTTTTAACGTGTACGGATTAAAAGCTTATAATAGAAATAGTATTAATGTCAGAGCTTAATTCATTTATTATTATTCGCCCAACAGAGACTTTGGAGTTTTTAATAATCTTGTACTACGTAGGTGAGCAAAATACTTACTGTTAGTTCAAGGCCAAATAAATTGTGCATGGAATTATACGGCTTCCGATAGAAAATTGATAGGGTTTAAGAGAAAGAACGAAAGAACGAAAGAAAGAAAGAAAGGAAGAAAGGAAGGAAGAAAAAAAGAGAAGAAAAAAAAGAGGTATTTGTCGCCTGGTTGTTTGCAGCTCGCATCTCATCTAGATTAATTAGCATTTCCTTCGTCCGAGTCATGAATTGCAAAACCATGTAATCGGCTAATGGAACACTGGAGGAAAAACGGGACATGGAACGGAAGATGAGAGAAGCATCAGGCGATGAAATTGAAGCCTGCGACTCGTCTCTCTCTCTCTCTCTCTCTCTCTCTCTCTCTGTCTCTGTATGTGTTTGTTTCAGTCTTTAATTCCCAGCCCACCACCACCCCACATGCCGACTACTTTATCCCCTTATTTTTCTGTTCCACGTCGTTACGTGTCCCGACATCCCCCTTCCATTTTTAAATATCCTAGGGTGACAATTCTTCTTTCCACCCTTTTCTACCACGAACTCGCTCTGTTCGTTAAATACTTATCCGAACGTCGAAGCTTCCTAGTCCACTTTGTGGCTTCAAGGCATCGCTGTGCCCCATCTTGATAGATATGCACGTACTACGGCAAATCATGTATGGGGGTGCAAAAATAGAATGCTGCGATCGACGTAAGATCGAGAGATGGAACGAAATTTAGATTTTTTAGATCCATACAATTTAACGAACGTCTAAGACTGATGTAATAACAATAACAATAATAATAATAATAATTTCGTTTGATTTTCCACGAACAGAAAGTAGAAGAAGAAGAAGAAGAAGAAGAAGAAGAAGAAGAAGAAGAAGAACGAAATAATGTCGCGAGCAGCGTCTTGTCTGTCGAGGAAACGCAGTTCCCTCTTTGTCTTTGCATGTCCGTCAAAAGTCCAAGTAATTTTAGTAAGGAGTCTGGCAAGGATTGCCAGCTTCGAGCGGTAAATAATCGAGTAGAAAAAAAAAAAAGGGATCTGAGGTGGATTTGAGGTGAATTCGCTATGGGACGGTAAGATAGCCCCGTTTATCCCTGGTCCCTGGGCAGCGTTGTCCTTCGTAGGCAATTTATTTCTCTATGCGCGGAATGGCGTATCTGTCGAACGTCAGCTCGGCGGAGCGATCGGTTAATAATTTTCCGTAGCTAGGAGCCGTGAAAATTGAGAAAGCCCGGAGCCGGTCCCCCACGAGCCTCCCCCAGCTCGGGACAACAGGGATCCGTTGTGACAATAATGCCGGCAGCCGTGGACAAACTCAATTTGGATATGAAATAAAATGATCCCCCGATAAAATTCGTCCCACTCGTCCCACTCGTCCCACTCGTCGTCGTCATCATCCACGATCCTCTTCAAAAGCCACGGATTTTACCTTTGTTTTCGTTTGGCTCGCTTGTGCAAACTAACGTCTGTTTGTTTGACTTTTGCATTAAGTGTTCATACGTTTCTCCGCCCTCTCCCGTAATCGATCCGACATCTTTATCTATTCACTTTTTATTTCTATCCTTATGATCGATCCCTCCAGTCCCCCTTTACGTTGAACATTTAATTTTCCACGGCACTCCATACAAAGGCTCGCCAGTCCAAAGCTATTACCATAGAATTACAACCGGCGGCAAGTGATTTTACTACAACATCACCATCCACGCCGCGATAAATATATTATGAAAACCATTAGGCAATTTAAGAAACGCGGCTGCTTTTCACTCGCTTGTCACTTAAACTGTACGCAATAATTAAGATTTATGATTCGCAGAGTCTCGGATTACCGATTATCAAACCTTACTTTGTGCCTAAAATCGGTTTTGCAAAGCAATTTACGCCCAGAATATTATTAGGAAAATCTTTATTAAGCGCGAAGGTAGCGACGCTACGCGAGCGTTTACTCTTGTCTTTTATTTTTATTCTTAACGCCTTTAACCGACTGATTCATTTTAATTCATATAATTTCAAAGGCATTACTCTATCGTTCCGTTAATGTAGCATGTTAACGTTTTCGTTACGTAACATCGTGTAGCGTTCAAAAGTACTTTAGCCAATTCACGGTTAAAATTCACTTAATTAAAAGAAGGCATCGCCGCCGTCGCTGTGGCAATGAAAATCCTCATGTTAACTAGATTTAAATTATTACATTTATTTAGCGTTGTATTTATTATAACCGGTACGTCTTCAATAATTGTTTGGATTCGTTAGCGAGTTACGGCATTGTTCTCGATTGTTTTACGAAACTCTTTGAAATTAATAATGAATTGATATTTTATGCCACTGGAACTCATACATTGACCCTCATATTTGCCCTCGACGGGTTTGACCTAATGAAGACGTAGAAAGAATAAATATTATCGATGAACGATGGATGGATCGCTGATCGCTGTCGATCGATATAATAAGCCCTAAAGAGGCTGCCAAATCCTCTTTGCACGTACATGTTCAGAAAATTCTTTCCTTCCCTGAAATTTCATACCCAATAAATTCGTGTACTCGAAGCTCGGGAAATTTTAATAAAAGTAGTAATATTGATGTTGGATAAATTCATGCATCGAATTTAAATCGAATTTAAATTTCACGTAAATTACAATTTATTTCACTTTAAATCCGTATAAATACTTAGCTTTATTATCGGCAGGCCAATATACAATTTAACCCAATTACCGACAAATAATATTTTATAAATATTATTTATAAAATCGGAGCGCGACTCCGATATCCGAAATTCTTTTAAAAACGGAAAACCGGTGCTTAAAAATTTCTATTAAAAATTCAAATTCCACGGTCTTTATTTATTCAAATGCTGTCACACGAACCGAATGTAATATACATTCAATATAGTAAATATTAGAAGATTCACTGGGTAACGACTGCGCGCCTTATGGCTTTAATAAGAACGTTATTTACAAGTTTAATTAAATTCATAAAGTATTGATATTATGTAGTTAGATAAGATTATTCATTCATTTACTCGCTTAGTTAAAGCTGCATGGATTTAAGCATACAACGACTGAGAAAATAAAGTCTCTTATCAGGACGTTTAAAAAGAGTCTAATTAAATATTACGTATGTACTCAAGTTCGTATGTGTAATTTAAAAGTTTAGTTATATTAAGAGTCCATTGTTTTTCCTAATACAGCTGAAGGCTGGTATTCGCGAATCTGCTATGAGATTCTTATACGTAAAGGAAGTTTTGTACATATTATTTCTGTTAAAGACCTGGAGAATAAAAATGAACGAAGAACTTTTGCATTAATTCAGATAAATCATAGGTGTAAGTGTAGGATAAGCACAGAAATGACAATACGTTCAATGCGTTTAATATTTCCTAAAATTCGATTGGAGGCTATAGTCGCGAGACATTTTCATTTCTTCGAATACACAATCGACGTATACATTTTTAAATTCAAAATTATTTCGAAACGACAAGTGTAAATTTCACATTAATACCCATAATTGTGTTAAATAGATTTAAAAACATTATCATCCCGTTCTTGTATGACGATACCTACGACCGACCCTAATTATTAATTACATTAATAATAATAATAATAATAATAATAAGAAGAAGAAGAAGAAGAAGAAGAGAGGAAGAAAAAGAAAAAGAAGAAGAAGAATAAAGTAAACTAAATATTATGTTTTAATTAGTTGTCCACTATGATTCGCCGCAATGTACTTTCTATTTAGCTATATATCCTTCTTCGGATCTATTAAGATAAAATGAGTCGTGATTTGTATACCTTACTGATGAAACGAAGACATTTTGAGTTTTATTTCCTGAATCGCACGTTCTTTCGATATTAATCTTCAATATACGCATAAGAAGGTCAGTCCGTATATAACTACACGTATATAACTGCGGCGTCCAGGTAAGGGACTCGATCGCGACCCCCCGCCCCTCCCTGCCAGTCGCGCTCTCTAGCTCGATGTATCTATGCATACATGTGCGTACTTTCTCTTGTAACGGTTCCGCATAAAACGGCGAATGAAGATCGGAGGAAGATTTGAACGGGCGATGGACTTAATGGAACATAAATTTTACGCTGCGAGTGGGTTTCGTGAGGTGTATCGCGAGGAGGAGATGAGGAAGACGATCGTTTTACGAGTTCAGTCAGTAATCATCGAGAGATCGTAAATAACAATGCGATTTGCCATGGGTAGGTCTTTCCTTTGCCAAGTCACTATATTTTTGCACGAATATAATTAAAGTTTTTAACAGATCGCTCTTCCATGTATGCTCGATATATATTATGACGATAAATAAAATATGAAGTAAATGACGTTAAGAGCGGCTACGTCGGGAGGGGGGGGCGGATAATTAATAATAATTTCCGTATTTTTATTATTGATCGCAGTTTGCCAAGTCGGTAGAACATATTATCTACGTAAATGTAAATACATGTGATTAAAATGTTGTATTTTTACACATTATACCACACAACTATTACTGCCCAAGTAAACTATGTACAATTAAATATAAACGCTATCGGTGATTGTTTCCAATCATATTTATTTTATTTTTACCCACGCATGTAAAATAATTCTTTCTGAATTAATAGAAAATTTTTTCGATCACAATTTTTTTAACCACAATTAGAAATTGATTTTATTTCAAGCGTTCGAACAACTATTTGCATATTACAAAGGAAATTCCTCGTGTAAATTGATAATTAAAATCAACATTGATTCTAGTAATTGAATATTTTCATAAAATCAAATGTACAACTTGTGTGGTAAGTGAATATATTTTTCAAAGATAATTTCAATGAAAAATAACAGGACTATTAAATACATTTAAAATTTTCACGTTTAAAATGTGCATTTTTAAGATATGACTAGTAACTATAACAATTTGAAGGGTCGGTAAAAAAGTTTTTAGATTTTATGTTTGATTTTTTTTTTTTTTTTTTTATGGCACATTCATATTATACACTTATTATTAAGCAGTTTTAAAAGCGTTTAAATATTTATTCAAATATTAGTATATCGAATACTATGTATATATATAGCATTACATGCAATCAAGTCATTTTGTTTTGTAAAAATCAAGTTGCCAATAAAAATACGTGTTTAATAGTTAAAACATATAATTGTATTTGAGGTTCTTTTTTGCCTTTTAATAAGTTGGTACGTCGTAGTTTCATTCGATTATAAGCGACATTGTTTATTTGTTGGGTAACATTAGGATGCATTCGGTCTAACAAGAGATTTGAAATTGAACTTACGTCGAATTATCTATCGTTAAGTAAATACTGAACATATTAATATAGTTCGGCATATGAAATACTTTCACACGAAACTTACACTTGGTTTCATTAGTCGGCTATTCGTTACCGATTAATCAATATGTATACAAGGCGTGCTTTCGGTACATTTTTTATAAACTAATATAAAATTCAGAAGTCAACGTTATCATTATGTTTAACAATTATTTAAAAATAATTAATAATCATATTGTCAAAAGCTAAGCATTTTTATTGCTGCTTAAATCCGTTTTTATAAACAAATAGTTATAATTGGATAATTATATATATATATATATATTAATATTACCGTTTATATTATTGAATTATAAAGTTTAAATATTCAATGAACGGCACTAGGTTTTATTATTTGTCGATTCAACGTATAGATTAACAGATTACATGGAGTACGTAGGGATCGAATTACATCTGTTTATAAGCGCTTCGGAAGCTACAATGTCAAGTCACTTCTTCGAAGTCTTGTTACTGATTCCGACATTAATATTTATTCAGCTGCAGATAGATCTATTTACTTGTTCGAACAAATAAAATAGATTGAAAGCTTTCGATAGTTCATAAACTATTTTATACAACGTTTTTATCGTATATATATATATATATCAATATACGCTTTTATATACGTACTTTTTCATATTTAAAGTACATTAGAGTATATTATTAACATAACTTTTACGATCTTTTTGTACTGTGTATTGCATAGGAGAAAATAAACAGTCTAACATATAATATGCATGTGAGTTTTATATTTTCCGTGCAATTAGAAAATTGTCTTGATTTTAGAAACTGGCATAACTTTCAGACATGAATCTTATAACGATAACATTTGATAAGTGAGATGCGAATTTTCTTCGACCATATCCGGAACGTAATTACATACTACGAGATCGTACATAATTTCTCGGCTCTATGCAATTCAAGCTCGTCAAAGCCGATCTTTCTCTTATACATCTCATCGATATCTCATCCTCTGTCTCATTCTACAATTGTAGAATGTAGTATTGTGGTCACCGAGATAAATTGGATCAGTTTCTAGTATACGATTCGGGCTCTTACGGCGCACTTACATTGATTTTACCAAGTGCATCTCAGGATGGCTACGAACGTCTACGAAGATGTCCATGTAGTTCGTGACGAGACCCAATGGAAAATGTGACATCCAATGTAACCTACTTTTCTCACCAATTTCCTATCAAACTTTTCTCACGTTTTTCACAATAAAGTCGAAAGTTTTCAAATAGATTCAAAAGTCTTTTATTTACACATAGACGATTGTCATCTCGATTCTTAATATTTACAGGTACTTTCTCGACTTGTTTGCTTAATTGATAGGAATATTAACGTATTACACAAGCGCAACGGCATTAGCCCCTGATTAAGAGTAAAAGTTTTTTATGAAATGGCACTTCAAACGCACGTAATGCAAAAGGTCATTATTATTTCTTTGTTTCATTTGTTTCGAGAAGACGCGAGAAGAAAAACTCGTGAAAAACTTAACGAATTGCATATAAATGAAAATTTAAGTTCGCATCGTTACATCACGTCATCGCAGTTATCTAATAATGCTTTTCAAACATAATCTATTGCTTCCCATAATTATCAATGATATTTCAATTCATATTGTCTCAAATAGGTAAAAACTTTCCTAAATCCTTCCGGAGCATAACAAAAGTATAATACAGAATACTTGTAATTTACAAGTTGGCTGAGATCTTTTCTGCTTACGTTATAAACATACTTTTTTAAATCTTTCCGACTAGGAGAGAAGGAAATATATATTTATTATAAATGACAATCGGTAAAAACGAGACATTTTATCTACAGGTTCGATTAAGAGACGTATATATATATATATATATATTTCTCCTTAGAATTGATTTACGCGGCTTTTTAAGCGGATGAATTGAGGGACGAAGGGGCGGGGGGGCCGATCGAGATTCACTGCTTTCACTTGCGATTTTAATTGAAGGCTTGATGAATCGTTCAATCCCACTCGACGCTATTTGACTCGCTCGACTCTAACGGATGAATGAAACTAGGCAGCGGCGCATTTCCCTTAATGCCCATAATTATTCGCTCTTTAAATTTGCTTAACGAAAATTTCTCATTCTTTGAAGTACCATATAAAGCTTTTACTTTTGCTTTCTTTTCTTCTTCTTCTTCCTCTTGCCTCGTGGAAAATTAAAGTTTAAACTTTTTCTATTCTATTATAACGACTACGAGCTCCTAATGATCACGAGATCATTGATTACATATCGCTTTACGCCGTATAGGATATACGTGATATTTAACGTTCATATTGCAGATATGCATTTCTTTAATATCTGCATGTACGCATACGTGCCAGGGAACGTGGAACGCGAGGATCGAGTAAAAAATCGAATTATTTTCATTTTTCCAAATTATCACGAATCACAGGATTTTCTTTATCTAATTTTCACAGTTTCCATACGAAACTTCTATGCGTGCTAGATAATTAGGTATCGCCAAGGGTGTGTTTCAGCGAACAAATCAATGAGCCGAACAAGAAGAATACGTTTAGCAGTTATAACGATTAGCTGATAAATCATATCACTGATTTTTATTTCATTGGCAATTAATGGGCAAAAACCTTTCAATTGAATTGATATTTCATTCTCATAATTGTTAATGCTTTTCATCGACTCCCCGTAATAATACAAACAATCATTTTTTTACTGTTACGAATACTTGGCAGTTGCGTATAATTTTAATTATAATATAGTAATAAAAGCGCTAATACGAAGCCATTGTAAATAAATTAATTGATAATTATATAAATTTGATGAATTCGATTGATTAAAACGTACCGTTAAGTGCTGATGTTAATTTTTCAATTCGATAATTTAAAAACTTTTAGTAATAAGAACTTATAATCTAAACATTGATATACTTATCAGTAGTTTTAAAATCACAGAGAATTTGCATATATCCTTGGTATATCTGAATAGTGCGTGCTGCTTTAATAAACAAGCGATTGCTTATTTAATTCGCCAATTATATGTGTTTATATTATTAATTTCATCGGCGTAATGCCACGGAACATGATATCGTATTTGTTTATAAATCGGAATTTCTCAGCTCAGAAAATTTTAATAATTATTATCGAAGAAAATATCTGAAAGCAGGTACAGTATGTGTAAACTGTATATGTAAAATTCGAACGATTGAGTGACGTAATGTAAATAAATGTACGATAGGATAAGCGACGAACAGAGAAATTTTAAATAGTTTCGTAGATTTTGCTTACGCTCGCGAGGGTCGCGAATTGCATAAATTCCATAAGCAGTTCGGCCCACGCGTCGATGCAAGTACTCTTCATAATACATGATCTCATTGTTCGATATTCGTTACTGTGAGGACTGTTCGGTCCTCATGAGGGGCGGGGGAGGGAGCGTGAGAGTCATGTTTTACGGGTACTCCGTAGTAACGGTCTAATTAACGCGTCGGGGATGGGAGGGGAGGGGTTAGGGGGGGGGGGTTCGAGGACAGTATTGATTGCCGGGTCCGGGAGTATGTACGCACGGGGCGGAAATCCAGTAATTGTCGATCTTTTTTTTTACAAAGCGCGAACATTGTCTTTTTCCCTGGCGGTGACCGCGACAAACGGAATCTCGGCAAAGATTGGCTGACGGCGCCGCGATCACCTGCCGCTTGGAGGGAGCAAGCCGTCCGGGAGTCAAGTCTATATATTAACCGGCTGCAGGAGTCTCAGTGTATCGTGCTCGCCGCAAGGATTTTAAGGTGCGACGTAAACAAGGAGGGACAAAGGGCGAGCGCTCCCGCGCTTCACTTGTGCTATTGGTATCTGTGTTTGTGCGTGAACCAACTTTTCCTCTCATTTCACGGCAAGTAATTCGTACTTATATTTTATTAATCGAGTTGCGCGGCTCTCTCTCTCTCTCTCGTGCTTTCCTACGGCTTGCGTTGACGTTTTCTTTTGCTTTGACGATGCACTTCAAGCTCAAGGATCCACTCGTTTTTCTAACGACAGATACAGCATTGAAAATCGAGCAACGCCGGTCTTTATTGTACAATTTTTATAATTAACAATACTAAGTAGCCGTCTATTGTCTTAAATATACAGTAATTCTCACCGATCGCCCAGTCGTATGTCCCTTTCAAAAATACATTTGCGCTTCATTCGTTAATTTGAAAACCATTTTATTTACATATTTTATTTACTAAATTGACCAAAGTCTTTGAATTTCATGATCCACTGCAGTTCTTCTATTTTTCACGAACTGTTTTTAATATAAATTATATTCAAAAGAAACGCTCTCAAGTTGTTAGTGAGCACTTGAAAAGTGAAAAAAAAATAAAAAATGTGACTTGCATAATCCGAATACGTTTGAATTTTTAACTTTTTCTCCTCTTTAAATTCTTCATAAATGTACAAGCACACTTTTATGGTATAATAAAATAGTTGGTACGTATAGCAGTTGGTACGCGAACGGGCCAAATTATCTTGTAAAAACAATATACGTCTACGAAGATCGATGTATCAGTATTAGTGATTTGTACATGTCGACGTTTTTTTTTCTTCTTTTTTTTCCTTCAACAATCACGCTAAGATGCTCCTTTTAGGTGAAAAAAGTACGTATTACATCAATTTCGGAACTCGTATTTTTTATTTCAAAATCGATCCCATAGCCAATCTACGTTCGGCCTCAAGTGGTTATAATAAGTGGGTATAATAAGTTTGAAAGAAAAAAAGAAAGGAAAGAAAAACGATTGAAAGTAAAAAGTAAAAAAAAAAATCTTACAATGAAAGCGTTTTAAAAGGGCGTTTTAAAAAGTAAAGGCTTAAAGGGGGCTTAGTAATAACGAAAGAAAAATATTTAAACAAAAGAAGTCGGCAGCAGTGGCACTCCATTGTCGGAAGGAAGAATTTTCGTTGGGATGGGGTGGACCGGGGTCCTAATAAGTTCATTCCAGGGCCGTTAAAGACCCCCCCCCTCCCGCCTAGTAGCATCGTCGTAAACTATATTGACGATTATGCAAGCCGAATGCATTCTTGAATGAAATTGCACAAGATGCGTGCGGACGGAATCGCGTCCGAGCGAGGTGTCGAGGTGTCGAGGGGGTGTCTAGACGGTGGGCCCGTAATTTAAAAATTCCTTCAAATTCCTGACGTTTTTCTCAATGAATCGGCTTACGTGGCGGGCCGGTGCGCCTGGTTCGACCGGGAGCTAAGCGACAAGTTTAGCGGTGCTCAATAAATAGCTCTTGGTCCCGGTTCTTCGTCGGGAAGGGCAATTAGACGACAACGGCGCGGGCGCGCGGGAGGGACGGAGGGCGAGCGGGAGGGGGAGGATATCGGTTAGCTCGCGGTCACCGGAGCCTAAATCGCGGCTGCGACGGGGAAGGCAACGGCGAGCCAGTGAAAGCGCGCTTTTCTTCATCTAGAGCCGAACGAGCGCAAACGCACGCGCGCCAATGTTGGTAAGGACGTGGAATGCTGTGCGGTTGGTACAAGGAAAGCGTTGCTCCCGCTTATGTCTATACGCGCGCGGTCGACCTCCGCTCTACTCGCGCGCTACGATTGCTTTACTCTCGGGGGGTGCCTAAGGATTCTTAGAAAAATCTCTCTCTCACTCTCTGTCCTAATGCCTCTCTCCTAAAAACGAATTCTTTGCAGAGCTGCAATTACCGCCGACTTGCCGGTATTAATCGACTTGTTATTATTGATATTATGAAATGTCCGTTGCATTATGCATTTTTCTTTATTTGCATTCGTTTCTCACTCGCATCAAATATTGTATCGGGTAAATACAAATTCTAGATTTTCGTTGGCTTGCTGTCTAAATCAGATCGAAACGTATTCGATTCTCATTGCAGATTAATAATAAAAACATTTCATTGTTATTCATCAATTTTTTATATTCCAATTTTAATACGCTGATAATGTAAACCCCAATAACCCGAAGAAAAAACGTAGTAAACAAATAGTATTACAGAATATAAAGGTTTTATTTTGTATCGTAAATTAATTATAAACTATTTTTATATTTACGTTTCTCGTAGATGGTGTACACATGTAAACGTAACATAGCGTAATAATCAATCGTAAATTAATAAAATAATCGTAGGAAAGGTAAAATTTTACTTAATATAAGTAAAGCAGCTTCGTATTAGATAGAATATTTTCTTTTTCGGTAACTTTATGGTAAGAGTAAGGAAAAAAATTTTCATACTACAACGTCTGAGGGTAAAAAAATATTCAAAACGATTTCAAAAAAATTGTTCATTTAAGCCAGCAATTATTTACAATAAAATTTCCAATATGATTTTAGGTCATTCGCAAAAATTACCCTCATAATAGTATAAGAATTCTGAAATGTTTACGTGTATTATTGTAACAGGGAAGTCCATCTTCGCTAAATTATATATACATGAATATGGTATATGTAATATAAGTAAACATTTTCCATATTTGTCCTTCCTAAGATATTTCCATTTACAAAACTCATTAATTTCAACTGCCCATGTAGATTCTCTTACAATGTTTCGAGCTGTTTTATTTTTTTAGCGCATCTTCCATTCCATTGCACTGAATTGTCTAACGGGAATACTGATGGCCAAACGAGCCTTGAATGTTGTATACGAGTGCGCCTTATAAAAGCACGATCTACTCTCTTCGTAGTGGTGAAACTACTTTTTAATAAAAATATCTATGCTTAGAGCAATGTGCAGGTTTAATTCGATTGACCGAGTGACATGGATAGTGAATTATGTAAACAGATGAGCAATTATATTAATCAAATCGATCATATGCTTAATTATCCACGTGACTTAGTTCTAGTAGGGAAAGCATGTCGTGTTCTAATTACTTCCAGGGATTCGAGCGACTCGCATTATTAAGTCAAGTACTTTTCATTAATGGATCGATGCAAGAATCTGCTTATTGTTCCGAATAAAAAGAAAGTTCCATTCTCTTGAACTTTCTAACTATAATAAATATTCCTATGAGAATGTACTTTCCTACTTTAAGGTTTAAAGTCTACCCTCCCTCCCCCTTACTCAGGCTCGCTCACTATATCTCACCCTTGCGCTAAAATAGCTCCACGCTTAAAATACTGTTACTCTGGCAACTCAGATTATGCTTACTTTTTTTTTTATTATCTCATATATATATATTACATATTTATACTTTGGAATGGAAGGGAATTAGCCGAATACGTAGTTATTTCAATTGTCACTCATTATGTAACAATGAGTCTATACTCGTATTTATGCAATTACGAAAGCTCGGAACGGAAAAGAAAATACATTATTTTCTTATTGCCTTTTCCTATTGACGAATTAGGAATCAGCATATAACGCGAACGTTAAGAAGAAGAAAAAATCTGCTTATAAATAAGAAAAGTGAATTTGACAATACGGATGTTCGATTGCTTTAATCAGCCAATAATAAGTCTTAAGTGCGGCCGTTACATGCCAAGAGTGAGAATTCTGCGGACAAAATAAAGGCATAAGAAATCTTGTACATTGCGTACAAATTATTTTCAAATACGATAGAATTGGTATAAAAAATAAATAAATATATATATTATATAGAAAATAACGTAAGCAGTAATTTACGTAGGCTCGAAAAATCTTTGCGCAAATGAATGCTTTACTTTATTCTGTTGAAACGTGGTCGTGAGTATTATTTTTGTAATTCTCGTCCGATTTAAAATGAGATCGTTTGTGGAAGGCCGATAAATCCAAGGGGTTATTGGGGTGAAAAAGTATCCTAAAAATGAATAGCGCCCGGGTAGAGGCGACAGGCTTCTATCCCGGAGATAGGCTTTTCCTCTATAATAATCACGATCCGCAATTTACATCGGAGAACGTGATCTCGAGGAAAGATCTCGGGCTCGAGATGAAAGCCCGAGGTAAGCTCGAAACAAAAAACATCGGCACTCTCCAAACTCTCGAAACACATACGCGGACATGGAAGCATAGAAGGATAGGGGCGAGGGAAATAAAGGAAAGCTTGTGTAGAGCTCGTATGAAATAATTTCTGTCAACAAAAGAGAAAGAAGGACACTTATTTCTTTTTTTGCATACATTGTATCTTGAGAAATAATGTAGCTTCGGGTCACTGCGGTGGCTTTATTAAAATCGTCAATCTAATGCGCTGCTCTAATGATTAGCCGGCGACTGTACGAGTAAACCACTTTATTTAATTATTACGTACGCGTCTAAGGAGTCTACTAAAGCAGGAATATAATACAGGGGATTTTCAATACCGAGGAACGATACTTTCTATTGGGACAATTAAATTCGTTGTTATGTTAGAGATTATTATGAATAGAAGGGCAGTAAGGTTATGTCGAATGGCTTTCGTTTTCGATTGGAAAGTTGTGCTCGCTGCAATAAATAACCTTTGAAAGGGAAAATAAGTAAACGCGATGCGTTGTATTGATATAGCAAGAGAAATGCTCATGCATACGTGGGTCCGCGCATTAAGGTATCGCTCGGATATAATCTACCTCGGAAGGGAGATATACTCGCCGATAGAGCCAGAGAGAGACGGAGAGAGAGAGAGAGAGAGATTCCCTCCTTAAAAGAGCAATGGAAAGTGTTGGGAGAATGTTCGGGGAACGGCGATTTCCTTCTTAAAAATTATTTCACAAGAGCAATTATCTGGTATGTATGAGTTGTAGAGGAACGAGTTCTAATCTAAGTATTTCAGACAAAGTCTTGTGCAAGGAGACTCGGTCAGTTGTGCACAAGAGTTGCCGAAAAGAAAAAAGAGAGAAAAACCGTAACGATGCTAAGGAAATCGGGACGTAGAAGGTGAAATTTTTCGCAACCGCCAATAGATAAATTCGGACAGTTGTTTCATAGCAATGGATTGGAATGGATTGGCCGCAGCTCCGATTCGACGTTCGCGGTTCACTTTTTCACCTTAATGCACGCGGTATTTCACGGGACTTTGGTTACTAAATCTTACCCGCACCGAGTAAATTTATTCTCATCCCGCTAAATGTGTATACTCGCCGTTCTTACGCGCATAAATACGCTTTGTATTTCTTAAAACAACTAGTTTCGGCAGACATTGCGCTATCTGAAAGTGAATTCATTTTTACGAGGAGATTATATTTAATAGAACGAAGGCTGACAATTATCCGTTATATTGTTCTTAATCGGATGATATCCGACGTTATTGGGGTTATTGACATAATTAATTTTAGTTAAACAAAAAAACAAAAACAAAAAATAATAATAATAATAATAGAATTTCAAATATTTTAATTAACGTTAAAAAAAGAAGCATTAAACTGTATTTGATCTCGTAAAGATCAAAATCGCGTGTTTTACCAGCCACGTTATACCGCCTGACATCGCAATTCATAAGTTGTTCAAATATTTTATCTAACGTATTAAAATGAACGTACAATAAGAATAATACGTCAAGCCGTATAAGATTTTTTAAATGCCGTTAAGTTTCATAACTCCATTAGCAGAAATAATTGATAATTAGCTGGACAGGCGATCGAGGGAATTTTTATAGGTTATTTTAAATAGTTAAATTTTTAATAAATTTCAAAACTAATGTTTTTTTTTTTTTTTTTTTTGAATTTTTAATTTATCTGGCTGCGTGTCTACGTAAATAATTGTGCAAGTAAAAGGTTATAAATTTATCATGGACGTTTACTCGAGCAGAATTCTTATGTAAACACATGTTTTCCACACAATGTTTTGAATTATTGAAATTGAAGGCCATATATTTATCCCAGAAGCGTTTTAATTTAAAAATCATGAATTTCCTTGAAGGCGTGCAGAAAACTCTAGGCAGATTTAACCTCATTGAAATAATTTCGTCGGTTCATCTAGTCGTCGATGTTCAATACACCGCCGCATCTCTCTCATTATTAATTAGCCGACAATATAAATCGCAGGAGTTTCCGGAAATCCGTATACGCGTATTTTTGGTAATCAGGCAGACGATATAATGGGTTAATTCATGAACAAGCTATTCTGGATTTCCCTCGCACCGCGCCATAATTATTCTCGATGATGAATATGTACGCGCATACGTACTATTTGCCATTATATGCTGAATTCCTGCCTATATCCACTGATCTAATTCACCGACTGCACCGCTTTCCCGAAAATTATACGTACTTGTATGTGTTTATCGGTAAGTAGATTGGGTCGGTCGAGTCCGGTCAATGTCAAGAATAGAGAAAGTACGCTCGACTGCTTGTCTTTGGTTTCCTCCGCTCCTATTATTATGCGAATAATTTCTTCAGCAATGGCGAAAGATAGAAAATTTATGAATATCACTAGCTGCGCGTACTGCAATCGCTCAACTTATCCAAGTCATGACAAATCCTTTCCATAATTCGCACTATAATTAAGTCATTCATTCGTATTTGCGGTCAAAGTAATTGATATCGTTACTCAACTAGAATGTAGAAGTACTGGTTGTTAAAAAATGCTTTATTGCCAACGTAAAAGAAGTAGGGCATAATTTTATCTTATTTAGAAGAAAAATTTCTTGTTCAAATTATTTTGCAATGACATTTTTCGCTCGACGCTTTTTTCGCTGAAGGTGAAAGACGTTTGAAGATGTCCAAAAATACGTATGTCCATTGCGATTATATGCGTTGTGCGCGAAAAGTGCAGATAAGTCAAGTGAGTCCGGCCAAATTAAGGTAAAGATTATAAAAATTTCTCTCGACACGAACTCGTATCGTACTCGTATCGATATTCGATTGACGATGCAATGTAAGGACACAGAGCGCAGGAAAGGCTTACTTTCTACGCGCAGAGATCTATCGCGCAGCGAAGCTGAAACTAAATACGTCAGCTGATCCTGGTTTACCCGGAGTCGGTGCAGCTCCGCTTACTCGGTATCAGAAAATACGAATTTTTGCGCAGATCTCTTACGGACTCCGCGACCATTGCTTCGACCTCTTGGAAGATAAAAACGGCTAGTGAAATCTCCGGAGGTTTTCCAACAAGTCGCGTGTCTCGTTATAAATTATTCTGTTGCACAACGCGGTAGCGCGGCGGCAAAAGAGAGGAGTGGGGCGTCGGGGAGGTCGGAATCGCATTAACGCACGCATCTTTTGAGCCTCTCTTGGGCCTCCAGCTATATTATCCGGCTAGGGTAAGGTCACCGGTGAGGCCCCGAGCCTCCTAGGGGAGCAGCGGCTCCGGGGTGGACGTGTAAGGGGATAGGGACAGGGTCATCGTTCGGTCCCCGGTTCGCTTTTCAATGTTTCCCGATACCGGTCGGAGACTTTATTAAACCCTTTCCTTAAACCCCAATGAGCCCAATAACCCTTTCTGAGCTGTAATTTATGAACTTATATCTCTGGACGCCGCATTCCTCGCTTTTTTGCCTTGCCGCGTTGCCGCGACGCTCTGACCTGATAAATTAAGCCGCCGAGCTTGAACGACTAATTATGACCGGATAACACGAACGAATCGAGCTCCTCACTACCGTCGGTAGCTATTTACTCCGGAATTTCACGGTTTCCTAATACTTTATAATCTTACGCGGGTTATTTATAAGGTCTCGACGAACACTCTGCTAAACAAAATAGCCAATATTCTACTTGGACGTATTTATTTCATTTATTCGACTGCTTAAGCCCACCGTTGTATTTATTATTTTTATGATAATTAAAAAAGATCCAGATTATTATTATATCTGCTTCGGGTATAGAATAGATCAGGTTCGGGTTATAAAAGGTCTACGGATCGGTGAATTCCAGAATTTATGTAAAACAAATGACTTGGAATATATTATTAATGTCGCTGGGAGCGTTATTTATTAGGTCGGCCCGGTTCATTCATACTTTAGATAAAAGGAAAGGGGCACGTAAACTTTTACAAGTCTTAAATGTCTATTGTATCGATCAGAGGCATTGAGTTACCGACGCTTTCTTTTGCGACAAAGAAGCTGCATCCTTGCGTTATAAACTATCCGGACTACAGATAAATCAGCTCTCAATACTAACGGAGAAATGAAACCGTAAATTGTCAAACGCCTATTGTTTATCATTGGGAGTATCGTTTAATCGTACGATCGAACGACGTTTAAATTAAACGGAATTTATTTCAAATAAATGTAACAACGTAGTCGTAGTTATACTACGTCGTCGATTGAAGAATTTATGGATCGTTAGGGTAATTTAGGATTTACATCGATAATCCTATCTTTTAATACGTACGTATCAAAAGGACTTGAATTCTTAATATTGTAAAATAATTAAAGAAAAAATTAGCTCCACCGAAGTTTATAATCAGGTTATCAGGGTAATTTAAATTTCGTTAGATCCTGAGATTGAATAAGCGTAGACACGCGTTAGAAATGTCGAATAATTACACTTCGCCTGGAGAAACAAAATGAAATTACAGAAACGGTTGGATTTAAAAATTAAAAAAAAAAAAAAAAAAAAGAAAAAAAAAGATTGAATCGAATCTAGATCATTACGTATATTTGTAATGACAGATACTCATTAGGTATTAGTTGGGTATTTCGTTTGCGTAAGTTTGCATAAATATACGTTTGCGTGTATAATGAACGACATTCGAAACGAATGGTGTTACACTCGCTGCTTGGGCATGTTTGCGTTAGAGCATAAACATGCGAGTGCGTGTAGAAATGTTTACTACCACGCCGGCACAAAAATAACATAAAGTGCTAATATAAAAAGAAATAATTAATAAGTAACAATACAGATACAGATTCGATATAACCGAGAATGATGAAATTGCTTCTTTTTTTTTTTTTTTTTGTTTGTTTTTTAGATTTATTTATACGATTAGCGGTAATACTGTAAATTTAGCATTACAACATCCCTGGGGGGAAACCAAAAAGTGAATAGTTTGTAAACGCATAAATCATCCGCATTCGATATTTATATCCCTGGAAAAAGTTTACTTAAACGGAAGGCGTTGCATTTTCTTTTTCACGAGTCATTATATATTTCACAATAATGCATTTTATAATACCGATTATAAAAGGATAAAGTTTTATTTATATTTTTTTAGGAAATTATCCCGACGAATCGTTACAAAATTCTTATCTAAGTATGCGACCAACGAAAACTTAATTTTAATAATTAAAAACAAATTGCTGATCTATATAAATGAAGCGAAAAAATATAATAATAATAATAATCATTTATATCAAAGTTTGTATTAAATTTGCTTATTTAATTTGATTTAAAAAAACTTTTGTATTTGTTATCTCTGTTATCTCTTCAAATTCATTAAAATGTTTAATGTCATTAAAGAGTCGAACATATTTTAAAGAATTTTTTTTCATCTTTTAATTTCTCTCTACTTACCAATGAAATTGTTCGTAAAACCAGTTCGAATCGAAAACTTACCTGAAATAATAAACAATATTTTAGATACATGATGCTTATGAATACTTAATTTATTATTATTATTATTATTATTTATTTCATTACTCCTTTAAAGTCTTTGTCATAAATAAGTAAATCGTTAATCTATTTCCATTGATTCTATCACTTGGATTATAGAAAATCTGTTAGTTTCCTTCAATTCATCAACGACAAATCGTAATATTGACCTACTTTCTCGGATTAACTTGTACTTAACATGCAAATACGTTTATAAAACCGAATAAACTTTTATAAACGGATTTAACAAGTCTTTTAAATTAAAATTTGATTCCGAATATAATTTCGAGCTCTTATTTACGCAGAAAATCAACATGCCATAATAATCTATTTTGGCATTACTTCAAGCCATTCGTCTTCCATTGAAAATTCATGATCTATGATAAATGACATCTTAAGTTTGTCTTTTAATAAGAAAAATGAGGAACGATTTCTACTAATTATCAACACAAGTTGCCACACTTACAATTTCTAAATAGAATATTTTGTATTAATGTATTATATATTCACTGTATGTTACGTAAGTTTTCAATATAAGACAATTTCAATAAAAAAATAAAAAAAAATGTAAGTTTTATGCAAATCGATCTTGGGAACTGCGATCTATATCTGTAAAATATCGGTAAGATGTATTCGGAAATCGGATTTACTATGAAATTATACGTTCCGAGTACTGCTAAGGATTTCAATCAATAAAAGTATCTGCTCGAGTAAGAGATGAAAACGAAAACGAAAACGAAAACGAAAACGAAAACGAAAACGAAAATAAAAAGAAAGTTAGGATGGCGATAAGAGCGAGCGCTCCGATCGAGTCATCAAATTTTAGATTCGATTTTCGCGGCCGAATAATCGGACCAAGTCGCGTCATCCCCGGGATGCAGAAATTAATCCACCAAATTAACGGTCGTAATACCTTTTGTACTCGGCCTTAAAAGTCGATTGTCGGCACATTCATTGGAGACGTGATTTCGAACTTATAATCGCCGGTAATTCGATAGGCGTAAGCACCGAGTGTAAAGAAACTCATTACGGCTTTACTTTATCATCATCATCATCATCATCATCATCATCATCATTATTGTTGTGGTTACTATTATTATTATTATTGTTGTTGTTGTTGTTGTTGTTGTTGTTGTTGTTGTTGTTGTTATTATAACGGTTCGTAAATGCTGGCGCAAAGAGTTTCGGCGCGCGATTCAAATTTCTTTATACAAGACGTAATAGTCTATGAAAATAGTAAATTTAATTTCTTACACCGCGTTCGCAAACGGATTCCTTAATACGCTGCGTAATAATAATAATAATCATATGAAAACAATGTAATTCCTATTTTAGCTTTGCGAGAATAGCCGCTTAAACGGCAGCGAATCATTTGCTGTATTAACGCATTGAACGCGCCAATACACGGGAATATATACACGGGAATATATAGACGGGAATATACTTACACGGATGGGGATTTAAGAAATTTTAGAAGGGGTAAGATTGAATTGAAAGTCGGAGGCAGCCGAGGATGAATCGTATATGCGTATAATAACAATGTCCGCAGATAAAAAAGCGTAGGTTTCACGGATAAATGCATAGAATATTTGAAGAGTAGCGAGTATGGGTAAGTGGGGAGGGTGGGGGGGGCGTGAAATTTAGGTCGCCTATCAAGTCATCAAAAATTCATACTCCAAGACGATAAGGAATAATGCATTTTATCTATATATCGACTTCCAATAGAATTACCCATGTCGCGCTGAACTCAAGGCGGCCAATAAAATCCACTTAAATTTTTATTCTACCCTTTTTTACGGAACCCAATTTTTTCACTCCCGTACACGTCTTATATATATATACACATCGTGGAGACATATCGAGAGTTTTGAGCGCACTCGAGTTCTGTCTAAGCACGGCCGGTTCGCCCTTTACCCCGCCGACTGGTATTTCAGCTCAGTTTCGCAAACGCCGATTCCTACATAAATTGCACGGCTCGCATATCGTTCGGCTCTCGCAATTACTACATTGGCTAATGAGAAATTGAGAAAATCTATAATGCCGATTCGGAACCTTCTTTTTTCATCGGGACTTTTTCGGCGAGTGGCGGGGTTGGGGAGGGGCGGGTGGAGGGGCTATCAAATGCAAAAGTTTGCAAATTATTACGTACTTTATTTACCTTATGATATTTAACAGTTTTGTAGCCTCATTTACCGAACCTTTACTCGACTTAGTTTCCATTTTACGACTTTATTATAGTAGCCAATAATTATTTTTTATAGACATTATATCACGAGCAGTTTATGAAGTAAAGTTATATGCGCATACGTGCGCGCGCGCGCGTACGTGTTTCTTCATTTCCTTTCTTTCTTATTTATTTACTATCTTTTCTTTTTTTCTTTTTTCTTCTTTTTTTTTTGGTCGATATTCGGCTAAGCCCGAATTTTTTAGTAAAAGGTAATTGTTCTCGTAAACGCGACGCGTACGTAAATACGCGCCGTTTGCGTTTGAGGGTACTTTTGGCGTATACGTGTGCATAGGTAAAGCTGTTCGAATGCACTCGTACGTAGATAAAGGAATATGGATAAATATAGAGAAAAGGAAGCGTATCTTTTAGAATCTGGTGAGCACTTGATGGTCGGGAGGGGGATGGGAGGGTGATGGGGGGGGATTTAATGCACGAGAAAGGCGCGTTACCATAAATCGCGACATGGCAGACGATTGTTTGGCATCGGAGATTATGCACCTGTGACGATGGCTTCGGTGAGCCGATATTTTCCTCCTTCAGTTTGTCCGCTTAATCCTTTAAGCGTCTCCGTAGCCGGGGTGCGTTTTCTACCCCCCCCCCAACCGACTGGTCCCATTTCTACGGGATTTATTTATTTCTATAGATGAGACAGATTATTGTCCGTATTTTTCGCTTTATCGACGGATAACCGGCATCACGGACACTTTATTTTTTAATATCAGTAAAATATTTTATGCCTCCGCTAGAGGTCGTTACAGTTTTCCGACGAAAGTTCGAAATCGACTTCCTCCTTCTCCTACTGCGCGTTTCCTGCATATCGCCTGTAAAATAAACAAACTACTGACCTCGACTAACGTCTACGATTTATGCTGCGTTCCTTAGTCATTCACAGGTTTCCTCTTTACCGACCCACCGCATTTATTAGCCTTAGTTTGATATTTTTCGGCTAATCTGCCGATATACGCGCGACTCTTGTTATATTCGCATTATTAAGAAAGTCCATCTCATTATCTCGCGAAGCATGCACTGTCCGTAATAGCTGATAATATTCCTTAACGCAATTTTAGTTTTTCCAAAAATTTAATTAACAAAAAACAAGAAAAAAGAAATAAGTAGAAGAAACAAAAAGTTTTCTATATAAATGCAAATTCCTCCATGTTATAAAGTGATATTTATACATTTACATAATCCGAAAAGGTTAATTTTCCCGTCATGTTTAGCGTTATTTTTCGTTTCAATTGCGTTTTTAGAGCGCCGCATACAGAATTCCGTAAAAATGAGTCACGAGTGAGCTTTAATAATTGAGGTAATTTGAAAATACATTCCCATTAGGAGTCTAACAGGATTTGTCTGTTATTCCCTCAGGCCACGAGATTTACGACGGGGATGCATCGACGTGTCAGTTAATTTTTAATGTCTTTAAAGGAAACTATATTATATTTATCGCTATCCAATGACGGTCCGAAAGAAATAGATGGGGTATAGAGGAGGCATTCATTACATTAGAATGAAGTAATTAGAATGCCTTAGATATGGAATGGTAAAATGGGAAATGGGCAATAATTCTAATATATCTAGATGAATCGCCGTTGATTGGCGGCGATATTATTGTAGACTTATTTTGATGGTAATGAATAAAGTAAAGCGTCCGGGCTCGGATTAAAGAATTTTGATTACGGTTATCAGTGAATATCCGACTCGATTCGACCGGATCGAAGCCTCGCGATATCCGCAGACAAATATATTTATATATATATTCTTCGTCCGTTAATATGCAACTCGTGCCGAATATGATGGTTGAACGAAGGTCAGTTGGTTGGTTGGTTGGTTGGTTGGTCGGTTGGCTGCCGTTAGGATTAATACAATATCTCGTTATGAGCTCAAAAAGCGATTCGATAATTGAGGCAATCAAGCCGAGGGTCATTTAAGGGAACAGAGAGGGGGAGGTGGCAGGATTTTTGCAATACTTGCGGTTGGCGAGGGCGAGGAGCTGGAAGGCGTCGGGGGAGATGCCGAGCGTACTTCGACCCAACTATGCTAGTAATTAAAAGCCCACCGGGGATGATCGTCGTCCGGGTTGGGGGAGGGGGAGGGCGGGGGGAGGAGGCAGACATCCGTCTGGCATATATGCGAGCCAGAAAACATCTCTCGCGCGTTTTGCATTTAATTGGAAAATTTATAGGCTCGTAAGATCGGTAAGCTCGATCCGGCGACGAACGCGTGTGTGCGTAGTCCGGGACTCGGCGCAAGCGCGGAGAGGGACGGGGACAGTGAGACGCCGTGCTCTGCAATGGCAGGATCATGGCGATCGGGTAGAGCCGCCTATCATCCAGCTCTCCTACTGCCCCCCTCGCTCTCTTAGAAATGTACGCCTATGTGATGCTCCGGGCATTCAAAGTATGATCAACTAATGAATCCTTAAATCTCCTCCCCGCCACCGCCCATCCGCCACGGTACTTTGCGGGTGTTTGGCTTGTCGATTTATTTTAAAGGAACTTTCTATAAAAAATCAATTCACGTGATTCTTTATTTATTGGGACGAAATCGTCGATCGAAAGCAAGAACCTTTTAGAATTATGTAATTGCCCGTTTGGTCCCCCGCCCCCGTGCCGAGAGTGAGCTGAGAGGATGATTTGACCGTGGGAATATAATTGCAGGTGAGAATGTACAGCTCGACAGTGACAGAGTACGAGGAGTCGCCAAAGAAGAAAGTCGAGGATAGTGCTTCCGAGCCAAGTCCACTGCCTTGCAAAGAAGAGGGGGATCAGCCATTGATATGGCTGAACATAATTGGCATCGCCATCCTTCATATTCTCGCATTTCACGCTTTCTTCACGAAATACAGCGAGGCCAAGTTCTGGACGTGGATATTCAGTAAGTTTTTCTTACGCTCTATTATTTCCTATATTCTTGGATGATCTTTCACCCCTCCGCCCCTCGGCCACAATTACGAAAACGAGTACCAAGCAAAGAGCTGAATCAACTTCTGGTTATTCAGCACAGAAGCTGTAACAAAAGCTGCCATTTCGGTATTAGAATAAAAACATTCTTTTTTTCATGTGGATCCCTACGTAAAGTCTTGGATCTAAAAAGAAACGAAAAGCGTAGCGGAAAATTACAAAGCTCATCGTTCTTGTACAGGCGGGACAACTTTGAGCAGCTTTAAATTTCAGTCATTAATGGCGTATTCAAATCTCGAATCGATGGTCCCGATACGTAAGGTAAGAAGGCCGATTGGGGCTGGAAGTGTCAAGCGAAGTGCCGACGAGCGGCATTAGAATTTTTTAGGATGCAATTGTATTTTGTTTTAACCGACTGACTGTTCGCCTTAACAGTCTTCTCGTGTTATTTTGCAAAACCAATTGCGAGTAAATCTGTTTTGATACTTAAATGTGCCGCCGATTGAGTCTATAATGATTATTGGAAATCGATTCCGAGCCAGTAGATGCCTCCTTAATTACTAGGAGAAGTACGTATTCGTGTCATGTTTGAGCCACTGGCACGATTCCAGATTATAGTCTTGGGAGCGTAAAGACGCGGAGGGGCTGGGGGGAGGGGAGTGGGAGAGAAAAAAAAAACAATAATAATAACGATAGGAGACATTGATAGGAGCAATAGAAAGAAAGAGAAGAAGAATGGAGGAATGGGGGACTTATTCCTACTAGCGGACGTAAATAATACTCCAAGACCAGCCGAGCGCTTCACTAATGTTCAGAATTTTTCCGTAAAAATTTGAATCTTCATTCTCGCGTTTATTTCGTTGCACACATAACGTACCCTCGCTCGACTTATGGGTCACGAAAAAAAAAAAAAAAAAAAAGAAAAAAAGATTCTTAAAACAATGATACGTGCACGAGAAGATGAAGGAAGATCGAGATTTCTTTGCTTGGACAGCAACGAGTTCGGATAGAAAGGGAAACAACGTGCGAAAGTCTTGTATTATTTATAATCCATGAATAATGCATAGATATGCAGGTCAGGTGTAAAGACCAGGGATAATTCAGCTGCAATTATAAATTTCGCAGCGAGGTTTGTCATTGCGCCGGAGCTCTTTTCCGGAAAGATTTTATTATCGCTCTCGGCGGCGAGCCTTATAAATATTTCAGGTATTGTGAGACATATTTAAGGCCGAGAAATAAGTATAAGCTGTCTCGTTGTATATTTTTCGAGCTGCATATCCCGCCCTTGCTTCGGCTCGACGACTGCCACTCACACGAGTAATAACAACAACAACAACGACAACAATGATGATGATAATGATAGTAATAATGACAGTAGTAGTAATAATAATAATAATGATGATAATGATAATAATAACGATAGTAGTAGTAATAATAATAATAGAAGTAGTAGTAGTAGTAGTAGTAGTAGTAGTAGTAGTAGTAGTAGTAGTAGGGGGCGGAGGGATAGCCGAGGCCATTTTTCGGGCAGCTCGCGTGAATTTGCTCTCGGCGGTGCTACGGGCGAGAGGATATTTTCCAGTTTAGCCGTTCCTCCCTCCCTCCCAATCCCTCGCCGTTCTTACGCTCTGGCGTAATGGCGCATAAGGCGCGGCTGCAAATTACGCCAAAAGCGACGCGGACATTCGCGTCTCTCGTATTATACGCTTTTTCTCGGGCACCGAGGTGCTCCGCACTAGCTGAACTAACACCTCTCTACCTGTGACAGGAATAAGGATTGCGTGGCACTACCTGCTCAGGACGGCATTGCTCCTGAGCTCTCCTCTTTACTCTCGAGTTTGCTCCTCCTCCTCCTGACCCCGCCCTCGTCCCTTCCCGACCGCAATCACATTCGACTCAGCCTCGGCCCGACCAAAGGCATTCTTATTATTCATTATGGATTATAAAGTATTATTATTGGACCAACTCCAAATTTCCCTCAAATATCAGGAGAAACTATGAAAGTTATTGTTGCCGCCCCCCTCCCCCCTACCATCTTCGTCTAACTCATACAAGTATAATCACTCTGGCTTGCATGAGGATTTTATGAGCCTCGTTCCGTATTATTCCTCTGACAAAGTATTTCCGCTCACTCCAACTATAGCCACGTTTCTATACATTCGTACATATATTTTGTATATTTGTTTATTTTTCCACTCTCCCTCCAGTCAGGCATACCCAAGCCGTTATATGTATATATAACATGGTTTTCTTAAATGTCGCGGATCTTACAAACTTTCCTTTATTATGCGGCCCATACAACACCTACAAATTTTGTATTATTCCCGAGCCAAAGAGCTTTTCTTTACGTTTATTCAACATTCAACAAGAATGTCTTAAACGTTTAGAGGTTGCAAATTACTTGCTCGTTACTGTAATTTTATTCCCGTGTAACGTGCTTACGCATACGCGCGTTAAGCCGAGCTCAGTTTAAAAATCACAATCTCTCTGGAAAACTGTACATCTTTTATCTCGGGAGAAGTGCTAAAAGGCACGAGACTCGTACAAGTCCAAGAAATAATAATATTCAATAATTAAAGTTTCCGGAAGACCTAATACAAAAGTAATAAAACTGATAATGATAGGACGAGCCACAAAATCTTTATAAAACACTTAATTCCTCCATAATTTAGCGATTCATGAAATTTTAAAATAAATGCGCTTAATTATCCAGGAATAAAGGATATAAACATTCCGATGTACTCGTTCCTCGGCTAATAATAAAATCCGCTTAATTAAACGCAACATCAGGGACGGCCGAAATATCAAAGTACATAAGAGAATACGATGATCGTGATGTCGAAGTCGCTCGACTCTGCGGCTCAAGCAGACGTCACAAGTCAGAAGGTGCAGGACCGTGCACACGTGTAGGACGGCTTAAACGTTTAACTAAATGAGCGGGCGAAAAGTCGAGAGGCATTATTTAATCTTCTGCTGACGCTAGATGTATCTGTGGGCAATTTGTGTGGTAAGGCAAAAAAAGAAAACAAAAAAAAAAAAAAAAGTAAGCAAAGCGCCGAATAAAATCCTCTGGTTTTATGAACTTGTGTCGAATTCGCTTCGAGCTTTGCGCGCTCGTAAAGTTGTTTAGATCTTTCGACTCGGAGTGAGTGGCCCTTCTTATCTACGAGGAGTATGCCGCGATGATTTATCGCGGTAGTTTCATCTCTCTCTCTCTCTCTCTCTCTCTGGAAATTTTTACAGCACCAGCTACTTACCAGCTGCGTCACTTTATTGTTTCGCTTTGCGAATATTAAGAACGAAGTGAGCCGGGGGAGGATCCTCCTCCTTTCTGATTCATTTAGCCCATTCGCTTTCCCAATTCCTCGATCATTTGGATAATATTTTTCAATCTATCCTCTAATTAGAATAATCACGGCAACTAAGCCGTTCAAAAATATTCGCTCGCGCATTTCTTGGCTCACCATTGTTACGAAATATTGTCTTTCAAAACCAGATAACATTTATACCCCTTCTTGCTGCAGCTCGGCCATTAGTTATACTCAATTTTAATTAGATTCCACGTAAGTAAATGCATTTTCGGTTATCCCCCATGTATTAAACTGTATTATTAATTATTTATTAACCTCTATGCCGTATACCTTTATCCGTTGCTTTATATATATATATATGTGTATATATATATTATCACGGTCTCAAAACTATTTCCAAAAGATTGTATTATTTATTTCAACGTACCCGATATCCGTTTTGCAAACAAACGGAAGAAATTCGTGTTATAATAATTGAGAGATTTTGAATCTGTAAAAGGAGTTACAGTTGGCCACGACAATAGAAGAAACGAAACGATTATCTTGAATTATAATATTACTTGGCGCATTGCAACAGAATCCTTACACGAAACCGTTAATTGCAGTAGTAAAAAGTCACAATAGGCAATACTTCGGACAAGCCATTAAATCTCTCTTTACGAAGTTACTCAGCGAATTCTAAGGCCTCTTTTATTTTATTACTGCGACTGATTTGTCAAATTGATCAGATCGTACGAGTAATTTATTTGTACATCATAATGAGCGCAAAAGCATTAATTGTTTGGGAGGAAAAAATTTACTACCGCCTCGGTAAAGAGTTAAGCGCGGCATAATTGTAGGTGCTTAGGCGATAATAGAGCAATAGAGCGACGCTCAAGTTATAATACAGGTACAAACGGATTACGTGAAATGAAAATAACGTAAATAATGTAGTTGCCCGTTGAATTTAGTAAATTCAATTAATATTATAAAATACGAATGCTATGTAATTACATTGCAGCGCCCATAATCAGATGTACTGAAATCGCATTGTAATCGAAATGCACCGAAATGAACTTTTGAGTTTGCTATTAATAATGATGATAAGTCCGAGCGATGGAGAATACTAGTGATCATCAATAAGTTAATTGATTTTAAAACTTTATAAACCTTTGTTATTGAAGCTTGAAATATTCAGATACGCAAGTACATAATAATGAAAATTTACACCTACATTATACGCAATTATATCTCATTACATCCAATATCTTTTATGAAAAAAGAATTATTAAAAATATTCTCTGTATTCCTTAAATTATACGTATTAATGAAGTCGTCGTTTATTCATTACATCATATATTAATTTGATGTAATACACCGGCGGAAGCGTAATCTTATCTGAAATAATTAAATTAACCCTAATAATATGTACATTTGAATGTATATTATTTCAACTGATATGACCAAGAGTAAAATTGTCTGGGAATCGTATTCAAATAGTACATTATGAGGTATCGATTATTCAAATTATTAACGAAGACTTTTAGTTATAGAATTAGCCATCAAAAGAGATAGATAATCCGTCAGAACTTTATTGAAACTGAGCTAATAAAATCCGTGTAATTAGATGAATGACGTTTGTTTGAATTTCAAGAGGAAAATAAGTGATAAGTAATCGCGGAGCGGGTAATAAAGTATTAATATTCCGAATATATAAAATCTATGTATTAAAATCGCCGACATATTTGCCACTTCTGGCCCACGGCGTCTTGCAAAATTTTTTAAAAAGCTCCTTGTAATAGGCAATCTGTTGCACGTCAGCCGGAGAATGAAGCCCTTTGAGGATTTAAGCTCTGGAATAGGGTTCGCACGAATGACAGAAAAAAATTTTTCTCTCAAAATCGAAAGGTATTTTCAAAGCCTCAACTTTATTTCGAGGGACTTTGAAGAATTTACAAAACTCAAGCTCCATGCTAATAATTGAGCCTTTATGCCAATAATAAGGAATGTTTATGCGCGGCATACCTTAAATATCTAAAAAATTTTCTTCTTATAACTTTTTTTACAAATTCTTATAAGAATTTCGTCGAGCTCTGCTCCACTCGAGACTTTACACTGTATTTATAATAAATTCCCGTGTGAAGTTTTCAATGCTTACTTTACAAGGTCATTTACGATGACTTAAGGAAGTCAAGCTAACGTCGATTTATTAAGAATCGCTTATAATTCTCACTAGTCTCGGTATTATTGAGCTAGAGAATTAAGGTGCTTTTTTCTAAAGAAAGCTAAGCACGTGGAACATTAAAAGATAAAGACAAAAACAAAAACAAAAAAAAATGAAAAGAATAATAAATTCGTATCAGCAAAGAATGCTTTATCGAATGAAAATCTATTAGAAAGCATACGTAAGTAGGGATCCGTGCACTTCAATAAAAAAAACGTGACTCGACGGATCTTGATAAACAAGAAGAATACCGAAGCGCCGGAGTATTTTCATGAAAGGAATCTGCTGATGATGAATTCTCTCATTTATTCTCTCTTGAGCCTAAGTATCATAAAAGTGGTTATGAGCGGGGCTAAAACTTGTCTCAAAGTCATGTCCCTGTTTCTTTATGCCATGAGATACTTGTTTATGAAAATACGATGCCAAGTGCTTCGAGATTCCGTCTCAGAGTATTAAAATTATCAATATATTGATCAATACTATCTCGATATTTCCATTTAATTTATCACGTATTTTTGTACATCGATTTTAAATAAAATGTTTAGCAATATTTCACAATATTTTTTGTACCACTGTCGAGGAAAGCCCGCTTACGTACAATGCAATTTCACTTATTTGTTATAAAATGCATAGAAAATTTCGAGAAAGAAATAATTTCAGGAAGGAGAACGTGACGTTAAATATTTTTTAAAAAATACGTAAAGCAGTTCTGGAATTACATCCTTTTTATTTGTAAATACTTGAAAAATGTGTAAGATTCGCTTGAGAAGAGGAAAGCATAAATTACATTTGCCATTGGATATTAAAAGATAATAAAAAAACGTTTGCGAATTACGCGTTAAAAGACGTTAAAACTGCGAGGCTATTGAGCGGAAATATGTAAAAAAAATCTAGAATAGAATGAGCTTTTCAACTTTCAGAATTCATTGCATGATTTTCCAGTTGTATGCCGCATTATTTTCTTAAAGCTTTGTCCATACCAATTGGATGCATTGGATTTTATACAGTTTTTCGTTCTAGAAAATACAAAAATTTCTCCATTTTCTAAGCTTTGTATTATTATATTAAAGGCGCTATTGATTAGATATCGTGATAGAATAGATGGATTCGTTCGTGCCTATGCGATAAATAATTTCAATTGAGAAATAATCAAGTTAAATGCCAATTTGATTTTCGACTCAGCTAATGAGATAAATTCCTTATAACTTCGTGCCCCGGGATGATATTTCTGTATTTTCAAAAAAAAAAAAATATATAAAATCTTCTAGAATTAATAACGTTATGTACTTAAAAAGAGACAAGGAAAGGGAGAGAGAGAGAGAGAGAGAGAGAGAGAGAGAGAAGAGAGAGAAGAGAAGAGATAAAAGGCGCATATCGTAATGAAATAGCAGACCCCTATAACCTAACAAAATTAAATTCCAAGTAAATGAAACCGAGGGAATTAATAAAAGTGGATTAAATACTTTAATAGCTTTTATGTAGTGCAAAAATTTAATTACTATCTCTTTTAAATTGCAGGTCCAGCGTGGGGTATATCAGCTGGAATCGGCATCACCGCCGGGGCTCATCGTTTATGGGCCCATCGAAGCTACTCGGCCAAGTTGCCTCTCAGGATATTCCTGGCTATTTTGTATTGCATGGCTGGACAGGTAAGGAACTCGAATACGCCCCCCCCCCTATCGGCTTAACCTTTAATTAAACCATAATTATAATGGACTCCGATGGTTACCGATGTCCATTCGATCTTCGTCGATTCGTCCAAAGACGCGGTCGACTCTCAAAGGAAGAAATTATTATTCGTAATTTCACGACTTCCGAATTTACGGATTTCCACGAAGTTATTTAAATAAAATCAAATAACTTTTTCAATTATTCCGCCATTAGCTAATGACGCTACATTGTACCTTACCAAGACATTTAATTACACCTAATGGACAATTATTTATAATAATGCATAATTACTTGAAAGCAAGTATTCCTCAAGGCGAGCGTATACGAAATTCAAAATAAAAAGACTGAATTCAGACAAAATTTGATCATTATTTGACTTAAAAGTCCTTTAGCTAACCTTTACTACAAGTCTTTCCAAAAACGACATTTCAACGCGTCTTATTTAACATTGTTAATGATTGCCTTTTAGTTATAAATATAGATACAAATTAAAATGACAATGCATCTTTTTTTTTTGTTTAATTTTTTTTTTTATAATTTCATCTAAAATTAACGTAAATTTAAAAGTCACCCAAAGCAACCAAAAATTGACACATGATTTTTTAAATATTAAATTACGATAGGTAACGATGTATAACGATAGGTGTATGTTACAGTTCGTCAATGTGTACGTAAGTCTCAGTGCATGGAAAGTCGCGATGAAGTTTTATACGATTCCAGCTGCAAATGTTGATAATACTTGACGATTTTATTAAAAATCAGGAAAATCATTTAAATAATGAAAAATAAGGCTAAAGTAGAGAATACGTTACTGGGTTATATGAAAAAATTGAAATTAAAATAAAATATAATGGGAAAGCCAGAAAGACAATCAGTTTTCTATTCATGAATAGTGTAGATCTTTACTCTGAGTATAAGATGTCGGCATCAATGTGTTTCTTTTATTAAAATAAAATAATATCAAAAAGAATAAATTACGTAGACATTTAAAACTCTATAATACAATGAAAGCTTTAAGTAAACACCTCTTGAATAGAGTGTCGACGATAATGGATACTTTATTCAATTAAATACGAAATAACTACCGAAGGATATATATATATATATATATATATACGCATATAATGAAATTGGAGGAGGAGAGAAAAAGAGAGAAAATAGCGAAAGTTCAGTTAGGGTAAGTGAGTGCAAGAGTGGAGCGGCGATGAGAGGAGCGGAGAATGAATAATTAAGGTATGGGTGTGATGATAATTCTTAGAATGGGTGAAATTGATTAAAATCGAGTCTGTCGGAGTGCTGATGAATTGGCAGTGGAATTAGCCGACGGGGACGGCCGCGGTCGAGCTAATCCGATGAAATGATCTGTTTACGGATCCGGCGGGGCCCTAAATTGGCCTAAGCACGGGGAGCGAAGCTCAACTAACCGGAAGCGCTTCCTCAGCTCAACGAGCGAAAGTGTCGGATCCTTGAAACTAAACAACACCTTCCTCTCCGGATAATCCATGAGCCAATCGTCCCGAATCCGCCTCCACCCGCTCCACCCGCCCCACCTGCCCCACCCAATTACCGATCGCGAGGATTTTTATGTAAGCCCGCCCCCAATAACCATAATAATTCAATCGGTCCGCCAACTCCTCACTTCGGAATTATTCGGAAGGTTTCGTTGCCCACGCCTTACAACTCTACCCGCGCATCCTTACAATTTTTATTAACTTCCGCCTTCTTATCCCCCACCCACACCGTCCTCGCGAACCATTACGACTCCATTATTTCTGCTTTTGCCCCGCTTGTACAACTCTTGCCTATTTCGTTAATTGCATAAAACCTGGCATTTAATTATTTCTTCGAGCGCTTCTTCAATCATCAGAGAGAACTCTCCGAGTTTACTTAGCACTTGACCCCTTTCTTCCCGCCCTACCCCGAACCTTGTCGAACTTTATACACTCGTATACATTATATTTGTATTGAGGGCACTTTTTACCGAAACAATCCGAGCCGAAGGAAAGGAAGTGCATATCCCATCCCACCTTCCCTACTTCGCCCTTCGAACCTCCCATCGAAGATTTCGAAGATTTTTTGCTACTTCATACCTTCGTACCACCACTCCAGCCCCTTTCACTCCAACCCACTCACAAACCCTCCTGACTCTTTAACTTCTAATTAGAACTTTAAAACTAAAAAATTTACCGCCCTCGTTATATCATTTGAAGGCCTTAAGCGATTGTCTTAATTACTCCCCTTGAATATTTCTTTCGGTACTTTTGATAATGCGCCTCACGACAATTATCCGCGATATTAATATTAATTGCGCGCGATAATTCCCAAATACACGAAATATTCTTTTTTAAACTGTGCAATTTAAAGCGCGATATTAAGGTATTTATTTGGGGGGGGGGCGGTAAGCGACTGTATTTATACTACTTTCATTCTGCAAGTATTTTATATAAATTGTCTCCATTATCGTGAATATTCATCGGAAAATATTTATTTTAATATTAAATAATGATTGTCAATGATAGGAGACATTTCATCATGCGTAACGATACGTTTTTATGGAAATATTTTCAGAAATATTTAGTCAATTGTCGGCAAAATATTACTACAAGTTAAATAGAAAAGACAAAAAAAAATCGCTGATTCATACGTAGTACATTAAACAAAAGAAATTTAGTGTAAACGCAAGACGTAGTGAAGATTCGGAGATGATGTTTCAAAATTTTCATAATCGTTAAAGAAGTCGTTCTTATCTTAAGTAGCCGATAACGAGGTCAAAAAGAAAATTAATTCGCCCTCTCTCTCTCTCTCTCTCTCTCTGTGTTATCTCGACAGTATATGTTAGTTTCTGGGACCGAGTGCACTTAAAAGCTTAATATTAAATTTTATCTAATTTCCAAATTAAAGCTTATTCTTATTTTGACAATAGACTTACATCATTAATTATCTCACAATAATATTATTAAAATATCTGCGGGCGCACTACTTTGCATACAATTTGTCGAAATCTTTGTAGGCAAACGTAATGAGTTGAAGTAAATTTTAAGATAAGGACACGGTTTATCAAGTATATACATACGAGATTAATTCCGATTACGAAATGAGCTTCAAGCCAAAACTAATTTATCATTCCGCGGAATATTTTCACTGGATTCGTTTTCTGTTTTTTATTTGTTTTGTTGTTTTTTTGTTGTTGTTATTTCACTTTTCCCTGTGAATTTATACTCTGAAATTGCATTATCTCTTGAAATCGAATACACTTTCGAACATGGAAACGTTCGGGTTATTCCATTGAGGCCAGATATTGACAATAATTTATCTTTATATTTATGCAGCGATCCATAAAAAAAAAAAAACTATACGGTTTGCGTTTATTTTGAGATTTCAGAGATATTTCTTGTTTAAATTCGGCCCCTTTAGTGAATTTTTGAAGTCCATGCTGTTTAGCTATTTATTTTCTTCCGTTCGGTAAAGGGGTGGATAAAGAAAATAGTATTTTGAAAGTATGAATCGGAGCGTGCGGCAAGCTAAGAAGTATTTTTCCATGTAAATTTGTTATGTCTTACATTGAGGCGGCTCGGGGAGTGAGTAGGGTGGGTTATTGGGGTTTGGGGAGGAAGGGGGAAGAGCCGACGAAGGTGCAGTTTCAAATTTCGCATAAAAAGCTCCATATACTTTTGTTTTTCAATTACTGTCAAGGAACGGAGAAAGTATGTTGCCATTCCTACTTCCACAGGTCTGTGAACTTTTTTATAGCGCGATTCTTGGTTCGAGCGTCGCAGCTCGCAGATACGACGTCATTTATTTCTCGCAATAGCCGGAAGGAACGATCCAATACAACAATACGGCAACGTTAAGCCGCGTCGACTCGTGACAAGAACCAACTTCCTCTGCATTACGTTATCACGACGTCGACGATCCTCCATTCTATATCATATCAGGACTCTCTCTCTCTCTCTCTCTCTCTCTCTCTTTCTCTCTCTCGAAAGTGCCTTCGTTTCAATTCTCTATTATTTATGAACAAACATCTTCGTTTAAAAGAACATTGCCAAGCCTCTATTATTCCTAGAGCTTTAACTAGCCAAATGGATCTGCTGGGGTGGGGGTGGGGTACTTAATTATCATTGGCGAGCGGGAACGAGAGATAAATGAAATACGATGGAAAGACGTGCAATCGATGAAACAAAATATACATATCCTCTAAATCGACAAAAAATGTTCTTTACTTTCGACTATTTATTTCCTCTCCCTTCACCCTCGTTTTTCCTGTCCGATATATGGACTTCTCTCTCTCTCTCTCTCTCTCTCTATCTCTCTTTCTCTCTTGCTCTTCTTCTTCAAGGGTATGAGGTTTCAAAGATTCAGCAATTTTATTTTCGAACAAAAAAGGTATCTTTTCTCTAAAAGCCTCTGCTGAAATTTTAGGTTCCATATATCAGAGCTTATATGAAAGCCTTTTTTATTGTGCTCTTGATAGCCTTGTAAGGAAAGAAATTATTTCGTCCTCACATGTTTTTCGTGTAATATTTTTTTTTTATAACAAAATCAGCAAGTACACTAATTTGGCAGCATTAAGTACAGTTTGCAAGTGCTCGAGAGCATTATTTTTAACAAACAATAAAATTCCTTCACTTGATCTTATTGCTCGATATGTTTTTTAATTGCCTCTGTATTTCACTTTTGAAACTTGATGGCGCGGCAGCAACTAACATTAAGCCTTAATTTATGTAGGCGCTGGCGACATAAATAGAAAAAATAATTTAAGAAAATATTAAGGAAAATCTAGAGAAATATCGTCTATTCTATTTCAGATTATTTTCTGCAATAATAATATTATTAATAAAAACTTATGTTAACAATGACATTAGAAATAATAAAAGGGAAGGAAATGTACTTCATTTACTTTTCTTGTATAAACACGTGTGAATTCTCTTATTATATTAAAAGTCGCAATTTCTTTCAAATATCGAAGTTTTTGCGGTTGCGCGAGCTTGTGTATTCTTGGATTTATATATACTATACGTAAGCAATAAGAAAAATGACTTAAATATCAAGCCATTAGATAAAAATTGGTATTATTTTGAAAAAGTAAAAAATATTAACGAATCACATTCATGTTATTATGTTATTGAGAAGTTCTTAAATCACGTAGAAAGCGTATCATCTTGAAATTACGAAAATGTTGAATACTGTTTTACACGGAGCTCGTGGTGCACCGTATATTCATACGTAATAAGCCTGATATGATATTTGTTTAAGCGAAACCACTGAAAGTCGGAAAAAGATCTACTTATTATTATTTATTTATTTATTTATTTATTTATTTTTTCATTTTACACGAAAATAAGCATAATAATCCGACTTTACGTAATTTTCAGACACATTTTTATAAGTGGATAAGGGATCACAGGACTCATCACAAGTTCACCGAAACAGCCGCGGACCCGCACGACGCGAACCGCGGCTTCTTTTTCTCACACATGGGCTGGCTAATGATGAAACGTCACCCGGCCGTTAAAAAGTATGGGAGTAAAATCGATATGAGCGACATTAAGAGCGATCCAGTCATTCAATTCTTCGATAAGTGAGTTTGTTTGTTTATTTGTTTATTCGTTTGTCTTTTTTTATTTAATCAGTATCGCGCCGTTAGCTGACTCCCATAATATATATTTCTCATTCCCCGTACTTTGAGCTTTAAAAATCAATAAATTTCGCGCCCGTTACAGGAAATTCTCAGTCTGCAAAAATAACCACCGTAACTTTTATAATAACGATAAATTTCAAATAATAAAATACCTTAAGCTTCTTTATGCCCCTACGCGTTGAAAAGCCTATTGTTGCAGATAAGAAATTTTGATGAGAACGTATACGTGCACATCGTACTAGTTCTGTTTATTACTACTTACGACCCGCCCATGTATACGTGCACTAAATTTCCTAAAATGTAAGGCCATTTTTGAAAAAGCCGAATTAAAATATACCATCGTGGTAATCATTGTAATAAAAATATATTTCCTCGTTAACCGTAAGAAGATAAGTCGTGCAATGATGATAATAAAGATATTCGCAATTTATAATAATTAGGTAGTAAAGGATCTAACGATTCGTTGACTGTAATTGCGATTGTTTTACTAACCGAATGCAGAAAATTCAGTAAAGCCAGAGTAGAGACTGGCTGATGTCGTTTAGCTCGTTACGTCGCTACGTAGAAGAAAGTAAAAAGAGAAGAAAATTTTAAATAATCAGTCTCTTGACAGTTCTCGGGACGGAAATATTGCATAACAAGCAGACCTAAACGATCCTTCAAGCTGTTTGGAATCTGAAAAGGAAGAATAAGGGCAGATAAAGAAAATCGGGAAACGGAAGAGCCCGAGGCTGACCCTTAAATCACCCTTAATCCCCAATTGGTGTACGAGCGATTGGGGGTCGAGGGTGGGAGGGAGCGTCAGATTTTTGAGCCCGAGACAGCGTAAGATTAGAAGTAAAAGGGCGCGATTGGCTACATTCACTGACTTATTTACAGGTACTACGAATTGATCATGTGCACCCTGGCCTTTGGCATTCCGACCCTCATCCCCGTCTACTGCTGGAACGAGAGCTGGTACATTTCCATTCACGCGGTCATCATACGCTACGTATGGCTCCTTAACGCTACCTTCCTCGTCAATAGCTTCGCCCACATGTGGGGAAACCGACCCTACAATAGGTATGTGCCAAGTTAACACCCCAACCCCTAACCCCACTGCTTCTTTTAACCCTGTTGTGGTCTGACCGAACCTCTGACCGTACCTCTCACCCACGTGACGGGCATGTTATATATTACGTATTACATATTCCGGGAAGTCGGGGCTCGGCGGGAGGGGGAACGCGAGTCATTCCGAAAAGGTTTCTACTTAGAAGGAAGCCACGAAGGGATGAATTCCGACTCGCTTGGGAGGTTTCGTGCCTTCGCACTTCCATCGGGAGTTAATAATCTCCGGGACGCTGGGCTCCACCCCCTCCTCTCTCTCTCTCTCTCTCTCACCCTCTCACCTTTTCTTTTTCCCTTTCTTTCTATTAATATTTTCTCCGGCGATAAGTACCGGAGATTAGAAGAAAATTCCCCCTCCGGGTTTCGGAATTTAACGGGCCCTTTGGCATCCTAAAGCTTTTACGCTTTTGCTTAAAGTCAGTTTGGATTTAAATTTTCAATAACCCGGCCCCGCCATCGTAATGTTTAACGCCATGAAAAACCGAGCCCAGCGTCGCGGTACTTTCAAGGCCGAGCTTACTCGCTTAAAAGGAAAAAACAAAAAAAAAAAAAAAAAAAAAAAAAAAAACAAAAAAAAAAAGAAAGAAAAAAAGAAAGCAAAAGAAAAAACGAAGAAGAAAAAAGCTCGGAATACCGAATAAAAGTCGTAGCTCCGAATCTTGTCCAAGTAATTAAGCGACTTTGGAAAGGAGAAGGAAGCTGCTATTGAATAGAAAAGCCGTGTACAGCAATGCCTACATCTCCGAATGATCTCTTTCCTCGATATCGAGCACTTTTCCAATCTAACCAAAGTTTCATGCCTCAAAGTGGCCGCGGAGCTGCATTTAATTCACAGTAAGCTTAATTGTTTGTCGGAATTAGCTAAGCCTTTTTTTAGCTTTTTAACAAAAGATAATAAAACTCGAGCGTTTAATCGGTGAAAAAAGGAAGGAAGTGATCGAGCATGGTAAGAAGAGTGTCAGGACGAGGCAGTTGAGGTGATATCCGTTAATGGGAGAAAAACCGATTTGTCCAGGGAGGTGAAACCGACGGAGAACGCCTCGGTGTCGTTCTTCACACTTGGTGAGGGATGGCACAACTACCACCACTCGTTCCCCTGGGACTACAAAGCAGCGGAGCTACCGAGCTACGGACTTAATCCGAGCACCGCCTTCATCGAGACGATGGCACGGCTCGGCCTCGCCTACGACCTCAAAACCCCGAGCAAAGACCTCATTGCCAAAGTCAGTGTGAACAAGGGCGACGGGACGAGCAGCCGATGGGGCCTTGACCATCACCGTCAGAAGGGGACCAAGGGACTCTGAACCCCTATAGCCTCCCCTAACCCCAATAACCCCTAAGCCTCATCAATTCTGCGGGCTAAGTAACGCATTTATCCATAACACCTCAGTTTTTTTTTTTTTTTTTTTTATGATACCAAGCTTACAGGAGATGATTCTTCGTCCTTGAAATTGTTTGCAACCGTAGACGTGGGACTTGCGATGAGCTTACGAAATTTGACACGAACATATGGAAATGGGGAATTTCAGCCGCGAATACGCAAACGTGTTCGTCTGCCTGAGGCATTTCTTCGCAAGTCCGGTCTTATTGAATGTCAAGTAAAAACTTTCACATATCCACATGTTCTAACCATAAAGTCGTCATCGATGCGCAACGCTTGTTATTTACCTAATTACCACGGTAATAGCTTAAAGGGGACTCGTATCGCTGTATAAGTTCTTTCCGCAAAACGACAATTTCTAACGTATTCATTAGCTCATTTCTCAAATAATAAAAAAAAAAAACAAACAAACAAAAAAACCAAAAGAAAAGAAAAGAAAAGAAGAAACTCATCTCGTAAAAGTAGAAGATGGACACACGTAACGTAATTTTAAAGCATATAACATATGCTCGTTCATACTTTCTGTCTCTATATAAATATACATATTTTAATCAATGTTTATTGTATAAAATTAAATAGTTTTAAGCGACATTGTAAGATAATCTGACGTTGAATTTCTTTTCGATATTCGAGAAAGATGTTGAATTATGATATAAACTTTATTCCATCCACTCGATAAATTCATTAATATATGAAATACTTACCCTCTACGAAGTACGGAAAAGATCCGTTATTTATTACGATATACCTTTCTTCTTCCCTAATGTGTATTTATAATTAATAAGAGAAAAACAATCTTCCATTCAATTGTATAATGTTTGAAGAGACATCATATATTTTTCAATTTATTGTACATAATTAAAAAATAATAAAACTCATGAAATAAAAAGCATAAAACCCTGTATCCATTGTACTCTGTATATATATATATACATTTTGTAATTATTATTGAAACTATTCTTAGTTGTGTGAACGTAGGGCTATTTATAGGAAGAATCGATCGATTTAATATAAAATTTACTTCTCCGATTTATAAAATCTAATTTCAATGCAATCGGGAAATGAAATCTCAATTCGAGAAATAATCTTAATTTGGATTTTTCGATACAGGAGAGTCATTACGTGAAGAAGCATTAAAATTTTACAGGGGAAACCTTTTTCTAAAGCACTATATAATATAATGTATATTTAATTACAGGGAAAAAATGTCAATTCGGCTATTGTTAAACGACGACTGTAGGCGCCACTTTAACTTAAATATTAATTGTGGTAGTATTAGTAAGAGTTAGGCTACATTAATATCGGAATGAAATTCCCTTGGTTTCCCATAAAAAACAGTTAATAATAACTTTTTGAAAAAGATAAATCGTGGAGCGTAAAAACTTTATTTTGAATATATTGTTAAAATTGTAATTTAGAATTGCTGGAGTTGGTGCTCGAGTTTAAAATTTAGCATTCAATACGTAATCCTGTGACGGCTATTATTCCTGGTCGTGGATAGATTCGTAATAAAAAAAAAAAAAAAAAAAAATCGTTAACCAAGACAATGGCATCGATAATCGAATCATTCGAAATCGCTTAAAAAACGCGTTCCCATACAAACTAATTATCGAGAAAAGTATCTAAGTGACCAAATGGTTGTTGTTGTTGTTGTTGTTGTTGTTGTATTGAAAAAGAGCCGGATAGAGGACGCGAATGAATATCGAAGGGACGTATTCGTAAAGAAAATGGCAATATCGCTTATTACAATAGCTTTACAAACGTGTACTATTGTAATGTAATTGAGAAATCGAAATTCGTATGCGTGTGGTGATAAATGGCCCCCGAATAGTCGAAAACACGCGAAAGCCGTCTTCAATATGAAAATACGTCAGTCCCAATATACAGGTCCTCTGTAGTTCTAATCAGAGAGACTGTCGAGATGAATAGAGAATAAGTTAGGCCGGTAGTCGATATTGTTTTCTTTTTATCATTTTGTATACGATCTGGCCGGCGAATTAGAAAGCCAAGCCTTAAAAGCATTTTAATTAAGCTCGGACTGACTGATCAGCATACGAAACTTTTAATAAGAAATGATAAGAGGCTTGCTGCGCGGCTCAAGAAATTCTCTATTAACTTTTGCCGACTTTTTTTTTTTGGGAGGCCGAAGCGAGCAAGTAAAATAAAAGTGACGAGATACCGAACTTTGCTTATTTCTTCGGCATTCCTGTCCGCGCGACAAAAAGGGTCGATGGCGCAAGCTTTCCAGAAAAATAATCCTATGGATAATACCTCGGTCATTCGCTAATGGCATAATAATTGCATTGGTAATCGGCAATCGGCCCCGGTGCACCGCAAATGATTTGAAGGAGTCGCCACTGGTCCTATACTTACCCCGGTAACCCTTACTCCCCCGCCCCTCCGCCCCCCCAGCCCACCGACGTAGGGAGGCTTTATCAGGTGGCTCGTGTTGATTACGCGGTCGGTACGCTTCGGAGCTCGGGAAGGGTTGATGAATGGCGCGGCGCGACCGGTCCCCGACATTCGGAGCGCGAGTCCGTTCGCTCGTGTAACACCGACGAAGTAAAAAGTCAGGCGGGATCGTAAATTAACGAGACGCGGAAGGAGGCCGGCTCGGCAGAGTTCGGCGGCGCTCCGTTTCAAACGCGATACAAGATTTTACGCTTCCTCCCCCAACCCAGCGCGCCCCTCCCGCCCGGCCGTGCAGTCGCGGGCGATCGAGATTTATTTATACGATCGAGGGCCCGTCGGGCCTCTCCCCGCCCTCCCTCCCCCCCGGCCGCATATTATCGAATACGTCGCCGACATCTGCCCCTTATTCAAGCCTCTACCCTCCCATACCACCCATCGGGAACAATGAATGCCTTTGGCAAATATTTACTTTCCACAACTTGCAGTTTCTCTTATAATTCCCTCACTCCTACGCTACTTTACCGAGGAATTTATTTATAAATTAGTCACGCCGCGTATATCCTTCGGAACTTCCATTAATTACTTTTTAACTTCCATGGTCGAAGGCTCGGCAAGTATTTTAGCCGGCGATCAACAAATAAAGCGGAATGTTTAAAAGGAGAAAGATACCCCGCCCCGCCCCCTTCCTCCCCAAAACGACCCTCTTGCTACGGGGCTCGGGCCAATAAAATTTAACGAGCACTCGGCTACTCTTCGTCTCCAGCTATCGATTCCCTCGATGCCGATCGAAGACTTCGATTATTAATTTGCCGCTCTGACGCTCCACTCGCGCTCCTTATCGACTGCTCGGTTTATTTATTGCTTCTTTTTTTATCTTTCTCTCTCTCTCTCTCTCTCTCTCTCGCTCTCTGTCTATGTTGTGTTTGTTTGTTTGTTTGTTTGACGGGTACTTTACTCCTGTAACCGAGAGATACGAAAGTAATTTTAACCAAAAATTCTTGCCACTTGAACTTATCCTACTTTAGTCGAAACTATCAAAAAGAGATATGCTCGTATCGATCCCGGGAAACTTATATCCAACAATTTTAGTAATACATCTTTACGATAGCAACGGACTTCTCTCTCTCTCTCTCTGTCTATCTCTCCCCCTCGCTCTCTCCACTTAACACACGATGGATGGCAAGTAGGCAAGTATTTGATTTCATCTTGAATAGCTGATTGTCATGTTGAGAGAAGAATTGAATAATTGACAGGCAAATTGTGCAAAATATTTTTCTCGCAGTAGGTCACGTGACTAAAAAAGCTACTCACGCGGCATCAGCTCAGTACTCTCGTATTCGCATTGTTGCAAGTGCAACAGAGTCTGACCGTGAATGACTCGCCAATAAGTCAGCTGGACGAACGCGGGTGGCAAAACGTCGCTCCCCCCCCTCTAAAAGTCTAGCAATTCTACGGGCGAGTCATCATAGACACGATACGATGGTGATCAGCCCAGGATTTACAGCACCGAGAGACTGTCTTCCATCGTGGAACATGTCCACGTATGCAAAGGACGTCCGGGAGATGCATTCATACGTCGTCAACTGGTTGTATCACCCTTACCGATGATGACGCCTTAAGTAGACGCCTTTTGCTTAATAGAAGGCAAACACGCGCGCGCGCATACATGCAGCATTGTCTGAAAAACAGCTCCAGAGCGTCAAGAAGATAGGATAAGAGTATTTTTCAACCGAGAATTCCTTGAATTTCCTGGTCTTTCTCCTTCGTTTTTACGCAATAATTAGCTTCTTCGTGACCGGGTGATAATACAGAAAAAATGTCATTTTTGGATCGAATTACGTCAGAAATCGTTAGCCGCAAGGAATCCTTGCACGAATGAAAGTTTTGAAAGTACGATTCAGTTAATGTGAAGCTTATTTTCAAAAATTCAAATAAATTATATAAATATTTTAGATATTTACAATTGATATTCAATTCTCCGAGCAATCAATTCTTACTTTATTCGAGCAATAAATTTTAAATACTTTATTTGAGCAATAAACAATATTCAAGGTCTTATTCAAATATTTAATGTATACTTAGAAGGAAGAAAAGTTCAACAAAAGGCTTACGTAAGTATTAGAATTATTAGAATGTCTACTGTAAGTAAAATAAATCACTTATCTCAGGAATTATTAGACAAATGTATTTCAACTGATTGAAATCAGTTGCTTTTTACGGCTTTATCATGTTAATTCATACGACTGACAATACAATAAATATTTAATGAAAACAGTAATTAAGCGGCAAACGGCGAATGAACTTAAATGGCTGCTGTAATAAACTTAAATGAATTAAATTCTAAAATTTAATTGATTTCCAGGAGTTTATGCATTTAAAATCGAGTTTTACGGATTCTGGAGAGAAAACTAAATCATATTTGCCTTTTTATTGATCAATCGAGCCCTCAGACCTACAACAACGTTACAGCTGAATAATTAAACGAATTTCAGATTTCAACTGAAAAAATCAGCTCAATGTTCAAATATAAAATGGTTGGAGGTATTTTTGCGCTTAAATAAGTGGGTCAAGGGGCGGAGGTGGAGGCCGGGCACTCGGTTGACCTTTCCGAGGCGATTCGACTTTATCCCCCAGGTCGGTCCGTTGCACCAGGTCGTCTCGGCCCACTAGGTCAGCCCAGTACCTTAGTTGCTTGCTGATGATTTTCATAAATACGTAATCTCTGGACAACGAGTAGCTTTCTACTGATTTGGATAAGATAAGCGAATTCTCTGAAATAATTACAACTAAGAATACGTAGATCCGCTCCTCGGAGCGGAAATAAAGCCGCGATCGATCGATCGATCGAATAATCTATCGATATTCTGTATGTAGGGACAATTGTTTTGAAGTTTGTTTTTTTTTTCGACACTTGCACGAACCGTAGCTTTTCTTTCTAATGAATTTCGCTTAAATAAAATTAATTCCTTGGTACACTTAGTCAAATTATAGTTTAAACTGTTTTATAAAATACGCGCTTTTTTATGCTTTTATTCATTATTATCCGCGTGATCGTATAATTGCATAGTTCGAGCGAGATGATTAATTATTAATTATTTATAAAACTGGTAATATTATTGATGAAATAAGCTTTTCCTAAGTTACTATTGTTTATTGATATGTTTAACAACATTGACATTCGACTCGTTTGTTAAAATTCGGATTTCATTTGTTGCATTCGCGTAGAGAAGACCGAGCGAAGAGGGCGGTGATACCAATCTGGATTAACATACAACACAATTTCATTTGTTCCCCCTTGAATTATTTGTTGATTATACGACTTTGCATTATATCGTCTGTATAAAGTGTACCGATCGACGTACGAAAAATTGCCTAGAAATGAAAATACGGACTATTATATTTACGAGGCATTTACATCGGATATTAATAAATAAATCAATGTCCGACGATAGAAGCTTCGGACTATTCTTATTTACTTTTCGTTTTTGTTCATAAATTTAAAGTATCATAAAATATTTAAACGCGCATTTGTTTATATCAGCATAACATTTAATGTCTTTCGTTGTATTGTGCGATTTATACTTAGTAATATTTATTTATAGATAATATTTATACGTAAAGCAATCAAATGTAAGCTAAATTATACCTTGAATCGTAGCGCCATTGTCGTGTAATGTAATGATATAATGAGATGCTCGAGCCCTCGGCGCGTAGACTTTAGGCGCCGAGTAAGATGTAATTGAAAAAGCAGAGCCAACGTAATAAAGAAACTCGCGATGTAAAAGTTAAGAGGGAAAAGTGTAAATGACAAGAGCAAATGCCTAGACTTTAAGTTTCCGAAGATATACGGCCTACGGGCGAGGGAATTTTCAGCATCTACGGCAACGTCGTTATCTAAGAGACGTTTACAGCCAAGGCATAAAAGTCTGCCCCTACGGTGATGTACGTTTTAACTCTTAAGATGTGGAAGTGGCCCAGATATGACGGGGGAATTCTGCGATTCTACGGGCTTGGCGTCACCTTTCTCCAGTCCACCCGCTGGAAAATCTAAAAATAATAGCATTCCCTGTTTTAACAAAAAAACGTCCGAGTGCCCGTTGTTTAAAGCTTTGAGGGATCGAGGCTAAATAAGGGGAGACTCTGCCCTACGCAAATTACGCAAAAATTACGCAAAAATTACGCAAACTGCTTATATACACATTACGTAAGTGTACATTTACGTGCGGGACGGTTTTAAGGGACGTACGTATGCCGTGGAAGTATTATTCGATCAATTTTTATAAAACATAAGCTGAAGGGTACGAGACCTCCTCGATCTTGGTTTCGGTATGCGCTGTTTCTCTCGTTCTTGAAAAATCCTTAAATTCATTAGAATTTTCATTTATTTTCCATTATAAATTTCATAACCATTTATCACGGATAAAGACGTATAAATCCGAGTGCACGCAAATAATATAAATCGAGCTCCGGGAAATGCGAAGCATTTAAATTGCAGCGCTTGCGCGAAATAATACATGGCGCCTAGTGATAAAAGCAGTATTTATTTTTCTATACAATTTCACACCCCCCGACACTTATTATACGAAGCGCCTCAACTGCCTCTTTCCAACGAACGATGATTTATCCTCCCTCGCGATTATTTTTATTATTAGTTGGTTAAAACGATCGAGATAATTATAAAAATCTAGAGTTCAACGCAATTGAATAACCGAAAATAATCGAAACGTAAAAGCGAGAAAAAGAAAGACAAATAATATTATAAACGATGACGCGTTTACTTGGCCGACCACGTATCTGACAAATCAATGGCCCGAAGTTGAATTGCATTCTACTTTATTTAAGTCTCCTTCTTCTCCATTCTTTTCCACGTCAATCCATCAATAAGTGCAGCATGACGGACTCCGTTCTATCTTACTAGTTGATTTGTAATTAAAACGCCGGCACGGAATAAAAATTAATGCGCAAGTTCAGCGGGTATCGGGAGAAAAAAAAGGGGCCAGAAGTACAATGGCGCGTCTAAGATATGGATACACGGGTAAAGAAGCATTAAAATCCATGACTTGAGAGTCCTACGGGCTTAAATAGATAAGGAGGAAGAATGAAATGTGAGCTTCGCATTAAAGCAGAGATTATCTCGGTTGAA